>CM046877.1:161968405-163168405 GCA_025667525.1 Glebionis coronaria | reverse complement strand
GATATCCTTTAATTTGCAACCTTCCTTTTGACTGGACTTACTCGAAAGTCCTGTCATTCGTTCTTGTCGTCGAATGAGCTTCGTGTAATTCATAAAATTTTCGTGTGTCAAGCTTGAAGGAGTGATTGGTGGATAAGGATTTATTCATCCACTTTTGGTGAAATACAACTTGATGACAAGTTGTGTTTTGTAACAAGAACCAGTGGAGATCGTGGATCAAGGTTCAAGTGGGATCGTGAGAATTTCTTTAGAAGAAAGTTCCCTTATCTTTCCTAGTGGAACACAATACGAATATGAGGCGAGGTGAGCGCCGGGACGTCGCTCTTTTACGGTGGTGAGGATGTAATAACCTGAACTTGACGTCATTATTATATCCTAACTATGTAACATATTTTTTAGTTTCTAAGTAATAATGAGTATTATTATGTTTGACGGTTTTAGTTGAAACCGATAATGTGTGACTATATTTAATTCTTGTGACGATTGAAGAGTACTAATAGTGATCGCGATGCCAATAGATGCCCAAATATTATATTTTAGTATCGATTATTTCGATATTTGATATTTCTGAAATTTTTATTTCATTACGTATTAAGTCGAGTCGAACTTTATTATTTCGTTTTGTGTGCGTTTAATTATTAAAACGATCGATTTAACAAACGAGATTTATATTTTTATGAACCTGGGACAAAACCCGACTCTCGTAAATATTTATAAAGTTGACTGGAAGTCATTTCCCGCTTTTTAACTAATATTTATATTTTGGTCCACAAGAATGCACAAATTGCAACTTCTACCCCAACCACCATATAAAAGGAATTTATTTCCTCATAAAACACACACAACACTTCACAACTAGAAAAACTTTATCTCCCCTATTTTCTTTCTCTCTATGTCGTGACCTTCTCAACCAAAAACACCCCTTGGATTTGATTTTCTAGCTTGATTCACTTGATACTAAACAAAGTCCCATGTTTGAAATTCAAAGGAGATAATTTTTGTATGATTTTTACTTACATGCGTCAACTTTTATTTTTCAAATGTTTTCATGATGATCAAGTAATGTTTGATGTATTTTTATTGTTGTAAGATGTGTTATTATTATTAGAAAAAATTTCAAAAATCATCCCTATGGTTTACCCAAAATATCAACTTTCATCCCTATCTCAAAATAACTTCATGAATCGTCCCTATCTTTTACAACTACGATCAAAATTCGTCCCTATTTTAGATGGGGGTTAGTTTTGGCCGTTAAGTGCAATGAAGAGAGGGGCATTTTAGACTTTTAATTTGTTTTCTTTTCTTTTTTATATTTAACTCTCTCTCTCTAAACATCACCTTCACCAACATCAGAAAAATCACAGCACCAACTTCTTATCTCTAAACATCACCTTCTCTCTCTCACAAATCCAAATCTTATAAACAAAAAGGAATAATTTAAAAAGTCTGAATCTTTATGGGGCCTATTTGCAGTACACTCTCGTAATGTAAAAGAAGGGTCTGATACATCCCTAACAAGAGGCAAAAGAACGTATCGCAATAATGCACAAGGTTCGCCAAGAGTATGCTGCAGACCAAGAGGCAAAAGAAAGTAGACCAAGAGGCAAAAGAAAAGGTTTTGGTGGAGGAGCATGGGCCGGATAACAAGTATATAATATCATGTGTTTCTACCGAATCAAACAAACACACCCTTGATGACGACTGTAACCAAAACACACCCCTGTTGTCCTAAACGTATATTTGGGCACCCTTATATGGTTTGTACATAAACCGAAACGCAGATCTGGGCACCCTATGGAGTTCCTGGTTTTCTCTTTACCACAAGAACCATTAGATATTACCAATCCGAAAGTAAACCCACTAATCTGTCTCCCGTGGCCACAAAGATTTGGTGTGACTATATATGATTTCAAATCCAGATCAAGATTGATCTGACCATTTGAAATACTATGAAATACTATGTATCTCTTAGGATAATTGGTTCACCAAAAGTTGAATTTTAGGAGAGAGATAAAATAAAGAAGTTTTTTTTATTGTTGTTGTTGGTCAGTGAGTGACGAGAAAGAAATAAAAGAGATTGTAGTATCTTGTTTATGTTGGTTACTGGCCAAAGGATACAGAAGAAAAGGAGTATTGTGTTATTTATGGTCACTCATTCAAGCACTGATGTTGATAAAAAAGATACAGTAAGTCTCATATGTTGTTAATTTTTTATTTTGTTGGATTTGCTACTGAATAAGTGGGAGAGAGAAAGAGATGTGAGAGAGATAAGAAAGAAAGAAAAAAGATTGAAAGAAAGAATAAAATAAAAATTAATAAAAGAATTAATGTGAGTTTATTGGTCCCACTTGATAATATGGAAAAGTCCAAAATACCCTTCTCTTTATTGAACTTAACAGCTAAAATTAACTCTCATCCAAAATAGGGACGAATTTTGATCGTAGTTGTAAACGATAGGGACGATTCATGGAGTTATTTTGAGATAGGGATGAAAGTTGATATTTTGGGTAAACCATAGGGACGATTCTTGAAATTTTTTCTTATTATTATATAACTTATTTTTGTTATTGCATGTTTGATTTGTGTAGTGGGTTTTGAAAGTATTAATCATGCAAGTGATTTAGGGATGATATGAGATGTTGTAGATGATTATATAGCATATTTGAGGTGTTGATGATGCTAAAAATGGGTCAAAATGGTTGTTGGTATGATTTTTAAAGAGTCATTTTAGATCAGTAGGTTTAAGGCCATTTTTCGTACAGTGGCTGTTGATTAAAGTATGATATTAATAGATATTGTTGTATTAGTCGTCGAGACGCTCGTTTCGATATAAGATAGAGCTATTAACTCCAAACGAGTCAAAAGTTATGTTAGTTTGATTATTCGTGTACCGGGAGACGAGTATTGACACAATACGAAATTGTTGTCGATATTTGTATCGAATCTCGGGGACTATAAGTTGAGTTTTAAAACTAATCAAAGGATTTTGTTGGGTTCTAAACTTAGCATTTTGATTCTACGTTCAAAATCAAGTGGCGATTTTATAAATGGAAATGTTTAACAAGGTCAAAATGGTTTTACGATACAAGTGTGCAAAACTGTCCGGTTTTTAAAGTCTAAAGATGTGTCGAGCAGGCGGTTCTAAAATGTGAATCATTTGATAAAATTTAAACTGAGTCTTCTCCAGATATTAAGTGAGTTTGTCACCAAGTTTCGTCGAAAACGGAGTTGATTTGGTATGGTAAAACAGCGTGTACTTTTGGTAAGTACCGACTGAGTATTTTTGGGAGGTACTTAACCTCGCGTCATAGTTTGAGATGGGAGGCTAATCTATTAGCTTCTCAAAGTTTTAAAAGGATATAAGTCTTATGTAAGAGTGTATATTCTGAGATTGGAGACCCATTTAGGGTACTTGAACCGTATTGATTTGGCATCTTGAGATGGATCAATATCGAAGGTGCTAGTCTTGGAAAGCTAGTACTTGTCGTGGAGTTAGAAGGAATCACTTGCATTGATTGGTCATGTCTATGTACATACTATTTTGAGTCATTGATTTTATTATACTAAGTATGATTTTAAATACTTAAGTATGTTGCTAAGCGCGCACCTTATTTGTTAGGTGGCAGCTTTTGATGTGTATATATTTGGGAGGCATCTTCACTTCGGCGATCACTACTACTACCATCTTTGTGTATTATATAAGGTAAGTCTATAGCCTCGCTTTTACACTATTTTGTAAATGGTTTTTAAACCCGCGATGGGGAATACATGTTTTTCATGAACATGGAACACAAGTCTTTTATGGTATGCTTGTCCCTCTATGAATGGACCGTGGTTGCCTTTAAATTGCATTAAGTGATTGCCTTTGTTAAAGCCTTAATTATGGACCGTTAATTAACCTATGATGGGTTAACCGCTAGTACAATTAATAGATCTATGGGGGAAGCCGCCCCGGTTCAGTTTGTGTGGACTTGTCACAGAAGCTTAGGCCCCACCTCCATACTGTTTGAACATATTGTATTGAGAAGTCAGGTATACGGCAATGTACCAATAATCTGGAGGTAACGATAATTAATAAATCTTTTGTCTTATTAGACCTAACGGAGTGTCTAAGGGCTCGGTTCCATGATCTTGATGCAATTTATGCTATATACAATTATTATTGTTGATGCAAATTTGATTTTTGTTGCCTTCAAGTATGCCACAAACTTATAATCTTTACTTGTGTTCAAAATGATTTGTAAAACCTATAGACTTGCTCAACCTTTGTGTTGATGATTTTACACATGTATTTCAGGTAATCAAGATGGATAGCAGCGGAACATGTGAGGAGGAAGTTGGTGCTTACTTGTCTAAATATTTGTTTACTTTTCCATCCTATAAATGAATAAACTGCTTTTAAGCATTTAATGTATTGTGATTGGTAAAGGTTTTTGGGACTAAACGCTACTCTGATTTTATATTCGAATTGGGATGGGAAACTTTTTGGACAATATTGTATATTATATTAACGACTCTTTTAAGGTCGTTGTCTATGATTGTGTGCGATGTACTATGAGTAGCGCCCCAATGTGGTATTCCGCTGCGTGGTAATTTGGGGGTGTTAAAAATTTGTATCAGAGCCACAAGTTATAGAGAACTAGGTCGATTTTGAAAATGTCCTAAACTATAACTTTTGGTGTATTTCAAAAAGTTTTAAGCACGCAACTACTCCGCATGGCTCCGGTAAGGCTATTATTGTATTACTTTATGATTGATTGTCATTATGTGAACCTATGTGTATGTAGCAATGGTAGTATGTATATGTATGAATATACTGTGATATTTAAAGGCATTGCACGTGAAGCAATGTTCCTTGAATGATTGTCGTACATTTTATAATACGGTTTTGTATCGGAATTGGTTTCACTGCTAATCACCGATATTGATGATTATGTTATCTGAATACGATTATGAAACTCGTTTGATACTTTGAGTATGCATATATGGTTTCGTAACCTTTCGCATATCGACTTGTTTAAGTTCGATTGTTGTCATCGTATCGTGATGTGCCATTTTTGGACATCTCCTTTCAAAACGAAATTGATAAATACGATGTTCATGTTTTCGATACTCCTCATGATTTTGAAGGATCATTTATCCGAGGCGATATCTCCTACGTAATACGACGTGTGATTAAATTTTATATGACCACGTTTTACTGGAGAAAAGGAGGATGCCAATGTTGGACTTAAGATATATATATCCTTATCAAATATATATAGTTTGGGTACAACAATGATATGCTCGTAGTAGTCATTCGGTTAAGTGACTTAATAATGTGTATCTAAATGGAATGGGACATTTAGATATAGAGATTTTAACTCGCCCAACTAAGAGTCGTTTAAGGTTGTCTTATTTAAATGGATTAGGACATTTGAATTAGAAAATTTTAAACCACTGTACCTTAGATTGTCGTGTTTTCCTTATTCAGATGGAATGGGACGTTTGTATACGGAAATCATGATATAAGTTTATTGACACCTTGTATTTACTATGGTATTTTGATACGATATCGTGTTGAGAGGTAGTAATACTTGAGTACGTTGACTTATAATCGTTTTGTTGAATTGGATTGGGACGCCTTTTCATTTGAACAAGAAAGTTATAAGTTCCCGAACCGTAAATTTATAAACTATTGTATACATGAAAGGGGACACCTTTTGATGTAGACAAGGAGTTATAAATGAGTGGGCCCAAGTATGTCTGGCTCGATTTGTGAGTGTTTGGTGTGCGTACGTCTTTCTTCGAACCCTGTTTCATTGATATGAATCGTTCGGTGTCGTCGTCATTATGATTATACTCGATTATCATCTATGTACGAGTAACCGTTGGACTTCTCTCGAGTTCTGAGTTACTTCTATGGACCATTTCTAATGTGTCTTGATGATCGCGAGCTTTATAAGCAGATTGTTAAGAACCGTTGATCGTTCCGAGTATAGGCGACTTGTTTATGGGTCACTAGTATCTATGCATGTACTTGTGGATGGATTGAGGATCAAGGTATCACCGACAACTTGTCTTGGATAAAGGATTTTGGGAATTTAATTGCTACTATTGAAGGGTCACCAAAATCTTTTCTTGACAACGAACCCGTGGGACTAGTATGACGAGTAAACAAGGAATATGAGGCATCACCTTGAGCACTGAAGTAGAAAATATTAGAACACCTCTGTATGATGAGTGATGAAGTAGAAGGATGCTTTTGTATTGATGAACACTGAAGCAGGAGTTAGAGGGACGCTTTTGTATATTGAAAACTGGAGCAGGAGTTAATGGTACGCCGATATGTTGTGGATCATCGCCAATGGACCGAATTTCTTAATGATTGGAATTAATAAATTCGTTATCACTCGAGGAGTATGTTGTAGCCGACACCGCAAGTGGAAAGACTCTGGAAATCAAGTTCTATTATCAAGGGTTCGTTCAAGGTTTTATCGATGATCAACGGTGGAGATTTATATTTGATGTTTATGTTCGACCTTTTCTTTTATGTAGTTATATGGTGTATGATCTACTCTAATGATCGCAAGTTGTGATAACTTGAAACGACATTGTCCAATGACGTCCGATCATGGAGAACACGTACCATGTAATATCTTTTTAACCTTCAACGACGATGTTTATTGAGACTTTGAATGCGCGTGGGCGGAAGTGAGATGGTGTCTTCGTATTATCTTTTGAGTAAGGATCCGCGTGTGAGCACCCTCCGATGACGAAAATATTGTCTTGTTATTTTTGGATATGCGTCCATGGCTATCCGGCCAGTGGCTATCCTTTAATTTGAAACCATCCTTTTGACTGGACTTACTCGAAAGTCCTGTCATTCGTTCTTGTCGTCAAATGAGCTTCGTGTAATTCATAAAACTTTCATGTGTTGAGCTTGAAGGAGTGATTGGTGGATAAGGATTTATTCATCCACTTTTGGTGAAATACAACTTGATGACAAGTTGTGTTTTGTAAGAAGAACTAGTGGAGATCATGGATCAAGATTCAAGTGGGATCGTGAGAGCTTCTTTTGAAGAAAGTTCCCTTATCTTTCCTAGTGGAACGCAATACGAATATGAGGCGAGGTGAGCGTCGGGACGTCGCTCCTTTAAGGATGTGGTGATGTAATAACCCGAACTTAACGTCATTATTTTATCCTAATTATATAACGGATTTTTAATTTCTAAGTAATGATGAGTATTATTATATTTGACGGTTTTAATTGAAACCGATAACGTGTGACTATATTTAATTGTTGTGACGATTGAAGAGTACTAATAGTGATCGCGATGCCAATGGATGCTCAAATATTATATTTTAGTATCGATTATTTTGATATTTGATATTTCTGAAATTTTTATTTCATTACGTATTAAGTCAAATCGAACTTTGTTATTTCGTTTTGTGTGCGTATAATTATTAAAACGATCGATTAAACAAACGAGATTTATATTTTTATGAACCCGGGACGAATCCGACTCTCTTAAATATTTTTAAAATTGACTGGAAGTCATTTCCCGCTTATTAACTAATATTTACACTTTGGTCCACAAGAATGCACAAATTGCAAAACAAACCTTCCACCCACCATATAAATAGAATTGTTTTACACATACAAACACAACAATCACCAACAAAGTCTCTCTCTCTCTCTTGCTCTCTTCTAGCCATGAGCCACCACAACCAAAAACACCCATGATCATCAAGTTTTAGGATGATCCATGATAAACAAAATAAAGTCCCATGTCTAGAATTTAATGGAGATCATTTTGGTGTAAAAATCTTCCACATGCAAGAACTTTGATTTTCAAAATCATTTTTGAGATGAAAATGAGGTTTGATCCATTTTGATTGTGTAAGATTCCTTGTTTATGTTATTATTATTATAACAATTCTTTATTTTTGTGTGCATGCATTTGTTTTTTATTTTGATTTAATGCATGTGATCATGCAAGTGAATCCAAGGATTAGGAGTTGTTGTAGATGATGAATATAGGCTATTAGAAGTGTTGATGATGTTAAAAATGGGTCAACATGAGTTTTGATGTGATTTTAAAAGAGTCATTTTAGATCAGTAGGTTTAAGGCCATTTTTCGTACAGTGGCTGTCGGTTAAAGTTTGATATTATTAGATATTGTTATGGTAGTCGTCGAGACGCTCGTTTCGATATAAGATAGAGCTTTTAACTCTAAACGAGTCAAAAGTTATGCTAGTTTGATTATTCGTGTACCGGGAGATGAGTATTGACACAATACGAAATTGTTGTCGATATTTGGATCGAATATCGGGGACTATAAGTTGAGTTATAAAACTGATCAAAGGCTGTTGTTGGGTTCTAAACTTAGCATTTTGAGTATGTTTTCAAAGTCAAGTGGCGATTTTGTAAATGGAAATTTTTAACAAGGTCAAAATGGTTTTACGATGCAAGTGTGCAAAACTGTTCGGTTTTTAAAGTCTAAAGATGTGTCGAGCAGGTGGTTCTAAAATGTGAATCATTGAATGAAATTTAAACTGAGTCTTCTACAGATATTAAGTGAGTTTTTCACCAAGTTTTGTCGAAAACGGAGTAGTTTAGGTATGGTAAAACAGCGTGTACTTTTGGTAAGTACCGGTTGAGTACTATTTGGGAGGTACTTAACCTCGCGTCATAGTTTAAGGCAAGAGACTAACCTATTAGCTTCTCAAAGTTCTAAAAGGATATAAGTCTATTGTGTGAGTGTATATTCTGAGATTGAAGACCAATTTAGGGTACTTGAACCGTATTGATTTGGCATCTTGAGATGGGTCAATATCGAAGGTGCTAGTCTTGGAAAGCTAGTACTTGTCGTGGAGTTAGAAGGGATTCACTTGCATTGATTGGTCATATCTATGTAAATACTATTTTGAGTCATTGATTTTATTATACTAAGTATATTTTGAAATACTTAAGTACGTTGCTAAGCGCGCACCTTATTTGTTAGGTGGCGGCTTTTGATGTGTATATATTTGGGAGGCATCTTCACTTCGGCGATCACTACTACTACCGGCTTTGTGTATTATTTAAGGTAAGTCTATAGCCTCGCTTTTACACTATTTTGTAAATGGATTTTAAACCCCCGAGGGGGAATACATGTTTTTCATAAACGTAGAACACAAGTCTTTTATGGTATGCTTGTCCCTATATGAATGGACCCGTGGTTGCCTTTGAATTGCATTAAGTGTTTGCCTTTGTTAAAGCCTCAATTATGGACCGTTAATTAACGTATGATGGGTTAACCACTAGTAAAATTAATAGATCTATGGGGGAAGCCACCCCGGTTCAGTTTGTGTGGACTTGTCACAGAAGCTTAGGCCCGACCTCCACACTGTTTGAACATATTGTATTGAGAAGTCAGGTATACGGCAATGTACCAATAATCTGGAGGTAATGACAAATAATAAATCTCTCGTCTTATTAGACTGATATAGGAGTGTCTAAGGGCTTGGTTCCATGAGCTTGATGCAATTTATGCTATATACAATTATTATTGTTGATGTAAATTGTTATTTGATGCTTGTTGCCTTCAAGTATGCCACAAACTTATAATCTTTGCTTGTGTTCAAATGATTTATAAAACCTATAGACTTGCTCAACCTTTGTGTTGATGATTTTATCACATGTATTTCAGGTAATCAAGATGGATAGCAGCGGAGCATGTGAGGAGGAAGTTGGTGCTTACTTGTCTAATGTTTTATATTTATTTTTCCATCTTTTAAAATGAATAAATTATTTTTAAAGTCTTTGATGAATGTATTGTGATCGGTAATGGTTTTTGGGACTAACGCTACTCTGATTTTATACGAACTGGGATGGGAAATTTTTAGACAAGGTTTGTATATTATTTTAACGTCTCATTTGAGGTCGTTGTCTATGATTGTGTGCAATGTGCTATGAGTAGCGCCCCAAAGTGGTATTCTGCTGCGTGGTAATTTGGGGGTGTTAAAAATTGGTATCAGAGCCACAAGTTATAGAGAACTAGGTCGATTTTGAAAAACCTAAAATATAACTTTTGGTATGTTTTAGAAGGTGTTAAGCACGCAACTACTCCGCATGGCTCCGGTAAGGCTATTCTTGTATTAATTATGATTGATTGTCATTATGTGAACCTATGTGTATGTAAGAATGGTAATATGTATATGTATGAATATACTATGATATTTAAAGGCATTGCACGCGAAGCAATGTTCCTTGAATGATTGTCGTACATTTTATAATACGGTTTTGTATCGGAATTTGGCCTCACCGCAAATCACCGATCTTGATAATTATTCATTATCTGAATACGAGTGTGAAACTCATTTGATACTTTGAGTATGTATATATGGTTTTGTAATCTATTGCATATCGACTTGTTTAAGTTCGATTAGTATCACCGTATCGTATCGTATCGTATCGTATCGTATCATATTGTACCGTGATGTGCCATTTTTGGACATCTCCTTTCGAAACGTAATTGATAAATGCGATGTTCGTGTTTTCGTTACTACTTATGATATTGAAGAATCATTTATCCGAGGCGATATTTTCTATGTAATGCGACGTTTGATTTAATTATATACGACTACGTTTTATTGGCGAAAAGGAGGATGCCAATGTTGGACTTAAGATATATATATCCTAATCAAATATATATTGTTTGGGTACAACAATGATATGCTCGTAGTAGTCATTCGGTTGAGTGACCTATTACTGTGTATCTAAATGGAATGGGACATTTAGATATATAGAAATTTAACTCGTCCAACTAAGAGTCGTTTAAGGTTGTCTTATTTAAAATGGATTAGGACATCTGAATAAGAAAATTTTAAACCACTGGACCTTAGATTGTCGTGTTTTCCTTATTCAGATGGAATCGGACGTTTGAATACGGAAATCATGATGTAAGTTTATTGACACATTGTATTTACTATGGTATTTTGATATGATATCGTGTTGAGAGGTAGTAATACTTGAGTAGGTTGACTTATAATCGTTTTGTTGAATTGGATTGGGACGCCTTTTCATTTGAACAAGAAAGTTATAAGTTCCCGAACCGTAAATTTATAAACTCTTGTATACATGAAAGGGGACGCCTTTTGATGTAGACAAGGAGTTATAAATGAGTGGGCCCAAGTATGTCTGGCTCGATTTGTGGATGTTTGGTGTGCGTACGTCTTCCTTCGAATCGTATTTCTTTGGTAAGAATCGTTCGATGACGTCGTCATTATGATGATCGTTGATTATCATTTATGTACGAATAACCCGTTGGACTTCTCTCGAAATATGATTTATTTCGATGGACCATAGGTGTCTCGATGATCGCGAGCTTTATAGGCAAATTGTTAAGAACCGATAACCATTCCGAGAATAGGAGACTTGTTTAAGTGTCACCAGGGATTATGCGTGTACTTGTGGATTAACTGAGAATCAAGTTATCAACGGCAACTTATCATAGATGTGAAGATTTTGGGATTCTAATTTCAACTATTGAAGGGTCACCGAAGACTTTTATTGATGACGAAACTCTTGGGGACTAGTATGATGAACTAAACAAGGAATATGATGCATAACCTTGAGCACCGAAGTAGAAATTATTGGGACGCCTTGTATGATGAATGCTGAAGAAGAATTTAGTGGGATGCTTTTGTATGATGAACACTGGAGTAGAAGTTAATGGTTGCCGGTGTGTTGTGAATCTTCGCCAATGGACTGAATTTCTTAATGATTGGAATTAATAAATTCGTTATCACTCGAGGAGTATGTTGTAGCCGACACCGCAAGTGGAAAGACTCTAGAAACCAAGTTTTATTATCAAGAGTTCGTTCAAGGTTTTCTCGATGATCAACGATGGAGATCTATATTTGATATTTATGTTCGACCTTTTCTTTTTATGTACTTATGTGGTATGTGATCTAGTTAAATGATCGTAAGTTGCGAGAACTTGAGACGGCATCATCCGATGACGTCCGATCATGTAGAACACATATTATGTAATATCTTTTTGACTTTCAACGGTGATGTTTATTGAGACTCTATTGCGCGTGAGTGAAAGTGAGATGGTGTCTTTGCATTATCTTTTGAGTACGGAATTCAAGTGTGAGCACACTCCGATGACGAAAATATTTTCTTGTTAGCTCTTTTTGATTGTGTGTCCATGGCTATCCCGCTAATGGATATCCGTTAATTTGAAACCTTCCTTTTGACTGGACTTACCCGAAAATCCTGTCATTTGTTCTTGTCATCAAATGAGCTTCGTGTAATTCATAAAATTTTCATGTGTCGAGCTTGAAGGAGTGATTAGTGGATATGGATTTATTCATCCCCTTTTGGTGAGATACAACTTGACGACAAGTTGTGTTTTGTAAGAAGAACCAGTGGAGATCGTGGATCGAGATTCGAGTGGGATCGTGAGAGCTTCTTTAGAAGAAAGTTCCCTTATTTTTCCTAGTGGAACGCAATACGAATATGAGGCGAGGTGAGCGGCAGGACGTCGCTCCTTTAAGGTGGTGAGAATGTAATAACCCGAACTTGACGTCATTATTATATCCTAACTATGTAACATATTTTTAATTTCTAAGTAATGATGAGTATTATTATATTTGACGGTTTTAGTTGAAACCGATAATGTGTGACTATAATTAATTGTTGTGACGATTGAAGGGTACTAATAGTGATCGCGATGCCAATGGATGCCCAAATATTATATTTTGATATCGATTATTTCGATATTTGATATTTTTGAAAATTTTATTTTATTACGTATTAAGTCGAGTCGAACTTTATTATTTCATTTTGTGTGCGTTTAATTATTAAAACGATCGATTTTACAAACGAGATTTATATTTTTATGAACACGGGACAAAACCCGACTCTCGTAAATATTTTTAAAATTGACTAATAGTCATTTCCCACTTTTTAACTAATATTTTACAACTTGGTCCAAAAGAATGCACCAATTGCAAAAATTACCCTCACCCACCATATATAAACTAAAATAAACACACACACAACACAAATCACCAACAACTTCACTCTCTCTCTGTCTCCCTTTGTTTTGCTGTCCAAACCACCACCACAAACCACCAGGTATTTTGATTTCTAGCTTGAAATGGAACAATCTAACAAAAGACCCATCCTTATAATCTTCTTGTGATCATTTTGATCTAAGAAAATCCCACATGCAAGAACTTTTCATTCTTTAAAGATTTTGATGAAGAACAAGTGTTTGATCCATTTTTAAGGTAGTGGTATTGTGTTATTATTATTATATTTGATTTTAAAGTATTGCATGTTTGATTTTTGATATGGGTTTTGAAAGTATTAATCATGCAAGTGATTTAGGAATGATATGAGATTTTGTAGATTATGGGTATAGCATATTTGAAGGGTGGATGATGTTAAAAATGGGTCAAAATAGTTGTTGGTATGATTTTTAAAGAGTCATTTTAGATCAGTAGGTTTAAGGCCATTTTTCGTACAGTAGATGTTGGATAAATTTTGATATTATTACATATTGTTTTAGTAGTCGTCTAGACGCTCGTTTCGATATAATATAGAGCTTTTAACTCCAAACGAGTCAAAAGTTATGCTAGTTTGATTATTCGTGTACCGGGAGACGAGTATTGACACAATACGAAATTGTTGTCAATATTTGGATCGAATATCGGGGACTATAAGTTGAGTTTTAAAACTGATCATAGGCTGTTGTTGGGTTCTAAACTTAGCATTTTGAGTCTATTTTCAAAGTCAAGCGGTGATTTTATAAATGGAAATGTTTAACAAGGTGAAAATGGTTTTACGAGGCAAGTGTGTAAAACACTCCGGTTTTTAAAGTCTAAAGATGTATCGAGCAGGTGGTTCTAAAATGTGAATCATCTGATGAAATTTAAACTAAGTCTTCTACATATTATAAATGAGGTTTTCACCAAGTTTCATCAAAAACGGAGTTGATTTGGTATGGTAAAATAGTGTGTACTTTTGGTAAGTACCGGCTGAGTATTTTTGGGAGGTACTTAACCTTGCGTCATAGTTTGAGACGAGAGGCTAATCTATTAGCTTCTCAAAGTTCTAATAGGATATAAGTCTTATGTGTGGGTGTATATTCTGAGATTGGAGATCCATTTAGGGTACTTGAACCATATTGATTTGGCATCTTGAGATGGATCAATATCGAAGGTGCTAGTCTTGGAAAGCTAGTACATGTTGTGGGGTTTGGAAGGAATTCACTTGCATTGATTGGTCATGTCTATGTACATACTATTTTGAGTCATTGATTTTATTATACTAAGTATGATTTTAAATACTTAAGTATGTTTCTAAGCGCGCACCTTATTTGTTAGGTGGCGGCTTTTGATGTGTATATATTTGGGAGGCATCTTCACTTCGGCGATCACTACTACTACCAGCTTTGTGTATTATATAAGGTAAGTCTATAGCCTCGCTTTTACACTATTTTGTAAATGGTTTTTAAACCCGCGAGGGAGAATACATGTTTTTCATAAACTTGGAACACAAGTCTTTTATGGTATGCTTGTCCCTCTATGAATGGACCCGTAATTGCCTTTAAATTGCATTAGGTGATTGCCTTTGTTAAAGCGTTAATTATGGACCGTTAATTAACCTATGATGGGTTAACCGCTAGTACAATTAATAGATCTATGGGGGAAGCCGCCCCGGTTCAGTTTGTGTGGACTTGTCACAGAAGCTTAGGCCCGACCTCCACACTGTTTGAACATATTGTATTGAGAAGTCAGGTATACGGCAATGTACCAATAATCTGGAGGTAACGACAATTAATAAATCTCTTGTCTTATTAGACCTAACGGAGTGTCTAAGGGCTCGGTTCCATGAGCTTAATGCACTTTATGCTATATACAATTATTATAGTTGATGCAAATTCGATGTTTGTTGCCTTCAAGTATGCCACAAACTTATAATCCTTGCTTGTGTTCAAATGATTTGTAAAACCAATAGACTTGCTCAACCTTTGTGTTTATGATTTTACACATGTATTTCAGGTAATCAAGATGGATAGCAGCAGAGCATGCGAGGAGGAAGTTGGTGCTTACTTGTCTAAATCTTTGTTTACTTTTCCATCCTTTGAAATGAATAAACTGCTTTTAAGCATTTAATGTATTGTGATTGGTAACGGTTTTTGGGACCAACGCTACTCTGATTTTATATATATTGGGATGGGAAACTTTTTGGACAAGATTGTATAATATTTTTAACGTCTCATTTGAGGTCGTTGTATATGATTGTGTGCGATGTGCTATTAGTAGCGCCCCAATGTGGTATTCCGCTGCGTGGTAATGGAAGACTGTGAGAACCCGTACTTTCCCAGCATTATTTTATTCTTTTTATACGTGCTTCTTGAATTTTCCAACGTATTACGTTTTCTTGTATTGCTATATGTAAATCCTGAGATTTTTAAATTATACTTTTTAAGTAAATTTCTGATCATTGTTAAATACTTTGTATGGAATTATAAAATTTTTATTTTATTTTTTCATATTTAGTTTAAGTCAAAGTTTTTTTATTTAAAATCACCCGCGTGCGTTTTACAACGAGTTTATTCACAATCAATGTACAACGAGAATTCCTAGTGATCGAGATACCGACGGATGCCCAAAATTTTAAGTTTATTTATCGATTGTTTCGATAATTAATATTTTCGCCGATTTCGTTTTAATTACGTATTAAGTCGTGTCGGGAAATCATATAATCATTTTTATGATGCATTGTAACTTTTGAAAAGTATATTTACGAAACCCGAGCCCTGTAAATATTTTCAATATTTACCATTAACCATTTTCTACCCTTTAAAACTATTAATTGTTTTTAGGTCCACAAGTTTGCAAATTGGCAAATTAGGTCCCTCCACTACCAACATATATAAACCAATTTCTTTTGCACAAAAACACATACATGCATTTTATAACAAAAACTTCACCAACTCCTCCCTCCCCTCTTTTTTTCCGTCACACCATCACCATACAACACCCTCAAAATCTTAAAATTTACTAAGATTTAATCAAAACAAATTCAAGACCACATCCTATATATTTGTGGTGCATCGTTTGGTACCAAAATCTTGAACATGCATCAAGTTTTTATAAACTTATGATTTCATGGTTGTATGATATTTTAATCATCATGCATGTGTTGTTTTTGGTAAGATTATGTTGTTTTGATCATAAGAAGTCTTGTTTTTAATCTTTGATTTTTGTTAGATTTTTCATACAAGTGTTTAGGAGTGTTTGGTTGATAGGAATGATGGTATAGTGATCCTCTAGGTATGGGAATGAGTGGTTTTGATTGAAAAATTGATTTGTCATGTTTTATAAAAGTCTATTTTGGGACAGCAGGTCCTTAACAGATTTTTTGTGGGTTTAAGTTCTGAGAAAGGCTAAGATTATTTGATATTCTTGTAGAGTTTTCCGAGACGGTCTTTTTGGTATAAGATAGAGCTTCTAAGTCATTACGAGTCAAAAGTTATGCTAGTTTTAGTATTTGTGTACCGGGAGACGCAAGTCGGCACAATCCGAAATTGTGGCTGATTTTGGGTCGACTCTCGGGGACTTTAGGCTTGGTTATATAGTTGATACTACTGGTTTTAAAAGTTACAAACTGAGTTTTATGAGTCTAGTAGTAGTTTTAAAAGACGGATTGTCGAGATTGTACTTTTAAAGTGGTCCAAACGGTTTTACAAAACAAGTGCACAAATCTATCCCAAATTTGAAGTCGAGTATAGTATCGAGCTGATGGGTTTTAATGTATGAACATTGGCTCAAATTTTGGTGAGGTCTTATACAGGTTATAAGTGACCTTGACACCAATTTTCATGTAAAACGGACAAGTCTAGATAGGGTAGATCGGTGTGTACATTCGGGGTGTACTTGCTGATTTTATTTTGGACACTTAGTTCAATGTTTGTGTTGCGTGAGTTTGAGTATTCACCATCGGATATGGTGACTTACTCAAGTGCTTAGTCATTATACAAATGACTTAGCTACTGGTCCAAATAAGGTTAAAGAATAGTTTGACTTGCCTTGACTTGGCGTCTTATGACGGGTCGACTTCAAGTGTTTTAACGTGTAGTGTTGGAATAAATGGTTAGTATGAATTCATTTGGTTCGTGTCAATGGTTTTGAAACATGAATACTTTGAAAACATTTGAGTCATATTATATTGGTACATATCGATATTTGAGTTCGAGTCTAAATGCGCGCCTTATTGTGATAGGTTGCGGTTTTCGTTTTTTTCCCGGGCATCCATATCATCGGTGATCGTCTCACTACCATTGTTTCTACCTCGTGGCTAAGGTGAGTTCATAGCCCCTTTTACTTGTACATAGTTTCTAAGCACAGGGTGAGATTTTACATGGTGGAACACAACCATTTAAAAACTGTGTGCGATCCTCAACTTGTATGCTATCCAGAAATTGTATGTTTTCCAGAACTTGAGGTTTTCCAACTGATTTTCATTGATATTATTGCTTTTAGTCTTTAGCCTTAAGTTACCTCTCATTGATCATGAACCGTTAATTAATCCTTCTACCAAGCGCGAATGTTGTGGGTGGATCCATCGGGATTGACTATCCCCGTCCCGATTACCTTGACGCACTAATATTTGTTTATCACTTGAGTATTTAGGCTGAATACTGACTAGAGGAACTTACACTGAGTTAAGCTTCGGTTCATGAACTAAACAGCAATAATAATGTTTCGGACTATGGTTATCGTACGTAACCATTTTCCCCTATTTCTTGTTTACAAATGAATGCTTGTGTTCCACATCCTTATTGCTAAACCTATGAATATCACTCAACTTTATGTTGACGATTTTACATGTTTAATCTCAGGTATTATTACTTAGTTTTGCTTGGATGGGAGCCCGCGGGAGATTATCGCAGCTTGGAGATTTCTGTGATGCTTTTAAAAGACTGTTTTTAGTAAAAACTGTCTGGAGTTATTTTATCCTTTGGGCAACTTTATGTTATACATCGAGACAAAATAATATAATTTTCCGCTTCTATAACTTTGGGACCTATGTTTAAAAACTCTGACCTTTTATGATGTAATGCACATGTTTATATTTCTTCAGCTTTGTATGAACTGTAATTCATTGTTTCTTGTACTATGACGTGTTACCCCCTCGTTGCCTAGTTGTTCCATGTCAGATTTTGGGGGTCTCACCGATTGGTATCAGAGCCCTGTCAATGAGGTTCTTAAATGAATCTACCTAATCTATATTTACGGCATTAATACTGTCTAACGGTCTTCACCGACCGGAGGTAAAACGCTACCGATTTAGGACAAATGTCAAAGCCATTTAGTCTGTGTCTATGTTCTGTATCGAGAAGGTGGCGTTACATGTACCCAGCAAAGTCAGAGATTCATAACCACATACTCATTCCCAAAGACATATCCAAGAATCAAGAAAGTTAAAGACTTCCGCAAGTTTGATATTCAAAATCTTCTTTAAAAGGTGATATAGAGGTATGACCTATCTTCAAAAGAGATTGTCAGCAAGCTTTTAAGATAATGCACAGTGTGAGCATGTGGATGAAGACACAAGATCGTAAGATAGAAAAGACAAATCAAGGATGGTGACCAACAAGAATTAATAATTTTTTTGAAGATATCAATACTAAGGTTTAATGATCTCTATTAATCCTCGCATGTCGTAGAGGAATGACCTCTCAGTGAGAGAGATGTTAGTCTCAAAATATTGTATCATTTAAGAATGACTCCGTCACAGGTTTGAAGATCTCAAGATTAAAAACAAAGTTGAAAGACAACGACAAAGGCTCAAAGATCACAGCATGAAGGAACAAGTCTACTATTACACGTTCAAGTCTCATTTATTGCGAGATTAGTAGTCTCTATAAATATCAAAATTTTCGTAGAGGAATGACCTCTCATTGGGGGAGATTGTTAGCCACAAAATATTGAGTCAAACAAGAATGTTCGATCATAAGTTTATTATGTATCGATTATTAGAACGTTGTAATATGTAATAGGATAGTCAGGAAATGCGGGCTTAGCGTTTAGCTTAAAAGGCCTCTTTAAGGTACTAAGCACCTTAGTGAAGCCCGACCCATTAAGATATAGCCCATGAAAGCCCACATGCGGGGTGGACTATATAAACACCCTCCTAGCATGTTAGGAGGGGTTGGTCATTCTATTTTATTAATCTAATATCACACACTTTTCTCCAACCTCTCTCTAACTTCTCTTTACTTTCTTTCTCTAAAACCTCCATCTATTTTCTTCTCTTTTCCATCTATTTTATATCTATTTTCTATAAATCAACCATGATGAAGTGAGTAATAATTTGGGATAACAATTTATTTTTTAAAAATTTATAATTATATTGATATTTAGCAAAAAAAAAACTAATATAAAAACTATTTTTTTATATTAGACATAAATTTAATGATCATTATGTACATGTAA
Organism: Glebionis coronaria; assembly: GCA_025667525.1. Taxonomy (NCBI): domain Eukaryota; kingdom Viridiplantae; phylum Streptophyta; class Magnoliopsida; order Asterales; family Asteraceae; genus Glebionis; species Glebionis coronaria. Next base: position 163,148,920 of record CM046877.1, on the reverse strand, counting down.
TTATATAAATATAAAAATATATTTATATATTTATATACTTTTGGTTTTCGGTTTTGACTTTCAAACTTGTATCCAACCCAAAAACCGAAATTGTTTCCCGGTTTGGTTTAGTTTTGATAAATTTGGTTTGATTGTTTTTGGTTTGATTCGGGTTTGAATTTGGGTTTATCCGTTTATTCGGTTTTTTGGACACTCCTACTTTGGTGTGTTATTGGGTGTGGGGGGTAAAATGATCAAAATACCTTTTATTTTTATTTTTATAATTAAAATAATAAGATTTACAAAACGTTAGTGGGAATACGAGATACTATATGAGCCCCCACTCCTTTAGTAATAGCAAAACTGATTCTATTAAATATATGAACAACGACACGGGCTCCAATATCTTGAGTCATGGAGAACTTTTATATTCGCTTCAGTAAGGCCACAACATCTTTCTCTAATCCCCCTAGTGAAGAGAACGAAAAATGAAGAAAACCATATCGAATATCAACACTTACCCTCATACTTCACGTGTTTACGATGTGTTGCATCAATCACCGCACTACCAAACACAAAATCAATCATCCCAGTTTGTGTCAAATGAGAGGACCCTATCAAATCCACACACACATCAAGCCCTCTATCCCACGAGTAGAGCTACATATCTGCTGGACGTAGGGGTTTGTTACACCCCCATCAAGCCCTATATCAACTTCTTTACCATCCGAAATCCCGGATCTAAAACAAATGTCAACAAGGATATCACGTACAATGTTATGCCAAAGTTTAATGCCAATAATAGCGGCACACGATACAGCATGGTCTCCATAAATATCACCTGTAAAGACCTTGGAGCAAGTTGAGCATGGCTTCGAACTAGAAAATAAGAACGCCTAACCAATATTATTATTATTATGTTTTTTTAACCATCACTTTATTAGAATCAAAAAGGGATTTACAACAAACTGGATGGGAGTCGAGATACTATCTACGCTCTCACCCCTTTAGCAATAGCAAACCATATTTTATGATAAATATGTACAGCAACGCGTGCTCCATTGTCTTGAGCTTTATAAAATCTCTGAATCCGCTTCAGTAGCGCAACTGCATCATCTTGTAACTCACCTAGAGAAGAGAAAGAAAAAGGAAGAAACCCATATCCGAGAGCTGCACACTTAGCCATATACTTGCATCGTTTACGTTGTGCAGCATCAATCACAACTCGGCCGGGTACAAAGTCATTCATCTCCGTTCGAGTCAAAGGAGAAGAACTAGTCAAATCTACACAAACATCTTTACCTCCATCCCACGAATAAAACAAAATATCTGCCGGACGTAAATCATTATCATGTCTTCCATCTAATCCGATATTAACTTCCTTTCCGACAGATATCCCTGAACGATAACATATATCAGCAAGAGTATCACGTAGCAAATTGTGACGATGCTTAATCCCAACGATACCAGCACACGATACCGCATGATCCCCAAATATTGTTGGGAATAAATTAAGGACAGATCACTTGAACGCTGACAAGAACAACTCAAGCGTTGACAAGAGCAAAGTGAGTGCTGACAGCTTAAGCGTTGACAAGTTAAAGTCAAGCGTTGACAGATTGAAGACAAGCACTGATGGAAGATGTGAGCTACACGTTTATTATGTTCTAGAATACTTCTAGTAAGGATAGAAACGACAATGTATTTTCTATGTTTATCTTTACCTAGAATAGTTGATACGTAGCTTATTGTACAAGGCTTCTTAGTCTATAAAAGAAGGCCTTTAGGTTAATGTTTAGTATCAAGTTTTCATTAAGTTTTCATTCATAAACATCTTTCATTGTAAGCAAGTTCGACATTCATAATCAAAGTGAAAGTTTTGTTTACATCTTGTGTTCTTGTTTAAGTATTAAATTCCGCATAATACTTAGATTCACAAAGCATATAACAAAGGTTTCTCTACGTGTTATACTTGATCTAATCTCGTATACACAAAGCTAATCGATCTAAGTTTGGGATCAACAAGTGGTATCAGAGCTTGTTGAGGAACTTTTGATCTTTGAAGAACACCAGAACGATATACGAACACCAGAACGATGACCTTCAATGCTAAAGACACTGCTGGATTTGATAAATCTAAAGTTGAGTGCTACAATTGTCATCGAATGGGGCACTTCATGAGGGAATGCAGATCTCCTAGAAGATCTGATGCTGGTAAACCCTCAAGTCAGGTTGTTAAAGCTCAAGACTCCAAAGCCATGGTTGCAGTTCAAGGAATTGATGGTACTGGATGGGATTGGAGCTATCTGGCTAAGGATACTGAAGAGGACAAAGCTTTGATTGCTGATATTGAAGAAGAAGAGCATGTTGAATATGCTCTCATGGCACACTCCTCCTCTTCATCTGATAATGAGGTATATGATGATGCTTTTTGTAGCAAAGGTTGTAGGTTAAACACTGACAGACTTAACAAAGAGGTGTTAAAACTAAAAGAGGATATGAGCACTGAAAGGTGTAAATTATCCAATTACCAACTAGCTCTTACTGAAACTGAGAAAACCGTTTCTGAATACAAGAAAAAGGAATTTGATTTAAAAGATAAGATAAATATCTTAAAACATGAGCTAGAGGGTAGTATGGATATTAGAAATATCATGTCAAAGGTCAATAAAGACCTACAGGCTAAGTTAGATGAGGCCATTAAGAATAAAAATAATGTTGACCTCAAGATTCAAAGATTTGATAGAGCCACCCAAGCCCTAGGAGACTGTGTAGCTAAACAAAGAGATCCTAAGGATATGACTGGGCTTGGGATGAATGAGAATGATTACTCTCTGGTTCCACCACCAGCTGGTGACTTCTATGGTGTCCTTAGAAAGGATTTATCTTGGACTGGTATACCAGAATGCCAAGAAGAGGAATTCATTCCTCCACCAAGAGTTGTCACCCCAGTAGAAGAGTATCAACAAAAACTGACTGACCTAGATGAGTGGAAGAAAGCTAACCCTACTTTATTTGTTAAGGGAGGTTTGCTATGTGAAAGTCCCAATGAATCTCCACCTATTAAGGTTACTCACCCAGTTACTGGTGAAGCTGTTGACCTAGGCTCCAACACTGTTAGAAGACCTACCATTAAATATGCAGAGATGTATAGGAATAATAGGTCACCCAAGAGCCAAGTTAACAATCATGGAACAGGTTTCTTTGCTTCTAGACCTAAGAATGTGTCTAAGAAAGCCTGTTATACTTGTGGTAGCTTTTCACATTTGGCATACAAGTGTGTCAACGCTCCCAAAGCCAGCGCTGATAGGAACAATTTCAGCGCTGATAGGAAGAAAGTCAACGTTGTTAGGAAGTCAAACGTTGTCAGACCCAGACCTTGTGTGCAACAAAGTCCACAAGTGATTAGACCAACCCCATTCTTTACTAGAAGGTCTAACACTCATGGACAAAGACCTTTTCAAAAGACAAATACCTGGTCAAATAGGCAATGGGTTCATGTAGCAACTCTAGGTTCAACGCTGACAAGGGTAATTTCAGCGTTGACAGGACAAAATTCAACGCTGACAGAAACGTGACCAGACCTAAGTATTTGCAGCCACAAGGTAAGGGGTCTAAAGCTTCTTCAAGCTTAACATGGAGACCCAAGAAAGATCAAAACCCTAATAATAATGGAATTTCAATGACTTGCAACAGGTTTAATTATATTTTAAAAGTCATTACAAAACCAATTGGGGTTAACTGGGTATTTCATCCTAAAAGGGATGAAAATGGGGTTGTTATGAGAACTAAGTCTGTTCTTATTGAACAACCAGATGAATCCAAGTCTTCTGAGACTTAGGTTCCCAAAGAAAACTAATTTGTTTTCTTTATGTGCAGGGCATTCAAAAGCAGATCAATGATTATGGATATTGGGATAGTGGATGCTCAAGGCACATGACAGGAAAGGAAGACTATCTGACGAACTTCACTCCTATTCAAGATGGTGATAAGGTATACTTTGGAGGGGGCTACGGCACCATCACAGGTAAAGGAACCCTTCTCACCAATAATCTACGTTTTGAAAACGTATTCCTGGTAAAAGAACTGGATTATAATCTGTTTAGTGTATCACAAGTGTGTGATAACAAAAATAAGGTTCTTTTCACTGATACTGAGTGTTTGGTGTTAAGCAAGGATTTTAAGATCCCTGATGAGAAGTATATTGAGTATAGAACACCTAGGCATAAGGACATATACAATGTGAATTTAAATGGGATAAAAGTGAATACAAATATGTCTTGTTTTTATGCTAAGGCCTCAGTAGATGAAAGTAATTTGTGGCACAAGAGACTAGGGCACATAAACTTTAAAAATATAAATAGACTTGTGAGGCTTGGTTTAGTTGATGGTTTGCCTGAGAAGGCCTTCCACAATGACCACTCTTGTGTTGCATGTCTTAAAGGCAAGCAGCACAAGGTCTCATTCAAGTCCAAGCAGGTGCATACTAGTTCCAGACCTCTTCATATGCTTCACATGGACCTCTTTGGTCCAACTAATATAGAAAGTTTGAATGGCAAGTCATATTGTTTTGTTGTCACTGATGACTTTTCTAGGTTTACTTGGACATTCTTTCTAGCTATGAAGAGTGACACAGCTGATGTTCTTATTGAATTTATCACTCAAATTGAGAAAAGGTCTGGCAATGAGGTTAAGATGCTTAGGAGTGATAATGGTGGAGAATTTAGGAACAAGAAGCTAGATGATTTTTGTGCCAGGAAGGGAATTACTAGGCAGTTTAGTATTGCTAGAACCCCATAACAAAATGGGGTTGCTGAAAGAAAGAATAGAACCCTAATTGAAGCAGCCAGAACAATGTTGGCTGATGCTCACTTTCCCATAGCATTTTGGGCTGAGGCTGTTAATACAGCATGCTATGTGCAAAATAGAGCATTGGTTAACAAAATTCAGAACAAAACACCTTATGAGTTACTTTGGGGAAGAAAACCTAATATTGGTTTTCTCAGACCTTTTGGATGTCATGTAGTAGTCTTAGACACTAGTGATGCCTTAGGGAAATTTAGTGCAAAAGGTGATGAAGGTTACTTCATGGGGTATTCAGTGCAGAGCAATGGTTATAGGGTTTATCTTAAGGAAGACAAACGTATTGTTGAAAGAGTACATGTTAGGTTCTTAGAGAATAAACCTAGTGATCCTGAAAGTGGTCCTAATTGGTTGTTTGATTTGGAACCCTTATCTAGAACTTTAAATTATATGCCTGTCACTAATCCAGACATTATGAAGGTAACTTCAAATGTTATGGAGGAACAAGTTGTTCATGTTTCAGGTACACAGGTTGATGAAAGGGTTGGATCACAAGCAGAAAAGGCATCTCCTACATTTGAATATGTTACTATTCCCATTTGGACTGATGCTTTTGCTGCTGCTGCTGCTGCTGGACAAGATAATGGTGGTTTCCAAATACCACCAAATACAAACATGCATGGTTCTTCAGGCGCTGACAAAGGAAAATCCAGCGCTGACAAGACCAATTCAGACGTTGACAACAACATTTCAGGCGCTGTCAGCCCTGACGCTGACAACCAAGATTCAAACGTTGACAACACTTATGGGCATCTTTTCTCTTCCAATTTTGAACAAGGTGGACCTTCCAATGTCCATGAAGAGATTCCTGTTGCTCAAAGAGAGTCTGATGAAGAAGATATTGGCAACATGGAGCGTGAAGTTGAGGACACCAGACTTTTTGAAGGAGGAGTTCTCACTTCCACAATGAAGAATCACCCCCCATCTTAGATCATTGGTGATGTTATGACTCCAGTTCAGACAAGAAGATCCCATCAAAGTCTTGGTGGATTTATTGCCAATATACACAAGAAGGTTGATACCCCTCTTGTGCAAGCATGTTTGTTTGCATGTTTTCTGTCACAAGAAGAACCCAAGAAGATATTTGATGCTCTCAAAGAACCAAGTTGGGTGGAAGCAATGCAGGATGAGCTTCACCAATTTGCTATTCAGGATGTTTGGGAGCTGGTTGATTGTCCTAGATATGTCAGACCAATTGGGACAAGATGGGTTCTCAGGAACAAAAGAGATGAAAGAGGTATTGTGGTCAGAAACAAGGCAAGGTTAGTGGCTCAAGGTTATACACAAGAGGAGGGGATAGACTATGAAGAAGTCTTTGCACCAGTTGCAAGGATTGAAGCTATTAGGATTTTTCTAGCCTATGCATCTTGCATGGGCTTTACAGTCTATCAAATGGATGTAAAGAGTGCATTCTTGTATGGCACCATAGTTGAGGAAGTTTATGTCATGCAACCTCCTGGTTTTGAGGATCCTGAGCATCCAGATAAAGTGTATAGAGTCAAAAAGGCTATGTATGGCCTTCATCAAGCCCCTAGAGCATGGTATGGTACTTTGTCCACTTACTTGGTGGACAATGGATTCAAGAGGGGCACCATAGATCAGACACTATTTACGAAGAAGAAAGGCAAAGATGTGTTGCTTGTGCAGGTCTATGTTGATGATATCATTTTTGGGTCTACTGATCCAAAGATGAGTGAGGATTTCTCCAAGCTTATGACAGACAAATTCAAGATGAGTGCTATGGGGGAGATGAACTTCTTTCTTGGTTTACAAGTTCAGTAGAAAGAAGATGGTATCTTCATCTCCCAGGACAAATATGTTGCTGAAATCTTGAAGAAGTTTGGCTTTTCTCCACATGAAAAGAGGGCTTCTACTCCTATGGATAGAGAACACCCTTGGGGAAAGATTGGAGATGGGAAAGATGTTGATGTCAGGCATTATAGATCCATGATTGGATCCTTGATGTATCTTACTGCTTCCAGACCTGATATCATGTTTGCTGTGTGTGCATGTGCACGCCATCAAGTGACTCCCAAAGAATGTCACCTTTATACTGTAAAGAGGATCTTTAGGTACCTAAGATGTTTCCCTACTCTTGGTTTGTGGTACCCAAAGGATTCACCATTGGAGCTGATTGCATATTCAGATAGTGATTATGGTGGTGACAAGTTTGATAGGAAATCCACAACTGGTGGATGTCAATTTCTTGGGAGCAGATTAATATCTTGGCAATGCAAGAAACAAACAGTGGTGGCTAACTCTACAACTGAAGCAGAATATGTGGCTGCAGCAGCATGTTGTGGTCAAGTGTTGTGGATTCAGAACCAGCTGTTGGATTATGGGTATAATTTCATGCATACTAAGATATTTGTTGACAATAATAGTACTTTATGCATCATTAAGAATCCTGTGCATCATTCTAAAACTAAACACATAGAAATTAGACACCATTTTATAAGAGATTGCTTTGAGAAAGGTTTAATACAACCAGATAGGGTTGACACTGAGGAAAATGTGTCAGATTTATTAACTAAACCTTTTGATACTGGAAGATTTCAATACTTGGTAACAAGTATTGGAATGGTTAATCTCACTTAAGTATGTGTTTTGGATTCTTTTTGTAAAAGTATGTACAGGATGATGCATTATTATTATTGGTCTTATTGATAATTTAGAGTTTCCACTATATTTTTCTAACACTGACAAAGGTTGTTTGAACACTGATAAGTGTTTTTGCAACGTTGTCAGCAATATAATTGTCTAACGCTGACAAAGCTTCTTTCAACGCTGTTATGTGTTATCGGGGCATTGTCAGCAACAATGTTAGTTTTGTGGTTTTCAATCTAAATGTGCAGATGGTGTTAGCAGTATACCATTGGATACAGAGTTGCTTATGGATCAAAGGAGAAGCATTTGGACAAGTTTTTATTTATGGATGATGGTTGGAATGTTTCATTCCTATCTTGACATAAATTTTTTATGTTCATGCATGTTTTTAGCAAACTCTTTGTATCTTTGTTTAAGGGGAGGTTTTAGGAACCTTTAGGATTTTTGGGTATCCATATGATACTCTTATCACAATTCTAGATTGTGTCCACAGGTGAGTATGGGTTAGCTTTACTAAATCATGAGGCACTGTAGCATGCATAGTATATCAACTTTGCATGCTGCCAAGACATTTTTGGCCTAGAATTGGTTGTGGTCTGTTGGGGACTTGGGAATGATTTTGATATGGGATTTACCTGGGAGTAACAAGGATTTTATGAGGTAACTTGGTTGTTAAGAATTTTGGTTAGCAAGGGACACTAGAGGACTGTTATGTCTATCTTGCTTATGCAAGTGTGCATAACTGGACAGTGCTTGCCGCCCTATGATAATTATCAGCTTTTGGTTATCTTCTCTAGGATAAATTACTTGTTAAGGTCATTTTTCACTTTTTAAAACAATTTTATTTTTGGACGCTGACAAGATTTTTCCAAGCGTTGTTGTGACCAAATTGGACGCTGACATGGCTTTAGGCGAACGTTGACAAGATTATAGCCGTTGGGCGTTGATGGGTTATATTTGACCGTTGACAATCAATGGGACCTACCCAGTTGTTACTTTTTGACATATTTTCAAGCCGTAATTTTAGGAGTTGTTACTTTCATTAAATGCATGAGATAACTTATAACTTTTTCAATATTTTCATGATTCGTTTTTGAAAATCTTTGCCTATTTTTGGGCCAATCACATGCATTGTTTATCTCCTATAAATTTGGCTCCTATTTTTAAACAGGGTATATATAATTCTTGTCTAACACTTTTCTCTTATCAACCTTCATCTTCTACACTTCAAATTAACAGCTTTCATCAATGGCACCAAGATTTAACTCAGCAGAATTGGATTTGGGGTTCAAGTCTCAACACAACATGATTGCTTATCTTGTTGCTGATAATACTTTGTTCCCTCAATACACACAAATGGTGGCGTATTTGAACGCATCCCCATTAAGGTATGCTCTTTCTCATGCACCACTCATTCCAGTCACACACATTAAACAGTTTTGGAACACTGTTAGTTCCTCAACAGTTAATGGAGTGACCACATTAACTTCTATTGTTCATGGGAGATCTTGGGTGGTTACAGAGGCCTTGGTACGCCAGGCCTTGCATCTTGATGATGCTGATGGTATAACCATTCTTCCCATAACTGAAATAGAACAAGGGCTTAGGGCTTTGGGATACCCTATTCCTGATGAAGGTACTTTTAATAAGTACCATAAGCAGGAATTTCCCCCAGCCTGGAAGTACCTCATTCACATTCTCCTTCAATGTTTGAGTCCCAAATGTACTGCACACAATGAGATCAATAGATCCATTACAACTGCTATTGTGTGTATTGCAACAGGGCAAAAATATAACTATTCCAAAATGATTTTTGAAGGGATGTGTAAAAACAAGGGGACAAAAATGACTTTAGCTTATCCCCGTTTTCTGCAAATGATTTTTGATGATCAAAGATATTGTTCAAGGGATCACAATGATTTTTATAAAATCCCTGTACAAAAGAAAGCTATTTTTACCAAGATGAATTCACCACCTCATAGAGACCTACCTTTAACCCCAGCTATGCTTGCTGTTATTACAGCAGCACAACCCCAACCAGACCCCCAACCTCATATTGACCCTCACCCACAACTTGAACCTATCCCTGAACCTTTACCCTCACCTAAACAAATGCAAATAGACCAAGAACCCTTTGACGCTGACACATCTAATGTTGGCGTTGATGTGCCTATTTCCAACGCTGACACCCAACCATCACAATCCCAAACACCCCTTAACCAACCCACATCTACCCATTCTTCCACACCATCTTCCACACCACCTGAATATAGGTTGATCAAACACCAAAGGACTGCTGGAGAGTTCTCCTCTGGTGGTCCTAGCCATGAAGCAGAGAGAACCACCACCACAAGTGTGGCTGGTGACCTGGATGAGGCTGGGACTATTGGTTCTGGCTTAGAAGCTGGCCAAGGCAGTCCCACCATACTTAAGTCCTCATCCATGCCCAATGAACCTGACTTGGGAGGTCAAATCCCCATTTCAGAAGAGGGCAGACTAGAACCAATGACTCTTTTGGAATTGACGGCTGTCTGCATTAGCTTGCAAAAGCAAAATGCAGACTTAGTACAAATTGTCAGCTTACAAGGCCTTGAACTCAAGCAATTGAGGGAGAGGATTGTTGTTTTGGAGAGTGCTCATGCAAAGGGAGGTATGGAGGAGTCTTCCAAAGGGAAGGAAGATCAAAGAAATCTGAGTGATAAGAGCAGTCAAGATGGTCAATCATTGGATGTTGCTGAAGCTCTTACTACTTTGAAGGAATAAACAGGTTTTGATACGTCCTTAATCTCTCCAACCAATCTAAATTTATCATTTACAGCAATGTTGAGAGAGGTTACACAAGGCGCTGAGGGAAAATATTTGAGCGTTGACAAGACAAGTTTGGACGCTGATAGAAGTATTTTGGGCGCTGATAGAGGAAATTTGGGCGTTGACAGATCTGTCTATGGAGGTGATGCATTCCAGTCATCATCTATCATCAAGGATGTTCCTACTCAGGTATTACCATCTACCTTACCAACCATTGAACCATCAGATAAGGGTAAGGGTAAGTTGGTAGAAGAAATTGTTCCAAAGAATGCAGCTCAGGTTGAATTTGATAGAAGATTGGCTGAGCAAATGATGGAACAAGGTGAAAAGAAAAAGTCACCATTTGTTGTGACTTCTGAAGAAGAAAGTGATGGAGCTAGCTCAGATTCAAGTGTGATGATTATTGAACCAGAAAGACTTGAGTATGGTGATGAGCTTGCTAGGGAAAAGTTGAGAGATTTAAAGTTGCAGATTGATTTTGATATGCCAGAGGTGGTTCAGATGTACAATTCTTGGGAAGAAAGCTGTATGGATAATCCAGACTTGACCATTTTAGATCAAATATGGGGTTTGGAAATTCTTCTTAGAGTTCAGAAGGATTGTAAGGTGATTTTGAAGCACAAGGCAAGCAACATTCTCTCTGAGTTGAAAAGGGATAGAAGGAAGCTCTACTTTATGTTGCTCAGATGTCATGGAGTTGGATGGACACATCAGAAGCTGAAGGCTTTGACATTTGATGAGTTGGAACATAGGGCTTATCCTATTTGGGTGAAAGTGCAGGAAGAAAACACTTTCAGACTTCTTTCAGATGAAAGAAAGGAGCAACTTGCAGAAGAGATGGAAATCAAGAAAGCTATGATAGTTCCCAGACCAGTGAAGAAGGGATTTACACTTGAGTTTCCAAAAGATATGAATCAACTATATCCAAGTGAAGCAGTTATTAGAAAGAGCCTCAAGCTCTCCCCATTAGAAGCTTCAGATATGGTGCATGTGTTACCATTAGATTCCAGGAATCCAATTGTGAGTTATGATGAAGATGAATGTGGATTCTGGAAGATTGGAAGATATGGCAAGGAGGTACACACTTTTACCACTCTCATATCTTTATTTGCAAGTTGTGATAGAGAAGACTTGGTGGACCTTTGGAGGTTGCTGGAGACCAAGTATGAGGCTGAAGCACCAACTTCAGCTAATGGAATAAAACTTTGGACCACATTCAAAAGAATGTGTGGGACAAATGAGGAAGATCCTGAAATATGGAAGGATCTTGAAGATGATCTCAGTGGTCTTCAATGGAGGTTATATTCAGCTGCTGGTGTATACCATTTGAGTTCTACAAAGTTTGCTGAGTATTTACTTGTAGATGCTCAGTATTTCATATCCAAGGCTGTTTTGGAGAAGATTAAGGACACCCAGTTGGAGATAGATTATACAAGTGACGTGGCAAAGAATTTGATCAGATTTATTTATTACCAATATGATAAGGTTTGTCAGACTCCTCCAAGTTCTTAATGTTTATTCAGAAACTTGATCATAAGAGTGGATATCAAGTTTAGGGGAGGATTGTTGGGAATAAATTAAGGCCAGATCACTTGAACGCTGACAAGAACAACTCAAACGTTGACAAGAGCAAAGTGAGCGCTGACAGATTAAGCGTTGACAAGTTAAAGTCAAGCGTTGACAGATTGAAGACAAGCACTGATGGAAGATGTGAGCTACACGTTTATTATGTTCTAGAATACTTCTAGTAAGGATAGAAACGACAATGTATTTTCTATGTTTATCTTTACCTAGAATAGTTGATACGTAGCTTATTGTACAAGGCTTCTTAGTCTATAAAAGAAGGCCTTTAGGTTAATGTTTAGTATCAAGTTTTCATTAAGTTTTCATTCGTAAACATCTTTCATTGTAAGCAAGTTCGACATTCATAATCAAAGTGAAAGTTTTGTTTACATCTTGTGTTCTTGTTTAAGTATTAAATTCCGCATAATACTTAGATTCACAAAGCATATAACAAAGGTTTCTCTACGTGTTATACTTGATCTAATCTCGTATACACAAAGCTAATCGATCTAAGTTTGGGATCAACAAATATATCCCCATCAAATACTCTCGAACAAGCTGAACAGGGCTTCAAAACAGAGAACAAGGGAATACCTAAGCGATAACACAAAACACATCGATAAGTCCTCCCGTTCATAGTCTGACCCAACCCCGAAATAGGGACCATCCTGAGCCAATCAGAAGTATGATCCTCCATCTGAGATTCCCATAAAGCCATATGTCTAGCAGACAAAGCGAAAGTGGATTCTACATTCTTCGTAACCCGAGTAAAACATATATCTGCCATTTTCTTCATGAGTTTGGGGGCAGCGACTTCACTCGGATTACTTAGAAAATCGATCTCCATAACCGAGTTAAACACAGATAAGGCATCATCAAACTAGATTCCATAAGCTCTAATATCAGTGTGTTGAAGTAACTTAGACTGCAAATCAGCTGACTGTAACCGAGAAGCAAGAAAAGCATAATGCAATACATCTCCCACAGAATAAACACCCAACCCCCCAAAGGAAAAGGGCAACGTAGCAAGTCTCTACTACTAGTCACCAAATCCTGGTCTAGAAGCAATAACGATACGCTCTAAAGAAGAACGAAGAGCCATATCAAAAGAACATTGAGCAGGCTTAAAAGCACAGGATGAACATGTACGCATAGAAAAGTATAACTTGGAAATACCTGCACAAGAGCGAAGAAGGAGCAACTCACATAGAGGGTCATTAATCTTGGCCACAGCATCCATAAGCTCAATAGTCTTAGCCACACACTTCAACACAAGCTGACTACAAAAATCAAGGTCCACACTCGCAGGCCCCCCTAGTAACTTAACACCGCGTGTAGGTCGAGCAATATTATCCGGAACACACCCACAAACTTGCTACGAGGATCCTCGGTCCGCCAAAAAAGTTCAGTCTTATCAACATTTAGATACAAGCCATACGCAGGTCCATCCTTCATGATACACTCCAAAACCTTCCCCACAACCAAAGTGTCCCCAACAATAGTACCATCGTCCAAATACCAGGCTTGTAAAGAAAGAGAGAAGGAATCCCGAATCTTGCATATCAATGGGTGAAGTACAAGAGCAAAGAGTAACGGACCAAGAGGGTCACCCTGATGTACCCCCTGACAGGACCGCAAAACATGCTCACCATAATCCAACCTCGCCGGGCTAGAATAACATAACTCCACCCAAGACGAGTAATAAGTGTGAAAACACTTATCCTTTTACCACTTATTTCCAATATTAACAAGACCAAAACGTGTATTTTATGTCGTAAAAGTCGGAATTATACGTGGTTTGTGTTTTTATTGTGTTTTAGGACCAAAAGATGCAAAAGGAAGAAAACATGGGCTATCACGGGCTTTTATCGAAGAAAAAGACTAAAGATGAAGTCGAAAAATCGAGAATGCAAAAAGAACGGAAGTCCAAGGCCTATTCGGAAGATTTATCGAAGAAAAAGTCTAAAGACGGAAGTTTAGTGAAGTCGAAGAACTAAAGTATAATTATAGAAGAAAAATTATAAGACAAGTTCAACTTATATCGACAAATCCCGAGACGACGTCGAGAAAGACAAAGAAATTAAGTCGAGTCGAGATAAGAAGAAAGAAAGAAGAAAGCTTAAGCACTTAATCTCCCTACCTCCTATAAATACCCTCCTAATATGTCATTAGGAGGGTGTTAGGTGGTTAGTTTTTAGTAGTTGTAGTTAATTTTTAGTTTTTAAGTATGTTTTTAATTTCTCTCTAGTTTTCTTTTCAAGCTTATTAAATCTTTACATTAATCTTGTAATCTTTTGATATTAATCTTTAATCAATCTAGCTTATTCTCTTAATTCTCATTCTATCTTTTTAATCTTTTGGTGATTTAATTAATCATGTAGTTGATTTCATCTCTTTGATTATGTGATTGATTTATTCATGTGATTGATCTTTTAGTTTTGATGTGGTGGATGTTTTGAGCTTATTGTGGTTATTGATTTTCTAGTGTTTGGATTATTTTTTATTAAGTTGGTTTGGTAAATTAATAGATTTGATTATTAGTTGATTTTAAATGTTTTGATTATTTAGTGTTTTTATAGTTTTGAATTTGTGGCTTATTTGGTTCTTCTTAAAATTTATTTGGTTAAAGTTTTGGTTAATTGCTTGTTTGGTTCGTGCTTATTCGTAGCTTATTTCTTTAGTTTTGATTTTACTGATTATTTGTATATGTTCTCTAACTTCTTCGGAAAAAGGTTTTAAATTCCGAAATCATACCATTTTTCTGAAATCCTTCAAAGTTCCGAAATTACACCCTTTCTCTGAAAAACTTCATTTATCCGAAAAAACCCTTTTTTCTGAAAAGTCCATTATTCCGAAAACCCTCCTTTTTCTGAAAACCTCTTTTTTCCGAAAACCCCACTTTTTCTGAAAACATGCATTATTCCAAAAATCCAATTTTTCTAAAAAGTCCTTTATTCCGAAAACCCCACTTTTTCTGAAAAGTTCATTTATTCCGAAAATCCTATTTTTTCTGAAAACCTTTTTATTCCGAAAACCCTCCTTTTTCTGAAAAGTTCATTTATCCGAAAATACCATTTTTCTGAAAATCTTCTTTTTTCCGAAAATTCCAATTTCTCTGAAAAAGTCTTTATTCCGAAGATTTCTCTGAATTTGTCTATTATTCCGAAAAACCCTAATTTCTATGAAATTCCAATTATCTTGTTTCCAGACTTAGTTTAATTGTTAGTCCTTTGAATTGTTTCTAATTTTCAAACTTTAATTTTTCCCGCCTTTTTACTTAGCATTGTTTTAACTTGTTTTATCTTAGATTAAATTTTCAAGCTTTCAATGACATTTTTATTAAAATAGATAACCAAACCCTTTTGTTTTTCCACCAAGAACGACTGAGTCGCACTTTTGACTAGTAATCAATTCGAATTGAATCGAGACGAACAAATTTTTATACTTGGCTAAAACCCTCGTATTAAATGGCGCCGCTGCCGGCTCTTTTCGTTAAGATTAACAGTTTTTAAGTGAGAGACGCGTTGGATTTTGGGATCCGTTCATCTTTGAACGTTATTTTCCTTGCTTTAAAATTTTAAAAAATCCATAAAAATTAAAAAAATTTCAAAAATACAAAAAAATAGAAAAACATAAAAAACAAAAAATATTTCTTGTCTATTTTTCTTTTCCTTTTGTAGGTGTGTATGCATACTCGTGCTCGTAAGAAGAAAGTAGCTCAAGCCGAAGTCATTACTCCACCTATTGTCACCATGGACAATCAACCAATGATAGAGCTTTTACAATCGCACGTAGAGGGCAACACTGATGCTATTGTCATACCCGAGATTGGAGCCAACAAATTTGAGCTCAAATCCGGCTTCATTCAAATGGTCTTTGCTCAACCTTTCTTGGGGCGTTCGCTTGATGATCCTCATGACCATATAAAAAGGTTCCTTCAACTCAATAATACGGTCAAGTATAATGGGGTTTCACAAGAGGTAATTCGCTTGCAACTTTTTCCTTTCTCCTTAGAGGGACAAGCCCGAAATTGGCTTGATAAGGAACCGCCACAAAGTATTCTTACGTGGACGGATTTAGAGACCAAATTCATCAACTACTTTTTCCCACCCTCACGTACTACCGCTTTGCGGAATGAAATTATTACCTTTGAACAAAAGTACGATGAGACATTTAGTGAATCTTGGGACCGTTTTAAGGAACTTTTAAGAAAGTGTCCACAACATGGTTTCACAAAAGTACATCAAATTAATACTTTCTACAATGGTTTAAGCATGAATGACCAAGATTCACTAAATAGTGCCTCGGGGGGGTAATATTTTGGTTAAGTCTTCTAATGCCGCTTAAGATATTATTGAGAACAAGTCTAGAGTACGAACCAAGAGTGTTCGGACTAATGTGGCTAGTGCTAGCACTAATGAGAGCGACAAGAGAACTGATAAGCTTACTTCGCTTGTTGAATCACTTGCTCTTCAAACCGCTAACAACACCAACGCTATCAATGCCCAAGTTAATGTTATGAGTCAATCATGTGAAATATGCGGGGGATCTTATTCATACACCGATTGTCCTTCGACTCATGACAATCCATAAAATGTGTATGCCGCCAACGGTAACTATTCCATGGGAGGCTATCAAGCACGTCCTCAAGGTGACCGCAATTTGCTCAGCTATCGCTCAAACAACTTTCTTTCACCACCCGGTTTTCCCCCACAAAACCCAAACAACCTCAATCGCAACAATCAAAACCAACCTCGTGCTCCAAATCAATATCTAACCCAAAGAACCCCATATCCACCTCAAAGAAACAACCAAGTTTACCAACAACCCGCTTATCAACGACCTGCCTACCATACTCCTCCTCCCAACCAACCCACCGTATTTAATCACGAGGTTGAAACTTACATGAGGACTAATGATGCGATAGTGCAGAATCTTCAGCGGGAAATGGCCAACATGAAAGCAGATATGGTGAAACAAGGGAATGATCTTCGAGCCGATAAGCAAAACTCTTTGGCAAGTCAAACGAATGACTTAAGAAACATGATGGCTAGTTTCTTCCCAAGTAATCAAGCCTCTGGTTCGGGTTCTCTTCCGAGTAACACTGTTGCTAATCCAAGAGGGGAGAAGAAAGCAATTACCACTCGCAGTGGAAAAGGTTTAAAGGAACCCGAGCTTCCTACACCTACACCGGTGATTGTGACAAAGGAAAATGAGTCCACTTCTCTAGTTCCTCCAACTTCTATTCCTCTAATTCCTCCACCTTCTACTTATTCCCCTCCACCACCCAAGGATGTGAGTGAGAATTCCATTCTTAAGCCTTCGTCTCAACCCAATATACCTTATCCCTCAAGGTTGAGGAAAGAGAAATTAAAGAACAAGGATGATATTAAGGTTTCTAACTTTCTTAAAATGTTTAAACAACTGAATTTCAATATCTCCTTTGCTGAGGCTCTCGCTCACATGCCCAAATATGCTAAAATGTTTAAAGATCTTCTCAGTGATGAGGAGAAACTTCTTGATATCGCTCAGACCCAACTTAATGAGAATTTCTCCGCAGTGCTCTTAAGGAAATTACCCACCAAACTTGGTGATCCGGGTCGTTTTCTCATTCCTTGCAACTTCCCCGGGGTAGAGAATTGTATGGCCCTAGCCGATCTAGGTGCTAGTATCAACTTAATGCCTTTAAGCATTTGGAAACAATTGTCTCTACCCGAGCTAGTCCCCACACGAATGACTTTGGAATTAGCTAACCGTACGGTTGCTTATCCGGTGGGGATAGCCGAAGATGTCTTCGTCGGTGTCGATAAATTCACCTTTCCGGCGGATTTTGTTGTCGTTGACTACGAGATGGATCCCCGTGTTCCATTAATCGTTGGACGTCCATTCTTGAGGACCGGTCGCACTCTCATTGATGTAGCCGCGGGCGAATTAATCATGAGAGTTGGTGACGATAAAATCGTCTTCAACATTGGTAAACTTTCTAAGCAGCCTTCTGAAAACGAGAGTGTTTATTGACGTTCTTGATGAGGCTTGTGAAGAACATTTCAAAGACGCTTGTAAAAGTGGTTCTTCTTCTCTACCATTGTTGAGACCGTTGCCTCTATTGCTCCATCACTAACTCCATTTGGAGAAACTGATTTCCTTTTGAAAGAATTTGAAGCAACTTTGGAGGATGTGGATTTACAATATGACGATTCTCCCTCCAATTGGGATGAAGACATTCGTACCATTGAGAAACTTCTCAATGAGGACCATATTTCTCCACCATCTCCTAAGGATATCTCTATCGATGAACCGAATTTGACTACGCCTTCCATCAAAAATCCTCCGGATTTAGAGCTTAAGGACCTACTGTCTCATCTCGAGTACGTTTTCCTTGACGACAACAAGAAGTCACCCGTCATCATCGCTAAGGACTTGAAAGAAGAAGAAAAATACCGACTTATCGTCGTGCTGAAGAATCATAAGAAAGCGATTGCGTGGAAAATTTCCGATATTCGTGGAATTAATCCTCACTTTTGCAGACATAAAATTCTCATGGAGGACGACTTTAAACCCACTATTCAAAGCCAAAGAAGGGTGAATCCCAAGATCCATGACGTTATCAAAAAAGAGGTTATCAAAATTCTTGATGCGGCAATGATCTACCTTATCTCGGATTCACCATGGGTTAGTCCCGTCCATTGTGTGCCTAAAAAAGGCGGAATCACCATTGTGCCAAATGAAAACAACGAGTTGATTCCTACTCGTCTCGTTACAGGGTGGAGAGTTTGTATAGACTATCGCAAACTCAATCATGCTACGAGAAAGGATCATTTTCCCCTTCCTTTCATGGACCAAATGCTTGAACGTCTAGCGGGTAATGACTATTACTGCTTTTTAGACGGTTTCTCTGGGTATTTTCAAATTCCCATCGATCCCAAAGACCAAGAGAAAACCACATTCACTTGTCCTTATGGAACATTTGCTTACAAACGAATGCCTTTCGGCTTATGCAATGCTCCTTGGACGTTCCAAAGGTGTATGATGGCTATCTTCCATGACATGGTTGAAGAAACTATGGAAGTCTTCATGGATGATTTCTCGGTCTATGGTGATTCTTTCTCTCATTGCCTTGCCAATTTGGAAAGCATGCTTAAGCGGTGTGAAGACACTCGCCTTGTTCTAAACTAGGAAAAATGCCATTTCATGGTAAAAGAAGGCATTGTGCTTGGACATAAAATCTCAGAAGCCGGTCTTGAAGTGGACCGTGCTAAAGTGGATGTCATAGCAAAATTACCTCCACCTTCAACCGTGAAGGGTGTGAGAAGTTTCCTTGGTCATGCGGGCTTCTATCGTCGATTCATTCAAGATTTTTCTAAAATCGCTCGCCCGATGACCCACCTCTTGGAAAAAGATACTCCTTTCATCTTTTCCAACGAGTGTCTTGAATCCTTCAATCTTCTTAAGGACAAGCTAACTAAGGCACCGGTCTTGGTTACCCCTAATTGGGAGCTACATTTTGAATTGATGTGTGATGCTAGCGACTTTGTTATTGGAGCGGTTTTGGGCCAAAGAGTGAACAAACACTTCCAACCAATCCATTACGATAGCAAGACAATGACGGGGGCTCAATTGCATTATACCACTACCGAAAAAGAACTTTTAGTTGTAGTGTATGCTTTTGAGAAGTTCCGCCCTTATCTTGTTCTTTCCACCACCATTGTGTACACCGACCATTCCGCGTTGAAGTACTTGTTGACTAAACAAGATTCTAAGCCAAGACTTCTTCATTGGGTTTTGCTCCTTCAAGAATTTAAAATTGAAATTCATGACAAGAAGGGAGCCGAAAACCTAGCCGCGGATTATCTAAGTAGCCTTAAGGATCCTTATCAAGGGGATCATCCGAATCAAGAGATCAATGACTCTTTCCCCCTTGAGGCCTTAATGTCTATCAATTCCAATCTTGATGACACCCCGTGGTTTGCGGACATTGCAAACTACTTAGCGGGTGGCATTCTCAAGGAAGGGTTAACGTCCCAACAAAAGAAAAAGTTCTTTAAAGACATTGAACACTATTTATGGGACGACCCTTACCTTTTCAAACAATGTGCGGATCTTGTCATTCGTCGATGTGTTGATGGGCCGACAACTTTACAAATCCTTGATGCTTGCCATAAAGGACCCACCGGTGGTCACTTTGGTCCCAATTACACCGCGAAGAAAGTTTTCGACTTTGGATTATATTGGCCCACCATTTATCATGACGCTCATGAAATGGTTAAACGTTGTGATGCTTGCCAAAGACAAGGCAAGATCACACATAAAGATGAGATGCCTCAAAAATTCATACAAGAATGTGAAATCTTTGATGTATGAGGCATCGACTTTATGGGGCCATTTCCATCATCTAAAGGGAACAAGTACATCCTCGTAGCCGTTGACTACGTTTCCAAATGGGTTGAAGCTAAGGATCTCCTCATGAACGATGCGAGGGTGGTTGTGAACTTTTTGAAGCAGCTTTTTGCTCGATTCGGTGTTCCTCGTGCAATAATCAGTGACCGCGGGACTCATTTTTGCAATGATCAATTTGCTAGAGTCATGGCTAAGTACGATGTCAATCGTCGTCTTTCCACCGCCTATCATCCCCAAACAAATGGTCAAGCCAAGATATCTAACCGTGGATTGAAGCAAATTCTTGAGCGTACTATGGGAGAGCATCGTTCCTCGTGGGCTGATAAGTTAGATGATGCTTTGTAGGCTTTCCGTACCGCTTATAAGACCCCGATTGGTTGTACACCTTATCGTCTTGTGTATTATCAAAACATGACACCTCCCTATCGAGCTTGAACATAAGGCATACTGGGCCTTGAAGTAGGCTAACTTCGACATCAACAAAGCCGGCGACCTTCGGAAGATTCAACTCAATGAGCTAAATGAACTGAGGAATCAAGCTTATGAGAACTCATTAATCTACAAGGAGAAGACCAAGATCATCCATGATGCAAGGATTAAGAACCGAGAGTTCCATGTTCGACGCCATTTAATATTTGTATTTTTAGTTCGTTTTTCTCGGTATCGATTCGAATTGATATAACGTTTTTAAGCTCGACTTAATTGTTTTTGGTTAAAAGATCTTGATTGGTAATCTATGTCTATTTTGCACAAAACATGTAAAAATTTGTAAAAATATTAGCTACTACGTATATGTACTATACTAAAAACACATTTTGCAATTACAAAAATTAAACGTAAAAAAGATATAAAACGAGAAATTAAACTACACTACTCGGCACGCAAAACGAGGAATTAAACTAATATAATATTCTACTATTATTACACTAATATTATTTCTATAATAGGACATTTACTTCTAAAATTACAAATACGTATTCTATGCAACAATTCAAAGAAATCAAAAAGCAAAATGAAGAAGGTCCATTGATCAAATAACCGGGCCAAACAACTACCTACTGGCCCAATAGACTACTAACGGAAGGACTAGTTTCGCAACTAATCTAACTAAAATCTCTAACGAAGGACCTACAGATATGAATTCATCGTTAAATCTAACGACTACTTAACTGTTCAACCAATAATAAGGGATTGTGACTGTAATGAGAAGATACAAAACGAAGGGTTAAAGCTGTACATTAACGTAACTAGTACAAATTGAATTTAGGCAGCTAAACTGAAACGAGACTAGCTATTGTATCCACTTATCTCATAATTCTTCTACCAAATATGACTTTTAATAGCTAAATTTACCTTCAAATTTAATCTGACTATTAATGAATAACATGTATTTAGAGTACTCCTAATTAAAACAGAACTTATGCTAACCCAAACACTACAGCTATCAAGATTACGCTAGACGTGAAATTTCACAAAACATTAAAGGACACATTGATCAATCAAATTCAGTATACTAAAAGCAAGAATCCAGTACATCATCTTATCAAGGCAAATTAAACAAATTTACACTATGTTCATAACTGCATTTACCAGCTAGCACTTTTATAGCTAAAATATGCAAAACGTAAGAAGCGATTGACCTGTTACATCCAGGCCAATCCGTTGATGACGAGAAGCGCGGCGCTGCACCGGCTTAGAAGCTAATCTCTACAACGCCACCAAATGCTGAACTGGAATTCGAAATCAGTAAGCTATGACCTGCTACCTGCTGCACTAATCTACACAAATCACCTGCACATATGACATGAAAAGAAAACCAAACTTCTGGACTAAATACTTCGAGCTGAACTGTCACTAACTATGTGTAAACTGAAATTTAGCTACTTATTACGAGACAATCCTACTGATCTTGACTAAAAGTTTTAAAAGAAATGCCTTTCATAAGCTGTGTTTACTTGATATTTCCTGAAGTAATTTTGCATTTAACCTATCTCTATTCTAAATTGACTACAATGATCTAAACTCATATAACTCGTCAGCTCAAGACAGTAAACTTTAACAGTCTCGAATCCAAACTCACAAGAGGACAAAATCTGCAATATTAACAGCTTCCATTGACTATGATCAAAGTTCATCACCACCATCTACTAATTCGCAAAACCAAACACACTACTCTGAACTAAACACATTATGAAGAATTCAAGGATTACAGGACTTGTGATTATGTAAAGCTACTCAGTCGCTATAGAAGCTTACGAACTACCAGCTTATGGAAATAGTGTAGAAAATGTAAAAGCTTGAATAAGAAAATAGAGTTTAATCAATGAAAGAAATTCAACATTGAATCATACTGGTTGTAATTGAAATTCAGAAGCTGATGATGTAACTAAAAGCTGCAAGAAAATGTATCGAAAAGCTTGAGTAAGCAGTTCATAAGCTCATTAGAGCTTATGACAAAATAAGCTAGCTTATTGAAATCAGAATTAGACGAAATAGATTAAGAACAAAAACTTGAGTTCATTAATGGTGAAGGATGGTTACAACTTCTAACAGAACGTAACTGACTTTAACAGAAAAAACTGAACTGGTTTAGTTGAAGAATTGTAACATAAAACAATACAAATTTTGGAAGCTTAACTAACTAATCCTAACACTAACTAACTATGTGTAATCTACTCCTAGGCTAACCGTCTGAAAGTGAGGCCTTCGTCTTCTATTTATAGCCGTAGAAGATGATGAGATGACGTGGTTAAGCCAATGAGGAGTGGACACGTGTTTAATACGAGGTTTAAACTCGTCCTTCTTCTTCATCACATTTGGGGGTTTCTTCATTCCTCCGTCTTGATCTAATTCAGTTGTATCTTCATGTAGAGGAGATCAAAAGGAGTATTTTTCTAGTTATAATCTTCGATTGAATCTTTATGAATCTTCCATGAATCGAACTTGCAGGTTATGGTGGTGAAGAGATGAAGTTGTCTTTTGATTTTTTTCTCTCTCTTCACGTTTGGAGAAGAAACGAATTGTGTTAGTGTGTTTGACCGTTAGTTTGGTCAATCTGACCAAGTATAATAAACTTTCCCTTTATTTGCCTTTTTGATCCTTTAATTTCATTCTTTTTATCAAATGTGTTTAAAACTTTGAGTAAACCTATTTTTCAACCTTTGTTTCTTTAGAAAATGCAACTTAAGCCCTCCATCTTTGTAATTATGGCAAATAAGGTCCTTGGAAGCTCTTTCGTCCTTTTCTTCGTCTTTTCATCAAATAAATCCTTGAAAACGCGTCTTTGCTCAAAAATGTATCTTCTTACCTGAAAACACATGAAACGCAAATACACGCGTAATTCTGATATTTTAAAGTTAAATATTATGTATTTGACAGTGTTTTGAGTGGTTTTTGTGTCATTATTGATGAGTGTTTTCACACTTATCAGTGATCAAGTCTTACTTTTTAACTCTCGGTTGAAGATCTTCTCGGGCAAACTGAAGAGTCGCTGGTCTGGTCCATTCACCGTCTCCAAAGTCTTCCCATATGGCACCATTGAGCTTTCTCAGCCAAATGGTCCCAATTTTAAGGTGAATGGCCAGCGCGTGAAGTTATACTTTGGTGAGGACATCTCTCATGAGATGATTCCACCCCTCACCACGTTTCCTTTGAATTAAGTTCTGGGTCGATTCAGGCTCGTGACTCGGTTAACAAAAACAAGCGCTTCTCGGGAGGCAGCCTGTTGATCTATCCTTTACCGTTTTCATAATAAGTGTAGGGGGAGCCCCGTATGTGTTTGTTGTCTTGTTTCTTATTTTGTGCAGGGATTAAAGCTTCAAAGATCCATTCTCGATGACTTTTGACGAACCGTGATCCCGTGTTCCCGTCTTCCTGGTTCTATCCTGAACTGTCGTGATTCAATAATTCATATCTTATATGTTCACATTGAAATCACTATAGTTGTCCTTTCCTTAGAAAGATTTAAACAAAGTACATAATTTCTTAAGTGTAGGGGAGTTTACTCCCACATGCTTAAACATTAAGGACAATGTTTATATCAAGTGTAGGGGGGACTTCTATTGAAGTAAGTGGGCTTTTCCATGAATTTGTCCTCGTTTTAACCGGAAAATCTAAATTTTTGACATTTTTCAAAAAATTTTAATCTATTTTAGCCTTGTAATTTTCCTTTGCTATCGTTATTTACTTTCCTTGCTAAAATAAAAGTTTAATAAAGTGGTTTTAAATTTTTCAAAGTCGTGAATATTTTGACTCAACCCGAGTTTACTTATCTAAGTTTACTCTAGCTAGTATCCTTAACGTGTTTAAGTCAAGTTTTTGCTAGGCTTTTATATAGGGAACTTTAAAACGCGAAAGTCTTAACTCTCACGGTTTAAGAACAAAAACTTTTCGCAAGTTCCTATAATTGATCCTAGAGAGTCGTTTATCAAGGGAACTTTAAAATGCGAATTCTAAACTTGAAAGAGTCTAAGAATTTGCAAGATCCTATAGATGACTCGAAAACCCAAAACTTTGATTTAATTGGCTAAGCATCCACGAGTCTCATTCCTTGAGATTTCAAATTGTGGAGAACGAGAGATGATAGAGTCAATTATAAGTTTGGTATTCTTTCGTGAATTTATGTGAGTTGATTATAAGCCTATTCTCCCATCGCTTGTTAATAAATATATCTGTAATAAATAAGGTTGTACGGTTTGAAAAGTTACTTAGCTTCTAGCACAAGATCGTTTAAAAGTTGCTCGGTATTAATTAGAGTTCATAGCCAAGGCATAACTTATTGAATCGGGATGCGAAGATTGGCGAGTCCGAAAAGGCCCTAACAAGGCATGAGGGCTACATTTTGTTGCTAAAGATCCAAAAGTGATGTGAAGAATCATTTATCAAAAATCAATATGAAGGATCGAGACACACGACGAAAAGCAAATACTCCCCTAAAGATCATGGAGAAGTCTATCTGAAAAGACCCTAGCAAGGTATGAGGATAAATAGATCCAAGTCCTAAAAGGAGGCGGATCGTTGTATATCAAAGTCCAAAATAAAGATTGGAGAAAAATGAAGAAGTCGTGGTCCAAAGATGAACAATCTCTCAAAACTTCAAGTGAAGAAATTCCTATTATGAAGAGAAGACCATAATCTCAAGAACGTCTCTCAAAGATTTGAAGTATGAAGTCGATGCCAAATATCGTTCCGAGAAAGGTCTCAAATCGTGAAGCGAGTTATGCCAATATATGAACTTTATGAGGTCCCGAGAAGCAGTTTTAAAAGATTTTGTCCTTTAACTAACTATTGATTAAATCGTCCCACTTTATTTTCAACTTAAATAACTATCGGAATAAGTAAAACAATGCATCCTCGTGATCATTTAAGACAATATTAAAATATAAGAGATACACCTAGGAATAAGGGAGTCTAAGTGAATAATTGGGCCACATGAGTTCGTGTTAGTTTGCTAACTTATAATAACAATGATCTCGTTTTTAAGCTTGGTATGGGGAACGTGAAACTTGAGGATGATGAACATTCATGACAACCAAAAACCCAATGTAAGTCTTTGATTTCTTACTTGTTTGTTCTTTTAGTTTCCTTAGTGTTTAGCATTTAATAAAGGCTAAGGTGGGTTATTTATGATGAAGAAATGTAATATGTGCTTTGAAATTAATGCATTGCATGAGGACATTGCAATGGTCAAGTGTAGGGGATTTAATAAGTGTGAAAACACATATCCTTTTACCACTTATTTCCAATAATAACAAGACCAAAACATGTATTTTAGGTCGTAAAAGTCGGAATTGTGCGTGGTTTGTGTTTTTATTATGTTTTAGGACCAAAAGATGCAAAAGGAAGAAAACATGGGCTATCCCCGGCTTTTATCGAAGAAAAAGACTAAAGACGAAGTCAAAAAATCGAGAATGCAAAAAGAACGGAAGTCCAATGCCTATTCTGAAAATTTATCGAAGAAAAAGTCTAAGGACGGAAGTTTAGTGAAGTCGAAGAACTAAAGTCTAATTATAGAAGAAAAATTATAAGACAAGTTCAACTTATATCGACAAATCCCGAGACGACGTCGAGAAAGACAAAGAAATTAAGTCCAGTCGAGACGAGAAGAAAGAAAGAAGAAAGCTTAAGCACTTAATCTCCCCACCTCCTATAAATACCCTCCTAATATGTCATTAGGAGGGTGTTAGGTGGTTAGTTTTTAGTAGTTGTAGTTAATTTTTAGTTTTTAAGTGTGTTTTTAATTTCTCTCTAGTTTTCTTTTCAAGCTTATTAAATCTTTACATTAATCTTGTAATCTTTTGATATTAATCTTTAATCAATCTAGCTTATTCTCTTAATTCTAATTCTACCTTTCTTAATCTTTTGGTGATTTAATTAATCATGTAGTTGATTTCATCTCTTTGATTATGTGATTGATTTATTCATGTGATTGATCTTTTAGTTTTGATGTGGTGGATGTTTTGAGCTTATTGTGGTTGTTGATTTTCTAGTGTTTGGCTTATTTTTGATTAAGTTGGTTTGATAGATTAATAGATTTGATTATTAGTTGATTTTAAATGTTTTGATTATTTAGTGTTTATATAGTTTTGAATTTGTGGCTTATTTGGTTCTTCTTAAAATTTATTTGGTTAAAGTTTTGGTTAATTGCTTGTTTGGTTCGTGCTTATTCGTAGCTTATTTCTTTAGTTTTGATTTTACTGATTATTTGTATATGTTCTCTAACTTCTTCGGAAAAGGGTTTTAAATTCCGAAATCATACCATTTTTCTGAAATCCTTCAAAGTTCCGAAATTACACCCTTTCTCTGAAAAACTTCATTTATCCGAAAAAACCCTTTTTTTTTAAAAGTCCATTATTCCGGAAACCCTCCTTTTCTGAAAACCTCTTTTTTCCGAAAACCCCACTTTTTCTGAAAATATGCATTATTCCGAAAATCCAATTTTTCTGAAAAGTCCTTTATTCCGAAAACCCCACTTTTTCTGAAAAGTTCATTTATTCCGAAAATCCTATTTTTTCTGAAAACCTCTTTATTCCGAAAACCCTCCTTTTTCTGAAAAGTTCATTTATCCGAAAATACCATTTTTCTGAAAACCTTATTTTTTCCGAAAATTGCAATTTCTCTGAAAAAGTCTTTATTCCGAAGATTTCTCTTAATTTGTCTATTATTCCGAAAAACCCCAATTTCTATGAAATTCCAATTATCTTGTTTTCAGACTTAGTTTAATTGTTAGTCTTCTGAATTTTTTCTAATTTTTAAACTTTAATTTTTCCCGCCTTTTTACATAGCATTGTTTTAACTTGTTTTATCTTAGATTAAATTTTCAAGCTTTCAACGACAATTTTATTAAAATAGATAACCAAACCCTTTTATTTTTCCACCAAGAACGACTGAGTGCACTTTTGTCTAGTAATCAATTCGAATTGAATCGAGACGAACAAGTTTTTATACGTGGCTAAAACCCTCGTATTAACGAGATGGAGGGACAACGAAGACGAACCTCTCGCAACATAACCTCTCGATCTACCAAATTGAAAGCATTTTGAAAATCCACTAATAACATCGAAAAACCAACATCATCTCCATACCTCTCAAGTAGGCGATTCACAGCATGAAGAATAGCCTCACTACCTCCCGACACCCCAAATCCAAACTACAAATCACCAAGTACCCATCCAAAGAGTGACCAACCTCATAAGAACATACCTTATAAGTCGTCTCCAAACAGTACCCACAGCTATAGGGCGAATACCACCACCAGGCTTAACCAAAGGAGTAAGAGGGGAACTGGCAATATACTCACCTAACACCCTGGGACAACGCCCATCAAGAAAAAGGTTCACCACTTGGGTGATGGAAGACATAAGCTCATCCGAAATAGCAACCGCAGATCCACTTAAGCAATCAATAAGGTGTTGGGCCCGCAACCCATCTCGACCACAACACGTACCTCGAGGAAAGCTCTTGATCATGTCAAGAACCACAGATTGAGATACAACAAGGTGATGATGATGGTCAAGAGGAATATCCAGTAAAGATGGAGCATGAACAAAAGGGTGCTTATTTTTTAAATCCTCAAGAGTAGAAACATTATAAGGAGCAACCCCGAACGAGGAAAGAACCCTGATAGCCGCATAATAATGCCCATCAGATATCTTCCGTTTACACTGCTTAATATTCTGCTCAGCCACCCCACACCCTTCACAAACAACACCAGAAAAAGCGGGGGAAGATTCAGCCAAACACTCCCTAAGAAGCTGCAAACTACCATCCAACGTTTCCCAAGAAAGAATAGCATTAGTAATATATTCCTCTTGTCGTTGCCTCTTAATAACAGACCGACACTCGAGGTTACTTATCGGGCGAAAGGTTCTAAGAAGACAAAGAGGCAACACAAGCAAACTAACCCAACACGAAATATCATCAGGCTTGTTGACCACTTTATCAAGGGCTCTCTTCAAGGCAGCGAAACCCAATCGACATTTTGAAGGAATAGATTTAACAGTGTGCAACCCTTTCGAAAATAATCTATCAAGAATACTCAAAGTAAACCCACAATGTGAATCACATACTTCATCACTACCAATATCAAGAAGTTCAGGGCAAGATGGAACGAGTGGCTTAGGAAGGACATAAAGCACAAAATGAACAATGCTGTCACCACAATCAGGAGGCGGTACAAAATCCGAACCATTACCATGCCGACACTTAGTCTGAAGCATATGTGTAGTAAAACGAACACCACACAACCAAATCCCCATACGCTTAAATGTTAACTCGTCCCTCTCATATATTGCCAAATCTGATAAAATCGATTTTTTAGAAATAGCTTGTGCCTCACCACGAAAGTGTCGATCACAGAGATGAATAATCAAGGAAGTCTTCGTAAGCCCATTTCCACCACCATCCCGACACCCATTAAGACCAACAAAGGGACATGAAAACGCACGACTGCCATAACACCTCAACGAATAGCAAGCCAATAGTAAAAGCATGAGCCAGAAAATGAGGAGTTTAACCAAATCAGCTCACCACGGCAAAAACCAGAACCACTCTACAACATCAAGCGCATACAACACCAAACACCCTCAAAACGACGACAAACTCAACTCCCTCAAAACAAGCGAACTCCAAATATCCAACCAGATAAAAATAACCACAACACCAATACTCGGCTGCCAACACAAACCAGACGATCCTCAGCAAGCAATCAAACAACCGCACCCATGAAACCACCAACAACCAACAATCAAACAATCAAATAGCCGCACAACCAAACAACAACCAAACAGCCGCACCTACGAAACCACCACCAACCAACAAACACCTAACAGAACCTAACAGAACCGGAATTGGTGGAGAAGGTGTACCAGTAAAGTGGAGATAGAAAAGATGTGATCGCCCACAGTTGAAAACGAACCATAACCAACCAAGCTGCGAACCTAAAGCCTAGCGAATTAACAACACAACAATACCGGACCTGCAACAACCCTGCTCAGACAACAATACCGACCCTGTACTGTGACCAAGCTCTGTAACAACCGAACTTAGTTATTAATGAAAACGATAAATGGTAAGATGATGAACGTGACTGGTAACGGTGGAAAGTGGTGACCGGTAATGGTGGATCACCTACACACACAAGAAAGAAGATGAACGTGATATGAGGTGATGACCGCGATATGAAGATGATAAACGGTTATTAAAGGTTCAATTAAATACAGAAGATGAACGTGATATGAAGCGATGACCGTGATATGAAGATGATAAACAGTTATTAAAGGCTCGATTAAAGAAAGATGATGAAAGTGATATGACGTGATGACCGTTATCTGAAGATGATAAAAAGTTATTAAAGGCTCAATTAAAGAAAGATGTTGAAAGTGTATGAAGTGATGACCAGAAAAGATGGAAAGTGGAGACCGGTAAGGTGGATCGCCCACACTTACACGAGAGAGAAAACAGTTTTAAACATCACTTTATTAGAATAAAGATTATAAACATCATTTTTATTATTATTATTATTATTATTATTATTATTATTATTATTTTATTATTATTATTATTATTATTATTATTTATTATTATTATCATTATTATTATTATTATTATTATTATTATTATTATTATTTATTATCAACATCACTTTATTAAAATAATAGGATTTACAAAAAGTTAGTGGAGAGCCGAGATACTATTTGGGCCCCACTCCTTTAGCTATAGCGAAACTGATCCTATTAAAAATGTGAATAGCAGCACTTGATCCTATTATTATTATTATAATTATTTTTTTAATTATTTTTTTTGTTTTTTTTCGAAAATCTTTTATTTATTAATCACACAAAATTGGAAGGGAGCCGCGAAACAAGTTGCGCTCCCACCCCCTTTTGGATACAAAAACCAATTCTAGAAAATAGAAAGGCCACTCCTAGCATCATTAGAATGACAAACAGATAAGCGCTTGAGACGCGAAAGAGTAACCAAGGCTTCCTCGCCAAGCTCCCCCAATGTAGAGAAGGCAAAAGGGATGAACGAGTAACCATGCTCTGCACAAATAGAAGAATACTTCATCTTTAAAAGCGCATGCTTTTACCATGAATAGTACCCTTATGATCGTACGTACATGATTAGAACTTTCCTTATTTAGCACGTTTACGTTTCACGGATAGGAATTTACAAGTATTACGTACGTGTTATTACACGATAAGTATTTATTACGTATTAAGACACGATAATTATTATCAACAATAATTATAATCACGAACATGAAAATCATGAACGTAAATAATCACGAACCTAATATTATGTATTTACGTATATTTATTACGATTACGAATAAATATAGTTTACGACACGAACGATTAATAATTAAATCACGTAAACACGACACGAGAACACGTAAATAAATAGAACACGGAAAAACACTGGGTTTCCCCTTGTGGGCCCATCATACCCGCTGCATAAACAAAACAAGGGGCCAAGCCCACTTTTAAATTTAACTAAATAAGAAAAGAAGGAGATCATATTTTTCATAATACATAAAAGTTAGAAAAATACAAAACCCTAGCTCTCCTCTTGTCTCCCTTTGGCCGTCGGGTATACACACACCAAGAGGGTGTGTTTGTGATTTTTGGTTGATCAAATTCAAGCAAGGTCGTTCGTGTATTTGTTTCTTTTATTCACAAATCGGTAATCTCTTAAACCTTTTCTTTTTAATTGTTTATTAGATCTAGACACATGAAATCATGAGGTTATTAAACAAGTTAATAAACATGTAGATCTAATCATGGGGTATTAAAAACATGGGTTTAAGGGGGTGTTTGGTTCGGCCGGCGCACACAAACCGAGAGCCCATGCTCTCGGTGTGGCTCGTGTAACCACAACCGAGACCAAGTGGTCTCGATGTGGGCTTTTTGGCTCGGCAGCAACCAAACCAAGGGACCCCGACGCATGTCGGGGTTGGCCTTGGTGGTCTTTGGGGTCTCAGCTGAAAAACAAAACAAACACCACTGGCTTAAGCCGGTGGCTATTTATAGAAAGCAGGGGGAACCGCCGCATGGGCAACGACTAGCCAAGACCAAGGGACCACCGGCTTAAGCCAGTGGCACCTTTACACAAACAGTAGCAACCGGCCGAGCCGGTTTGCCACTGTTAAGGGGATTGTTTGTTTGGCCGGTTTTAATTTAATTTAGACATGACTTAGGTTAATTACTATTAGAAATAATACATGATTTTAACTTAAGTATTTTATGATTTAATTTTAGACTAAAGTAATTAATTAATTATTAAAATATGGCTTATAATTAATTAATTTTCATGACTTAGGTAATATTAATAATAAATATTAATACATGTTTTAACCTTTTATTTAATTAAATCATGTTATATTTAATTAAATCTTATAACCTATAGTTTATTTAATTTACATGTAATAATTAATAAACTATGCTATATATCACATGACTTAGAATATTAGTCAGTAAAACTTAAGCTTATATTATTAGCTTGATAATCCAGCTTAATTCTAATTATAGAAACTTTCTATTTTTAGAAACTTAAAGCAACTAGTCTATTTATGGAAACTTTCTACTTTTAGAAACTTATTTACTTAAGGCAGCTATTCTATTTTCGGACACTTTCTATTTTTGGAAACTATCTATTTTTGGAAACTTTCTATTTTTAGAAACTTTCTATTTTTAGAAACTTTCTATTTAGGAAACCTGCTATTTTTAGAAAGTTACTTATTATTACACAACAAGTATAATAATACCAGAAATACAAGTAATACTTAATCAGAATAGACAGAATACATGATAAATACAGCATAATGATAAAATCAGTGAAACATGACATGAACATATAAAACAAGCTAAGACATGATATAAAACCAGTTACCTATACAGTAATCAGAATACTTATACACGTATATTATTTATGTAGCATTAGTGATATCGAAGTAGGACTCTCTTCCGTTCTTCTTCTTCGTTCACTGGACACAAGGTACGGATTCTCCGTCCTTTCAGTATGGACATTCTTTCCTTATTAGGATTTCCCCGTATGCAGCCAACTGTCTTCCCATTATATGTTTTATATGTTTTGATTGCTTATGTTTAATTAAATGCCTAAAGCCATATACATGCATGACCAGTTTCACCTAGTTATGGAGGTACCATAACCATAACATTGGAGGCACCAGTGTCATGACTTCACCATGGCGGAGTGATAGCTCGTGGCGTCCCTTCAGCTTTTGGCCATATTATTATTATCATGTGGGGCGTATGGGTGCATCCTAGGTTACATGTTTTACAGATTATTCAGGTTAATGTGGTGTGTGCCTTGCATCCTTCACAAGGAGCTGATCCCTCCTACCCAAAAACTTATATTAATTAGAGGCAGCCCCTCTAATTGCATGACGAGGTCACCCCTCCAAGTATTCGTGCACGTTGATATTTCATGACCTATATTGGCTAATGGTAAACATGTTAAACAGATTTTATAAGATAAACATAAGGCTTTTCAAACTATAAAACCAGTTTTACTAAGTTATACCAGGTTTTCCAGGACTTAGACATTTCCGCTGCTATATGTTATTTATGCTTATGCTATTCATTCTATGCTTGTATATCCGTGCACTGAGTGTTATGCTCAGTCGTTTTTTCTTTCATGTTCCCAAAACGGCAGGTACTCAGGGACGCTCGTAGACTTTAAGCGTACGTGCATATGGACTGGAAGCTTCCTAGCCTTCATGGCTTTATGCATTTCTTCATACTTTGATACTTATTCTATGGACATTGTTTAGTCCTTTTCATTTACAGTACTTATGTTTGTGTATATTTAGCTCTACTTTTTGGCTACCGATGTTTGTTTCCGGTATTTCCTTTATGGTCATGTGATGTTTTATACATTTATCCTTGTATGCTTTGGTGACACGCCATAATCATGTGTGACATTCCATTTATAAAAATAGGGTGTTACAATTATGGTATCAGAGACAAGGCTTTGACCTTTAGGCTCTTAAAACACGGCCTTTGATTAGTGGGTAGTCACTATGGTCTTCCTAGAACTGACAGTCGGTTTTTATGCATTCATTGTTTTCATGCATACATATATATGTCAATGTCGCAGGATTATGACTAAGTAATGGTTGGTACAGGACTGGCCCTATTTAGTCGCATGTGCTTTTATCGAAAATTTTAACTTTGGGACCGACCCATTGGCGTCCCCTCGCCATGTCTTTTGTTTTGTGTGAACTGGCCATAGGCGTTCACTCTCGCGCATATAAAAGTTTTCATAAAACTGCATCATGCATTCATGTACTGTTTTCTGCATAGAATTTTTCTCATGATTTATTGGTATAATTTTTTTTCGTGTATATATTTTATGTTTTAGTTTAATCATGTATTTTTATGTTATATTGTCAGATGGTTCTCACACGCGAGCAGGAACAACTCAATGCAGCAGTCCAAGCTGCAATGCAAGCTATGCTTCCTCAGCCGAGGAACGAAATCAGGGCTGAGGTGCAGGCTGCCAACAATTAGCAGCAACACCCAGTACCTCCTCCTCCTCCTCCAATAACATTGATCACATGGCTAGAGAGATTCAATAAGCTACGCCCTCGATCCTTCGAGAAGACAGATAGCCCCAGTGAAGCTGAAAGCTGGTTGGCTCACATTGAGAAGTTCTTCGATGCCATGGGCTGTGACCCCGTCTTCAAGTCGAGGTTGGCCTGTTACCGGTTCGAAGGTGATGTGCTATCATGGTGGAAGGCACTCAAGCAGTCTGGGGGAGGTGATAATTGGGTGGCTGGTTTGACTTGGGCTCAGTTTAGGGATTTGGTGATGGGACAGTTTTTTCCCAAGGTTGAGCAAGACAAGCTGAGGAGAGAGTACCACGGAATCCGACAGAGAGCTGGGGAGAACAACAACGAGTTCATGCATCGCTTTCTTCGTTTGTCTGGTTTTCTTAGTGCACAGCGGGTACTCCCGAAGAGCAAGCATACCACTTCCGGTGGGCTCTTCGTACATCGGTCGCAAACAACTTGGTGTGTGCTACGTTCAACACGGTGGCACAAGTGGCCGATGCAGCACGTAAGCTGGAGATGCTGCAAGAAAGAGAAGAGTTTGGGGAAGTAGAGAGACCCGAGAAGAGGTAAACATTCGTTATTCAGCGGTAACCAAACCGTATCCTTTCAGCATACGTTAATATTTACATCTCTTTTAAACTGTATCTTCCAGGCAGAAGACTGGGGACCGGTCTCAGCCGGCTACTCAGCAACAGCCTACTCAGCCCAAGGGAAACGGTCAGAATCACGACCATTCTGCTACGGATAGGCGTGGCGGTAATGATAATTACCCTAACAACACTGGAAACTCCAACAACAGCAGGTCCTTATACTTACTCATTTTCTTATAATTACATGATATAGTTCTTAATTCTGACACATTAGAGAATCTTCTACCAGGAATCATGGTAACGGGAGGGACCAGAACCAGAGAGGTTCCCAGCCTAACCGTCCAGCTATCAATGGTATTCCATCTTACGAATTATCCGCTTTGTCCTTTGTACCTATTATCATGTCTCATGTATATTGTTCTTATCAGGCTCTCAGCCAGCAAGGACACCTGCTGGAGGATATACTCATCCTCTTTGCACTACCTGCAACTGTAGGCACCCAGGGCCATGTCGCCGCGACAACGACGCATGCTTCAAGTGTGGTCTTCCTGGCCATCGCATGAAGGACTGCCGCAAGGGCGAGATGGAGGGCACATCGGGACATGCTGATACCAAGCCGCCTCCTACTAGTGGACGCGTTTACACGACATCTTGCGATCAGGCCAACAAGTCTACAGGTACCATCACTGGAATCTTGTATATGTATGGTCAAGCTGCATGTGTTCTTTTTGACACGGGTGCTACTCACTCGGTCATTTCTACTACTTATGCTAAGAATATAAGCATATCCCCCATGCCACTAGAGAATATACTGAATATTTCCACGCCTTTAAGAGACTCTGTACGCATAATCCATGTGTACAAGAGCCTTCCCCTAGAGTTTGATGACAAGATTCATCCTGTTGACGCACTTCCGTTGGACATGAATGATTTTGACATGATATTGGGCATGGACTGGCTATCCAAGCATCATGCTACCATAGACTGCCATTCATATCGAGTCATCTTCGGTAATGCTAATGCACCAGAGTACATTCACAACGGGTTTGTACCCGGAAGGTCTGTACAAATCATATCAACCCTACAAGCACATGCATTACTTTCACATGGTTGCGAGGGCTATCTAGCTACTTTTCATGACATGGATGCTGAATCTCCATCAATTCAGAATCAGCTGATAGTGTCATAATTTCAAGATGTATTTCCAGAAGAACTTCCGGGCATACCACCTGCACATGAAGTAGAATTTAATATCGAGCTCATCCCAGGAGCTGAGCCGATTTCCAAGGATCCTTATCGCATGGCTCCCATAGAGTTGAAGGAGCTGAAGGATCAATTGCAAGAACTTCTAGAACGAGGCTTCATTCGACCAAGCGCATCTCCATGGGGCGCACCAGTCTTATTCGTGAAGAAGAAGGACGACAGTATGCGTCTTTGCATAGACTATCGCGAGCTCAACAAGATTACCATCAGGAATAGGTATCCTCTACCACGTATAGATGATCTGTTTGACCAACTCCAAGGGGCCAAACATGTTTCCAAGATTGATCTGAGGTCGGGCTATCATCAGCTAAGGGTTAAGGAGCAGGACATCGCCATGACTGCTTTCCGTACCCGCTATGGCCACTACGAATTTGTATTCATGCCATTTGGCATTACCAATGCTCCAGTAGTGTTCATGGATTTGATGAACAGAATCTTTCATGAATTTCTGGACAAGTTCGTCATTGTCTTCATTAACGACATCCTGATATTCTCTAAGTCCAAGGAGGAACAAGAAGACCATCTTCATACAGTATTACAGATTCTTCGCCAGAAGCAGCTGTATGCTAAATTCTCCAAGTGTGAGTTCTGGTTAGACAAGGTGGCATTCATAGGTCACATTGTATCAGCAGAAGGAATCACTATGGATCCAGCAAAGGTTGAGGTTATTACCAAGTGGCCAAGACCGACATCAGCGACTGAGGTTCGCAGTTTCCTAGGCTTAGCTGGTTATTACCGTAGGTTCGTGGAGAACTTTTCCCGTTTAGCACTACCATTTACCAAACTGATGCGAAAAGGGGAGAAATTCGTCTAGACTGAAGAAAGAGAGAAGAGATTTGAAGACCTAAAGCAGAAGTTAGTATCTGCACCGATTCTACTCTCCCATCTGGTATATGTGGATTTTAGATCTACAGTGATGCATCGGGGAAGGGACTTGGTTGTGTTCTCATGCAACATGGGAAAGTGATCGAGTACTCTTCACGACAGCTTAATCCTTATGAGGGAAATTACCCTACGCATGACTTGGAACTTAAAGCAGTCGTGTTTGCAATGAAAATATGGAGGCACTACTTGTATGGAGGATCATGTGACATATTCACGGACCACAAGAGCTTGAAGTACATCTTCACTCAGCGTGAATTGAACATGAGACAGAGGAGATGGTTAGAGTTATTGAAGGATTATGACATTAATCTGCAGTATCATCCCGGCAAGGCGAATGTAGTGGCAGATGCACTTAGCAGAAAGTCTGGAATGATAAACGGCATTAAAATTGAGGAGGAAATTATAAGAGACTTAGAGCGACTAGACATTGAGATCATGGTACGTGGACAACACGGTTATTGGGCTAATCTTAGAGTGGAACCTGAGTTACTCCCTAGGAACAAGAAAGCTCAGAAAGATGATGGTGAAATCTGGGCGATAATTAAGAATTTGGAGAAGCAGACATAATTTCGAGTAGACGCAGATGGTATCTTATGGCATGGCACGATACTTTGTGTTCCTGATGATCAAGAACTTCGGGAAGCATTGTTAGCTGAGGCTCATAGCTCCCCGTTCTCTATTCATCCTGGTTCGACCAAGATGGCATGACATCAAGAAATACTTTTGGTGGAGTGGTATGAAACAGGATGTTGCGACTTACATCTCCAAATGTCTTACCTGCCAACAGGTTAAGATCGAGCATCAGCGATCTGGCGGTCTTCTACAACCGTTAGATATTCCAGAGTGGAAGTGGGACAAGATCACCATGGATTTTGTTACCGGTCTTCCGCAGACAAAGAGGAAGCACGATGCGATTTGGGTTATCGTTGATCGACTTACTAAGTCAGCTCATTTCTTATCGATCCGCAAGGAAGATTCGGTTAGTAAACTCGCCGATACTTACAAGAAGGAGATCATGAGACTTCATGGTGCTCCATCTAGCATCGTCTCAGACAGAGATCCTCGTTTCACTTCGCAATTTTGGAGAAGTCTGCAGAAACCTTGGGGTACAAAACTTAAGCTTAGCACGGCTTTTCATCCTCAAATAGACGGGCAATCGGGGCAAACGATTCAGACATTAGAAGACATGTTGAGGTCATGTGCGTTGGAATGGACGGGAGATTGGGATGATTACATCTGTTTGGTAGAGTTTGCATACAATAACAGTTGGCACGCAAGTATCAAGTGTGATCCGTTCGAGATGTTGTATGGCAGAAAGTGTCGCGCCCCAATCGGCTGGGATCAGGTTGGTGAGCGAACACTCGAATGACCAGAAATGATTGAGTTGACCAACGAGAAGGTCGCAGTAGCGAAGCAGAAACTGCAAGAAGCACGGTCACGTCAAAAGATTTATGCCGACAAGCATCGTAGGGACTTACATTTAAACGTAGGAGATCACGTCTTCCTTAAGGTATCGTCGACATTGGTGTTAGACGTTTTGGAATCAAAGGGAAGCTCAGTCCTCGATTCATCAGACCGTTTGATGTCATTGAGCGAGTCGGTGAAGTATCTTATCGTTTAGCGTTACCTCCGCATATTTCTCATGTTCACGATGTTTTCCATGTGTCCTTACTCAGAGGGTACAAGTATCATCCCCTTCACATGGTTCGGTATCCACTGGAACAGATTCGTGAAGATCTTACCTTCATAGAGGAACCCGAACGAGTTCTTGACAGGTAAGAACGAGTCATGAGAAGGAAGACGATTCCATTCGTCAAAATCCTTTGGAGGGATCATACCGAGCGGGAAGCCACTTGGGAAACAGAGGAGTCTAACCGGGCTTCTTACCCTCATTTCATATTCTGAATTCGGGTATGTTCTTCTTTTCCAGTTTATATTATCTATAATTCGGGGACGAATTATTCTTTTTATGGGGGAAGAGTTGTAAAACCCGCATGCTTTTAACATGAATAGTACCCTTATGATTGTACGTACATGATTAGAACTTTCCTTATTTAGCACGTTTATGTTTCACGGATAGGAATTTACAAGTATTACGTACGTGTTATTACACGATAAGTATTTATTATGTATTAAGACACGATAATTATTATCAACAATAATTATAATCACGAACATGAAAATCATGAACGTAAATAATCACGAACCTAATATTTTGTATTTATGTATATTTATTACGATTACGAATAAATATAGTTTACGACACGAACGATTAATAATTAAATCACGTAAACACGACACGAGAACACGGAAAAACACCGGGTTTCCCCTTTGTGGGCCCCTCATACCCGCGGCATAAACAAAACAAGGGCCAAGCCCACTTTTAAATTTAACTAAATAAGAAAAGAAGGAGATCATATTTTTCTTAATACAAAAAAGTTAGAAAAATACAAAACCCTAGCTCTCCTCTTGTCTCCCTTTGGCCGCCGGGTATACACACACCAAGAGGGTGTGTTTGTGATTTTTGGTTGATCCAATTCAAGCAAGGTCGCTCGTGTATTTGTTTCTTTTATTCACGAATCGGTAATCTCTTAAACCTTTTCTTTTTAATTGTTTATTAGATCTAGACACATGAAATCATGAGGTTATTAAACAAGTTAATAAACATGTAGATCTAATCATGGGGTATTAAAAACATGGGTTTAAGGGGGTGTTTGGTTCGGCCGGCGCACACAAACCGAGAGCTCATGCTCTCGGTGTGGCTCGTGTAACCACAACCGAGACCAAGTGGTCTCGGTGTGGGCTTTTTGGCTTGGCAGCAAACAAACCAAGGGACCCCGACGCATGTCGGGGTTGGCCTTGGTGGTCTTTGGGGTCTCAGCTGAAAAACAAAACAAACACCACCAGCTTAAGCCGGTGGCTATTTATAGAAAGTAGGGGGAACCGCCGCATGGGCAGCGGCTAGCCAAGACCAAGGGACCACCGGCTTAAGCCGGTGGCACCTTTACACAAACAGTGGCAACCGGCCGAGCCGGTTTGCCACTGTTAAGGGGATTGTTTGTTTGGCCGGTTCAAGGGTTAAACCGGTCCGATTCACGACATGTTTAGAGTTAAAACACGGGTTCGGTTCATGGTGTATTTTTACAAGTTAATTATTTTAACAAGTTAAATAATTACAAGGTTTAATTAAATTAATTTAACACGCTTTATAATTAATTTAATTTAGACATGACTTAGGTTAATTATTATTAGAAATAATACATGATTTTAACCTAAGTATTTTATGATCTAATTTTAGACTAAAGTAATTAATTAATTATTAAAACATGGCTTATAATTAATTAACTTTCATGACTTCGTTAATATTAATAATAAATATTAATACATGTTTTAACCTAAGTATTATTACCTTTTATTTAATTAAATCATGTTATATTTAATTAAATCTTATAACCTATAGTTTATTTAATTTACATGTAATAATTAATAAACTATACTATATACTAGTCAGTAAAACTTAAGCTTATATTATTAGCTTAATAATCCAGCTTAATTCTAATTATGGAAACTTTCTATTTTTAGAAACTTATTTATTTAAGGCAGCTAATCTATTTATGGAAACTTTCTTTTTTTAGAAACTTATTTATTTAAGGCAGCTATTCTATTTTTGGAAACTTTCTATTTTTGGAAACTTTCTATTTTTGGAAACTTTCTATTTTTGGAAACTTTCTATTTTTTGAAACTATCTATTTTTGGAAACTTTCTATTTTTGGAAACATTCTATTTTTGGAAAATTTCTATTTTTGGAAACTTTCTATTTTAGGAAACCTGCTATTTTTAGAAAGTTACTTATTAGGAAAATGATTTATCCTCCTACTTGATATGCCTACATATCTTCCTACTTTTATCATTATGACAAATGGATTAATCAATGGATGAAATTAAGAAAGAGAATTAGTGGATTACACATGTTTTAATTTGAGGTTGGTAGGAGGATAAGTAGGAGGATATTATAGGAGGATTTAGCATTACTCTACTTATTATTACACAACAAGTATAATAATACCAGAAATACAAGTAATACTTAATCAGAATAGACATAATACATGATAAATACAACATAATGATAAAATCAGTGAAACATGACATGAACATATAAAACAAGCTAAGACATGATATAAAACCAGTTACGTATACAGTAATCATAATACTTATACACGTATATTATTTATGTAGCATTAGTGATATCGAAGTAGGACTCTCTTCCGTTCGTCTTCTTCGTTCACTGGACACAAGGTACGGATTCTCCGTCCTTTCACTATGGACATTCTTTCTTTATTAGGATTTCCCCGTATGCAGCCAACTGTTTTCCCAATATATGTTTTATATGTTTTGATTGCTTATGTTTAATTAAATGATTAAAGCCATATACATGCATGACCAGTTTCACCTAGTTATGGAGGTACCATAACCATTACATTGGAGGCACCAGTGTTATGACTTCACCACGGCGGAGTGATAGCTCGTGGTGTCCCTTCAGCTTTTGGCCATATTATTATTATCATGTGGGGCGTATGGGTGCATCCTATGTTACATGTTTTACAGATTATTCAGGTGAATGTGGTGTGTGCCTTGCATCCTTCACAAGGAGCTGATCCCTCATACCCAAAAACTTATATTAATTAGAGACAGCCCCTCTAATTGCATGACGAGGTCACCCCTCCAAGTATTCATGCACGTTGATATTTCATGACCTATATTGGCTAATGGTAAACATGTTAAACAGATTTTATAAGATAAACATAAGGCTTTTCAAACTATAAAACCAGTTTTACTAAGTTATACCAGGTTTTCTAGGACTTAGACATTTCCGCTGCTATATGTTATTTATGCTTATGTTATTCATTCAGTGCTTGTATATCCGTGCACTGAGCGTTATGCTCAGCCGTTTTTCCTTTCATGTTCCCAAAACGACAGGTAATCAGGGACGCTCGTAGACTTTAAGCGTACATGTATATGGACTGGAAGCTTCCTAGCCTTCATTACTTTATGCATTTCTTCATACTTTGATACTTATTCTATGGACATTGTTTAGTCCTTTTCATTTACAGAGTTAATAAGTGTGAAAACACTTATCCTTTTACCACTTAATTATAATAATAACCAAGCCAAAACGTGTATTTTATGTCGTAAATGTCGAAATTATGCGTGGTTTGTGTTTTTGTTGTGATCTGGTATCAAAATGTGAAAAGGGAAGAAAACACGGGCTTTTACGGGCTTTTATCGAAGAAAAAAGACAAAAGACGAAGTCAAAAGATCAAGAGTTCAAAAAGAACAAAAGTCCAAGGCCTATTCTGAAGATTTATCAAAGAAAAGTATAAAGACGGAAGTTTAATAAAGCCGAAGAACTCAAGTCTAATTAATGAAGAAATTACAAGACGAGTTTAATTAATCCCGAGACCAATTCGAAAAAGTCGAAGAATTTAAAAGACGAAAAGACGAAAAAGAAAGAAAGAAGGGAAGCTTCCAACACATGCTTAACCTCCCTAATCACCTATAAATACCCTCCTAATGACACATTAGGAGGTGTTGGCTATTTTGACAAACTAGTCTTCCATTTAATTACTTGCACTTTTCTTAATGTCATTTACTTAATTGCACCTTTAATTTCTTATCTTGCACCTTAAATTTGTAAGCTTTTAATTCTTGCTTTTACTTTTATTGTTGAATCTTAATTTTAATCAAGTTTTAATTAATCTCTCATTCTACCTTTCTTATCTTGATTTAATCTTTATGTTTATGTGCTTATTGTTATGCTTATTTGATTATTTGTTATGATTTTATGTTTATGATTGTGTTAGCTTATTGATTTTATAGCTTATTGTGTTTCCTTAAATTTAGTTAAGTGCTTATTAGTTAATTTTTATAAAAAGTTGATTTTAAATATTTTTATTATTTAGTGTTTTTAAAAGTTTTAAAATTTTGGCTTATTTAGTTCTTATTAAATTTGATTTGGTACAAGTTTTAGTTAATTGCTTATTTGTTTTTACCTTAATTTTAGTTTTGCTTATTTGCTAAATTTGTGCTTATCCGGGTTATTTCATAACCCTAACCTTCTGTATAAGCTCCAAGTCTAGATTCCGAATAGCCTTAAGTAGCCAATTCCGGATAAGGAGTCGTTTGAGGATATTTCAGATAAGAATTCGGAACTTATTCCGAATAGTGGTCATCAAGAGATTCCGGATAACTAGCTGAAGCAACATTCCGGATAGCTTGACAGTCCTATATTCCGGATAAGGTGTTGATGTATATTGCGGATAAGCTGAAAGTTTGGTATTCCGGGTAGCTACCATTTGGAGTATTCCGGATAGAGTACCGGAGAAGGATTCCGGATACACTTACTCTTCCACATTCCGGATAAAGGTCCGGAATTGCAGATTCCGGATAACGCTCAAAGGAAGATTCCGGATAAGGATATGGAAAAGTGATTCCGGATAAGAGTGACAGTTTTATTCAGGATAAGCTTAGCTAGAACGGATTCAGGATAAGCAGCTCGTTTGGTATTCCGGATAGTGATAGTATTTTGGATTCCGACTCAGGTTTTGTTTACTTCCTTTTTATTTTTAAGCATTTATTTTCCCGCCATTTTTCTTAAGTGTTATTTTAATTGTCTTTCTTTATTTGAAATTTAAAGTTTACATTTTTATTACATTGTCAAATTAACTTTTCGGTGAGCATTTAATTAATTACTTTTGAAAAATTTCAATATTCCACCATTTAAGTTTTAAATTGTTTTAGTTTTAATTACCATCATTTACTTTAAAGTCTTGCATATTTAATTTTATTACAACAACAAATCTATTGTTTTCACCAAAAGACGACTGAGTCGCACATTCTACTAGTAATCAGTTCGAAGAGACTGGAACAACGAAATTTTTGTACTGGGCAAAAGCCTTGTATTAAATGGCGCCGCTGCCGGCTCTTTTCGTAAAGATTAACGGTTTTCTGTGAGAGACGCGTTGAGTTTTGGGATCCGTTCACTCGTGAACGTTTTTTTTCTTGCACAAAATTTTTCAAAAATCCATAAAAATTAAAAATTGTTAAAAATCCATAAATATTCAAAAAATTCAAAAATCCAAAAAGATTTTTATTTTTATTTTTACACGTACATATATATTCTCTATTTCTTTGGTATCTTTTTCCTTTACTTTTGCAGGTGTATGCGTACTAGATCTTCATCTTATTTTGAGCCCGTGACTCGTGAAGATTTAGATATGGCTGGTGTGCACAACAACAATAATCCACCCCACCCCAACATGAATAACAACAACAATGCTCCCCCACCTTATCTTAGGACAATGGAGGAGCTTTGTCAACCTACGATGAATGGACGAGGAGGACCGATTGCGCCGATGCAAATCACGGATCCGGAGTTTTCGTTGAAGCATCACATGATCCAACAAGTACATAACACTTGTCCATTTCGCGGATTGCCGGATAATGATGCCAACAAACACCTCGACAAATTCATTACTGTTACTCAAAGCATGAAGTTGCCCGGGGTTACTATGGATTTTCTTCGCCTTCACCTATTTCCACACACCTTATCCCACCATGCCAAAAAATAGTTTGATCGTCTTCCAAAGAATTCAATTCATACTTAGGATGAGATGACTCAATG
This sequence comes from Glebionis coronaria, assembly GCA_025667525.1. NCBI lineage: Eukaryota > Viridiplantae > Streptophyta > Magnoliopsida > Asterales > Asteraceae > Glebionis > Glebionis coronaria. The sequence goes on along the minus strand of CM046877.1, from coordinate 163,104,207 downwards.
CTTTTTGTCGCGCTACTTTCCACCATCCATGGTCACGAGCCTTCGGAATCAAATTAGTGGATTTACACAAGAACCTGATGAATCACTTTTTGATGCTTGGGAACGATATAATGTTTTGATCAATCGATGTCCAAACCACAACATGCTCCCCGTCACCTTAATTGATACTTTCTACAACGGTTTAACTTTTCGTGATCGTGATACGATTAATGCAGCCGTCGGTGGCACATTTATGAAAAGAAGACCCGAGGAGTGTAGAGAGCTTATCGAGAACATGAATACTCATCACAAAAATTGGATTCATCCGCATCCTCAAGATCAAACCCGAGAGTCAATGTTTCTTCTACTTCTTCACACCCTGATATCACCGAATTGACCCGCGCAATGGTCGAAATGAGCAAAAACATGCAACTTTTGGCTACAAATCAACAACAACAAGTTAAAGTTGTTGCAACTTCTTGTGAGACTTGCGGGGGTCCTCATTCATACACTGATTGTCCTTCTACTCATGACAATCCGGAAAATGTGTATGCAACTTATGGTAACTATTCAACGGACAACCATCAAGCTCGACCTCAAGGTGATCGTAACTTGCTAAGTTACCGTTCGAACAACTTTCTTGCACCCGGTTTTTCTCCTCAAAACCACAAACCTAACAACTACAATAGATGCAACCCAAACCCACCACGAGCTTCTAATTCTTATCACCCACCCGCTCAACAAGCACCACCCATTAATCAGGATGTTGAAGCTTTCATGAGGACCCAAGGAGAGCAAATTAAGAATCTGCAAAGCCAAATAATCAACTTGAAAGGAGATATCACTAAGCAAGGTAATGATATTAGATCCGAGCTTCGACATGATATACAAACCTCTTTTAGCACTCAAACAAATGATTTGAAGAATATGTTGGCTAGTTTCTTACCAACTACTCAACCCTCTACTTCGGGCTCTCTTCCTTCAAATACCGTCACCAACCCAAGAGCGAATGTGAGTGCTATTACTACACGCAGTGGAGCAACCTTAGTAGGACCATCTACCCCTTCCCCAGTTACTCTATCTACACCTCCTCCACCACCATTTATCCCTCCTACTCCCACGCCGAGTATTAGTTCTCCATTACCGTCTCCACCTCTTACTGAAGTACCCAAGAAGAACCCTTCACCAACCCCACCTTCCACCTTTAAACCTTCAGCATCTCAATCTTTACCTGCTACACCTTCCACCTATAAAACCAATATCCCTTATCCTTCTCGCTTAGACAAGGCCAAATTGCAAACCAAGGATAACATTCAAGTGTCGAACTATTTGAAGAAGATTTCAGGACTGACCATCACCTTTATCCTTGTTGAATCTCTAGCCCAAATGCCTAAATTTGTTAAGATGTTTAAGGAATTGCTTAATAAGAAGGAGAAGATGGCCGAGTTTGTTAATACTCGATTGAATGAAAATTGTTATGCCGTCCTTCTTAAAGAACTTCCAGAGAAACTTGGAGATCCCGGTCGTTTTGTGCTACCATGTACTTTTCACCAAACCGAAGAATTTACTGCCTTATCCGATCTCGGGGCAAGTATAAATCTGATGCCTTTAAGTGTTTGGAAAAAGTTATCATTACCCGATCTTACTCCAACAAAGATGACTCTTGAGCTAGCAAATCGCACTCTCTCTTACCCCGTTGGTATTGCCGAAGATGTGTTTATTAAAGTTGGCACCTTCACTTTTCTGGTCGACTTTGTTGTTGTTGATTATGAAATGGACCCTCGTATTCCTTTAATACTTGGTCGGCCATTCTTGAGAACCGGAAAAGCATTAGTCGATGTTGCTGAAGGTGAGCTCATTTTAAGAGTTGGGAATGAGGCACAAGATTTTAAAATGGGGAAGATCACAACCAAATCAAATGGAAGAGAATCAGCGAATATGATTAATGTGCTTGATGATTTTGTCGTCTACAACAATCCTCTTTTCGATTCTTGCTATGATAATCCACTGTTCAAAGATGATGTGGATGATTCTCTCTCCAATTTAGATCCTCCACCAATTCATGAGTCTCCACCAATTTATGATGACTATGATGATGATTCTAGTTCTGACATGGATGATTCTGATGATTTTACTTCTGATTATCCATACATGCCCACTTATTTTGATTTTGACGATGTCGATACTCTTTCGAGTGATTCTTCACATGATAACCTTACTCCTACTTTTGATGAAGATCCTCCGCCAACAACACTTGATCCTACTTTGGATGACTACTCATTTGAGGAAGATTTTGCTACTTTTCTCAACACTTACTTCCCAAATGAGATTGATGCTCCTCCTTTGGACTTTGATGATTATGGTCTTTATCCTCCTTTGGATATGAAGAAACCCGTTTCAAAGGAGAAGAAGTCGGGCGACACCAATATCCGCAGTACTTATGTCTTGACACCTCTCTATCCACCTTCTGAGGATGAGATTGTGAGATTTATGAGTGGATCCTCTTTAAGGTCTACTGAGCCCGAGTCTTATTTTCCCCTAAAGGAAAAGGTGTTTGATCCCAGTATTGCACTTGTTAAGCCATCTCAGTATCCATCTGATGAAATAAAAGGAAAGATTTTTGGACACAATGGAGATATGCTTGCACCTCACCCTTGCTACCAACGTGCTCCATCTTTGCTTAAGGGAACCTTGCCTATTCTTCTTTGGCTTGCCTTGTTCGCCTTAAACTTGTGCTACTTGATGGACGAAAACCATGTATTTGATCCCGGTGGATGTTCTTCAAGCTTCTTCCTAAGCTAATCAAGGTCGATTCAGGCTCACGACTCGGTTAACAAAACCAAGCGCTTCTCGGGAGGCAACCCGTAGTATCTATCCTTTTTCTTTTTTTTATAATAAGTGTAGGGGAGACCCTAGTATGTGTTTGTTGTTTTCTTTCTTATCATGTGCAGGGATTCGAGCTTTCAAAGATCCATTCTTGATGACTTTTGACAACCCGTGATTCCGTGTTCCCGTCTTCCCGGTTCTATCATAAACTCTTTTGATTCTCTATTTTATATTCTTCAATATTAAATAGGAATCACATTAGTTGTCTCTTCCTTAACAAGATTTAAACAAAGTGCACAATGTCCTAAGTGTAGGGGAGATTACTTCCACATGCTTAAACATTGAGGACAATGTTTATATTAAGTGTAGGGGGACTTCTATCAAAGTTAAGTGGCTTTTCCTTGTATTTGTCCTTATTTTGACCGGAAAATTGATTTTTCGACATTTTTCAACATTTTTCAAAATTTTTGATCTATTTTGGCCTATTAGTATTTACCTTTGTTATAGTTATTTTCTTTCTTTGTTAAAATAAATTTTAATAAAGTGGTTTTAAAATTTTCAAAGTTGTGAATCTTTTGACTCAACCCGAGTTTACTTGTCTAAGTTTACTCTAGCTAGTATCCTTAACGTGTTTAAGTCAAGTTTTGCTAGGCTTTTATATAGGGAACTTTAAAACGCGAAAGTCTTAACTCTTACGGGTTAAGAACACGAACTTTTCGCAAGTTCCTATAATTGATCCTAGAAAGTCGTTTATCAAGGGAACTTTAAAATGCGAATTCTAAACTTGAAAAAGTCTAAGAATTTGCAAGATCCTATAGATGACTTGAAAACCCAAAACTTTGATTTAATAGGCTAAGCATCCACGAGTCTCATTCCTTGAGATTTTAAATTGTGGAGAACGAGAGATGATAGAGTCAATTATAAGTTTGGTATTCTTTCATGAATTTATGTGAGTTGATTATAAGCTTTTTCTCCCATCGCTTGTTAATAAATACAATTGCAATAAGTAAGGTTGTACGATTTGAAAAGTTACTTAGCTTCTAGCACAAGATCGTTTAAAAGTTGCTCGGTATTGATTAGAGTTCATAGCCAAGGCATAACTTATTGAAGCGGGATGCGAAGATTGGCGAGTCCAAAAAGACCCTAACAAGGCATGAGGGCTACATTTTGTTTCTAAAGATCCCAAGTGATGTGAAGAATCATTTATCAAAAATCAATATGAAGGATAGAGACACACGACGAAAAGAGAATACTCCCCTAAAGATCATGGAGAAGTCTATCCAAAAAGGCCCTAACAAGGTATGAGGATAAATAGATCCAAGTCCTAAAAGGAGGTGGATCGTTGTATATCAAAATCCCAAATAAAGATTGGAGAAAAATGAAGAAGTCGTGGTCCAAATGTGAAGAATCTCTCAAAAAGTTCAAGTGAAGAAATTCCTATTATGAAGAGAAGACCATTATTTCATGAACGTCTCTCAAGATTTGAAGTATGAAGTCAATGCCAAATATCAGTTCGAGAAAGGTCTCAAATCGTGAAACGAGTTATGCCAAGATATGAACTTTATGAGGTCCCAAGAAACAGTTTTAAAATATTTTTTCCTTTAGCTAACTATTGATTAAATCGTCCTACTTTATTTTCAGCCTAAATAACTATCGAAATAAGTCAACAATGCATCCTCATGATCATTCATGACAACAATAAAATATAAGAGATACACCTAGGAATAAGGGAGTCTAAGTAAATAATTGGCCCACATGAATTTGTGTTAGTTTGCTAACTTATATAACAATGATCTCGTTTTTAAGCTTGGTATGTGGAACGTGAAACTTGAGGATGATAATCATTCATGACATTCCAAAACCCTAAGGTAAGTTTTTGATTTCTTTCCTTATTTTCTTCCTTTAAATATTTTGTCTCTTTAATAAAGGCCAATGTGGATTGATTGTGATGAAAAATGTAAAGCTTGCTTTGTAATTAATGCATTGCATGAGGACATTGCAATGATCAAGTGTAGGGGATTTAAAAAGTGTGAAAACACTTATCCTTTTACCACTTAATTATAATAATAACCAAGCCAAAACGTGTATTTTATGTCGTAAATGTTGGAATTATGCGTGGTTTGTGTTTTTGTTGTGATTTAGGATCAAAATGTGAAAAAGGAAGAAAATACGGGCTTTCACGGGCTTTTATCGAAGAAAAAAAGACAAAAGACGAAGTCAAAAGATCAAGAGTGCAAAAAGAACGGAAGTCCAAGGTCTGTTCTGAAGATTTATCGAAGAAAAGTCTATAGACGGAAGTTTAATAAAGCCGAAGAACTCAAGTCTAATTAATGAAGAAATTACAAGATGAGATTAATTAATCCCGAGACCAAGTCGAAAAAGTCGAAGAATTTGGAAGACGAAAAGACGAAAAAGAAAGAAAGAATGAAGCTTTCAACACATGCTTAACCTCCCTAATCACCTATAAATACCCTCCTAATGACACATTAGGAGGTGTTGGCTATTTTGACAAACTAGTCTTCCATTTAATTACTTGTACTTTTCTTAATGTCATTTACTTAATTGCACCTTTAATTTCTTGTCTTGCACCTTAAATTTGTAAGCTTTTAATTCCTGCTTTTACTTTTATTGTTGAATCTTAATTTTAATCAAGTTTTAATTAATCTCTCATTCTACCTTTCTTGTCTTGATTTAATCTTTATGTTTATGTGCTTATTGTTATGCTTATTTGATTATTTGTTATGATTTTATGTTTATGATTGTGTTAGCTTATTGATTTTATAGCTTATTGTGTTTTCCTTAAATTTAATTAAGTGCTTATTAGTTAATTTTTATAAAAAGTTGATTTTAAATATTTTTATTATTTAGTGTTTTTAAAAGTTTTTAAAATTTGGCTTATTTAGTTTTTATTAAATTTGATTTGGTAAAAGATTTAGTTAATTGCTTATTTGTTTTAGCTTAATTTTAGTTTTGCTTATTTGCTAAATTTGTGCTTATCCGGGTTATTTCATAACCCTAACATTCCGTATAAGCTCCAACTCCAGATTCTGAATAGCCTTAAGTAGCCAATTCCGGATAAGGAGTCGTTTGAGGATATTCCGGATAAGAATTCGAAACTTATTCCGAATAGTGATCATCAGGAGATTCCGGATAACTAGCTGAAGCAACATTCCGGATAGCTTGACAGTCCTATATTCCGGATAAGGTGTTGATGCATATTGCGGATAAGCTGAAAGTTTGGTATTCCGGATAGCTACCATTTGGTGTATTCCGGATAGAGTACCGGAGAAGGATTCCGGATACCCTTACTCTTCCACATTTCGGATAAAGGTCCGGAATTGCAGATTCCGGGTAACGCTCAAAGGAAGATTCCGGATAAGGATTTGGAAAAGTGATTCCGGATAAGAGTGACAGTTTTACTCAGGATAAGCTTAGCTAGAACGGATTCAAGATAAGCAGCTTGTTTGGTATTCCGGATAGTGACAGTATTTTGGATTCCGACTCAGGTTTTGTTTACTTCCTTTTTATTTTTAAGCATTTATTTTTCCGCCATTTTTCTTAAGTGTTATTTTAATTGTCTTTCTTTATTTTAAATTTCAAGTTTACATTTTTATTACATTGTCAAACTAACTTTTCGTCGAGCTTTAATTTTTGTCACTGAATTAATTACTTTTAAAAATTTTAGTATTGCACCATTTAAGTTTTAAATTATTTTAGTTTTAATTACCGTCATTTACTTTAAAGTCTTGCAATTTAATTATACTACAACGACCAATATATTATTTTATCCACCAAAAGAAGTCTGAGTCGCACTTAAACCAATAATCAATTCGAAGAGACTGGAACAACGAAATTTTTGTACTAGGCAAAAGCCTTGTATTAACTACTTATTTTTGTGTGTGATGAGCTCTACTTTTGGGGTACCGATGTTTGTTTCCGGTATTTCCTTTTTGGTCATGTGATGTTTTATACATTTATCATTGTATGCTTTGATGACACGTCATAATCACGCGTGACATTCCATTTATCAAAATGGGGTATTACATCCTCCTTTTCTTCTGAGCAGCATTACGCAAAGCAATCCCGGGGACCCACGAATCCAAACCCGCACCAGCAAACGGTGAGACACCCGTGACATCCAAGCAAGCATCTTTGCCTTGGGACCAATTATGCAACAATAAATCCGCTGGACGAAGGTCTCGACCATCAGCTGAAATAAATCCCTTGGGACCAATTATTATTATTATTACTATTATTATTATTATTATTATTTTATTATAAGTTTCACTTCATTAGAATAAAAATATCTTACAAAAAGTTAGTGGGGAGCCGAGATACTATCTGAGCCCCCACTCCTTTAGCAATAGCGAAACTTATCCTATTAAATATATGAGCAGCAGCACGTGCTCCAATTTTCTGAATCGTGGAGAACTTTCGGATCCGCTTCGGCAAGGTAACCGCATCCTCCTCCCAAAGGAAGAGAAAGAAAATAGAAGAAATCGCATCCTCCTCTAATTATGATTATTTTATTAATAAAAAATGTGATTTCTGTTTTGATCTTATCTGTGTGGATAATTAGAATATGTCTTTTTTATTTAAAAAAAAGATAATATAACCTTCCTTCTATATATTTATCTTGCTAGTGGTTTCTATTTTTATATTAATAATATAAACTGTTTACCGTAATATTTTGCTACAGTATATTTTATAGATTTTTATTCTATTTGAGCGGGAAATTTATCTCACACGTGTAATCAAGGACACGTGTTTTCCAATCCATTATATACAAAACACAAAAAAAACATATATACAATCTACCCTAACTAAAAAAATCTCAATGTCTGCTTTATTGCTTGAGATACATAAAAAGTGAAGATCCAAAAAAAACTCCGACGAATTGAAGATCGAAGATACCATTCAAGAAAGTTACAACTATCGATTTGTAAGTGTGAAGTAACCCTAATTTTAATTCAATAATTTATAAGCTTTTGTTTTTTTTGCAAAATTAGTTTATTTTTTTCTGAACACCAAAACACAGATGGGCTTTCTGGGCCCCAGTTGATATCCTTTTACCCACATGCTTCCCACTAGTCCACTACTCATTTGATGCCCATGTGAAACCCACGACTTACACATTTCATTTTCTTTATTTTAATACTAGAAAAAAAAATACTTATACCTAGAGTTTTAGCTTTTAATATTTTTTTCTTTTATAAAAGTCCATCTGAATAATAACATCCTCTCAAGCCATAAGAAGTTAGTCGAATGTTTGATGTCAAAAGTACTTATGTTATGCCTTAAATAGTACTCAAATTTACCGAAATTTCAATTCCTTAAATAAAGTAAACAAGTTTATTAAGTTCAACACAGCTAAGATATATACTTAATTTATAAACTTATTAATAAAAATAATAAAGTAGACAAGTGAATAGAATTAGAGATATCATCAAAAAAATAATTGGTAGACTTTTGTAACTTTTTAATTTAAAATTATTATTATATGAAAAACTGACTAATTAAAAAAAGTATTTAAAAGTAATATAATATACAAAATTGAAGGTGGCCATGTGCTCTTCTTTTGCTTTTCTTCTAGACTAATCACGTTACTTAAACATTTTGTTTTTTTGCTTTCTCTGAACCTTTTTAAATTTCCTTTTTTGTCTGAAATGAAATTGTGACATGACACACATTTGTGAATTTTATTTTATGGTGAATTAGGTTTTAACTTATTTACCATTGATTATGTTATGTAACAAAAAATTTGGAAATGCAATGGCTAAAGTAGCATATTTTTTTTCTATTTTGTGCGAGACAGTCTCGCCAATCTTTATACATGTGTAAGGGGTGTGGAACGGCGGCATTGTCCCTTGCACCGCGTATTCTTATATATTTCACTATATATTTGCATTATATTCAACAACAATTTTGAAAAAAAAAATGAAACACCAACATTGTATGAGGCTCTGCTATGATGATCAGATGATAAGGTGCATACGGTGTAACTTTCCTATTTTGTTTGAAACGTTTGTTTTTTAGGTACTAGTCCGTATAATGTAAATATGACAAATGTAATGGCATATTTAGTGAATATCCAACAAGACAAAAGAGACACATATGCAAGATGTGTCTTTGTCTATTGCTTAGCCAGGTGGTATTGTGGAAGTGATCATGGTTTTGTGAGAGTGACCCTAGTAATTAAGGTCAATTCTTGAAACAAAGGCATAATAACCTAAGGCTAGGGGGAGTGGTAACTAAAAATCCCACCGCCACGTCAGCTTCACCTCAGCTTTCTCTTTCCTCTCACTAACCCACTCAAAACTCACCTTTCAAGGTTCTTAAGGAAAAAAAAACCCACCACCACCTCACCTCCACCTCATCTTTCCACTATCACTTTTATTTAACTTATTTATAAAATACATACTTTTATTCCATCAAAATTAAAAAACGATACACGCGGGTAAATACAAACATTAAAAATATTAGGCATTATTAGCCAAGTGCTGGATTAAATCGGATCGAAGGTTTTGATGCACTTGAGCTGATCTGATGTATCCCATAACAGCATGAATTTCTTCCGTGCTTCGTACCAGATCGTCCGGTTGGTGTGCTTCTCCTCGGAACCATTTGGGACTTATCGCATATTTTTTGTGTTTACGAATCATATTATGCATTATGATGCATGCATACATCATATTAACAAGTCTTTCTTTCTTCAAAGCACGTGCTGGATTGGCGATTATGGCCCATTTCTTTTTCAGAACACCAAACGCGCGTTCCACATCCTTTCTTGCCGATTCTTGCTTCCGCTTATACAATATTCGACTGTGGTCATCGTTAGATGGTTCTGGAATCGTCTTAACAAGTGGAGCTAATTCGGGGTATATCCCGTCAGTAAGATAGTATCCAAATGGATAAGTAACGCCGTTAGCCGTAAACGGGACCTCTGGTGCTCGTCCTGTTTTCAAATCGTTAAACAAAGGGGATTGATATAACACATTGATGTCGTTGTTAGACCCAGAAACACCAAAGAAAGCATGCCATATCCACAAGTCTTCCGACGCAACAGCTTCCAACAAAATGAACGGATTCGATCCGTGATCACGTCTAACATATTGCCCTTTATGGGCGTACGGACAACCAAACCACTCCCAGTCCGTACAGTCTAGACTTCCTAGCATCCCAGGGAAACCGTGCTTCCTTTCGTGATGTTGATATAGTAATTCAACATCACTCACCGTGGGTTTTCTCAGATATTCTGGCCCATAAATCGCCCTTATAGCAGAACAAAAATGATCAAGACTTTCCCGTGAAGTTCTTTTAGAGATTTGCAGATATTCATCTAAAAAGGCTGGAACAATGCCGTATGCCAATTGACGAATTGCAGAAGTGCATTTCACCAATGGAGCAACGCCTTCTCTTCCGGTACAGTCGATATTTGAATTAAAGTAAGGATCATGTGCAGTTACAGCCGTAACTATATCGTTGAAAAGTGATCGATCCATGCGATATGTCTTTCGGAATGCACGTTCGTCGTAGACCGGGTTGTCAGTGAAAAACGCGGCAAGTAAACGATCATGGGCACCATAACGATCTCGATTAACCGGGTTTCTCGACACTTTTTGTCGTCTATTTCGGAAAAACGCCATAGCTTTTGCTAGCAACCGGATACGAGGGCTATTCATCAAAGTTTCTTCATCTTCGATCATTAGATCGGGGTACATAAATGTATATTCATCAATGTTTTCCATGCTAAAAATTTAAAATTTATAAAAGATGATTTTTTGATTGAGAGAAAGATGAAATGAGAGATATGAAAAAAAGAAGAAGTGAAAATGAGGATTATATAGAAATAAAATGGGGATGAAAAAGAAAGATTTGGGGTAGTGTGAATGGTGAAAAACTCACCTGTAGCGAGTTTTTTTTTCCCTGGGAACCACAACCCACGCGTGGGTTTTTAAGGTAGGATTGTGGGGTTCATAGCAACCCACGCGTGGGTTTTTGCCACATGTATCCCACCCGTGGGTTTTTTGCACCACTCCCCCCAGCCTAAGGACAGACACTAGTAGTATTATTTAGAGGCACATGATTCCCACATTATAAAACACATGACTCATAGACCTCTCAATGAAATTGTGGGGTTCACCAGCAACCCACATGGATTTTTTTCCAAAAATCTAGGGCCATATGATTTTCGTATAAAAAACTTATCCATTGCCAATATAGAATACTACTAGTTAAAATGTTCGCCGTATACAAACCAAGGATGTTCAGACGTCTATGTTCTTCTTAAGGTTCATCAAGAATTATGTAAGCGTTAAAAAGGATTATGTCATTCACTAATTCATGTATGCGTGAAAACGCTCTGACTCGAGTAAATTTTTTTTTTCATATATAACAAAAAATCTCGATATTAATTCTTTACTTACAAAACATACTCGTGAGCTACCAAGTCATTTAAAACTTGTTAATTTAAGACCTCTGAAAACATTGGAGCGTTACAAGCAATATCAAAGTGCAAAGGAAGAGTCGCTCGAATCTAACCGAGCATAAGCGTCTTCTTTTCTTAATGCACTCCTAGCTACCATCTACGAGCTCCAACTTATCTTACAATAACCTGCAAAAAACATAGAACTGAGAGCGGTAAGTCCTTGCGACTTAGTGAGTTAACAGGATCTGAGAAATCTTACAATTCTGTGACGTGGTTCTATAAATATATAATTCTATATTAGGTACGACATATAGTCGTCTTGCACCTGTATCATGTACATATATAACTTATAGCATCTCATATGACTAGACGATACTAAATCGTTCTGTTCTGCGTAATAAAGTCCCTAGCCAACGATTACTCCTCTTGGGACGCTAATCTGACATTGTGCTTGTTTAAATGGGTCATCCACGAAGGGCGTAAGTACTAATTAAAGTACGGGTCATCCACTTAGGATGCTCGGGTCATCCACTTAGGACGCTTGGGATAACATGATTACTTAACATGATTATATGACCAATCATGTCAACATAAGTACATGACATGCTAATATGACCAATCGGGTCAACATGACTACTTGACATGATAATATGACCAATCTGGTCAACATGATTTCTTGACATGCTAGTATGACCAATCAGGTCAACATGAGTACTTGACATGCTAATATGACCAATCAGGTCAACATGACTACTTGACATGATAGTATGACCATTCAGGTCAATATGACTACTGACATGATAATATAACCAGTCAGGTCAACGTGGGTACTAACATGATAATATGACCACTCCGGTCAATGTGATTATTGATGCGTTTCTCGGGCACCCTATCCTTGTCTACGATGCTACTTGTGAGCACCTAACTCATAATAACGATGTTCCTTGTGAACATCATGAACATGATGTGATGCTCCTTGTCAGCAATCTAAACGTGATAATAATGCTCATTGTGAGCTTTATATACATGATGTGATGCTCCTCGTGAACATCCTAAACATGATTTTGATACGCATTGTGGGTGTCCTATACTTGGCTTGCTTTCGGTTAAACCCGAATCATGACATGATAAATAATACTCGGCTATTTGAATATCTAAACATCGTAACCTTCGGCTACATTCGGAAGCTAAACAAACATTCTTATATCATGTGTAATCTAAAAACATAAATCTAAAATCGTTGCTCACCTTTGATCTTGATTATGCATCCATAAGCCTTCCAACCGGACCTAAGCATATTATAACCATACTAGGACTATTAGAACTTCATAACTCATATATCTAACATGTATTGGGTCTAAACACGCAAACATATTCACATAAGGTGCTATTTCATCGTTGAACACTTTTTACTAAAAGTCACTTGTATGCAGAATTTCTGCAGTCTGCTGCACTTTTCTGTTTTTGACCCACTTATACCTAGAATCAAGACCTGTAACTATTTTTGTTAGAAAGTAGACTCTTTCACCTTTCCGAAAAGGTAAGATACACCGCAAACGGAGTTACGTTATTTTTCTATGATTTTTCATAGTCTACACAAATTTCTCCATACCTTGCTGTCCCAAATTCAAACTTCACCTAAACGACCCAAAACCCATGATATGCTATTCTACTCTTAACCAAACTTATATCCCAGCTTATTAAACATGTATATAATCAATTTCAACAATATTTTCACTTATAACATGTCTAAATTTGCTAATATGGCCTTGTGCCAAACACCCTTTTAAGTTTATAACTAAGAACCATATTCTCCATATACCATGAACTAGCTTGTTACCCTCATACAAATACTACATGAATTCATTAATTTCGTATTGATATCATTATCTAATCCATAATCAGGAATCAAACTTGGCTAAAACTTTATGAACATGATTAAAATCATCATTAATACACTTGTTAGGCAAAACCCCAAATTTCTACCATGATCATGAAATCTTAACATGAATTTAAATCATAACTTTGATGAGGAACATGTTAGAGAAGCTTAAAACATCATTTATATAGCATAATCATCATCAATATCAACTTCAAATCATCATAAGGATTATTTCTTCATCCTTAACTTTTCTAGCTCCTTTTCCCTCCAAGAACCCATACACAACACGTGTGATGATAACTTTAGATTCTGAGATTTTAAGTTATCTAAACACAAGGGCATTATTGTAATTTAAACTTTTAACTATAGTTTGCAATCTTGGCAACTTAGATCCCTTAAGTTCCTTTCTTCTAGTACTTGGGGCACATAATACTTTCTAAAACATTAGCATATGATATTTATCAGGATTCTAAATAGCGCGCTATAGCGCGCTATATAGCGGGCTATAGCGTGAAGCGTGGCCTCTACGTTACGAAACAGACTAGGGCGGCGTCTTAAGGCGTAGCGTGCTAAAAAGCGCCATAAAGCGTGATATAGCGCGCTATAGCGCGTAACGTGGCGCTTTTTTTCGAATCTTTTTGCTGATTTACAAGAATTTTGCTCGTTTACTAATTTTTGGCTATTTAGTTGACTTGGGCTTAGTAATTTTAATATGTAGATAAATCCTTGAGTAACTAATAGCCGGTTTTGTTTTCAACTAAAATTAAAATATTGGTCCATTTTATAAACTCGCTATATAAATAATAATTTATAAATATTTTGTGTCGCTGTATATCACGCTTCAGAAAACGTCATAGCTTCGCTATAGCTTCTGTAGCTTGTAGCTTGGAAATAACGCTACGCCACGCTTCACGCTATTTACAACCTTGGTATTTATACTTATAGTTTGACTATTGGGTTTGACTAACCAATCCCGTGTCAAACCCATCCCGTAACGCATTCAAACTTATATAGTCGTAGTCAAACTTACGTAATGGCTTTTTAGTAATAAAATACCTTAAACACCATAATCGGGATGTTACAACTCTCCCCCACTTATTATGTTCGTGTCCCCACGAACTACCTCTCGATGATTATCCGGGCATATGTTAAGTTTAGACACTTAGTCTGTCCCACTTAGACTGCACTTATTAATTTCATTTACTATTTTATCTAGACATAAGTCTAAGTCTTGTCATAACATCCACTACACTTACTTGATATTACTTACTATGAGTCTGAATCTAAAACTTCTGAAATTTACTACATGTTGAATGCCTAACTCAAGGTAGGGCATTTCTAGATTATTTCTGACTCGTTGATAACGCTCAAATCTAACATATTTATATGAACATATTCGTGGCGTTTATGCATATATTTATGTGATTATTATGAACATATGATACTTAATGAAGCTTATTTGCTATTGTAGGTTTATCAATGGTTACATCACGATAAATGAAGAAAAAAAGTCAATTGGAGGTGAAAAGATGAACGAGACATGAAAATGTAGCTCTCGTATGATAAATAATACAATAATAAAGAGTCTTGGAAAGTTTGGAAGAAAGAAAGGTTGAAGAAACAAAGAAGAAGGACTAGAATGAAAAGTATGGAAAATGGCTAAGTTGCCACCAGCAACACTTAGCTTGCCTCCATCAAACCAACCTTCATTTGCCACCAACATCAAAGTAGCATTCAGTTGCCACCGGCAAGCAAGTCCTTGCCTCAATCAAATCAACCATCACTTGCCACCAACATTTCTCCTGCAGCCACTTTTCCAAGAAAACTTAGACACCTCCATTACTTCACCTTGTTCACCAAGTTCAGCCATAACTCCATTGTAACTCCTCCAAGCTTCATTACACTCATTATTACACATCTTTGGCTCCAAGAAAAGTGCTTGATGGCCAAGGCTAATTCAAGTATAAATAAGACCCATGGGGTAGTGTTATAATCATCTTATTCATTATCAAACCCATCTTCATATCCATCATAATTCTGTGATTTTGATATCACCCCTCACCCAAGTGGTGAGGGGTGGTGGATTTGGTAGCCATGTTCATGTTATAATACATGGAAGATGTAGAGAAGAAAACCACACATCATAAACAATTCAATCTCCATCAATCCTTATTCCCAAACACCCCAAAAGGCTCTATACTCGCACCAAGAGGTTGATGTCCAAGAAGGCTATGGGTAGGACGAATTGTATATTGGTTGTTCATTTAGGTAGAATCATTTGGATACTTTGTAGCTATGGATTCTAATGTTTGGTAACTTCTTCTTTATTATTCAATGTAGTTTATGTTCATGTTCATGGTGATTCTTGTGTTTTGTGATATTGTGAATGTCTTAATACTTGTATTGTTTATATGAAAACTTGTGATATATGGATGTTTGGATATTATTAGTGCTTGTCATTGGATTATGGTGATAACATTATATTTGGTTGAATTAGAACTTGTTCTTGTTTGTCAATTTGGTTAATCATTGTTGAGTCTATAATGTCGGAATTTATTCGCAATATGGTTGATTTCAATTCGTTAACCGACTAATGATTTGGTCTTGTGCTTGTGAAGATTGTGCAAGAGATTTAATAAACATAACAAGTAATGGTTTAGTCTAGATTATAGGTCGAAAGGAGTCTTTTGAATATATTGTTCTAATCATCTTTCAAGTAAATGGAACTTATCAAATCGATAACCAAGTCTATGGGTCGAAAGGATTCTTGTTGTTATTGGGTTAGGCATAAGGCTCATGAGTGACCACTTGATTGAGACTTATGTATACTTGATTTATTAAGCACTAGTGTCTTATTATTGGTTCTATAGGTCGAAAGAATTACCTTTAATATGTTTTTCCAAACTAATCATCCATATGTCCATGTGATCATTTAACCATACATGTATGTCTTTTGTGTGTGCCTTTAACGATTCTCATGGTGATGTGATCGTGACAATCATACTTACCATTGTTACAAACAACTACACTTGAGTATAACCAAGTCCCATGGGACAACCTTGACTTACCAACCTAATTGCAACATGACTAGAGTATACTTGCTCGAATTTGTATTCCTAATATATCGGTAATTCTTGTTATAAATTAAAACCCAATGTGTGGAAAGATCGCATATCAAGTTTTTGGCTTCTTGTCTAGGATTTGTATTTGCAATTCTTTAAAAAAAATACCTAGCGTACGAGCACATCAAGTTTTTGGCGCCGCTGCCGGGGACTTGAAAGTTTCTACTCTTGTGTCTATTTGTTTGTATCTTTGTTAGTTGGAATCGTATATCGTTGATTGCTTGCTTGCTTGTGTCCTTGTTTCTTGAATTGTTTGTGTTACCAATTTATACATAACCCGAAAGAGTTGTTATATCCCATTTACCCGCATAGGAGGGACGAATTTCGCATAGGAGGAATTCGGTTGGTGGTCGATTACTCAATTGGAGGCTTTGAATTGCTCCAAATTCCAATGAATGATTTCTCTTGTTCTAGCCCTTGACAAAGGTTAGAGCACCCTTTGCTTAAAATCTCTTAATTCTCAAAAGTTGCTTAATGATCTTGGCGCCAAAATGAAATATTTTGTGTTGGGATTTCCTCTCTTGTGTGCTTAAATTGCTTGTTTCAATGATTGATTGCTAAATGTGTCCCAAAGTGCTTGTTTCAAAAACCTAAAAACCTTGTCCCGAATCACTCTAGTTTATGACTAGAACTACTTGACCACATGAATTTTTGTGTATGTTTGTGTTTTGTGAGTTTGTGTCTTGTTATGTGTCATGTGCATAAGTGTTTTTATGTGTTTATGTTCTTGTGTGCTTAAATGCTTGTGTGCTTGCTTGTTGCATTTCTCATTGTATGCATTTTTGTGTTTTTCCTAGTTTAAGGGGGTGTTTGGATTCATCATTATCTAACGATTTTGATCACTACAAAAATTCTCCTTTAGTCAAAATAAATGGTATTTGATACCTTTAGTCATATTTGTTAAAATAAAAAATCAAAAATATTGTTTTGAAAATAAATGGAAAATACATGAAAATAAAAAAAAGAGTTAGAATTCTAATTTTTTTGTCATTTGTTTCATGTTATGTGTTAGATGTGCATTGTGTTGTTTCTTATTTTATTATTAGAATGTTGTGTGCTAATTGGTTTTACTTGTCTTTGTAGCTTATTAGCATTTCCTTTTTATTTTTGTGCTTATTTTCCTTATTTTGCATAAAGTGTCTTATCTTTCTTAAGGGTGTGTTATCTCATATGATTTAATCATTCTAATAAAAGTGTTTTTACAAAAATTGTTAGTTTTTATGTTTTAAGAAAGTTTGTAAAAAAAATAAAAAATTTTCTACACTAGAGCAGTTGCCGCCGGCAAGACATGGCTGCCGGCCGGCAACTGACCCATTGGTTCCTCTTGTCGCCGGCACCATGACCCTGCCGGCTTGCAAGAGCTCCACTGTTTCACCTTGCCGCCGGCAACACCCCCATGCCGGCCGGCAAGGTTGTCAGGCCAAAAAAAAAATTAAGAAAAAACATTAAAAAAAATAAAAAAAAATAAAAAAAAATAGCGTTGCCCGCGACAAATGCCCTTTGCCGGGAGGCAAATCACCTTCTATTATCACGTTGCCGGCGGCAACTATGCCTTGCCGGTGGCAACTGAAAATTTTCGAATTTTTTTTTCTCTTTTTATCTTCTTTTATTTTTTACTAGGCTTTCACCAAACCATTCCTATTGTGTTTTTAACTTGTTTAACATCCGTTAATCGATTTTTGAACCAATTATTAATAAAGCTTATATCCCGCCCAACCACCCCGTTTTAGTCATTTTGTGCCTTGTTCGTATTTCTATTCACCCCGATTAATTTCCAAACCCCGTGGATAGAACCCAAAGTCTTGAAAACCATCCGGTTTAATAGATTTGGTACAAAACCTCTATTATGTGTTTTTGTTTCATTTAGTTGAAAAATAAAGTTTTATTTTTAGATTTGTGAAATATGTTAGTGTTGAGAGTTTGTGTACATTTTATTGGTTGCGGTTTAAAAAAACAAATTATAGAAACCATTGCTCGACACTTATACTATTTGTTTCTCGGAAATTTTTGCGAGTAGTAAAATTTTTTAGTCATGATAAAAAAAAGAACGTCAAATAAATCATATTCTTATTTCCTAAGACGTACCCTACTCGTTCCCTAAATATTTTTGCGAGTTGGAGAAGTTTTAAAGTAAGTTTTTGTGAACAAAAAAAAAGAATAAGAAAATAAATATACAAACTCATAAGCATCTACTAGTTCTCAAATCTCATTTTTTCTTTTAGTTGTTCATTTTTCATTTTTAATATTTCTTAGTATTACCATGGCACCAAATAAAGTTTTTTTTCTCTCTCAACTTTAGATTATTAGTTTTTCTTGTTAGTTTTTGTTGAGTCGTGTTGCGTTTTTATGTTTAGATTGTTTTTAATTTTCATATGTGTAATGTATATATATGCATAGTGCTTGTTCTTGTTTGTGTTAGTTTTCTTGTGTGTGTTTCATTTTGTTTGCATGTGTGCTTATTTGTGTTTGTTTAAGTTCATGTGGTTAATGTATGAACTTTGTGGGTGTGTTCGCTGGAAACCCTCACGAGACTATAACTCGTCCACTCGGGATACCGAGGGGTTTAGACGCTTGTTTCATATGCTAAATGCAATCGTGTTGCCTACGAAAGTGTGCTTAATAAATTTACGTGTTTTGTAGTTTAGTTTATTTTGCAGGTTCAATAAAGCTTATGGAAGATGGATTGATTGTGTTAATGGATTTTATGTGTATATGCTCATTGGAGATGAAATCGCTTGGTCTTCCTTATTTGTCATCTTATCGTATGGAGATCAATTGCAATTTCATAGCCCGGGAAGTTTCGTTTCTCTTGGACTATTTATTTATTTACCCTACTTTTCACGCTTTGAAGTTAATTTTTAGCAGTGACTCCAATCCAAAACTTAAGTGTGAGGGGAAATAAATGGGAACGAAACCAATTTTATTATCTAAATTTTTGGGCTATTATAAAATAAAGAAAAAAAAGTTATAAAAAAAGAGGGAGAGTTTGTATACTTGTTTGCCCTTAGGATTTAAATGTTTTCACACATTTGTATGTAAATATATTTCAATAATCATTCACATGGTGTAAAAAAAATATATAAAAAATAAAAATAAAAACTAAAATAAAATAAGTTTTAATGAGATCACACTTGTGTGATATAAGTGTATATGCGTGATAAAGAGGCAACCTTGGGAATAAAACCCAAATAGCTTTTTCCAGTTTTCTCTTTAGCTAGTTTCATCGATTAGCTAACCTCCCATATCCTCTTGTTAGCACTCTCGTTTAGTGCTAGATACACTTAGAACACCCGTTGAGCCATTCTTTTCATTTTGATTAAATCGCAATAAGAAAAAAAAATATCTAACCTTAAACCTTAGCCTAACCCTTGTCAAAGTCTAAATGATGGGTTGCTAGTTGCTTGGTATGGTGGATCGTTTTGATGATTATTAGTTGCCACACTTTGCTATGTGTGTGTGTGATAGGTGTGTAAACACCCATCTTTTCTACCACTTAATTACAATAATAACCGGACCAAAACGTGTATTTTATGTCTTTTATGTCGGAATTATGCGTGGTTTGTGTTTTTGTTGTGATTTAGGACGAAAAGGTGAAAAGTGGAGAAAACACGGGAATTCACGGGCATTTACGGACTTTTATTGAAGAAAAAGATGAAAGACGAAGTCAAGAAGTCAAGAGTGCAAAAAAAGAACGGAAGTCCGAGACCAATTCTGAAGATTTATCGAAGAAATAGTCAAAAGACGGAAGTTTATCAAAAGCCGAAGAATTCAAGTCTATTTTATTGAAGAAATTAAAGACGAGTTCAAAGAAATCCCGAAGCCAAAAGTCCCTTAAGTCCAAGTATAAAGAAGATTAGAAGAAAATGACTAAGTATGCAATTAATGAAGATTAAAAGAAGGAGTGACTTAATGACGCAATTAAGAGAAAAGGAAAGAGGGGAGGAAGCTTCCTTAATCCTCCCCTATAAATAGACCATTAGTGTGTTCATTTGTTTTTGTTGGCTAGATTGACAAACTAGTTCTTCCACCTTTCTTTTGTGCACCTTTAATTACTTGCACATTTAAATACATGTTATGCACCTTAATTACCTTTTAATTTCAAGTAAGTGTCTCTTTTAATTACTTGCACCTTTACTTTATCTTGTTAATCTTCTCCTACCTTTCTTTAATCTTTGATTTACACGTTTTTATTTTGTTAAGTTGTTTAAAATTTTGATTTTTATGCTTTTGATTGTTTTAAATCTCTTATTTTCATAGCTTATTTGGTTTATTTTCAAGTTTATATAGTTTTTATAAAAGTTATTTTTATATAAAAAGTTGTTTTTCTTAAAATTTATCTTTTTCGTGTTTTAAAAGTTGTTATCTTTCAGTTTCGTAGCTTATTTTTACACGGTTTTACCTTAGGATTTAGTTTTGTGCTTAATAGAATCATAGCTTATTTACTTAGCTTATTTTTAGTTTCCTTATACGTATTCCGATTGAATCAATCGGAAAAGGGAGTTTCATTCCGATCAGTGTGATCGGATAAGGGTTTTAACATTCCGATTGGTGGTGATCTTGGTATTCCGATCAGAAGGGTAAGAGGTATTCCGATTTGGTGTAAGTGACAGATATTCCGATCAAGGGTGCTCTTTGCCATATTCCGATCGAGGTGCGTTTTGGTTATTCCGATCGTGTAAGGTGACAGATATTCCGATTGGTGTTCCGAACAGCATTCCGACCAGGTCCACTCCATATTCCGATTAGGTGTGATCGGAATATATTCCGATTGGAGGTTAATTTCCTTATACTTTGTCTTGTTTAATTTTTAGTTTACGTTTTTAGTACTTGTCTAATTTTAATTTCCGTCATGCTTTTATTTTTAGTCATTTAATTAAATTACTTTTTGTCACGTTTTTAAATATCGCACATTTAATTTTAAATTAGACTTAGATTTAATTTCACGCTCTTTTAATACTTGCCCTTTACTTTAACGACATTTACTTTTAAGCCTTGCACATTTAAATTAAAAACCAACCAAAAATATTCTTTTTCACCAAAATAAAACTGAGTCACATAGAGAACCTAGATCAATTCGATTAGACACACATCAACGAACTTTAATCTTTTTAACCTGAGTAAAATCGAGTTATCAAATGGCGCCGCTGCCGGCCCTTTTCGTAAAGATTAACGGTTTTCTGTGAGAGACGCGTTGTTTTTTGGGATCCGTTCACTTGTGAGCGTTATTTTTCTTGCATAAAAATTCAAAAAATCATAAAAATTAAAAATTGATAAAAATCCATAAAAAATTAAAAATTTCAAAAGTCCAAAAAGATTTTATCTTTATTGTGTATATATATTGTCTTTGTGTTTGGTTTCTTTTTCTTTTGCATTTTCAGGTGTATGCGTACTAGATCTTCTAATTATCAAGAGCCCGAGCCTCAAGAAGATTTAGATATGTCAGGTGTTAACAACAACATTCCACCACACCTCAATCATAATAATAACAACAATGCTCTTCCACAGCCTGATCTTCGGACCATGGTGGAACTTTGTCAACCAACAATGTTTGGACGAGGAGGACCGATTGCGCCGATGCAAATCAACGCTCCTGAGTTTTCGTTGAAGCACCACATGATTCAGCAAGTACAAACAAACCCATTCCGTGGATTGCCTGATGATGATGCCAACAAACACCTCGACAAGTTCATTACAATTACCCAAAGCATGAAGTTGGCCGGTGCCACAATGGATGAACTTCGCCTACAACTCTTTCCACATAATTTATTACATCATGCCGAGAAATGGTTTGATCGTCTCCCGAAGAATTCTATTCACACTTGGGATGATATGACTCAACGCTTTTTGTCGCGCTACTTTCCACCATCCATGGTCACGAGCCTTCGCAATCAGATCAGCGGTTTCATGCAAGACCCTGATGAATCTCTTTTTGACGCTTGGGAAAGATATAATGTCTTGATCGATAGATGTCCAAACCACAACATGCTCCCTGTGACCCTAATTGATACTTTCTATAATGGTTTGACTTTTCGAGATCGTGATACGATTAATGCAGCCGCCGGTGGCACATTCATGAAGAGGAGACCCGAGGAGTGTAGAGAGCTAATTGAGAACATGACTACTCATCATAAGAACTGGGATTCCTCTGCTTCTTCAAGGAACAACCCGAGAGTCAATGTTTCCTCTACCTCAGCAAACCCTGATATGACCGAACTCACCCGCATGATGACTGAAATGAGCAAAAGTATTACGCTTCTCGCTTCAAACCAACAACAACAACAACAAGTTAAAGCGGTTGCCAATCCTTGTGAAACATGTGGCGGTCCTCACTCATACACCGATTGTCCTTCGACACAAGGAAATCCGGAAAATGTGTATGCAGCTTACGGTAATTATTCACCGGAAAATTACCAAGCTCGACAACAAGGGGATAGAAATCTGCTGAGCTACCGTTCCAACAACTACCTTTCACCCGGTTTTTCTCCTCAAAACCAAAACCCCGCCAACAACTACACTAGAAGCAACCAAATCCCACCTAGAGCTTCTAATCCCTATCAACCACCCACCCAACAAAACCCACCCATTAACCCCGATGTTGAAGCCATCATGAGAACTCAAGGTGCGCAAATCAAGAATCTGCAGAGCCAAATAATCAATTTGAAAGGAGATATCACGAAGCAAGGACATGAGATAAGATCCGAGGTTCGCGATAATATTCAATCCTCTTTCAGCACTCAAACGAATGAATTAAAGAATATGTTGGCTAGTTTCTTGCCCCCTGCTCAATCTTCTACTTCAAGTTCTCTACCTTCAAACACCGTCACTAATCCGCGAGCCAATGTGTGTGCTATTACTACTCGTAGTGGAGTCACCATCATAGGACCACCAATCCCACCCCCATCATCTACACCTCCTCCACCACCATTTATCCCTCCTCCTCCTCCACCTAGTATTAGTGCACCATTACCGTCTCCACCTCGACGTGATGAAGTTCCCACGAATGACCCTTCAACATCTCAACCTTTACCTACACATGCACCTTCCCCACCCAAACCCAATATCCCTTATCCCTCTCGTTTAGGCAAGTCCAAAATGCTAACCAAGGAGGACTCCGAAGTGTCACGCTATGTGAAGATGATTTCTCAAATGAACTTCAACATTAGCTTTCTTGAAGCACTTGTCCACATGCCCAAATTTGTTAAAGCATTTAGGGAATTGCTTAACAAGAAAGAGAAGCTGATTGAACTCGCCAACACTCGATTAAACGAAAACTGCTCTGCAGTTATTCTTAAAGAACTTCCGGAAAAGCTTGGAGATCTCGGTCGTTTTGTGTTGCCTTGCGTGTTCAACAAAACTGAAGAATTTACTGCCCTTGCTGATCTCGGGGCTAGTATTAATTTGATGCCTTTGAGTGTTTGGAAAACACTATCATTGCCCGACCTCACTCCAACAAAGATGACTCTTGAACTTGCAAATCGTACTCTCGCTTACCCTGTTGGTATAGCCGAAGACGTGTTCATTAAAGTTGGCGCATTTACTTTCCCGGTCGATTTTGTCGTAGTTGATTATGAAATGGACCCTCGTATTCCTTTAATACTTGGTCGGCCATTCTTGAGAACCGGACGAGCTTTAGTGGATGTCGCCGAAGGTGAGTTAATCTTAAGAGTCGGGGATGATGCACAAGTTTTTAAAATGGGAAAGCTTACTAGTACAACTTTTGGAGGCCGAGAATCAGTGAATATGATTAATGTGCTCGATGACTTTACCGTCTACGACAATCCTCTATTCGACTCTTGCATCGATAATCCACTTTTTCATGATAATGTGGATGATTCTCTCCCTACTTTCGAAGCTTCTCCCATTTATGATTCTTCACCGGTCTTTGATGCTTATGATGATGATTCTAGCTCAGATTCGGATGATTTTGATGATTGTACTTCTGAGTATCCCGAGCTGCCCACTTTCGATGATTTTGATGAGGCCGATACTCTTTCGAGCGATTCTTCACATGATGAAGATCCTCCATCACTCGATTCTACTTTGGACGATTATTCATTTGAGGAAGATTTCTCTGAATTTCTCAACACATACTTCCCTCATGAGAGTGATGCTCCTCCTTTGGACTTTGAAGATTATCGTCTTGATCCTACTTTGGATTTGAAGAACATTCTGTCAAAGGAGAAGAAACCGGTCGACACCGAAATCCGTTGCACTTATGATTTGACACCTCTTTGTCCTCCTTCTGAGGACGAGGTTGTGCTTCTTTGCGGATCTTCTTCACACTCTGTTGAGCCTGAGTGCTATTTTCCCCTGAAGGAAAAGGTGTTCGACCCCGGTATTGAAGTCTTTAAGCCATCTCAGTATCCACCTGATGAAATAAAAGGAAAAATCTTTGGACATTTTGAAGACATGCTTGCACCACTTCATCCTTGCTTCTACCGTGCTCCATCACTGCTTAAGGGAACCTTGCTTACTCTTATTTGGCTTGCCTTGTTCGCCTTAAGCTTGTGTTATTTGCTCGATTAAAACTATGTCTTTGATCCTGGTTGATATGTTTCATGCTTCTTCCGTTGATGATCAAGGTCGAGTCAGGCTCACGACTCGGTTAACAAAAACCAAGCGCTTCTTGGGAGGCAACCCATGCATCTATCTTTTCGCTTTCTTTATCATAAGTGTAGGGGAGACCCGTTGGATTACTTTCCTCTCCTCACTTCTTAATCAGGGATTCGAGCTTCAATGATCCACTTTTGATGATTCTTGACGACCCGTGATGCCGTGTTCTACTCCGTGATTCCGTGTCCACTTCTTCCCGGTTCTATCCTAAACTCTTTTCGATTCACTATTTTATATTTTCTCAATATTAAAATAGGAATCTCTTTATTTGTCTTTTCCTTCGCGAGATTTAAAACAAAGTGCACAATGTCCTAAGTGTAGGGGAGTTTACTCCCACATGCTTAAACATTGAGGACAATGTTTATCTTAAGTGTAGGAAAGACTTCTATCGAAGTTAAGTGGTCTTTTCCTTGTATTTGTCCTCATTTTAACCGGAAAATCAATTTTCCGACATTTTTCAAAATTTTTGATCTATTTTGGCCTATTAGTTTTTCCCTTTGTATAGCTATTTTCTTTCCTTATTAGAATAAATGTTTAATAAGTGGTTTTAATTTTCAAACGTTGTGAATCTTTTGACTCAATCCGAGTTTAATCTAGCTAGTATCCTTAACGTGTTTAAGTCAAGTTTTGCTAGGCTTTTATATAGGGAGCTATAAAACGCGAAAGTCTTAACTCTCACGGGTTAAGAACAAGAACTTTTCGCAAGTTCCTATAATTGATCCTAGAGAGTCGTTTATCAAGGGAACTTTAAAATGCGATTTCTAAACTTGAAAAAGTCTAAGAATTTGCAAGATCCTATAGGCGACTCGAAAACCCAAAACTTTGATTTAATAGGCTAAGCATTCACGAGTCTCATTACTTGAGATTTTAAACTGTGGAGAACGAGAGATGATAGAGCCAATTATAAGTTCGGTACTCTTTCGTGAATTTATGTGAGTTAATTATGAGCCTCTTCTCCCATCGCTTGCTAATAATTTATCTGCTAATAAATAAGGTTGTACGATTTGAAAGGTTACTTAGCTTCTAGCCCCAAATCGTTTAAAAGTTGCTCGGTATGGATTAGAGTTCATAGCCAAGGCATAACTTATTGAAGCGGGACGCGAAGATTGGCGAGTCCGAAAAGGCCCTAACAAGGCATGAGGGCTATATTTTGTTGCTAAAGATCCAAAGTGATGTGAAGAATCATTTATCGAAAATCAATATGAAGGATCGAGACACACGACGTAAAGCAAAACTCCCCAAAAGTCATGGAGAAGTGTATCTGAAAAGACCCTAACAAGGTATGAGGATAAATAGATCCAAGTCATAAAAGGAGGCGGATCGTTGTATATCAAAGTCCAAAATAAAGATTGGAGAAAATTGAAGAAGTCGTGGTCCAAGTATGAATCTCTCAAAACTTTAAGTGAAGAAATTCCTGTATGAAGAGAAGACCATTATTTCATGAACGTCTCTCAAGATTTGAAGTATGAAGTCGCT
Organism: Glebionis coronaria; assembly: GCA_025667525.1. NCBI lineage: Eukaryota > Viridiplantae > Streptophyta > Magnoliopsida > Asterales > Asteraceae > Glebionis > Glebionis coronaria. The sequence continues at coordinate 163,077,881 of CM046877.1, read as the reverse complement.
GCCAAATATCGGTCCGAGAAAGGTCTCAAATCGCGAAGCGAGTTATGCCAAGATATGAACTTTATGAGGTCCCGAGAAGCAGTTTTAAAAGATTTGGTCCTTTAGCTAACTATTGATTAAATCGTTCACTTTATTTTCAGACTAAATAACTATCAAAATAAGTCAAACAATGCATCCTCGTGATCATTCAAGACAATAATAAAATATAAGAGATACCCCTAGGAATAAGGGAGTCTAAGTGAATAATTAGCCCACATGAGTTCGTGTTAGTTTACTAACTTATAATAACAATGATCTCGTTTTTAAGCTTGGTATGGAGAAAGTGAAAACGTGAGGATGATGATTATTCATGACATTTCCAAAAACCCAAGGTATGCTTTTGATTTTTTTATTGTGTATGTTTTTAATTTTCTATTTCTTTAATAAAGGCCAACGTGGATTGATTATGATGAAAAGTGTAATCTTGCTTTGTAACTAATGCATTGCATGAGGACATTGCAATGGTCAAGTGTAGGGGATTTGATAGGTGTGTAAACACCCATCTTTTCTACCACTTAATTACAATAATAACCGAACCAAAACGTGTATTTTATGTCTTTTATGTCGGAATTATGCGTGGTTTGTGTTTTTGTTGTGATTTAGGACGAAAAGGTGAAAAGTGGAGAAAACACGGGAATTCACGGGCATTTACGGACTTCTATTGAAGAAAAAGATGAAAGACGAAGTCAAGAAGTCAAGAGTGCAAAAAAAGAACGGAAGTCCAAGACCAATTCTGAAGATTTATCGAAGAAATAGTCAAAAGACGGAAGTTTATCAAAAGCCGAAGAATTCAAGTCTATTTTATTGAAGAAATTAAAGACGAGTTCAAAGAAATCCCGAAGCCAAAAGTCCCTTAAGTTCAAGTTTAAATAAGATTAGAAGAAAAGGACTAAGTATGCAATTAATGAAGATTAAAAGAAGGATGAACTTAATGACGCAATTAAGAGAAAAGGAAAGAGGGAGGAAGCTTCCTTAATCCTCCCCTATAAATAGACCATTAGTGTGTTCATTTGTTTTTGTTGGCTAGATTGACAAACTAGTTCTTCCACCTTTCTTTTATGCACCTTTAATTACTTGCACATTTAAATACATGTTATGCACCTTAATTACCTTTTAATTTCAAGTAAGTGTCTCTTTTAATTACTTGCACCTTTACTTTATCTTGTTAATCTTCTCCTACCTTTCTTTAATCTTTGATTTACACGTTTTTATTTTGTTAAGTTGTTTAAAGATTTGATTTTTATGCTTTTGATTGTTTTAAATCTCTTATTTTCATAGCTTATTTGGTTTATTTTCAAGTTTATATAGTTTTTATAAAAGTTATTTTTATATAAAAAGTTGTTTTTCTTAAAATTTATCTTTTTCGTGTTTTAAAAGTTGTTAACTTTCAGTTTCGTAGCTTATTTTTACACGGTTTTACCTTAGGATTTAGTTTTGTGCTTAATAGAATCATAGCTTATTTACTTAGCTTATTTTTAGTTTTCTTATACGTATTCTGATTGAATCAATCGGAAAAGGGAGTTTCATTAGATCAGTGTGATCGGATAAGGGTTTTAACATTCCGATTGGTGGTGATCTTGGTATTCCGATCAGAAGGGTAAGAGGTATTCCGATTTGGTGTAAGTGACAGATATTCCGATCAAGGGTGCTCTTTGCCATATTCCGATCGAGGTGCGTTTTGGTTATTCCGATCGTGTAAGGTGACAGATATTCCGATTGGTGTTCCGAACAGCATTCCGACCAGGTCCACTCCATATTCCAGGTGTGATCGGAATATATTCCGATTGGAGGCTAATTTCCTTATACTTTGTCTTGTTTAATTTTTAGTTTACGTTTTTAATACTTGTCTAATTTTAATTTCCGTCATGCTTTTATTTTTAGTCATTTAATTAAATTACTTTTTGTCACGTTTTTAAATATCGCACATTTAATTTTAAATTAAACTTAGATTTAATTTCACGCTCTTTTAATACTTGCCCTTTACTTTAACGACATTTACTTTTAAGTCTTGCACATTTAAATTAAAAACCAACCAAAAATATTCTTTTTCACCAAAATAAAACTGAGTCACATAGAGAACCTAGATCAATTCGATTAGACACACATCAACGAACTTTAATCTTTTTAACCTGAGTAAAATCGAGTTATCAGTGTGCCATTTCAACAAAGATGAAGTAGGCCGCTTCTTATTTGTATTTTTTTGTGGTGTGTGCTTAAGCGAAGTGTGAGGGGAGCATGTGATGTTTGTTGAAATAAAAAAATGAAAAAAAAGAGGAGGATAAGAAAAGTGAAAAAGAAAGAAAAAGAATAAGTCATCGAAAAAAAAGTAACAAAAAAAGTGATGACAAAAATAGCCAATGAGCTATATTATGAAGATGAAGGAAGACTAAGTATGTTTAGATATCGATTAGCCAATGTTCTAAGACGTGATATGTATATGTGTTGAACAAAGCTTGTAGCTATGATCTTTTTTGGGGCTTGTGATTTGTTCGTTAACTAGCAACATGGGACTTAGACTTCTAACTTGTATATTCTTGTTACACCTCTCATAAAAAATATCCCATGTCTTATCCATACCCATTAACCCAAATCCTTAGCTTTGTAACCCGAATAAAAGTCCTCTTTTGATGTGTACACTTGGTGCTCATGCCATTTGATTTAGTCTTGTTTGTACTTGGTATATTTTCATCTTATTTTTCTAAATCATTTTCATGCACCATCGTGGAAAGTAATTTTCTTTTACTTGCTTGAGGACAAGCAACCTCTTAAGTGTGAGGGGGTTTGAACCTTTAGCGATTTCATATAAAAAATCCCAAAAATATTTTCTTTTATTTGCTTGAGGACAGGCAACCTCTTAAGTGTGAGGGGGTTTGCACCTTTAGCCATTTTTTTATAAAAATCAAAAAGATTTTTCAATTTTTCATAGAATTTTTAAAAATTTTCTTTTCTTTTAGAACTTAGTTATTTTGTTCAACTTTAAATTTAATTTATTTGCTTGAGGGCAAGCAAAGTTTTTCTTTTCCTTACTCGAGGACGAGCAAAACTTAAGTGTGAGGGGATTTGATAACGCTCAAATCTAACATATTTATATGAGCGTATTCGTGGTGTTTATGCATATATTTATGTGATTATTATGAACATATGATACTTAATGAAGCTTATCTGCTATTGTAGGTTCATCAATGGTTACATCACGATAAATGAAGAAAAGAAGTCAATTGGAGGTGAAAAGATGAACGAGACATGAAAATATAGCTCTCGTATGATAAATAATACAATAATAAAGAGTCTTGGAAAGTTTGGAAGAAACAAAGAAGAAGGAATAGAAGGAAAAGTATGGAAAATGGCTAAGTTGCCACCAGCAACACTTAGCTTGCCTCCATCAAACCAACCTTCGTTTGCCACCAACATCAAAGTAGCATTCAGTTGCCACCGGCAAGCAAGTCTGCCACCAACATTTCTCCTGCAGCCACTTTTCCAAGAAAACTTAGACACCTCCATTACTTCACCTTGTTCACCAAGTTCGGCCATAACTCCATTGTAACTCCTCCAAGCTTCATTACACTCATTATTACACATCTTTGGCTCCAAGAAAAGTGCTTGATGGCCAAGGCTAATTCAAGTATAAATAAGACCCATGGGGTAGTGTTTATAATCATCTTCTTCATTATTAAACTCAACTTCATATCCATCATAATTCTGTGATTTTGATATCACCCCTCACCCAAGTGGTGAGGGGTGGTGGATTTGGTAGCCATGTTCATGTTATAATACATGGAAGATGTAGAGAATAAAACCACATCAATCTCCATCAATCCTTATTCCCAAACACCCCAAAAGGCTCTATACTCGCACCAAGAGGTTGATGTCCAAGAAGGCTATGGGTAGGACGAAATGTATATTGGTTGGTCATTTGGGTAGAATCATTTGGATACTTTGTAGCTATGGATTCTAATGTTTGATAACTTCTTCTTTATTATTCAATGTAGTTTATGTTCATGTTCATGGTGATTCTTGTGTTTTGTGATATTGTGAATGTCTTAATACTTGTATTGTTTATATGAAAACTTGTGATATATGGATGTTTGGATATTATTAGTGCTTGTCATTGGATTATGGTGATAACATTATATTTGGTTGAATTAGAACTTGTTCTTGTTTGTCAATTTGGTTAATCATTGTTGAGTCTATAATGTCGGAATTTATTCTCAATATGGTTGATTTCAATTCGCTAACCGACTAATGATTTGGTCTTGTGCTTGTGAAGATTGTGCGAGAGGTTTAATAAACATAACAAGTAATGGTTTAATCTAGATTATAGGTCGAAAGGGGTCTTTTGAATATATTGTTCTAATCATCTTTCAAGTAAATGGAACTTATCAAATCGATAACCAAGTCTATGGGTCGAAAGGATTCTTGTTGTTATTGGTTTAGGCATAAGGCTCATGAGTGACAACTTGATTGAGACTTATGTATACTTGATTTATTAAGCACTAGTGTCTTATTATTGGTTCTATAGGTTGAAAGGATTACCTTTAATATGTTTTTCTAAACTAATCATCCATATGTCCATGTGATCATTTAACCATACATGTATGTCTTTTGTGTGTGCCTTTAACGATTCTCATGGTGGTGTGATCGTGACAATCATACTTACCATTGTTACAAACAACTACACTTGAGTATAACCAAGTCCCATGGGACAACCTTGACTTACCAACCTAATTGCAACATGAATAAAGTATACTTGCTCGAATTTGTGTTCCTAATTATATCGGTAATTCTTGTTATAAATTTAAAACCCAATGTGTGGAAAGATCGCATATCAAGTTTTTGGCTTCTTGTCTAGGATTTGTATTTGCAATTCTTTAAAAAAATACCTAGCGTACGAGCACATCACTCGTAAGTTCTGATTATTATGTTATACTAAAATTCTGGATACAAATTTCTGGTTATAAACTAGATACTGAGACCGGTAGAACTTATGATTATCCTACCCGTGTATACTTATTTTACTAAGTCGTCCTTCTATCTTTCTGAATTCGATCTCATCAACCCTCAATACTTCTGAAAACTCTTTGAGGCTTCCTATGATCCCAATCATGTTACATGATGTAACTATTATTACGTTGGCCAGACGTCATAAAACTCGCATCATTTAAACATGTCTTTATTGCCATCATATTCAATCTCGACTTATTAATAAAACCATCAGCCTAGAATAATATTCTGTTATGATGTTAATCTGCTGCTATTTATGCGTTTCTACTAATCACATACTAGTACGATACCATGTCTGCTAATCATAGTAAACTATGCATGCTAAGTTAGATTCTCACATTCTGCACTACTTAACATGCTATTATGTTTCTGATATTCCGGTTCTAGTCATGATTCATACTGTTTTATTGGTGTCTTTAACTGTTAACATGTACTATACATGATCATAATAAAATTCATAGTCAATATTCGCATAACCGTTCTAATAAGCTTTATGGCATATCTTATAATCCTAATAACCTCATTCTTATATCATGTGAATATGATTATGTTGATCAGACGAAAGGAGTAATTGATAAGCTTGAATTAGATGATAACCACGAATCAATTTTTCTATTGAATTAGGAACAATTCTACATTGTTTAGTGATGTAAAGGCAAGCAAATGCGTATTATCAAAGTCATCATTATGCTAACCACACTTTTTATACAAAGAAATTTATACGTGTAGGGCAATGAAAAATTCTTATTCCTATATTTGCTTCTCACATGAAATTAGAAGAATGAAAAAGTAATCACACGAATTAAATGTGAGGTGTACATGATGAGTACATCCATCTTACGTAGTAGTACTATTTAGGAAAAGTAAAGATGATCATTCTTGCCCATTTTATTAAATATAAAACATAAAAATATTTTTTCACTTACAATTCTTAACTTTTTCATTTATGTTTCATAAAAATAACTCTTTCAGAGGGACACCAAATTAAAACAAAATTGTATTTGGTTTTGTGTTTTTTTTCATCGTTTAACATTTGACGAAAATGAGATGTTAACAGTGGCAAAGCTAGGCAGGGGTTAATCTCCTAACGAAAAAATTTTAGTGTAAATTTTCGAAAATATTTTTAATTTTCTTATAATTTGACCTCCTAAAAACCATTTTATAATGTAGTTTATAAAATATATTAAAGTTTGACCTCTCGAGCCAAATTTTCTGGCTCCGCCCTTGATGTTAAACACTTTTGGTGTGGTGGGTAAGTGTTTTGTTCCTTTGCTGGACACGGAGGACGCAGCAAGCGAAGCTTCGTCATTATAATTTTTACCTTTATGGAAGCGTTATAGCAAAATTTGTGTATGCTCTAACACAAGGACGGACATACATATAAAGTATAAGAGGGCAACGCTTCTCAAGGCTAGCTTGATAAAATTAGATTTTAGTGTAATTTTTTTTTTAATTTTGAGTATTTTTCGAACGTATCTCTCACTCATATATTAAATTATCCCCACTTACATATTGGAACTGAATATTCAACACTCTAACACGTTATAAATCCTTTATTTCTAAGTAAAAATATTTGATTTATCATTTCGATACTAATTTTTATCGTATTTTAATATCATTATAAAAAAAATTGACTCACTTTTTATATTTTTGCATCCATCACTGCTCTAACACTAGAGAGAAAGGTATCACGTTAGCCATCCACTCGTCGATTTGACGTGGCTGGCTTGCCGAGCCTCGCCGGCCTTCGTCGTCACACCCTTCCCCTCTTCGCCGTCTATATTTCGGAAAACTGAAATCTCTTCGACGAGCTGATGTGGGCGATGTAGGGTATCTTTTTCTTCTTCTTTCTTTTATTCTAGGATTTTTAGTGTGTGTTTTGTGTGTGTGTTGTGTGTGTGCTATGTTGAAGACGAGGTATCTGTTTTTTTTTTTAATATAAATATTATAGTTACAATATTTATTTTTGTGGTTTAAGGTTTATCATATTTTAATTTAATTTTTTAAATTTTTGTAATTTTTGTAATTTTTTAGAATGTCTTAAGATTGTATTTTTATTTTTGTATTTTATTTTAATTTATGTATTTGTATTTTTAATTTAATAAAATGAATTTTATTTTGTGTGAAAATGAAAAAAAGAAGAAAAAAAAAATAGTGGTGGGATCAAAGCGAAGAAGGGTTAAGTGTGTTGTGAGTGAGAGATTTTTATTAGTTGTGTTGATATGATGTGACGTTGATGTGCCAGTTATCGACCCAAATAAAGAGAGTATTGTATGTTATGACACCTTTCTTTCTAAATGTGCTCATAGTCAAATGCCTCTTTCCGATATTAATACGTAGTAGTTGTTTACAAAATGAAATATCAAATACGACAATACATAGCTGCTACTCTTTGGTGAAATGTCCAAAGAAGATTGATGACACATGCAATACCATGATTGTAGTGACTAGATAAGAGTAAACTTATAGCTCCAAAAAATGGCAATCAAATTTAGAGTTATATACATATAGCTATATTTTATCTTCTTATAGCTATATTGTTTTTTGTAAACTGATAACATTTTTAGAAACGATGAAAAGATGAGAAAAAAAGAAAAGATGCACATGGTTAATAAAAGGACCATGAATACACTACCCATATCTCTGACTAAGGAAACTTGGATCCACAGAAGATACATAAATGCTTTACCATCTATTCTTTGCTAAAAAAAACACCCTCTATTGTCTTCTAAAACAACAAAACAAACAACTTTTACTAACAATTCCATATATGCTACCCATGATTTTAGTGAATTCTCTATAATATATACTTACAAATCTTAAGATTTATTCCTATTGATTGGTTTAAGAATTCCCAAGGGTGTATATTTAGTGAATTTTGATGTTGATGTACACCTTCTATGAGTAGTCGGATTAAAGGTATATTTGACGTGTAAGTTTATCAAAATTTATTATAACATCATTTTATTGTTTTTTATTTTAAATAAATTACTGTTAAAATCAAATTTTGTTTAGCTAACAGAGTTTGAATGAGTATATTTAAAAAATAAGCTCTTAAATAAAATGTTAGTTAAACTAGCATGTAAAAACAAGCTCAAATTACATGTTTTAACATCTAATTCCAACGACCCGCTCCAACGATCTGCTACAACTCTTAAAAATGAACTATACCTAAGTCCTTTTTTTAGTGAACAACCGGCATCGAAAATGTAATAAGCTATAATCGTATAACTTTATCAGGGCCTTCTCTGAATTTTGAAAAAAAATTTAAGGCCTTAAGCGAAATTGTATAATGATGCACTTTCAGAAAAAATGTTATATATAAAATGTCATCATTTATAAGATATAATGCATATAATTGTAAAGGAGATCGTTTTTGGGGACCCTGAAATTGTTGGGGTCCTGAGCCGTCGCTTACCTTGCACACCCTCAAAGACGGCCCTGATCTTTATAAGTAGCTTTTGCAGCATGTTTTTATTGGACGGGTATTGACGACTCTCTGAATTCCATCTCTCAATGAAACCATGCTGCAAAACATAGAGAACTCGTTAGAAAGGGTACCCAGACACATTGAAACATTACTTCAATCGTATCATTTTTCTATCGCAAATAGCTAGCTAACATGTATAAGTGGAATTTCGAAGATTTTAGGTTCAATTTTAACTCTTAGCTAAAAAAGTTACTTTATTCGTTTCAAAACGTTAGTCGACATCAAAAAAATGCACGAGGTCAGGATTTCTCTATCTATTTGAAACTTTTAAAGAAGGGATTCAGAGATCGAGCCCCGAAGCCACGTTTCTATAGTTAAGTCATAACTTTACTCGATAAATTTAAACATTGAACGTGTTATAGCAAAGTAAAGATATAAGCGATGAAAATACAGTTTTTTACCGTTTAGTTGTGTAATTGTTGTCTTTTAATATTTTTAATTTATCAAACTTTATGTTTTTACGTATTTTTAAGTTATGTAGTATTATAATAAAAATATATAAAATTATATAAATGAAAATAAAAATACCATTTAGTGGGAAAGTAATTTATCGTAAGTTAGCCCTTTGTCAAATCGTATAAATTATTATTGATGTGAGAGTGTTTTGTTTGTTATTTCAACTAGTGGGTGTTACTTTCCATAAATGTTTGTTTCTTGAATGATCATAAAGACTATATACGTTACCTTAAACTAGTATTGAAATCAGAATTACCAGTTTAATGTTAAGAAGTCAAAACCCCTTCAATGCATACCAGTCAACACTGATTTCCAACATTAACCACAATGATATATCAACGGTTAACCTTTGTAACATCATATTTGAAAGAAGAGTACGAGAGTGATACATACTTCACGGCTACATCAACGTCACAGCATAAGAATAAGTGGTTGGCACACCGCAAGACTTTAGCCGCCGCCTCATCCATGTCGATTTCCTCCCTGAACGACACCCTTCGTTCATTAGTATAACCGAGTGACTCCACTTTACCCGTCATCTGAACAAGACCATACCAATTTGACAATTTCCAACCAATACGGATTTTACTTGCAATTTTTAGTACCACATAAAAGTTCACAATCAAGTTTCACATCATTGTTTTCTTCACAAAAATCACAAAACATATTTTGCCTGATTCCGGTATCTGAAAAACAACCTACACTTCAAAAACTTTTGGTATTGCACCATGTTGATTCGCAAAAAAATTACTATCGAGTACTCGATGAACCGTAACATTTCATATATATCTACTAGATTGAAAAAAATGAAAAATGAATAAATAAGTGTAACAAATAAAAGAAGAGAATGTATTTAACAGTGACGTAATTGACAGTAAACTGAAAAGTAAAAAAGTGAAAAACAAACAACAGAATTGCAAAAAACAGACTGTAATATAATCCTGTATCCAATATCACAATCTCCCTTGTGGCCGGTAACTCAACAAGTTTAATCCACCACCATCACCCGAACCCGAACCCAAACTCAACCCCGAACTCGAACCCAAACTCAACCCCGAACTCGAACCACCTGATAACAATTCAACCAATGCAGCCATGGCTTTAACCTGCATCTCAAGTGCAGGTATGTAATCAGTAGCCTCTTCCAAAACAACAGGTAATGATTGTTTCTTACATCCAGGCACTAATCCGCCTAAAACGCGCGTTTTCCTTTGAACCGCGGGTAGATTCTTTGTTTTTAAACGTAATATACTTACTCTAGGTTTCTTCAACCGGCTCTGAGCAGCGGCAGAGCCGGCTGAAGAAACTATTAACCCCCTCTCTCTCCTATTCCTCTTCAAATTTTTAATTTTTAATTTATTCGTTAGTATAGCGCGGCTCCACCGCGTACGGCCTTTCGCTGTCACGGCCAACACGCGGTCCGCAGTTTCACGGACAGCGTGTTTGGCACTGCCAGTAGATCTCCTAACGTGACGGAGAGCTTGTAAGAGCTTTGAGCTGTATATTTGTTGCTGAGCATCAGATTTCCACTGGATTTTATTACTAGTTTGTTTCGTGAGATGATCGTTGTTATTAGATTGGAGCTGCTGAAGCTTCTTTCGTTTCCTTAAACGTTTAGATGAATCACGTAATGGAATCATCGGAGATACTGTTGACGACGACATTTAACGAATTTAACGGGCTTCTGATTCCTTCCTGTCCTTCAGTTGATTTGATTTTTCCCGAAATGGTTTATATTCCTGTAGATTCAATCAAAACGAATATATCAATAAATCTAGTAAAATTACATATACCAATATCATCAAAAACTATAAAATATTCCAAACATATCATTTACATTCACAAACAATATTGTGTAAAGTTATTACGAGTATATTTAGTACATATTTTTAAGACACGGGTTATTTTTAAAGAAATAGATATTTTTAGCAAATATATACACTACGGGACAAAATTCCATTAGGTTACTTTGCATCCGAAACCTCATAGCTCCGCCCTTGCCAAACAATATTAGTTCGCCAAAAGATCGAAAACCATAGTTACCCATAAAAAGTTGATTAAAAGAACGAAGATTTACCTTAAGATATGTGTTTGCAAGACTAGATGAAGATGAAAATGATTGAAATGAAAGTGAGATTAGAGAGAGGAGGAGATATAATTGGAAGAGAGAAGGGGATATAAAGGAAGGTGAGTAGGAATCACATGGGAGCATGCCTTGGTCAGTTCTTTAAAATCCTTGGTTTTTTTTTAATTTTATATTTTCACTTTTAGTCCTTGTGGTTTTGTTGGTTTTGTTTTGTGTCCTTTGGTTTTGGTTTTTTCGTTTTGTGGGACCTGGTGACAGTTAACTCATCTAAACCGGTTATTTTCTAAACGACCATCGTTGTTATATGCGTATTAGGTATTTCATTCAATATACTAAGACCGTGTGTAATGAGTGCGGTGAGAGATTTGGTCGATTCGTTGGGGGAAACGTCACACTCATTATGGGGACTTAACCCAAACGCATCGCATCGCAGGAGGAAATGAAGAGTAAACCGGTCGAGTCTCGTACCGAGTCATCGGCTTTATTTGTAAGAACACAGGGAATCTGTAAGTCATGGCTTGGTGGCATGGTCTAAAAAATGCTGCCACGTCAGTATTTTTTCTATGTCACAAGTTTTTCCCACGGCACCAGTTTTCACTGGTATTTCTGAGTCGTGGTAAAACTGGTGTCGTGGGAGTAAAAAGTGGTATAAGAGGTCCACATATACCCACTTTAATAATTAAAATAAAAAAAATCAGGAAAACTCATGGCGAGGGCTGGTGGCCATGGCGCCAAGCCGACGGCGCAGGGGGAGGAAGTCCTGCGCGGTCGACTTTTGTTGCGTTTTGACCATGGCGCCAAGCCATAGGGCTGGACTCCTCATGCTCTAAGCGTTTTAACATTATTTTATAAAAGTTGTGCCTTAGATAATTTATTAAACTAGGTTACTCATGAAACTTTTGTGAAAAGAGAAAGTTGATGTAATATTATTTTTTTCTTTTGATAGTAAGAGGGCAAGGTGTGGTGACGAGCGCAACTCGTCAATCCTATGTGGCAGCTCGTCACTACACCGTGCGTGCTCGCCAAAGTTTCGTCAAATACCACTTCGCCACCCAAGTGAGGAAGTAAAATCCAAAATGAATCCGGGCCTCACTTTTAATATATCCGTTGCAAATTTTTTAAAAACGTTTTTTTTATATTTTTTTATTCCCTTTCCTTTATAAATACCCTACAAAATTTCTATTTTTACCTACAAAATAATCAATTAAATTCAAACTTAATTCCAAATAACAAATAATGTCTTGTTCAGTTCCACACAATGTTGATCAAATAAAAAAAAAGTTGATAAGTTAATTCAAGAAGACGGCGTTCGACAAAAAGCGATGATCGATTTAACACTCCAATATGAAAGTGCATCCACTGCTAAATTTGACTTGCAGGAAGCATATGAAAAATGCACTGATATTCCTAAAGAAAGCCGTGATTCGATCATCAAATTTTTGAAAAAATCATCAGACAGAATTTATGAAATGCATAATGCTTTATTTCGAAAAGCAGCTAAAATTGAAAAAGAAATGGAAGCTAACTCAGTCTGGGAGCCTAAGTAATTTCATTTGAATTTCTTTAGTTTGATTTGTATTTCTGTATTGTACTTTTTATTTTCGTGATGTAATTTTAATTTCGTAGTTTACTTTTCACTGTGTAACGGCTATGTATTTTCACTGTGTAACGGCTATATTTTCATTATAAATAGTACTTGCATTTTCTCATATACAAAACACACTCACAAACATGTCTCAAACTAACACTTCTGGAAACAAGAAACAAAACAAACGAAAAGCAACTGTATGCAACCCATCGACGCCGGAAAAAGTCCCTGAATCAATCCCCCCACAACCTTACCCAAACCCGATTGATGCTATACTTGACGAACCAGAGAGCCCTGTTGAAGAAGAATACGAGGTATCTGCTGCGTTCCGTCTTACTGAGGAACAAGAACACCAGTTAGTTCTTGATAAAGAAGCATTACGTGAAACATTAACAGAAGAAGAAAAGGAACAAAAAGAGTTTGAAAAACAGATCAAGAAAGAAAGAGCTGGGTATTTTTTGTTGCGTTATTTGTTTGCAGAATCATCTGATTCAGATTCCGACAAAAATTGAGTAGCTTAATTTGAATTTTCCAGTAACCGTATTTTTTCGTATCGTATTATAATTTGTATTTGTATTTGTATTTTTATTTTAAGAAATAAATTAAGTTTATTATGAAAAGGAGGGAATAAAATAAAATAGGTAGTGGTAGGGTCAAAGTAAAGAGGGGTAGTATGTTATGATAACATGAGTTTTGTGTGTCAAATGAGGTGGCACCCTGTGAAGCCAAAGTGAAAAGAAAAATGTGATTCACCACACGTTGCCCTCTAATAATCATTACACTTAGCTTAACAAACTAGATTGGTTGGCTCAACCAAAAATCAGATCTAAGCACCCATGACTTACTTTGGATATAATGCAACTCCTTTTTAGTTGATGTTGTGAAAATAAAGCAGATAATATTCAGTTGTTTATCAGTAACCGAGTAAAATCTATATCAAACTCACACTTATTTTACAAAAAAAATCTCCTTTTTATTCTAAAAACACATTTGCGTCGAAAGGAATTAACACTTAAAAGATATCAAAACTTGATTTTTAATGTGTTGTTCTAGATAATAATAATATCACACAGTTTAATTTAGAATTGCAATTTGCCACTTAAGATTCTCTTCTTGCATTGTTTCAAGCGGATGAATTAAGGAATACAAATGACTGAAATGAGGAATGTTTTCATTCAAAAATGGTTCATGTTCCATTGTTTATACGGGATGCATCAACATATCTATACTACATTATAAAGGGTGTATCTAGTTGGTTGAAAGTTGAAAATGTTGAATGGTTGAAAAATGTGGGTCCTACTAATCTATATCTATACTACATTATAAAGGGTGTATCCCTTTGGTTAAAAGTTGAAAATATTGAATGGTTGAAAAATATGGGTCCCACTAATCTATATCTATACTTCTATATTACATTATAAAGGGTGTATCCCTTTGGTTGAAAGTTGAAAATGTTGAATGGTTGAAAAATGTGGGTCCCACTAATCTATATCTATACTACATTATAAAGGGTGTATCCCTTTGGTTGAAAGTTGAAAATGTTGAATGGTTGAAAAATGTGGGTCCCACTAATCTATATCTATACTACATTATAAAGGGTGTATCCCTTTAGTTGAAAGTTGAAAATGTTGGATGATTGAAAAATATGGGTCCCACTAATCTATATCTATACTTCTATACTACATTATAAAGGGTGTATCCCTTTGGTTGAAAGTTGAAAATGTTGAATGGTTGAAAAATGTTGGTCTCACTAATCTATATCTATACTACATTATAAAGGGTGTATCCCTTTGGTTGAAAGCAATGTTTTAAAACCCGGGTCTTAAATCGACCCGGTCGAGTCGCCGGGTCCGGGTTGACCCGGGTCGACCCGGGTCAACCCGGGTTAACCCGGTTTTTAAAAAAAGTATTTTTTTTTATATTTTTAATAATTAACAAAATTATACTTTTAAAAACCATAAAAACTTACGTATATTGAAAATATAAATTGTTTACCAATTAATATAATATGTAAAAATAAAATTTCGTCGCAAATACGTAAAATTAAAAAAAAATTCAATAAAACCCCGAAAAATTCGAAACCCGGCCGAGTCTTGAGAACCGGGTCACCCCAAACCCGCCGGGTCAAGCCAGGATTCGAAAATATGAAACCAGGGTCAATATGACCCATTTTTTCGGTCGTAACAGGTTCAACCGGTTGACCCGGCCGGGTCGACCCGGGTCTGAAAACATTGGTTGAAAGTTGAAAATGTTAAATGGTTGAAAAATGTGGGTCCCACTAATCTATATCTATACTACATTATAAAGGGTGTATCCCTTTGGTTGAAAGTTGAAAATGTTGAATGCTTGAAAAATGTGAGTCCCACTAAAAACTACTACATGCAAATCTTATTCATTAAAAAAGATATAAACTTTGGTTAATTAAACAAATGACACCCTTTCATCCAATTGAAACATACTTATAAGATATTTTGAATTATAACATGTTACAACGCTTTGCAATAAAATTTTAATCTTTTGACGTTATATTTTGAACGTCACCGAAACACTTACCACAATATCGCATCGTGTTAATTATCTGTTGCTAGACAATTTCCGCCGCTATGCGCGGGTACTCGTCTAGTTAAATTAAAGGGCAAATAGCATAAAAAGATATTTATTTTAAGTCAAAATTCAATTAAAAGTACTCAACTTTTTTTTTTAAATTTAAGGTATCGATCTTTTTTCTTGTTGCAATGTTGGACAATTAACAAATTTAAAGGTTATATATTAACGATCGTTTACTTTATTATTGTATCGTCAGTCCTTTACATTAATGACACTTTATAATAAACTCAAAATTCGTTTTTTACAGTTTTATACCGTTTTTCACCCTTTTCGTCTGTTTTTTTATCGTTTTCGTTTGTTTTTAATCGTTTTTGTCCATTTTTACAACATTCGTCGTTCTTTTACCGTATTCAACCGTTTCGTCCATTTTTTATACGTCTTCGAGCCCTTCTGACCGTTTGTGTCCATTTTACGACTTTTAACTGTTTTCGTCTGTTTTTCCATTTTCGGCTTCTTTTTTACCATTTCTGAACGTTTTTATTAGGTTTATTTACTTTTTTTCGTCCATAAAATAAATAGGCGATAACGACAAGAAACGTGCGAAAACTGCAAAAAAAAAAAAGGTCGAAAACGATATCAAACACATTAAAGAAGGTCGAAAACGGTAAAACCGAGAAAACGACAAAAAACAGACTAAACGATTAGAAATCGAATGAAAACAGTAAAAATCAAACGAAAAAGATAGAAAACGGTCTAAAACTAAAAAAAGGAATTTTGAGGTTATTATAAAGTGTCGTTAATATAAAGGACTAACGATGCAATAATAAAGCAAACGGCCGTTAATATATAACCTTTAAATTTGTTATTGTCCTAACATTGCTACAAGAAAAAAGATCGGTACCTTAAATTGAGAAAAAAAAAGTTTAATATCGTTAATTTAATTTTAACTTAAGATGAGTACTTTTTTATACTATTTACCCTAAATTAAACTCCTTATCATTTTGTCATATATATTTCATGAGAAGTGATTGACATGCCTAAAAATAATGTCTAACTTTATGCCTAAATATATATGACAAAAAATCATTAGTTATATCAACCGGACTCATATCTTTACAATTCGATAAGCTTATGACACATAAGTTAAACTCAAATTAGACATACATTTTAAACATCTCAATCTTTTTCCATACTTGACATATGTGCATGTTACTACAAGTCAAATTGGTACTCCGTGGATTCAAACCCGACATATCGTAGGTCTAGATGTGGATCTCGATGGAATCAGGGATATATGATCTCGTCCTCAACTTGGTCCAAGAATGGTAAATATGACTATCACATTAAATGTAACAACTTAATTATTTCTATATTCTTTGTGTCTGTAAAAAAGTAATCTAATGTTTGTAGCTCAATGTGGATTATCTCCTTGTCCAAAGGAATCGAAATAGTTTGTGTAATTTCTTTAGATTTTCGGCTTGTAACTTTTCTTCCGACAAATGGAGGTTTAAATGTGATTTAGAGCCATACAAGTGAGTCGTCATAAGTTACTTTAGATTCATTTAATGCTAAGTAGTTTGGATTATAGCGTTGTCCAAATTCGGAACACAATTATGCATCTCTAATCAAGTGTTCTAAGTTGCTTAGACCGAGGGTAATTGCGACAATTGGTTCGGCCAGCCTAATGGTCGATGGCGTCCCCTTTATGGAGACCAAATAAGACGTCCTTGAAAAAAGAATTTATCAAACGGTTTTAGTCGATCAAAAAAACGAGTGAGTTTGCGTGTGTGAGCTTTTTATGTATATATTTTTGTGATGTGTGTTCAATTGTAATTGCGGTTGCTTTATTACAAACATTTGATTATGCATTTGATTTAGTTAACTTGGCATTTAAGGTCGCGGCGCTATTCGTTCAAACACGTGGTTACCGTTACTATATAAGTAGGGATGAAACTAGAGTGGGTCAAGACTCTATAAATTTTGTTACGTAATGTTAAATATGTTTAAAATTTTCGATTTTTGTTACGTTTGTGCTAAATTTCACCCGACTTTTAAAAATTATGTATATAATATTATATTGTTTATTGTAAATACATTTGATTATTTTGTGTCTTAGTTTCGTCTTTGACTATTAGTATGATTTTATAACACAACAAAATGCTGAAAATACATGTGATAATATGGTATGTTTTCTTGTATGAAAACCGGATGATGATAATGATGCTTTGATAAAGTAAAACTAGTTATAATGCCCGTGCACGCACGAGACTCAGACATAAAAGATAAATTAAGTAATAATTTCGTTATTGTGATTTTATGTAATATTATATATGTTTTTTAATAACATCTATTGTTTATATGTTTGATTATATTATTGTTTTACTGTGCATCGTGTAAATTAATATAAATTCATCTTAATTTTTATTTTTCGAATTTCATACTCTTTTTACTTTCGATAATTTATTCTACATAACTATATCTTAATTATTTATCAAGAAACTATTTACATCAACCTTACACGTACACGATTTATAACATAGTACTCCGTATTATGTTATAAAACAACATTAAATTTTTAATACTTAAATAGTTACGATGGGCATGGACCCACGAGTTTTACATGATTCTTCATTCTATAATAATATTAATTGATATTTTGTATAAATATTTATTGTCCAAAGGAGTTGACTTTGTTAACTGAAATATTAACTATCACTTTCTAGACATTACGTGTTTAGTAACACATAACTACCTTGAAAAATATATATTGTTGTATTATGTAGAATCCCGTCTATTTATTTTCATCTCACATCGTTCTCTGAGGTCGTGCGTTCATTTTGATATTTATATTCATGTTAATAATAGTTTACGTAGATTGTATTGCTGTTTTTATTAAATGTCAAAATAGAAATAGACAATAATTTGTGTTATTATTTGAATATTTATAATTAGGGTTGAGCATCGGTCCGGGACCGGACCGGACCGGACCGAGGACCGAATTGGTCCGAAACCCCGGACCGAGACCGGACCGAAATAGACCGGTCCGGTCCGAGTCGGTCCGGTCCGGGTCGGTTCTCGGTCCGGTCCGGTCCTATTAGGTATAATCGACGATATTTTGGTAAGACCGAACCGCACCGGACCGACCGGACCGAGGAACGAATTGGTCCAAAAGCCCGGACCGAGGACCGGTCCGGTTTTCTGGTCCGGGTCGGTTTTGGGTCTGCCATGCTCAGCCCTATTTATAATCATGTGATTTGTTGATTTTTTAATATAAAGTCTAGAAGGTATAAAGTTTAAGGGGGTATTTTGTTTATTTTATAAAGTTATTAAAAAATATGAAGAATTACTAAGTTTACATTTAAATCCATATAATTTATTAAAATTCAACCAATAGAGTATTATTTATCCCCTCCTCCTTTTTTAAGTTTTTATTTTAACAAATCTGACACACATATCTTTGTGTGTTTTTATCAAATTCCTCCACCAAAATTTTTAATTTTGACTAAATTGAATTCAATTTTGACTTTTTTCCACCAATCACATTGTTCAATTTTGCTTATGTGTCAAAATCAAGTCATTTGATTGGTTTAATTGTTTTTTCTACAACCTCCACTTTTTACTAAAACTCTCAAATAATCTAATTCTTTTATTATATAAAAGATGAGATATGTATGTTTTGTACTTGTTAACTCATGGCCAATCACATAGGACGACATGATCACGCAAATTCCATATGTCCATGTCGCTATTTTTCTTTCTCTTTAAAACGTTTTCAGTTGTCCAATCGCATAATAGCTTAAGTTGCGGGGGAGTACACTTTGAACGACACCTCAATGAATGCTACTTAAATTCACTTCTTCAAAACGATTAGTCGTATGTTCAACCAACATTAGTGATTTGTCACCAAAGTTGAGTGGTACACACAACCTATATATGATCATGTGAATTAACTGACGTTCAGTAATGTAGGATTTATTCCCTACAACTCTGGTTATTCTAGATGCGAAATATTTGATCGAAGAATACACACGGACGAATCGGCATAAAAGTTAATCGACGCCCACACAAGGTAATATCCTTAATCGATTACTCCGATTAGTTATTGAAAGAATGACGTGAATGTAACATTCCCCCTCACCTCCTTTTATAGAGATGAGGGGGACCGACTCTTACAATAACTCCGGGTCGGGTTGGGCTTAAACATTGCCAACCGACCTTTATTCTTAGCTATTATTAGGCTTACTCGACTCTTGACCCTAGACCTATACATAGGCGAAAATAGACTAAATATATAACAATTTCCACCTTAGGTTATTTTAGCCTATCCCAACACTCAGCAACTCCAAGCAGTGTTGTAACTAGCGTCCGGGTACCACCTTCGTCAAGTCATCCGCAGCATTGTGTTCAGTACCAACCTTCAGAACTTCAACCGTCTTCGCTTCTAAGACTTCTCTGATAAAGTGATAACGCACATTGATGTGCTTTGTCCTTTCATGAAAAACATGATTCCGCGATAAGTGAATCGCGCCCTGATTATCACAATTAACTATAACAGTGTTGAGCTTAACGCCTAACTCTTCCAAGAGTCCCTTTACCCAAATAGCTTCCTTCACAGCCTCCGTAAGGGCCATATACTATGCCTCTGTAGTAGAAAGAGCCACCACGTGTTGTAGCGTTGCTTTCCAGCTTACAACACATCCATGTACTAAAAATGCGTAACCAGTGAGAGACCTACCCTTATCCGGATCGTTTGCGTAGTCTGAATCAACAAAACCTGTTACGTCCACATGGTTGCCACGAATTTTCCCATACACCAAACTCACGTTTATAGTGCCCTGCAAATACTTCATAATCCACTTCACTGCTTTCCAATGGAGTTTACCCGGATTCGCGAAATATCTGCTAACTACACTTACTGCATACGCTATGTCTGGCCTCGTGCACACCATCAAGTACATTTTGCTCCCAACCGCATTTGCATACGGCACCCAACTCATTCTTTCAACATCACAATCCCTAACCGGGTAATCCTTCAACGATAGCTTGAAGTGCACACCCAATGGTGTCTGAACCGACTTCCCATTGTCCATTCTAAACCTTTCTAAAACTTTAGAAACGTACCCGGATTGTGACACCCTCAGAATCTTGCGACTCCGACCCCTGAAGATTTCCATACCAAGAATCTTCTTTGCTTCCCCGAGCTCTTTCATGTCGAACTCCCTTTTAAGCAATGACTTGGTAGACCTAATCTCAGCCTTGCTCTTACAAGCAATCAGCATATCGTCTACATATAACAATAGATAGATATACTCCCCTGGTGCATAACTCCTATAATATACGCAGCTGTCGTAACTGCTACGCTTAAACCTGTTGCTCAACATATACTCATTGAACCTCTTGTACCATTGCCTAGGTGACCGCTTCAAACCATAAAGAGATTTTTTTAACAAACATACCTTGTTACCTTGTTCAAATCCCGGTGGCTGCCTCATGTAGATCACTTCTTCAAGATTTCCATGTAAAAATGTCGTCTTTACATCAAGCTGCTCCAGCTCATAATCTTTATAGGCAGTCAATGCAAGTATAACCCGAATAGATGTGTGTCGAACTACCGGCAAAGATACTTCAATGTAATCAATACCTGCCCTTTGTGTGAATCCACGAGCCACCAACCTTGCCTTGTACCTAGGCTTTTGAACACCTTTAATTCCTTCCTTGATTTTGAACAGCCATTTGCAACTCACCAGCTTTTGCCCAGCTGGATGATCTACTAACACCCAGGTCTTGTTCTTCCTCAGAGAACCCATCTCTTCTTTTATAGCAGCTTTCCACTTAGAACTGTCTTCACAAGCAACTGCTTCCTGGTATGTCAATGGTTCATGAGTATCTTATTCCTCTGCTGCAGCAAACGCGTAAGCAACGATATTACTTTCATCCTGAAACCTTGCATGTTTCGTTCTTGTCCTTGGCTCTCTATCCCGAACCAATTGATAATCTGTGAGATCCGGTGGATGATCAATTTCTTGAACCCCTGCATCTTCATCATAGCCATCTTCCTGATCTGGCTGATCTTCCTGCTGTCCGGTCTTCCTGATCTATCTGATCTTCTTGACGTGTCTGATCTTCCTCAAGCGTATGATTATTTAACCTCTGCAGTTCCACCTCAACCTGTAATTCCTCAACAGACTTATCATTACCTGCACCAGTATCCTTCAATGTGTCTTTGTACATAACACTTTAATTGAAGACCACGTTCCTGCTTGTGACTATTTTAGGTGATCCTTTATCAAACCTATATAGTCTGTACCCCTTCACACCTTCAGGATACCCCAAAAGAACGCATTTTACCGATCTCGGCTCGAGCTTACGTTGTTTAACGTGTGAATATGCAACACATCCGAAAACTCTCAACATCCCATAATCACTAGGATGTCCCGACCACGTCTCCATAGGTGTCTTCTCAATCGTTGTCGATGGTGACCTATTTATAAGATATGCGGCCGTATATGTCGCTTCCGCCCAGAAGGTCTCGGGCAATCCAGACTGTATTAATAAACAGCGTACCTTGTCCATGAGAGTTCTGTTCATCCGTTCTGCTAACCCATTTTGCTGCGGCGTCCCGGAAACTGTCAAATGTCTAGCAATCCCACTCTCAGTGCATAGTTGATTAAATTCCCGGTTACAGAACTCAAGACCATTATCCGTCCTAAGCTTCTTAACCGTCCTCCTAGTCTGATTTTCTACTAACTGCTTCCACTCTTTGAACTTTTCAAATGCTTCGTGTTTGAACCTGAGAACATAAACACATACCCTTTTGGAATAATCATCAACTATAGATAAGAAATACCTCTTACCTCCCAATGATTCCACCTGAGACGGACCCCATAAGTCTGAATGAACATAGTCTATCACTCCCTGAGTAGTGTGGCTTCCTACACCGAAACGGACTCGATGTGACTTTCCCAGAACACAATTCTCACAAAAATCGAGCTTACCTAGATTCTTCTTGCCAAACAAACCCCGCTTTTCCAGCACCTGTAGTCCCGCCTCACTAATATGTCCCAGTCTTTTATGCCAAACCTGCACAAGACTGTCTTTTTCTTCAACACTAGCATTAAGCTCACCGGCCAATGCATGGCCATCCAAAGAGTACACAAAGTTCTCCCTTCGGGTTCCAGATATAATAACCCTAGAACCATTAATCACCTTGATTTTTCCCGACTGCAATTTTACGGTATATCCCTCTTTTTCAAGAGTTCCCAGCAATATCAAGTTTCTTTTCAATTCAGGAATGTACCTAACATTTTGTAACACAAAACTTGACCCATCTTTTAGTTGTACCTTTACCTTGCCAATACCCCTGATCTTGCACTCCCTGTTGTCGCCCAACAGTACACTGCCCCCATCGTATTCCAGAAAATCAAAAAAATACATCTAACCTAGGTGACATTTGATATGAACCTCCTGAATCCATGATCCAATCTTGCAGTCTTTCTGCACTCATCACCATCATCACCTCAGAATCGTCGTAAACCGAACCACTGGAGCTTGGTTGATCATCTTTCTTGACGTAACCTTTTGACTTCTTGCGATTATTCTTCAGACACTCTCTTCTCAAGTTCTCCTCAGATTGGCAAATAATGCATTTGAGTCTTCCACGTCGAGACTTCGATCTTAACTTTCTCTTTGACTGATGCGAATTCCTGCGATCAGTTCTTCCCCTCACGTATAACCCTTCACTATCATCCCCCTTCGCCTTGGATCTCTCTTTAATTTCCTTTGAATTTAGTGTGGGCATCACGTCCTCCAAAGTCAAAGCTTCCCGTCCATAAAGTAAGGTATCCACAAAGTGTTCGTATGATGCTGGTAAAGAAGTGAGTAATAATAAAGCAAGATCTTCATCCTCGAATTTTACCTCAATATTTGCTAAATCGAGAACTATTTTGTTGAACTCATCTATATGCTCGGAAATCTTTCGTCCAGTCGACATGTAGAATGTATACAACTTCTTCTTCAGGTACAACTTGTTGGCCAATGACTTTGTTATATACAAAGACTCGAGCTTTGACCAAACCCCCGCTGCAGTCGTCTCCCCGGTAACCTTACTCAGGACCTTGTTACCTAAACACAAAATCATGGCACTGTGAGCTTTCTTGTCAAGCTTAGATTTCTCTTCAGCTTCCATATTCGCGGGTAAAACCTCGAGAGCTGCTTCACATCCGTTCTGATTAATAAAGCACGCATCTTGATTCTCCATAACCCAAAATCACCAGTTCCATCGAATTTCTCGATGTCAAACTTGGCTCCCGTCATTCTTACTCCCTTTATTAGTTTGCTAAACCTTGTGAAAAACCTCACAATCACAAACGAATAAAGTCCCTTCGGTAACTCGCTAAACCGTGTGATATGTTAAACCTCACAATCACGAATTACAAAGTCCCCTTGTGTAATACTACAAAATATTAACCTTTTTGTTTTATTTAAAAACAAAACAAAAAATCAAATGGTTAAATCTAAAAAACCTGGCCCAAACACAATACTTGACCAAGTTTAGACTTGGCCCAATTTAGAACTTTGGCCCAAACCAAATAAAACAACCCTGTTAATACAACTTTGTAGTATTTATGTTTTATAAAAAAACGCACATCCGACTTCTTTTTCTTTCTTTATCTCCTCTCTGCGACAAAAACAAGAAAAAAAAAGAAAAAAATGGCAGCTACGATCTTGTCAATCGAAACCCGATCAACAACCCTTTTCAATTATTGATCTCTGCTACTCCGTCGACGTTCTATAACCAGAACACCAACTCCTCCTCGATCGATCCTAGAAACCAGCCACTCGAAGAACCGAGCTCTTGATACCACTTGTAGGGTTTATTCTCTACAACCCTGGTTATCCTAGATGTGGAATACTCGATCGAAGAACACACACAGGCGAATCGACAGAAAAGTTAATCGACGCGGCACACAAGGTAATATCCCTAATCGATTACTCTGATTAGTTATTAAAAGAATGACGTGAATGTAACATTCCCCCTCACCTCCTTTTATAAAGATGAGGGGGACCGACTCTTACAATGACTCCGGGTCGGGTTGGGCTTAGACATTGCCAACCGACCTTTATTCTTAGCTTAGGCTTACTCGACTCTTGACCCTACCTAGACATAGGCGAAAATAGACTAAATACATAACAAGTAAATATTTCATGAGTTGTTTGATAAAAAGTTTGTTTATAATCGTTTATATATATTAGAGTAAAATGCACATATCGTACCTCGGGTATGTCTAAATTGCAGATTTAGTAACTGGTCTTCTGAAAGTGCAACCGGCCTCTATGGTCTTTTAATAAGTGTTCACTTAAGTACTTTGATCGTAACGATCGTTTACCTTTGACCATTATGTTTTGTTGCTATAGGATTTTTTTGTCTTTTTCTTTTTTTTACACATCACCACTTCCAACATCACCACTACCACCTGCACAATCACCACCTCCGCCGCCACCATCACCCCAGCACCTCCGTCGCCACCATCACCCCAGCACCTCCGTCGCCGCCATCATCGCCGCCATCACCCCACCAACATCGCCTTAACTGTAAAAAATATCATCTTAAAAAAAATCAAAGGCGCAGATCTTGAAGTATCCCCGTATTACAAATAAAAACCATCTTAAAAAAAAGTCATCCTCATATCATAAGTTCGAAACCCATATCTACCCTTCAACAAACCCTGTAGCAACAAAACATATAGAAAAGGGGATTTGACCTTAATAAAAAAGACCAAATTTATCTTCTTAATCTGCTTGAAATTTTATCATATGTTTTGATTTTTATGGGTTTTCTATACTTACTGTTCGAATTTTAAAAAAAAAATTGTTCTTTTTTGTTACTGCTCAAAAAAAGAAAAACAAAGAAAAAGTTGTTGTTCTACTGTTCAAAGAAGAACACAATAGAAAAGGGGATTTGGCCTAAATAGTATTTTCAGTTTATATGGGTTTTTAAGGAAAAGGACAAAACAATCCATATAGCATCTAAGGCTAACGGTCAAAGATAAACGATCGTTGCGGTCAGAGTACTTAAGTGAACATTCATTAAAAGATTAAGGAGGCCGCCTGCACTTTCAGAAGACCAATTACTAAATATGCAATCTAAACATACACCAAGTACGATATGTGCATTTTACTCTATATATTATGTTGGATAAGGTTTCAAGAACTCTAGACAAGATGATGGAAAGATCAAGAGCCTTCATCCGCGGAAAAACCACAGTTGCAAAACGAAAAAAAAGGCAGACACGTTATAAGGCTCAAGATCAGCCCCAAAAAACAGTCTTCAAACAAGAAGGCCGACTATCGGGGTAAACTAGTAATTTTAATCTTTCTTTTTTTTCTTTTTTCTAAATAATAGTGAGATCTCATTTATTTCCCTACCACGACATCTTGTACAGTCGTGAGGATTTCCAGTAGATTTCTTTTGTCTCTTTAAATTAGACGTTTACAAAAAATACTGAATATTAGAATTTTGTCCCCTTCATTCATTTCATAATTCATATAAGTATGAACTTGTTTTTGTTTTTTCCGTCTGCATAAAGCTTTAGTATAGTATAGTAAAAAAGAATTATTCTACACATGATCAAGTGAATAGTTTCGACATTTTATTGGTAATGTATATGTACATCTATTAATTCTAAGACTCACTTATATGATATAACTATGTGATAATCTTTGTTTGATTTGAAATTGATTTGATGAATTACCAAAAAACAATGGACTATTTGGATGATGTGGACGTAATGCTTGGGTGATAAAGTGTTGACATCAATTAAATGGACAGATAGACCATGTCCATCTTGCAGAAATTTTGGCCTATTCGGGCAGTAAATTGTTTATTTGTACTTGCAATTTAAAGATAAATATTAAAGATATCGACATAACACTCTGATTGATCTATCATTTTGCCTACTATCTTCCCATAAAGGGTATGTTTGGTAAATAACGTTTGAGAGCATTTTAAAGCAATTGGCAGTA
Source organism: Glebionis coronaria (assembly GCA_025667525.1). NCBI lineage: Eukaryota > Viridiplantae > Streptophyta > Magnoliopsida > Asterales > Asteraceae > Glebionis > Glebionis coronaria. Next base: position 163,051,652 of record CM046877.1, on the reverse strand, counting down.
GCAAAACGCTAATTATAGTGGCATTTACGATTAACTAACGTTCAGTTAAAGTTATTACGTACATATATGTTACAAAACGTTTTATCAAAATAAACAACTACTACGTGTTATCCTTCCTGTGCTACTACATTTTGTTATCACAATCTTCGTTAAAACATACCCAAAAACTATCTTATAGTTGATGTATAAGAAAATTACATTTACCTATATGTTGGTACGGAGCCAGAGGTGTCCTGCGGATGTCCATGACACTTATAAATTTTAACTTTTGAAAAAAAATATCAATTTCTCTTTAATATATCTTAAGTGCACCGGTGCATCAAATGTTTTTTTAATATTATTTAGTTAATATGCTTAAAAAAAATTATCTCTACTATTTTAAAGCTCAAAAAATTTTGTGCCTCCGATCAACTTTGATTCTAGCTTCGTCATTGCCTGTATAGTACGTTTTGTTTAGTTCTCAAGCATAACAATCATCTTTTTAACCTAAAATAACGACTTAACTTCAAGACTAATCTCTAGTCTTTTATCCGTAACGCAACGTTAATCCATTTTATGAATTAACTTAAACATTAATCCTATTTTCAAATAAATAAAGTTATTTGAACATGTATTTTGAATGTGGGGATTCATGATTGAGAAAAGAAAGGAGAAAAAGTGCACTAAACATGTGCTCGTGTTTTATTATATGAAATAAAAAAAATTATAATATGTGGAATTAGAAGAGAGTTGAGAAGATGTAGTGCGTGGATGGTTATTGGCTCCATATTTTCTGTCAATGTGTCTCATCGTCCACTCCCCCAATTGGACAAAAATCATTCAATTGATACAAATAGGATGCTAACATGATTGATTTATTGCAATAAGTGATCATTTTTATCATAAGGATATAAGATAACTAATCTACATGTGAGTTACAACATTCATAACTTTTTATTATTTTCTAAAGTTTTTCTTTTTTACCATTGAATTAAAAGTTTTTCTAAAAAGATTTTATTAAAGATTTAGTGTTTATAGACTTAGGCTACATACAACAGCGATCTAGTGCAACTTTCATTTTTTCTGTCACATCAACTTTTTCTCTTCCATGGCCTACATCGACTTATTTACGACAACAAGACGTTGAGTTAAAAAAAATTATTCAGTAAATAAAAAATATTACATTTAATAAAAAAAGATTATATTTAATAAAAAAGCATTACATTTATAAAAAAAATATTACATAAAATAAAAAAACATTACAAAACATAATAATAATAGTAATAACAAAGTAAAATTCGAATGATAAAGAGTGCGATATTCGATTGCGGCTTCTTGATAAACAGTATCTTCAGAAGTCCCATTTGGATGGCTACATCAGACATTACTGTAAATCGAAGAAAATTGACCAACTTTAGGACGAATCACACATTTCCATTTGCTGATAACGTTGTCATAACTTCTTTTTCGATCACCCATTTTGATATGAAAGTACTCAAGTACCTCCGACCAAAACGATTTTGTCTTCTGACTTCGTCCTGGAATCAACGACTCTGAAATGTTTACCCTAAGCTTCACACAAATCTACCTTCTCCTCGGTAGTCCACGAATGTTGAAAACTCATTATTTTAGATTGTATAAAAATTGTGTGATGTAAAAATAAAGATTTGAAAGCGTGTGAGAGAAATGGTTAAATGGTTGGGTATTTACTAGCCGGGTACCCGCGCAATGCGACGGCGGGTACCTTTGACTATATTTTGAGGCACGCGAATGATTTATGATAAAAAAAAAATCACTACACATTCAACCGACAGGCTAAACTATATAAACATGTGCCACACACAATTGCAGCGCAACACCGCCAAAATAACCAACAAAAACAATTTAAACATAAGCAAACTACTTATGTTGTGACCAAAACGTAGATGTAGTAATTTCAGAATATAGTAGCCGCAAAGGGTTGAGTTGTTTGTTCGAGGGGTTTGAAACAAAAAACGACAGCTAAAACCGTCTTATGCATGCTTTAAAAAGGTTATGCAATGGGCTTTTATAAGTTTGGTTGATATAGGCTGTTACAATATGAGAGGACGGTACAACCATGGTTTTATAGAAATTTAATTTTTAAGGGTTGTTATTGACCCAACGTTAGAAAAAACGTATATATTTACTACATAATAAACACTTTTAGGTTATGATATAGGATATTTAATTTTCTTAAATGTAACAACTTGAATTTTCGCGTCTATTTTAATAAGACGTGTCCGTTTGTAAAACATTTCACTTGTTACGGTTTGTGCCGTTCACGAATATTATTTAAGCTTTTGAGAATACCCGTATCCACTACTACTTAAGTCCCATATTTGAGTTCGGGTATGTGTCAAAGTCGTGTGACATAACTTGTATGACGAACATATCGTCCGAGTCCTTTTTAATCTATGCGCCTAAAACACATTACAATTTGGTCCAAACCCTTGATGGCCGAGTCACATGTTGGATTGTCTTATAGAGGCGAAAGTTTTATTGCTTGCCTAAATGGACCGTGTATTACAAATTGATCTAAGTCGAGTATTATCAACCCAATGGGCCGGACAGCCCACTAAGACTCTTATTGAGCCGAATAGATTGAGGACACACCAATATAGACCCAAACTAGACAAAGGAAGTGAAACTTTTAACATTTGAGTTATTATGCAAAACCTGGGATCAAGGGGAGTCAACACTAGTCAAACACCCAACCTGGAAACAATATTTTACACCACCCCAGTCCAACACACATGCCGAGTTTGCCATTTATAGGTGTATCACAAGCCAATGTTTCCAGTTTTGTGAATAGACCATACCTTAATTACAAGTTAAATAAACAAGTTCTCAACACAGTCCCTAAACACAAATATTATTACAACACAACAAAGTTTGAAGTGAGCAAAGCTACTGAGTTCCAGCCGAGCCTCCATCCTGTCCGAATCACACAAGCCGAAACCCCAAATACCCTCCATTGTGAGTCTTTTTATCTTTTCTTTTCATCCATGTCCATATCATGTAGAATACTTGACCAAACAACCCTAGGAAACAAGAACAAATGTGTTAGATATATTAAACACCATTCCAATTTTAATACTTGTAATTCAAATTAATAACCGAGCCACTTTTATTATTTTCTTGAGTAAAAACTGATATGAAACTTAAGGAGATAATCAATGGTGCCCTTATAAACCAAATGACCAACCGAATACAAGGTACACCAATCGGCCAAGCCCTAAATCAACAAATTACATTCAAAACATGAAATTGATACTATTTCTTTTCCATAAACACCTTTTAAACTCGAATTAAACTACGCATACATAAAAACCCTAAATTTGTCAAACCCTAATTTTAATATATTGATTTAAACGTAATTAAAACGAATCTAGACACGTATTGACTAATTAATTAGATTAAAACCGAGATATGAACAAACCCTCAATTTGACTGAAACCCTAATTTTACAAATCGGATTATTTGATGAAATTGACAAGTTTTTATGATAGAAAACACTAATTAATTAAGGTTAAACATTAGATTTATCAAAACCCCTAATTATTTCGAAACCCAAATTTTTAAATAAGTTAAACCCGAATAGAAACCATTTATAGATACATGAATCTTGCGCCTTTAGATTAATAAAACATCTTCGTTTTGAAGTTATGAACAAACAACTCATAAACATGTTTTCTTAAAATGAAAAGGATTTAAAACTTATCTTCTTGAATGATTTATCACCAAATGGTACGAGAACAACCCCCAGGATCAACCAATGAATCAGATTAGATGGATTGTTGGGGTAAAACCCATAACCGTGAGCCATAAATGAACAAGAACACCTCCTTTTGATGAATATGGGGCGGAGATATAATGATCTTGGCCTAGATTTGTCATAAGATTGAGGAATCTGACAATAGGAGATAACCAGGGTGAGAGAGAAGGAGATGGGGCGGTGGTTGAGATAATGTTATGTGTGTATGTGGCGTGTTAACTAAACAGACAGAGAGACATAGATAGTATTAACGTGTCCCCTGATACAAGCTTTTTAGTGTGGGTTCAAAATATTTCTCGGAATCCTCTCGAATTGATCTCAGTTTAAAGTGGAATGATTTGTTCTTGGTGACAAAAAGTGGATTTAGTTTTCTAATCTACTAAACAGAGAAATGACTAAAATGACAATAATTTAATCTTAAAACAATCAACAATTAAAAAAAGTAATACTTGAATTTAAACAAAACAGCAATTGAGAAGTTACCTTATGCGGAAAACATCCTCCTATTCGGAAAGAAAGGCACTATTCGGAATCTTGAAATCCTATTTGGAAAAATTACTCTTATGCGGAAAATCGTCCTATTCGGAATAAATCCTTACGCGGAATAAAAGTCCTATGCGGAAAAATAAGTCTATTCGGAAAGTTGGCTTATTCGGAAAGTGTTGCCTATTCGGAAAACATTGCTCTATGCGGAAAGTTTATCCTATTCGGAAAAATTGCTTTATTCAGAAAAACCCCTTATGCGGAAAAAGGTCCTATTCGGAAAATTAAGATCTTATGGCTATTCGGAAAAACGGGGCTATTCGGAAAATCAAGTTCTATGCGGAATAACACCTCTATTCGGAAAAACATGCCTATTCGGAAAATAACCTCTATGCGGAATGTTTTACTATGCGGAATAAAATATGGTCTACGCGGAAAAATACCTTACTCGGAATAAGGAGCTCTATTCGGAAAATAAGAACTATTCGGAATATCTGTGATATTCCGAATAAAGAAGAAAAACAACCTCTACTCGGAATAATTGAAATATTCCGAATAAAGGCAACCCCAGAATCCCTATTCGGAATCTGGGAACTCAGTACTGTATAAACACGAAGAACAGGGAACTTGGATTTTATCAAAATCAAACTCAATAATCAAAAAGGTTTTACCAAATCAAACACAAATCATTTTAATACCATAAGTAATAAATCCCACCAATAAAAACACTAAATCAACAACTTTTTAAGATCAAACTAGAATCAAATAAAAACTTAAGAACTTGCAATAGATGATGATGAAGAACAAGATGAATGAGAAGATGGAATTGATTGATTAATGTAAAAATAACAAGAGTAATGATTAAGAGTTACAAAATTGAAAGAAAAAGATGAAAATCACCAAACACCCTAATGGTGTTTTTGATGAACCGATCCTAAGAACCTGGAAAAAGAAAAATGAAGCTCTCCCTAATATGTGAAGAAAAAAAATCTATTTATAGTCCTAGTGGTTGGTTGGTGAGTGGACTTTCTCCCTTTCTTCTTGTCTTCTCGTCTTTTCAGAAAAGTTGACGTTTTCGATTCTGATTCGGGATTTGTCGTCGATTAAATCCAACTCGTCTTTTAATTTCTTCGTTAAATAGACTTGAGTTTCTTCGACTTATGTAAATCTTCCGTCTTTGGTCCTTTTCTTCGATAAATCTTCGAATCGGCCCATTGACTTCAAATCTTTTGCGTCTCTTGGACAATAGACTTCGTCTTGAGTCTTTTTCCTTGATAAAACCCGTGCAATCCCATGTTTTCTTTAATATTCATCCGGTTAGCTCTGAAAACACAATAAACACAAAAACCACGCATAATTCCAAACAAATGATATTAAATACGTGTTTTGGTCTTGTTTTAGCCCGAATTAAGTGGTAAAAGGATGGGTGTTTACACACCTATCAAATCCCCTACACTTAACCATTGCCATGCCCTCATGCAATGCTTAGTGATAAAGCAAGTTTACACTTTTCTCATAATTAATCAACCTTGGCCTTATTTAAATTCTACTAAACAAAAATTAAAGAGATAAAACTTTAAAGGTAACAAAGGGATAGAAAACCATTTTCACTAGAAAATAGCTACATGGAAATAACTTGCAAAGAAATCGATGACTTACATTAGGGCTTTTGTGCTGCGAAGATTTATCACCCTCAAGTTTCACGTTCCCCAAACTAAGCTTAACAACGAGATCATTGTTATTATAAGTTAGCAATTCAAACACTTACACACATGGCTTAATTAAATGCTTAAACTCCCTTATTCCTAGGTGTATCTCTTATATTTTATTTTTGTCTTAGAATGATCATGAAGATGCATTTTTGGACTTATTTCGATAGTTTATTTAGGCTGAAAGCAAAGTGGGACGATTTGATCAATAGTTAGCTAAAGGACAAAATCTCTTAAAACTGCTTCTCGGGATATCAAAAAGTTCATATCTTGGCATAACTTGGTTCACGATTTGAGACCTTTCTCGGGCCGATATTTGGCATGTACTTCATACTTCATATCTTCGAGAGACGTTCTTGAGATAATGGTCTTCTCATCATAATAGAGTTTCTTCACTTGGAGACTTTTGAGGGGTACTCCAACTTTGTTGACCACGACTTCATGATTATTTCTTCAATCTCTAATTGGGATTTTGAGATACAACGATCCGCCTCCTTTTCGGACTTGGATCTATTTATCCTCATACCTTGTTAGGGTCTTTTCGGATAGACTTCTCCATGATCTTTATGGGAGTTGATTGCTTTTCGTCGTGAGTCTTGATCCTTCATATAGACTTTAGGAATAATGCTTTTCACATCACTTTGGATCTTCAGCAATAAAATTGAATCCTCATGCCTTGTTAGGGCCTTTTCGGACTCGCCAATCTTCGCACCCCGCTTCATAAGTTATGCCTTGGCTATGAACTCTTATCATTACCGAGCAACTTTTAAACGATCTTGGGCTAGAAGCTAAGTAACTTTTCAAATCGTACGACCTTACTTATTGCAGATAAATTATTAGCAAGTGATGGGAGAATAGGCAAATAATTACACCAAGTGAGCTTGCGCAAGAATACCGACTTATAATTGACTCTATCATTTCTCGTCCTCCACAATTTAAAATCCCAAGTAATGAGACTCGTGGATACTTAGCCTAATAAACCGATTAAGGTCTACATGGTTAAGGATACTAGCTAGAATAAACTTGGATAAGTCTATTCGGGTTGAGTCAAAATAAACGCAACGGGCCTAATATATCAAAGACTTCTAAACTAGCTACACCACTTTATTAATATTTTTGACTTTATTGCGGGATATATACATATGAAAGCAATGATAAAAATTTAAAAATTACGACTAAATGGCCAAAGTTAATAAAAAATTTGAAAAATGTTGAAAAAGATGATTTTCTGGTTAAATGAAGGCATTTTCATGGAAAAGTCCACTTAAAACTTCGATAGAAGTCTCCTCTACACTTAAGATAAACATTGTCCTCAATGTTTAAGCATGTGGGAAAAGTCTCCCCTACACTTATGACATTGTGCACGTTGGTTAACTCAAGTTAAGGAAGAGACGACTAAAGTGATTAATTTCTAATGTGAGTATGAAGAAAACTGAATCACGATAGTTGAGAGATAGAACCGGATTTCAGATAACACGGGAGCACGGTTCTTCAAAGAATTCCAAGATTGCAGTTATCCCTGTAAGCACATCACCACACAAATACAAACGACCAAAATAGGTCCTCCCCTACACTTAGGGGGTTAAAGGGATAGATACTTGGGCTGCCTCCCGAGGAGCGCTTGTTTTTGATAACCGAGTCACGAGCCTGACTCGACCCAAAATTAGTTCATGGGGAACGTGGTGAGGGATGGAATCACCTCGTGAGAGGTGTCCTCACCAAAGTACAACTTCACTCGTTGGCCATTCACCTTAAAATTCGATCCATCAGGTTGAGCGAGCTCGAGAGTACCATATGGAAAAATTTGGGCAATGGTGAATGGGCCGGACCAACGAGATTTGAGCTTTCCCGAGAAGATTTTCAACCGAGAGTTAAAAAGTAAGACTTTGTCTCCAACATGGAACTCTCGGTTTTTGATCTTGGAGTCGTGAATGAGCTTAGTTCGTTCCTTATAGATCAAAGAATTTTCATAAGCCTCATTACGGAGTTCATTGAGCTCATTGAGTTGGATCTTGCGTAGGTCACCGGCTTTGTTTATATCAAAATTAGCCCACTTCAAGGCCCAATAAGCCTTGTGCTCCAACTCAATGGGGAGGTGGCACGCTTTCCCGTACACAAGACGATAAGGCGTACAGCCAATCGGGGTCTTGTAAGCAGTACGAAAAGCCCACAAAGCATCATCAAGTTTATCAGCCCATGCGGCACGATGCTCTCCCACGGTTCTTTCCAGAATTCGCTTCAGTCCTCGGTTGGATATTTCAGCCTGGCCATTAGTTTGTGGGTGGTAGGCTGTGGAAAGACGATGGTTTACACCGTACTTAGCCATGACTCTAGCAAATTGGTCATTGCAGAAATGAGTCCCACGATCACTAATAATGGCACGAGGTACACCGAATCTAGCGAATAAAGCTTTCAAAAAGTTACAAACCACCCTTGCGTCATTAGTAGGTAAAGCTTTGGCTTCAACCCACTTGGAAACGTAGTCAACGGCTACAAGGATGTATTTGTTTCCTTTAGAAGAAGGGAATGGCCCCATAAAGTCGATACCCCAAACATCAAAAATTTCACACTCTTGAATGAAATTCTGAGGCATCTCGTCTTTATGTGTGATTTTGCCTTGATTTTGGCAAACATCACATTTTTTAACCATATCGTGAGCGTCACGATAAATGGAGGGCCAATAAAATCCTGAATCAAACACTTTTTTAGCGGTGTAGTTGGGACCAAAGTGACCACGGGTGGGTCCTTTGTGGCAAGCATCAAGAATTTCAGACGCTGCCGGTCCATCAACACATCGGCGGATAATCAGGTCAGCACATTGTTTGAATAGGTAAGGGTCGTCCCAAAAGTAAGTCTTAATGTCGGTGAAGAACTTTTTCTTTTGTTGAGACGTCAACCCTTCCTTGAGAATTCCACCCGCCAAGTAGTTTGCAAAGTCCGCAAACCACGGGGTTTCATTCGGCTTCGAGTTTATAGACATTAAGGTCTCCAAGGGAAAAGAATTATTGATTTCTTTGTTCGGATGATCCCCTTGGTATGGATCCTCAAGTCTGCTAAGATGGTCCGCGGCTAAGTTTTCTGCTCCTTTTTTATCGCGAATTTCGATTTTAAATTCCTGGAGCAGCAAAACCCAGCGAAGAAGTCTTGGTTTGGAATCTTGCTTTGTCAACAAGTACTTCAACGTGGAATGATCGGTATACACGATGGTGGTGGAAAGGACAAGATAGGGGCGGAATTTCTCAAAAGCATAGACAACAGCTAAAAGCTCTTTTTCGGTTGTCGTATAATGCAATTGTGCCCCCGTCATTATCTTGCTAGCGTAATGGATCGGTTGGAAGTGTTTGTTCACTCTTTGTCCAAGAACCGCTCCAATAGCAAAATCACTAGCATCGCACATCAACTCAAAGGGTAGCTCCCAATTAGGGGTAACCAAGACGGGTGCCTTAGTTAGCTTATCCTTAAGTGAGTTGAAGGCTTCAAGACACTCTTTGGAAAAGATAAAAGGAGTATCTTTTTCCAAGAGGTGGGTCATCGGGCGAGCGATTTGAGAAAAATCTTTAATGAATCGACGATAGAAGCCCGCATGACCCAAGAAACTTCTCACACCCTTCACGGTTGAAGGTGGAGGCAACTTTGTGATAACATCGACTTTAGCACGGTCAACTTCAAGACCGGCTTTCGAGATCTTATGTCCAAGCACGACGCCTTCTTTTACCATAAAATGGCATTTTTCCCAATTTAGAACTAGGCGAGTGTCTTCGCACCTTTTTAGCATACGTTCCAAATTGGCAAGGCAAGAAGAGAATGAATCCCCAAAGACCGAGAAATCATCCATGAAGACTTCTATGGTTTGTTCAACCATGTCATGGAAGATAGCTAACATACACCTTTGAAAAGTCCCGGGCGCATTACATAAGCCAAAAGGCATTCTTTTGTAAGCGAAAGTGCCATAGGGACAAGTGAATGTAGTCTTCTCTTGATCTTGGGGATCGATGGGTATTTGAAAATAACCCGAGAAACCATCAAGAAAGCAGTAATATTCATTTCCTGCTAAGTGTTCAAGCATTTGGTCCATAAAAGGTAGAGGGAAATGATCCTTTCTCGTGGCATCATTGAGTTTGTGGTAGTCTATACAAACTCTCCACCCAGTAACGAGACGAGTGGGAATCAAATCGTTGTGTTCATTGGGAACAACGGTTATTCCGCCCTTCTTGGGCACACAGTGGATTGGACTAACCCATGGTGAATCCGAAATAGGGTAAATCATACCCGCATCAAGAAGTTTGAGAACCTCTGTTTTGATGACTTCATGGATTTTTGGATTCACCCTTCGTTGGCTTTGAATTGTGGGCTTAAAGTCGTGCTCCATGAGAATTTTGTGTGTGCAGAAGTGAGGATCAATTCCACGAATATCCGAAATCTTCCAAGCGATAGCCTTCTTATGATCTTTCAACACAGCGACAAGTCGGGCTTTCTCTTCATCCTTCAAATCCTTAGCAATGATGACTGGCGACTTCTTCTCTTCTTCGAGGAATACATACTCAAGATGGGGTGGCAACTCCTTAAGTTCCAAATCCGGAGGATTGTCGACGGGAGGCGTATTCGAAGTCGGAGTCTCGATAGCAATAACAGTGGGAGATGGAGGGGGAGGATTGTCTTCTCTAAGGAGGTTTGCAATGAAACTGAGATCGTCATCCCAATTGGCAGTAGAATCGTCATTGTCTTGCTTCACATCTTCCAAGGTGGCTTCCAAATCTTTCCAAAGGAAATCACTTTCTCCAAATAGAGATAGTGATGAGTCGATAGAGGAAACGGTCTCAACATTGGGAAGAGAGATAGGAATGTTTTTACAAGCATCCTTGAAGTGTTCTTCACAAGCCTCATCAAAAACGTTAATACAATTAACACTCTCGTAAGAATAAGGCTGTTTAGAAAGCTTTCCCATGTTGAAGACTACTTTATCGTCACCCACTCTCATGATTAGCTCACCGGCTTCAACATCAATGAGAGTGCGACCGGTCCTCAGGAATGGACGACCAACAATGAGTGGCACACGGGGGTCCATCTCGTAGTCGACGACAACAAAATCAGCAGGGAAGGTGAATTTGTCGACTCCTACAATGACGTCTTCGGCTATCCCCACTGGATAAGCAACCGTACGGTTAGCTAATTCCAAAGTCATTTTAGTGGGGACTAGCTCTGGGAGAGATAATTGCTTCCAAACACTTAGAGGCATAAGATTAATACTGGCACCTAGATCGGCTAGGGCCATGCAATTCTCTACTCCCGGGAAATTGCAAGGGATAAGAAAACGACCCGGATCACCAAGCTTTGTTGGTAATTTCCTTAAGAGCACTGCAGAGCAGTTCTCATTAAGTTGGGTGTTGGCAATATCGAGGAGCTTTTCCTTGTCGCTCAAAAGATCTTTAAACATTTTTGCATACTTGGGCATGTGAGCGAGAGCCTCAGCGAAGGAGATATTGAAATTCAGTTGTTTGAACATTTTAAGGAAATTCGAAACCTGAATATCATCCTTGCTCTTTTGCTTCTCTTTCCTCAACCTTGAAGGATAAGGTATATTAGAAGAAGAGGAAGGCTTTAGGGGAATAGGATCACTCACAACCACGGGTGGAGGAGGGGTAGAAGGAAGAGGCGGAGAAATTGGGGAAGGAGAAGGATGAGGAATAGGAGCAGGTGACTCGTTCTCCTTAGTGACAATCACCGGTGGAGGTATAGGAAGCTCGGGTTCCTTGGTACCTTTGCCACTTCGAGTGGTGATTGCTTTCATCTCCCCTCTTGGGTTCGCAACGGTGTTACTCGGAAGAGTACCCGAAGAAGAGGGTTGATTACCATTGAAGAAACTAGCCATCATGTTCCTGAGATCATTAGTCTGGGTATCCAACGTATTTCTCATATCGGCTCTCAAATCATTTCCTTGCTTGACCAAGTCTGCTTTCAAATTGCGCACTTCCTCTTGGAGATTTCCCACTATCACATCATTGGTCCTCATATAGGTTACAACCTCTTGGTATAATGCGGTGGGTTGGTTGGGAGGAGCATTGTATGCGGGTGGTTGATAAGCAGGTTGTTGGTAAACTTGATTGTTACGTTGAGGTGGTTGTTGCTGCTTGTGAGGAGGGATGTATGGTTGTCGAGGTGGTTGTTGTTGTTGAGGAGGGCGATTAAGGTTTTGTTGTTGGTTTGGGTTGTTTTGGGGAAAACCAGGTGGTGAAAGGTAGTTGTTGGAGCGATAGCTTAGCAAGTTACGGTCACCTTGAGGTCTAGCTTGATAAGCAGGTTGAGGATAGGTGCCATATGTCGCATTCACATTTTCAGCAGGGTAATCTTGGGTGGCGGTACAAGTTGTGTACGAGTGAGGACCACCGCATATCTCACAAGGTTGGCTGACAGCGTTCACTTGAGCGTTTTTGGCGTTGTTGCTGTTGTTGTTGCTGACGGTGTGGGTGACAAGCGATTCAAGAAGCGTAGTGATTTTGTCCAATCGCTTGTCGCTGTCATTAGTGCTAGCACTAGCGACATTGGTCCGAACACTCTTGGTTTGCACACGAGATTTATTCTCAATGATGTCCCAAGCAGCATTGGAAGTCTTAGCCAATAGATTACCCCCCGAGGCACTGTTCAGTGAATCTTGGTCACTCATGCTTAAACCATTGTAAAAAGTATTAATTTGATGTACTTTGGTAAAACCATGTTGTGGGCATTTTCTTAAAAGATCTTTAAAACGATCCCAAGATTCACTGAATGACTCATCGTACTTTTGTTCAAAATTTATGATTTCATTCCGCAAAGCGGTAGTACGAGAGGGTGGGAAAAAGTAATTTATAAACTTGGTTTCCAAATCCGTCCACGAGAGAATACTCTGTGGCGGTTCCTTAGCAAGCCAATGCCGGGCTTGTCCCTCTAAAGAAAAGGGAAAAAGTTGTAACCTTATAACCTCTTGTGGAACTCCATTGAACTTGACCGTGTTGGTTAATTGCAAGAATCTCTTGATGTGGTCGTGTGGGTCATCAATGGTGCGTCCCAAGAATGGTTGAGCGGAGACCATCTGGATAAAGCCTGATTTTAGCTCAAAGTTGTTGGCGGCAATTGGAGGTATGACAATTGGATCCGTGTTGCCATCGACATGAGCTTGCAGCAGTTCAATCATTTGGCGATTATCCAGAAGGGGCTCATTGTTGTTGTTATTGTTCATGTCGTTGAAAGGTGGGTTGTTGTTGTTATTATTGTTTGGAGGTGGTACAGCGGCCATGTCTAAGTGATCGAGAGGCTCGGGCTCTTGATAAGACGTGGAGCGAGTGCGCATACACCTGCAAAAGAACTAACAAGGCAGAAACAATACAAAAATATTTTTGGTTTTTTATGGTTTTTTACTTTTTAGGATTTTTGAAAATTTTATATTTTTTTAGTGTTTTTGAAAATTTTGTGAAAAAGTAACGTTCACGGGGAACGGATCCCAAAATCCAAGTTCTCACAAAAAACTTTTGATCTTAACGAGAAGAGCCGGCAGCGGCGCCATTTGATACAAGATATTTTCTGTGGGTTCAAAATATTTCTCGGAATCCTCTCGAATTGATCTCAGTTTAAAGTGGAATGATTTGTTCTTGGTGACAAAAAGTGGATTTAGTTTTCTAATCTACTAAACAGAGAAATGACTAAAATGACAATAATTTAATCTTAAAACAATCAACAATTAAAAAAAGTAATACTTGAATTTAAACAAAACAGCAATTGAGAAGTTACCCTATGCGGAAAACATCCTCCTATTCGGAAAGAAAGGCACTATTCGGAATCTTGAAATCCTATTTGGAAAAATTACTCTTATGCGGAAAATCTTCCTATTCGGAATAAATCCTTACGCGGAATAAAAGTCCTATGCGGAAAAATAAGTCTATTCGGAAAGTTGGCTTATTCGGAAAGTGTTGCCTATTCGGAAAACATTGCTCTATGCGGAAAGTTTATCCTATTCGGAAAAATTGCTTTATTCGGAAAAACCCCTTATGCGGAAAAAGGTCCTATTCGGAAAATTAAGATCTTATGGCTATTCGGAAAAACGGGGCTATTCGGAAAATCAAGTTCTATGCGGAATAACACCTCTATTCGGAAAAACATGCCTATTCGGAAAATAACCTCTATGCGGAATGTTTTACTATGCGGAATAAAATATGGTCTACGCGGAAAAATACCTTACTCGGAATAAGGAGCTCTATTCGGAAAATAAGAACTATTCGGAATATCTGTGATATTCCGAATAAAGAAGAAAAACAACCTCTACTCGGAATAATTAAAATATTCCGAATAAAGGCAACCCCATAATCCCTATTCGGAATCTGGGAACTCAGTACTGTATAAACACGAAGAACAGGGAACTTGGATTTTATCAAAATCAAACTCAATAATCAAAAAGGTTTTACCAAATCAAACACAAATCATTTTAATACCATAAGTAATAAATCCCACCAATAAAAACACTAAATCAACAACTTTTTAAGATCAAACTAGAATCAAATAAAAACTTAAGAACTTGCAATAGATGATGATGAAGAACAAGATGAATGAGAAGATGGAATTGATTGATTAATGTAAAAATAACAAGAGTAATGATTAAGAGTTACAAAATTGAAAGAAAAAGATGAAAATCACCAAACACCCTAATGGTGTTTTTGATGAACCGATCCTAAGAACCTGGAAAAAGAAAAATGAAGCTCTCCCTAATATGTGAAGAAAAAAAATCTATTTATAGTCCTAGTGGTTGGTTGGTGAGTGGACTTTCTCCCTTTCTTCTTGTCTTCTCGTCTTTTCAGAAAAGTTGACGTTTTCGATTCTGATTCGGGATTTGTCGTCGATTAAATCCAACTCGTCTTTTAATTTCTTCGTTAAATAGACTTGAGTTTCTTCGACTTATGTAAATCTTCCGTCTTTGGTCCTTTTCTTTGATAAATCTTCGAATCGGCCCATTGACTTCAAATCTTTTGCGTCTCTTGGACAATAGACTTCGTCTTGAGTCTTTTTCCTTGATAAAACCCGTGCAATCCCATGTTTTCTTTAATATTCATCTGGTTAGCTCTGAAAACACAATAAACACAAAAACCACGCATAATTCCAAACAAATGATATTAAATACGTGTTTTGGTCTTGTTTTAGCCCGAATTAAGTGGTAAAAGGATGGGTGTTTACACACCTATCATCCCCCTACCCACATTGTTTGTATCGCCCACTGTTGGGTAAAGAAATCATGGGTCAAGCCCATGAGTTACTTGTGAGATTGGGATGCCCGATTTTGGGCTGTGTTTACAAAGGCCCAAACGAAATTTGTGTTATACATTGTTAAGCTAAAACCCGTTAATAAACGTATAGTATTTTTCGAGTCGTCGTAAATGAATATAACGTCAAGCACACATAAGTTATCATGCATATTATTTACGAGCTCCTCGTTTTGTAACACGGTCAATACATTTACTAGGTCGTGAATAACGTGGTCGTATTCTCAAAGCTCTCTTGCATTTTCATCCATTTGCTTAACTATCGAGGTGAGTTTATAGCCCCACTTTTACTTGCTTTATCACTTTGGGGTGAGAACATTGCTTGTTTTAAACGGATGAACATAAGTGCCTAAAACTCATACGTGCCTACATGATGTCTAAGTAGCGATACCCCTAGATGCTTTAGCCCACTATCATGAACCGTTAATTACTTTGTGTAAGCGCGAATGTTATGGATAGATCTATTGGGATTGGCCTCCCTATCTATTGTTGGTTGTGTGACCAAATTAGATACAAATACATTTAAGGTTGTTACGAATACTTTGGGGTAGTATTTGCTTGGGCACATTCTTATATAAACTGGTTTGTACGGTTAACGCTTTGGTGTCATGAGCTTAGACGTAGGATATCATGAACGTATGCTATTTTGATAATAATCTTGTATTTGTTATAAGATTATTTGCCTAACTAAAATCTTATGGTTCATCACACTACTTCTACTTAAACCTATAAACTCACCGACCTTTGTGTTGACGTTTTAGCAATGTTTTTCTTAGGTGTCAAGGCGGAGGAGTGACGTGGTTGTGCTTTGGAGATTAATAAAAATTATCATGATTTAACTTTGAGACTTGATTTGGATGTATAATATTTGGAAACTCAAATTATGTTATCATGAGTTGTAAAACAATTTTCCTTGGGACCAATTCTATTTTTATGTCTTATGAATGAAAAATAACTTTTCTTAGTTTTTCTTGTATCTATGTCTCTTGGTTGTCATGATAGTCACATCCTCGTGTAATTGTACACGTGGGCCAAATTGAGGGTGTGACAGATTGGTCAGAGACATGGTTATAGAGAACTAGGTTACTTTTATACAATCGTTTTTACAAAGGTTTTGGTCAAAAATGAAATTTTAGAAAAAGAGTAATCCTAGTCTATAACTACCTCCATCTCCATATACCACATCACTTCGCGCCTTCGACAAGTAAGTTGTACCTTTAAGTTGTATCATTTCATTGCTCTTAGTACTCTACTAAGTAAATTGCTAAAAGTATCAAGTAACGTAATTTATGACTATATGCTAAATGGTTTGTGCCATGCTACGAGAATACAAATCGATGTTTATTTCGACACTACGTGAAACCCTATGCTAAATGGTTTGTGCCATGCTATATGAATACAAAATCGATGTTTATTTCGACACTACGTGAAATTCTATGCTAAATGGTTTGTGCCATGCTATATGAATACAAAATTGATGTTTATTTCGACACTACGTGAGACTCTATGTTAAATGGTTTATGCCATGCTATACGAATGCAAAATCGAATTTGCATTTCAGCATTACTTGAAACTCTATGCTAAATGGTTTGTGCCATGCAAAATTGATACGATTATACTTCTTGAAAACCCTACGTTAAATGGTTTGTGTCATGCTATGCGAATACAATATTGATCTTGTATCAACGCGTTTTAAAAAAAATTTGTGCTAAATGGTGTGTGCCATGGCGAACTAAAACTTCAACTTATTGCAAAATTGATTTATTCTTACACATGCCTTTCTTGATTTGGCAGTGACATATCTATCTCGTCCGAAGATTCGTTGTACTACTTGAGCTCATCTACGGATGGAGCACGACGCAAGTCCACTACTAGTGGTGCTTCGCCACTATCATCTACTCGAGGAGAGCCAAGTGCTCATGCACCTACTCGCGCGTCACCACCACCACTCATTTGCTACCAAAGGCGTGGCAAGGCACCGATGGTTCCTCCCTCCACATCCTCATCGCATGCCCCTAGGCCCCCTCGCCAAAACCGCACCGCGAGGATGTCAGTGAGAGGTTCTATGATTGGGAAGAAGTTGGCCTCAAGACGTGTGAGCTCTACCCGCACTACTCGCAAGTCTTCGAAGTCACCGTCCGTGAGAGTGCCCCCAAGGCACGATGCCCCTCGTCGACCTACTATGCCCATGCCACCCCCACCTTGCGGCTATAATGGAGCCGAATGCTCTGCGGCCGCCGAGGCTCGTGGAATGCCCCCTCATCGTTTTACTAGGCTTGCTACCTTACGAGGCAAGGTGACCCACGTGCTTCGTAATTTGGGTGGTTTGTCTCATGAGTCATTGGTTCGAATCGAGACTTGTTACGAGGCGGTCATCGCGGGTTTGGGTAGGAATGCCCCACCCCCACCCGACCATTTCGCGGGACTAGCTAGGAGAGTCGAGGACCAACATTACGAGATAGGAGCTTTACGCACTCTTCTCCATAGGGTATTGATTGATTTATCCGAGAGGATTGCCGCCCTTGAGCACCATTTCTATTAGATCTATGTATGGTTCATTTGTGTACACTTTCATTCCAAATTTTCCCTCCTTGTGTTATAATCCCTAAGAATTCTAAAACAATGTGTTAACTCTTTGTATTTCTTTTTCTAATCATGGAATGAATTATTTGTGCACTACATAACTTGTTGATTATTACTTCATTGGATGCTATATCGTGTTTTGTGACATGCTTGTACTCCCTAGCCATAAACTCGTAATGCTAACCTTGCCATAAACTTTGTTACGAATTTAGGACCATGGCACCAAAAACCCGCAAGAATAGAGTCGATCCAACTCCGGCCGCACCTATCACCGTCGACCCATCGGTTTTGAGTCAAATGATCGCCGATGGAGTTGCCGCCGCTCTTGTCGCCAACGAAACAAATCCAAGCACGCAAGAGGAGACTAATCGAGTGCCAATTCCGGTACCTCCTACGCGTGCATGCTCATACAAGGAGTTTCGTTCATGCTTCACAAGTACTTTCAATGGAACCGAAGGTGCCGTGGGACTTGCACGATGGATTGAGAGACTTGAGTCTCAATTTAGCGTAAGCAATGTCGCCAATGGTGACAAGGTAAATTTTAGCTCTAGCACCTTGGTTGATGGTGCACTAACTTGGTGGAACATCCATGTGAAGGCCGTAAGTTTGGAAGCGGCCAATGCTACTCCTTGGGCTCATTTCAAGGGAATGCTTCTCAAAAAGTATTACCCTAGAAATGAGATGAAAAGGTTGGAAGCCGAGTTGTGGAACCTCCGTGTACATGGAGTTAACTTGATGGCTTACACTCAACGCTTCCAAGAGTTGAGGTTGATGTGTCCCGAAATGATACCAAATGAGACACGAGCCGTGGAAAGGTACATCGTTGGACTACCGCCTTCAATACGAGGAGACGTCATCTCTTCAAAACCCAATGATTTGAACGAAGCCATTGAAATAGCGGACGGTTTGATGGACTCCTTTACCTTGGAAAGTGGTGATAACAAACGAAAATGGGAAGGGAACCATGACCCCAATCATGGTGACTACCCTAACAAACGCCAAGATGTGGTAAAGGTGTTCAATGTGAACGGTGGATCCGGTTACCAAGGAAAACTACCGTTTTGTGGTAAGTGAGGTAAACACCACAACGGTGCGTGTGGAGGCACATGTCACAATTGTGGGAAAACCGGTCACTTCGCCAAGGATTGTCGAAGTGCACCAAAGCCCACGAATCAACGGACTCCTATCACTCCAAATGCTCAATACGCGGATGTCACTTGATATGGTTGTGGCAAAAAAGGTCACTTTAAGAATATGTGTCCCAAAGCTACCACTCAAGGCCGAGGAAACCAAATCCGAGGCGACAACAACAACCAAGCTCGTCGACAACCTCGTCAAAACCACGGTAATCCGAATGGGCGGAACAATGGGAATCAAACGGGAGCACCAGGACGTGTGTACGCTCTATGTGCCGAAGCGGTCATTCAAGACAACAACGTGGTCACCGGTACATTTCTCATCACTAACATCTATGCTTCCGTATTATTTGATTCCGGTGCCGATAGAAGTTTTGCCTCCATTGCCTTTAGTGAACTATTAAATGTGAACCCCGCTCCATTAGATGTCGACTATAATGTGGAACTAGCCGATGGTAAAGCGATCACCACAAACACCGTACTTAAGGGTTATACCCTAAGCCTCCAAAATATTCCTTTCATCATCGATCTTTTACATATCGAACTTGGAAGTTTTGACGTTATCGTTGGTATGGATTGGCTATCCAAGTACCATGCAGAGATAATTTGCCACGAGAAACAAGTCCGTATTCCCTACGGAATCCGAACCCTAACCATCCTCGGTGAAAAGAACGGTGTGAAAAGCCGGGCTAGTTTAAACGTCATCTCATGTACTAAAACCCAAAAGTACATCGAAGAAGGCCGTCCTATTTTTCTTATCCAAGTCACTAGCAAAAACGAACCCGAATCAAAGGAGAAGAAAATTGGTGACGTACCAATTGTTTGCGACTTTCCCGAAGTTTTTCCCGAAGACCTACCCGGGCTACCTCCACTTCGCCAAGTGGAATTTCACATCGAATTAACTCCCGGAGCCGCACCCGTCGCGAGGGCACCTTATCGACTAGCGCCCGCCAAAATGAAGGAATTAGCCGACCAACTAAAAGAGCTTACCGACAAAGGATTCATAAGACCGAGTTCCTCACCTTTGGGAGCTCTGGTTTTATTCGTGAAAAAGAAAGACGGATCATTCCGTATGTGCATCGATTATCGTGAATTGAACAAACTTACAATAAAGAATCGTTACCCTTTACCAAGGATCGATGATTTGTTTGATCAACTTTAAGGTTCGAGCATTTATTCAAAGATTGACCTTAGGTCGGGTTACCACCAACATAGAGTTCGAGAGGAAGACATTTCCAAGACGGCGTTTCGAACCTGATACGGTCACTTTGAATTCCAAGTCATGCCATTTGGTTTAACCAATGCACCCGCGGTATTCATGGACCTTATGAACCGCGTGTGTAAACCTTATTTGGACAAGTTCGTGATCGTGTTTATTGACGACATCCTTATCTACTCTCGTAGTAAGGAAGCACACGAGGAACACCTAAAGAAAATTTTGGAATTGTTTAAACAAGAACAATTATAAGCCAAATTTTCAAAGTGTGAATTTTGGATTCACACGGTACAATTCCTTGGTCACGTAATCGATAGTAGTGGTATTCATGTGGATCCCGCAAAAATCGAAGCGGTAAAGGATTGGGCGACTCCTACCACACCTACGGAGATTCGCCAATTCCTTGGACTTGCCGGCTATTATAGACGGTTTATCGAAGGATTCTCGAAAATCGCTAAGTCTATGACGGAATTGACTCAAAAGAACAAGAAGTTTATTTGGGGAGACGACCAAGAAACTTCTTTCCAAACTTTAAAACAAAAACTTTGCGACGCGCCCATTCTCGCATTAACCGAGGGTAGTGAAGACTTTGAAGTATATTGTGATGCTTCAATTAAAGGCCTAGGTGCGGTTCTCATTCAAAGGAAAAAGGTCATAGCTTATGCCTCTCGACAACTAAAACCGAACGAAGAAAACTACACTACTCACGATTTGGAGCTAGGCGCGGTTGTCTTTGCTCTAAAAATTTGGAGACACTACCTCTACGGAACTAAGTGTGTAGTTTACACCGATCACAAAAGTCTTCAACATATCTTAGACCAAAAAGAACTCAACATGAGACAACGACGTTGGTTGGAACTACTTGGAGACTACGATTGTGACATTCGTTATACCCCGGGAAAAGCTAACGTTGTAGCCGATGCTTTGAGTAGAAAACCCCGTGAGCGACCTCTAAGGGTTCGAGCCTTAGTGATGACTATTGGCTTAAACATACCCGCAAAAATCTTAGAAGCCCAACCGAGAAGCTATTAAGATAGAAAACATCGATAAACAAGAAGCCGGTGGAATGATCACCAAAAATCTCGTTGCACGTACCAATGGAACATTGTGTCTTGACAATAGAAGTTGGTTACCTTGTTACGGTAATGTCCGAGAACTAATCATGCATGAATCGCACAAGTCTAAGTACTCGATCCATCCCGGATCGGACAAAATGTACCATGACATGAAAATGTTCTATTGGTGGCCAAACATGAAAGCCGACATCGCGACTTATGTTGGTAAATGCCTAACTTGCGCCAAAGTTAAGGTTGAACACCAAAAGCCTTCCGGATTACTAGTCCAACCTAGGATCCCGGAATGGAAATGGGAAAGAATTACTATGGACTTCATTACCAAACTCCCAAGAACATCCGCGGGTTATGACACGATTTTGGTCATCGTCGATCGTTTGACGAAATCCGCGCATTTTCTTCCCATAAAAGAAAACGATAAAATGGATCAATTAGCACGAACGTACTTAAAGGAGATCGTTACTAAGCACGGAGTGCTAATTTCTATCATATCGGACCGAGACGGTCGATATTGCTCAAGATTTTGGCAATCTCTCCAGGAAGCGTTAGGAACACAATTGGACATGAGTACGGCTTACCATCCTCAAACGGACGGTCAAAGTGAAAGAACCATCCAAACATTGGAAGATATGCTCCGCACATGCGTAATCGACTTTGGAAACGGATGGGATCGACACTTACCGTTAGTAGAATTTTTGTACAACAATAGCTACCATACTAGCACTAAAGCGACACCGTTTGAAGCACTTTACGGTCGAAAGTGTCGTTCACCCGTTTGTTGGGCGGAAGTTGGTGATGCACAACTTACCCGTCCGGAAATTATTCACGAAACAACAGAGAAAATCGTACAAATCAAGAGTCGTATGCAAGCGGCTCGTGATCGACAAAAGTGTTACGCCGACAAGAGACGGAAACCGTTGGAATTTAAAGTCGAAGATCGGGTGATGTTGAAAGTTGCACCATGGAAAGGTGTAATTCGTTTTGGTAAACGAGGAAAGCTAAACCCTCGATATATTGGACCGTTTGAAATTATTCAACGCATAGGTGACGTTGCCTATCGTTTAGATTTACCGCAAGAACTTAATCGCGTGCATAATGTGTTTCACATTTGCAACTTGAAGAAATGCTTATCCAACGAAACGCTTGTTATACCTATGGACGAAATCCAACTCAACGACAAACTCGCGTTTGTTGAAGAACCCGTCGACATTATGGAACGAGAAGTCAAACGTCTTAAACAAAGTCGTATACCTATTGTTAAGGTACGTTGGAATGCACGAAGAGGACCCGAATTCACGTGGGAACGTGAAGATCAATTCAAAGCGAAATATCCTCATTTGTTTACTAACGTAGTGCCGAGATAAACGTATCGTTTGTTTTGCTTTGCGGACAAAGCCCTTTTTAGGGAGAGCGAATGTAACAACTTGAATTTTCGCGTCTATTTTAATAAGACGTGTCCGTTTGTAAAACATTTCACTTGTTAACGGTTTGTGCCGTTCACGAATATTATTTAAGCTTTTGAGAATACCCGTATCCACTACTACTTAAGTCCCATATTTGAGTTCGGGTATGTGTCAAAGTCGTGTGACATAACTTGTATAACGAACATATCGTCCGAGTCCTTTTTAATCTACGCGCCTAAAACACATTACAATTTGGTCCAAACCCTTGATGGTCGAGTCACATGTTGGACTGTCTTATAGAGGCGAAAGTTTTATTGCTTGCCTAAATGGACCGTGTATTACTAATTGATCTAAGTCGAGTATTATCAACCCAATGGGCCGGAAAGCCCACTAAGACTCTTATTGAGCCAAATAGATTGAGGACATACCAATATAAACCCAAACTAGACAAAGGAAGTGAAACTTTTAACATTTGAGTTATTATGCAAAACCTGGGATCAAGGGGAGTCAACACTAGTCAAACACCCAACCTGGAAACAATATTTTACACCACCCCAGTCCAACACACATGCCGAGTTTGCCATTTAGGGGTGTATCACAAGCCAATGTTTCCATTTTTGTGTCTAGACCATACCTTAATTACAAGTTAAATAAACAAGTTCTCAACACAGTCCTTAAACATAAATATTATTACAACACAACAAAATTTGAAGTGAGCAAAGCTATTGAGTTCCAGCCGAGCCTCCATCATGTCCGAATCACACAAGCCGAAACCCCAAATACCCTCCATTGTGAGTCTTTTTATCTTTTCTTTTCATCCATGTCCATATCATGTAGAATACTTGACCAAACAACCCTAGGAAACAAGAACAAATGTGTTAGATATATTAAACACCATTCCAATTTTAATACTTGTAATTCAAATTAATAACCCAACCACTTTTATTATTTTCTTGAGTAAAAACTGATATGAAACTTAAGGAGATAATCAATGGTGCCCTTATAAACCAAATGACCAACCGAATACAAGGTACACCAATCGGCCAAGCCCTAAATCAACAAATTACAATCAGAACATGAAATTGATACTATTTCTTTTCCATAAACACCTTTTAAACTCGAATTAAACCACGCATACATAAAACCCCTAAATTTTTCAAACCCTAATTTTAATATATTGATTTAAACACTAATTAAAACGAATCTAGACACGTATTGACTAATTAATTAGATTAAAACCGAGATATGAACAAACCCCTAATTTGACCGAAACCCTAATTTTACAAATCGGATTATTTGATGAAATTGACAAGTTTTTATGATAGAAAACACTAATTAATTAAGGTTAAACATTTGATTTATCAAAACCCCTAATTATTTTGAAACCCAAATTTTTAAATAAATTGAATCCGAATAGAAACCATTTATAGATACATGAATCTTGCGCCTTTAGATTAATAAAACATCTTTGTTTTGAAGTTATGAACAAACAACTCATAAACATGTTTTCTTAAAATGAAAAGGATTTAAAACTTATCTTCTTGAATGATTTATCACCAAATGGTATGAGAACAACCCCTAGGATCAACCAATGAATCAGATTAGACGGATTGTTGGGTTAAAACTCATAACCGTGAGCCATAAATGAACAAGAACACCTCCTTTTGATGAATATGGGGCGGAGATATAATGATCTTGGCCTAGATTCGTCATAAGATTGATGAATCTGACAATAGGAGATAACCAGGGTGAGAGAGAAGGAGATGGGGCGGTGGTTGAGATAATATTATGTGTGTGTGTGGCGTGTTAACTAAACAGACAGAGATACATAGATATTATTAAACGTGTCCCCCCACCCACATTGTTTGTATCGCCCACTGTTGGGTCGGGTTGGGTAAAGAAATCATGGGTCAAGCCCATGAGTTACTTGTGAGATTGGGATGCCCGATTTTAGGTTGTGTTTACAAAGGCCCAAACGAAATGTGTGTTATACATTGTTAAGCTAAAACCCGTTAATAAACGTATAGTATTTTTCGAGTCGTCGTAAATGAATATAACGTCAAGCACACATAAGTCATCATGCATATTATTTTCGAGCTCCTCGTTTTGTAACACGGTCAATACATTTACTAGGTCGTGAATAACGTGGTCGTATTCTCGAAGCTCTCTTGCATTTTCATCCATTTGCTTAACTATCGAGGTGAGTTTATAGCCCCACTTTTACTTGCTTTATCACTTTGGGGTGAGAACATTGCTTGTTTTAAACGGATGAACGTAAGTGCCTAAAACTCATACGTGCCTACATGATGTCTAAGTAGCGATACCCCTAGATGCTTTAGCCCACTATCATGAACCGTTGATTACTTTGTGTAAGCGCGAATGTTATGGATAGATCTATTGGGAATGGCCTCCCTATCTATTGTTTGTTGTGTGACCAAATTAGATACAAATACATTTGAGGTTGTTACGAATACTTTGGGGTAGTATTTGCTTGGGCACATTCTTATATAAACTGGTTTGTACGGTTAACGCTTCGGTTTCATGAGCTTAGACGTAGGATATCATGAACGTATGCTATTTTGATAATAATCTTGTATTTGTTATAAGATTATTTGACGGTTGCCTAACTAAAATCTTATGGTTCATCACACTACTTCTACTTAAACCTATAAACTCACCGACCTTTGTGTTGACGTTTTAGCAATGTTTTTCTTAGGTGTCAAGGCGGAGGAGTGACGTGGTTGTGCTATGGAGATTAATAAAAATTATCATGATTTAACTTTGAGACTTGCTTTGGATGTATAATATTTGGAAACTCAAATTATGTTATCATGAGTTGTAAAACAATTTTCCTTGGGACCAATTCTATTTTTATGTCTTATGAATGAAAAATGACCTTTTTAGTTATTCTTGTATCTATGTCTCTTGTTTGTCATGATAGTCACATCCTCGTGTAATTGTACACGTGAGCCAAATTGAGGGTGTGACATTAAATGTGTATGCATAACTCCTAGGATTTTGAATGACTTTTAAACATTGTATGCATAAACTTTCTTAAAGAAGAAATGTTTTAATGGCGGTGGGAACTCTTCGTCGTAGAAATAAAAAAAAAAGAAATGTTTTAGGCTTAAAATTTTAAGACTAATAAATTTAGAAAATAGTCTAAATATTTTATAAGTTATTAAGATATGAGTAAAATGTTTAAATTTAAAATTGTAAAAAACATTTTTTTTTAAACATGTAACGGTCAAAAGTTTTATAGAGAATTTTGATTTTTCTATTTTCTAACTAGGTTGAGCCTGAGACCTGGTTCGCCCACTTGATCGAATCGCTTCGGTCGCCGCAACAAATCGATTGAGTACAATTTCGGTCGATCGAGTCAACGATCGCAACCGTTGCAACCAGCCACAATGAATATGCATTTACAATAAGTGTTATTAACAATCTAGTACATGTAAAAATGATGGTGAAATAACGATAACATTCATCATATTATCTAGGGAGTAGTATTTCTATGGAGGGGATTTCTAAAATCTCTTGTTATTATTGAGATCGAGATCTGAAATAGTTTGATTTCACTTTTTTTTAACTGCAACTAGAAATCTCATGATATATATACAAGAGGTTAACCTTATAATGTCTTAAGCAAGATTTGATTATAAAACATTTTCACATATGAAGTTTTTGCATCTTGATTTTCACTGATTTGATAAAAACCAAAATTTCAACTTTCACGGATACAAATATATTAAAAGCTAAAAAATATATAAAAAAAATTGTAGTTTAAGTGTTTATTATGTATATTAAAAGCTAAAAAATTGTATTGTTTTCTAACGTTGGTAGCTCTTGTATATTTTTTCACTGTTATTTATATTTTTTTTTGTTTCAAACCCCTCTTTAAAACTGTATCTTCCAAACCGTATTTCTTTCAGCATATGTCAATAATTACATCTCTTTAAAACTGTATCTTCCAGGCAGAAGACTGGGGACCTGTCTCAGGCGGCTACTCAGCAACAGCCTACTCAGCCCAAGGGAAATGGTCAGACTCATAACCGTTCTGCTACGGATAGGCGTGGCTATGAACCTCTCTGGTTCTGGTCCCTCCCGTTACCATGATTCCTGGTAGAAGGTTCTCTGATGTGTCAGAATTAAGAACTATAGCATGTAATCATAAGAAAATGAGCAAGTATAAGGACCTGGTGTTGTTGGAGTGTCCAGCGTTGTTATGGTAATTATCATTACCGCCACGCCTATCCGTAGCAGAACGGTCATGAGTCTGACCATTTCCCTTAGGCTGAGTAGACTGTTGCTGAGTAGCCGGCTGAAGTTTTTTGTATATTAAAAGCAAGATTTTATAATTTTTTCACTGTTTGAGAAGACCATACAAGTAATGCAGCTATGGTCTTCCCAAAATAATTGGTGAGTACTCATCACAAGTGACGATGTTAACGGTTTTGATGAAGAAATATAAAAATAGAAAACACATGTTATATTTTTGTATGGGTAGGAGGATAAATAGCATGGTTATAAATAGTGTGAAACACGGTGTTGCGTTATGTTCAAGCTACACGTTTTAGCGGTTAATACGAAGCTTTAGCGTTTCTAAAGCGTGGCTTATACCGGCAAAACATATAAAAATAGTTATTTGTTTTATTATATTTCAATATTATTTTTACATTTAATTCACAATAAGTGTTATACATAATAATTAAAGTTAAAAAAAATTCTTTTTACATGTAATAATATTCATTTTTTGAAGTTAAATTCAAAAAATCACCGCACCTAATATCGTAGCGCGTCTTAACCTATTGCGTAGCTTGAAGATCGCGCCTCAAGTTTTAGCGCGACTTAAAGCGAATTATAACGGACTATTTAAAACCATAACAAATAAATGTGAAGTAGATGATTTATTTTTTATTTGAATACTTCTAGAAAAAAAAAGTTTAGAAATGCAGCTAGAATTTTTTTTGGCATGCTCCAAGATTTTAGGAAAACCTCATTCTCAGCCACTAAAAAACTACGGAGTAAATTTATATTTGGTTTGTGCCTAAATATATGTCTATTACTAGTATTAATTTTTGGAGTCAATATTTTTTAAATTTAACTTAAAAATCAATATATTTATATATTTTGTATTAAAGTATTATATACTTTTTTAAACATATCAAAGTATTATATAACACAAGCAAAATAGTTTAAGGTGAAGCTAAAAAAGAAAAAAAAACATTTACTTAAAGACGGAAAGAATAACAATTCAAAGGAACAAAAAAATTGGCCAGTGATTCGAGTAAATGTTAAGAATACATACAAATAGACATATGCTTGTAAACCTTCTTTACTTCTTTTCCATTGCTAATGAATCTACTGTGGTACTGCTTGTAGACTCGTACTGATAAATCTAATTTTCCAAGAAGCTTTTGTTGAAAACTGAAGTCTTCTTTCTCCATAAAATGATTAAAGAAGATTAAAATATATATATATATATCAAGAAAAAACAGGGCAGTATGATCTGCCAGAGCATTTGGCCACCTATCACGAGACCACCATTTTAAACTTCAAAAACTTGCAACAATACAATATGGTCCGAAAAAGTGGTACAAACCATACAATGAATCAACTTATTATTCATAGATAATGAATTTGAGTAGCTTGTAAAATGTATGCTCAATATATAACTTATTAAAAAACTAAAGTTATTTAGAAGTTTCCCAAAACCTAATTCGTTGTATACGGACATGTATTATGATTTATGATACAACATTTAGATGGAATTATGATACAACTATGATATAACTGGATCAGTCTCTCTATTTTTGGTAGGATATAATTGTCTAAGGATGTGTTTGGTATCCGTTAATGGGAATGAAGGAATGACTATTGGAATGATTGCATCCATTTGGTATGTCAATATTGGAATCAAATTTCGGAATGAAATCCAAATTTTTAAACTTTCTCATAGGAGTCAAGGGAGGTGTCTATGAACTCATTCCTTCTTTTTTGGTTTTGTCTTTTGTCTTTATATGTCAAAATTTATTATATTTTATACTTTTAATATATTATTATATTTTACTATGATACTAAGCACATTTTTAAATTTTGATATCAAAACATAAATAACAAACCAAACAAAAACATTGAATGTAATACTATCACTTTCATTTCACCCTATTATCATTGTCATACCGATAGTGATTCAAAAGAGCATACCAAACGCACCCTAAGTCTCAACTTTTTCCATGCATTGTTTTAGACTATATTAAGACTTATAATAATTCATGAAAGATGGTATTGAGTGCTACTTTAATGAAACTGTGACCAAGTTGAAGTATGTACAACTTGATATGGTTTTACCAATTTTGAGGAACCCATTTATCCATTCAAATGTAAAGCCCTAAAATCGAAATTAAATTGTTATCTCATTATATACTAAGGTCTAAGAATGATTTCTTTTAAAAAAAAAAAATTGATACCTCCATGTTGTAATTTAGCTGTTTGGATATTGATACTGGTTTGCATTATTTATGTGACTTATACTAATTTGACTTTTTGTTTATACTGTATAAAACTAGCCCCAACTATTACTACTCCTTGACATGTGTTGTAGAAACAAATATAAAAATAAGGCTAAGTATTTTTTTTTTTAATGACAAGGCTAAGCAGTTTTAGCTAATAACTATGCAATGGTAATAAACAACATGTTCTCTGGCACCCTTTATGATCAAACTTAATCATATCACCTCACTTTTCGATTTGCTTCGCCAAATGTGGTTTGGTTTTGAACTAGTGCAACTTTATGATCTGTTAATGAAAGTAAGCATAATCTACTTCCTGATTCAACTTTAAATCACAAATAGACAAAGTTAATCAAGACATTCAATATTGTATTCAGGTCTCGCTGTTAGAGACACTTATGTGTCTTAACGTACTAACTTAATACATAGTTACACCCTACATTTGAGTATAGATGCTAATTTTGTGATTTCAGTGTAATGGTGTTATCATTTACGTAGTACTCTTATTTTTTATGGCAGTACTATAGCATGAAAACATAAAATCAGTCATATATTCGTTATAATGGTGAAAATATGTAACCCAATGACATTCGGATTAGCTTAAAGAAGGCCACATGTTTACCAGTCATACATACATTCCAAATCTAGTATACCAAAAACTACAGAAAAAGCAAAACCTAATGAATTATGATTGAACAAAAACAAGATTCGGTTTAGCCTAAAAAAGAAGTATAATACTAAAGTGTTAACCAAACTGTCTAAAACAATCTCTATTGGCTCTAATCCAGTACTCTTTAGCGCCAAACTAATCATAACAGAACCGTTAGATGTCTATTTGCGTGTTAAAAACATAAACCGCCAAACAATGCATATACCCTAAGGTACTTGCTTTCTTGTAACTTGTTTTGAAATTAACTGTAAATCTAAATAATTTTAAGTACTCTGTCCCACTCTCTAAGAACTCACTAACATGTTCTTGAAAATTTTCATTGTGCTTTGTTAAGATGATATTCTTTTTGAAGGTAAGTACATATAACTAATAAAAGAAATATTTGTGTAAACACTAGCTTTTGAGCACATAATCATTTTGATTCAGAATACTAAAGACTAAAGAGGATGGTTGAATTAAATATGATTGATAAAGAGTTTATATGAGATGACCGCGACACAAATGGACCCTAGAAACACAAGATTAGGTCACAAGCAATCAAATAAGTATGCACTTAGGAGGAAACTTAGATTAGCAGCAAGTTAGGTTCCATAGAGCTTCAGACATAAGCCACAATTTGCCAATGAGTTTTATGTGCTCATATAATCTAATCCCCATACGTCATCAAACAAATACCCAATTGGAAAGGGTTTGGAGTTGATTATAAACTGTAAATTAAAGTATGACCTCAAACGAGTTTATTCGTACTTTATGGGTCGGTTGTATCATTTCTCGTACTTCAAATAATACTTTTTGTTACACATATAACACTGATGGCTAGATATAAGGTTCTAGAGCAGCAATCATGTAGAAAATGTAGAAAACAAATTCATGAATTGAGTATTACTGTAATTTACAAATGCTACAGAAATCTGAAACTCATACAAGGTAAACTCAAGCATTACTCTGTAGTTACTTATTTTTATTTGTTGTACTTGTTCACATTATTATAATATTTTTACTCTGTTTTATCTGTTTTGAATTTACACCAGATACTGCTGAATATGTTATTAAATGACAGCAAAACTTTACTCTTGTGAAGTTTTGTTTCTTGAAGAAAAATCTTGTCGTTTGCTGGGCAATCAATTATTGTTGTGGCATATTTTATAGCAATAAAGCCATCTATACTATTAATTAATCAATTTCAAATGTTAATTAAAGTTTTATGGGATTACACCGAGTGCTTATCTTTAAGTACAGCTAAGTCTTAGTTTTAAAGCAGATTAAAGTACTTAGGATAATGAAGGTTAACATCAGATTATGTTATTGGTAAAACCAGCCAAAAAAAGTGGGTTTACTTTGGTCCAAGAAATCAATGATTAGCAGTAAACTGTACTCTTGGCCGTTACTATTGGTGGGTTAGATTCTTTACCATAATTTTGTTTAGAAAGATGAAGAACCACATGATGAAATTCTTGTCGATTGAATATGGTGTAAAATGGTAGCTTTTGAAACAGAATTAGCAAATTTTAGAGTTTAGAAACATGAAAGCAACAGAAAATTTGAACTCGCCTTAACAATGCCTACTTTTGGTCAATAAATAAAACTGTCCTTTACTATTTACACTTGACTTACGGAAAATGATTTAACAAACTAATATGTCACAACATACTCAAAACATTCCCTTTTTCACATACATAGGTTCACCCGTTTATAACTCTAAAATCGTGAAAATAGCATCACCTTGTCAATAACGTTAGTACTAATCCTAATAGTGACTGATGTCAATCATCCAAGCAACCACATATATCCAAATAACTAAAAGTAAAGTTATGCCGACGGAAAGAAGGGAAAGAGAGTGAGTACGACACGCAAATGAGACTACACACATTACAATTTAGCCAAATATTTTTGGTATACCTAACTTAAGCCAGTTAGTCTATAGCAAAAAGGTGATTCATAAAACCTTTCAGATTTATGAAATCATAAAACAACCACTTGTCACACTAAGGTAAATTTTCTTTTTTGCAATCTTAGGATATAGCCATTACAAAGAGCCAACTTAACTACTCATCAGCTATCTGATTTTATAAAACCTTAGAATAAAGTGATTATCAAAAGATAAAAAGAAGTGGACGCCATGACACGCCATTGAACTCCTTGGTGTTCAAATTGATTCAAATCTCTTGAATGGGTACACTAGGATGGCATACTTTATAGTATTGAATCAAATAGCCATCAAAATATGAGAAAACAACATAAGGTAGGTTATAACAAAAGGACAAACTGAAGTGGAGCCCATGACACACTAATGGGGCTACACCATGTTACAATGGAGATAAAACTACTTTAAAAAAAATGCTATTGGCCAAAGAGAAAAAAGGATCCCACTAATCACATGGGAGATTATCATTGCATCAAATATCAATGGCTCCCCTTTTTAACAAATGCCAAAGTCTGGGACTCCTACCTAAACTTTGTTTGGTATATAGTGTTGAATCATTTATCCAAATTTCAGTTTGGATGTTTCTTACATGCTAAAACTAGCACAATTATTATCATATTTTATATAGTGGAATAAGAAGGTTAACTTAACCGTATCTTATTTTGTTTAAGCAAACAGGTTTATGAACAGCATATCCATAGTTTTACATTCATAGTAAACACATGTATCTAATTAAATAACATGATGGTCAACTGATATATCAGTTAAACAATTTAATCAAAATGAAGTCTATGTGATCTCAAAGAGAAAAACGCACAAAACATCATGCAATTTTTCCTATGGTATATGACACAAATATATTCTCTTTAGTATAATGGCAAAGTATTCAACTAAACAATAACTAATCCTGCCGATTGTCAAGTTCCTCTTGTTTCTTTTCTAATGGATTAGTTAATCACATGTTATATGATTGTTTTTACTAAAAGGATTTCAATATTAAAACACTTTGTCATAAAGAAAAACTGTTATATCTAGCTATGGCTTGTCATGATCGAGCCAAAAAGAGCTACTAGTATAAGGAAAACATAACACTCCAGAAGTCCTACTATAACTCCTGTATAAACTTTCTTATAAAGAATTTTTCATGTCTAAACTGACCACTGATCACCGATTTCACATAAGTCCTAGGCCGTTAGCTGAGTTCCTAGTTTATCAAATAGAAAACCTATGTTTAAGATGTTAGATATCCAGAAGACTCTTAAAGAACCATTAATGAACACCAAAAGGATAAGCACAGAAAATCAAAGCTTTAATCAATGCGAAACAAAATTCATCTATCAAATTAGATAGTATTCCAGATATATTAAACTTGTTCTAGTAACTGATACTTGTGTAATACATCGGTTCAATTCAAATATTCCATACTTATATTTGTGTATCGCCTGATGATATCAAAGATACGCTAGACAATAGTTTCACCTTATTGCATATATTTCCTAATTTTTGTACCAATTGAATAACTCAATTAAGCTGCTAAATGATATGGAAAAGGATCATATATATTCATCAGAAACGGTAGAATCTTACAGTTGGTAGCCGATCAGCATAACTCTTGAATCCCGCTCAAACATTAGGTAGGTCGAGGACCATGATCATAGCCTTGAACATTTGAAAAGACGAATAAACCAACAGAGACAGCAAGCATTCCTAACACAAAGCTCAGCAGAACAATCCTTATTTTCTTTGAAAACAGCTCAACCGCTATGTTCCTCTCTTCATGCAAACTATAAAACTCTTCAATGACCATCTTAACCAGTACATCTAAAACCTTCTTAGACCAAGGCTCAATGTCAGCCGAATGCAAAACCTGGAACATAGATGCCCTTAAATTCTTTACCATTTCTTCTACCTTCAACGAATTCATCTCATCTGTTATAGCTCCATTATAAGAAGGAACACGAATGGTAACAGAGTCAGCAGTGATTGGAGATGATAATGGAGTCATTTCAGTAGTTGCTATGCATGACAGGGGAGTTGATACAACAGGCGATGTGGATGCAAATCGACTCGATAGCGGACTAGGCGTAGCTGGTGATGGTGATATAGTTCCATTATAAGAAGGAACACAAATGGTAACAGAGTCAGCACTTATTTGAGATGATAATGGAGTCACTTCAGTAGTTGTTATGCATGACAGGGGAGTTGATTCAGCAGGCGATGTGGATGAAAATCGACTCGATACTGGACTAGGCGTAGCTGGTAATGGTGATATGAGCTGATTCAAAGACCCAATGAAGCTCTGAAACATTAATTACTAAAATTTGATTACTACAAAGAAAAATAATAGTGCATACGAACCAGAACTCACTAGCGAATGTTCCATTTTATTGAGGTTACAGATCACATGTTTTTCATATTAATGAACTTGGTTAGATGCCTTAAGATGCATGACACAAACTGACAATGGTAATTCTGCATCAACTGAGCTGTGAAGAGTAAATTTAGATAACTGCAGAACAATACGAAAAAAGTAATGACTAGCCAATGCTGACTAAGTGGTCTATCACAAAATATTCATCTTGTTCAACTTAGTTATATGCGCTCAGATGTGTGACACTATTAACAAATTTAAGTTCATATCAACTTACTCAGCTTTAAAACATTGAGGAGTAAATCTTAAGTACTACTAGTACAAAACAAACAATCAGTACAACAGACACCAATTACAATCCAGTATCGATTGAACAATTTATCATATATCATTAATATTGGTGAACATGATTAGAACTGCAAGTTACAACAAAATGCTCTTATGTATTGCAGCAACTTGTAACAAAATATCTCTAATTTTATGACACTTAGTTAGCATTTAGACAGTTTCAAGTAAGCTAAAGTCAGATGTATACAAAGCAATGTATCTCATTTTCTATCCAAAAGAACAGTAGTAGCTGATTCTTCCCCGATTTCTCTTTTCCCTCAATTTATAACATAAAGTAGATGTGAACAGCTTTTAAGCAGGAATAAGGCCAAGTATCCAAAGAACTAGGAAGCGAGGAATGTGAATTTCGAAATAGTATTCACTAGCCAATGTTACTTAACTTGTCTTCAACATAACAGTCGTGTCATTGAGCTCAGTTTGATACTTAACAAGCCGTGACACTACTAACAAAGCGCAAACTCAGATCAACTTCTAAGCAGAAAAAAGACCACATATCTTTATACTAATGAGTCATGTACGATAAATTTGAGATAGTGAGTGTAGATAACTTAAACCAATCATGAAGGAACGAAATCCGCTGCGCAAACATTAACTCGCAACCATGGTACCAACCCACTTATAACGAATAAGTACCAATCATTCATTCGAAGAAGCAACCTGCAATTTCAATCTAATGTTTTTATTTCTATCATAAATGTGTTTGCTATTACTGCAACTGCTAGCCTATACAGTAAGTTAATTATAAGCGGTAACTGAATATACCAAATTAAACTAGTACATAGCAAATATGAATCACTAACCGATATTAACTAGTCTATCACATGACAGTCTTGTTGATGAACTTGGTTCGATGTTTTAATATGCATGCCACACTACTACAGAAAGTGTGAATCCAAAACCGTATTTGAAACATTAAAGGTAAATCCAGATTACTGCATACTGGTACATAACAAACAATAAAGACTATCCAAATGTAGTTGATTTATCACATGTCATTCATATTGTGAACTTGATTAGATGCTTAACAATACGTCACTACTATTAAAGAGTAAGACCGTGTTAAACTTTTAAGCATAAAAATGCCACATATCTGCAAACTAATGACACATGATCAATGATTAAAAAACATTCAACAGGTATCAAAACCTAAACCTAACTCTCTGCATGAATTAAATCAGCTGTAAATCTTTAAATTGCAAGCAAACATATCATAAGTAGAACTATCAATCATTTACTGCTGATACAGCCATAATTACACTAAATTTGTAATATCTATCGTAAAGATGTGTGCTATTAGCCTATTATTGTATGTTCTACCTTATAACTTTTTTAACAACTCTATAACTCAGCTCAAACATTAACTAAAGACGCAGTACGTAGCCGAAGAACATTATTAAAATCCAATAAATAAACCTCAATAGATTCAATAAGCGGAAAAAGAAAGCATAATAAAATAACAAAGGTACCATAAACATTGAGCTTGAAATAGTAAACAACCGTTAAATACATAAAGTAACTATGTCGTAATTATATCAGCTGTCCTAATATTAACTGACAAGCAGAGTTCCAAATCATTTATAACGTAAGCTGCCAGTCATTTATCGCAATAAGCACACCATAATTTCACTCTAAATTTCTGTTTCAATCCTTAAAAGGAGCAATTCTAAACTTACTCAACTATTCAAAAATTCCAAACAAATATCACACGCAGCAAATCATAATTTGTAGCCACCTCTGATAAAGTCGTATATCACAGGACGTTCATGTTGATCAACTTAGTTAGTTGCTTTAAGATGTGTAACACTAGTAGCAAAGTGAAATTTTATATCAAGAGCTTTAGACCATTAAAGAGTAAATCTGATTACTACGAGTATAAAAAAATAATTTAGTACACAACAAACATTAATCAATAGACAATGGTATTTAAATTTTTACCACATGACAGTCAGTATTACGAGGACACATGGATACGAGTATACGACAAACATAAACTTATATCAACTTCCAAAGCTGGAATAAAGCCGTATCTAAAATTAGGAGCCGTGAAGTGTGCATTTTTAGTAGTAATCGCCACTTAGTGTTAATAAAGTTTTCTAAATATGACATAACTATCATGCTAATGACCTTGATTTGATGCTTGATAATTGACAGTGTCAAAGCATTTGTATATCTATATCAACTTCTCATCAGAAACAAAGGAACTAAGTCAGCTGCAAAATCATTAAATCGCAGCAAAAAAACTTACCCAAAAAAAAACTTACTGAAAAAAAAAACTCCTAAATCATCCATTCAAAGAAGCAAATCATGTACTCACTCTAAAATCAACTCAAATGGTAACTAAAAGCCGTAAAAAGTGTACAAAACTATTAATTAAATCAGCTGCACACCACAATTTCGCTTTAAACTCATTCATAAGTATTAAACTCAACTATTACTATAACTATCAAATGAGTTAATTAATAAACCTCAACAGATTCGCTCGATTGATCGTCGTTTACACCTACGCCTCCAAAATTACCAATTCATCCAGAACCTCAACAACCTCATCCGTATTCAAGCTCAATTTACCAATCTACACTCTAATGATTTTATTTTTATCATAAATGTGTTTGCTATTACTGTAATTTCTAGCCTATACAGTAAGTTAATTATCAGTGGTATCTGAATCTACCAAATAAACCTAGTACACAGCAAATATGAATCACTAACCGATATTAACTAGTCTATCACGTCACTATTATTAAAGTGTAAGATCGTATTAAACTTCTAAGCATAAAAAATGCCACATATCAGCAAACTAATGACACATGATCAATTAATAAAAAACATTCAACAAGTGTGAAAACCTAAACCTAACTCTGCATAAACTAAATCAGCTGTAAATCATTAAATTGCAAGCAAACATATCATAAGAAGAACTATTAATCATTTACTGCAGATACAAACCATAATTTCACTTTTATAATATCTATCGTAAAGATGTGTGCTATAAGCCTATTATTGTATGTTCTACCTTATAACTTTTTTGACAGTTTTAACAACTCTTAACTCAGCTCATACAATAACTAAAGGCGCGGTAACCGAAGAACATTATCAAAATCTAATAAATAAACCTCAACAGATTCAATAAGCGGAAAAAGAAAACATAATAAAATAACAAAGGTACCATAAACATTTAGCTTGAAATACTAGTAAACAACCGTTAAATACATAAAGTAACTATGTCAGAATAATATCAGCTGTCCTAATATTAACTGGCAAGCATAGTACCAAAACATTTATAACGAAGAGCTGCCAATCCTTTATCGCATTAAGCACATCATAATTTCACTCTAAATTTCTATTTCAATCCTTAAAAGGAGCAAATGAGTAATTCTGAACTTACTCAACAATTCAAAAATTCCAAACAAATATCACTACGCAGCAAACCATAATTAGTAGCCACCGCTGATTAAGTAGTCTATCACAGGACGTTCAGGCATATCAACTTAGTTAGTTGCTTAAAGATGTGTTACACTAGTAGCAAAATGAAATTTTATATCAAGAGCTTTAGACCATTAAAAAGTAAATCTAGATTACTATAACACAATAATTTAATACACAACAAACATTAATCAATAGACAATGTTATTTGAGTTTTATATCACATGACAGTCAGTATTAGAAGACACATGCATACGACAAACATAAATTTATATCAACTTCCAAAGCTGGAATAAAGTCGTATCTAAAATCAGGAGCCATGAGCTGTGCATTTTTAGTAGTAACCACTACTTAATGTTAATACAGTTTTGTAAAACATAACTATCATGCTAATGAACTTGATTCGATGCTTGATAATTGACAACGTCAAACATTTGTAATCTATATGAACTTCTCATTAGCTACAAAGATCACGTATTATAATAATAACTTCAATGCACTGTGCATGAACTAAGTCAGCAGAAACATCATTAAATCGCAGCAGAACAGCTTACGGCAAAAAAAAACTCCTAAATCATCCATTCAAAGCAAATCACATACTCACTCTCAATTTGTATTTATATCCTAAATGTATGATAGTACGGCAACGTCTAGCTTATATGCTAAGTTATAAAACTACTCTAAAATCAACGCAGATACCTAAAAGCCGTAAGAAGTGTACAAAACTAAAATTAGCCATAAATTAACTAAATCAGCTTAACAATCATTAACTCACAACGAAAGTACCAAACCATTTATAACGAATAACTGTCAGTCATGTATCGCTAGAAGCACACAATAATTTCGCTCCAAACTTATCTGTAGTCTAACACAAGTATTAAACTCAACAATTACTATAACTATAAAATGAGTTAAAAAATAAACCTCAACAGATTCGCTCAATCGTCATTTACACCTAACGCCTCCGAAAGTACCAAATCATTTATAACAAATAACTGTCAGTCATGTATCACAAGAAGCACACAATAATATCGCTCCAACTTATTTATAGTCTAACACGCGTATTAAGCTCAACAATTACTAGAACTATAAATCGAGTTAAAAAAAATATAAACCTCAACAGATTCGCTCGATTGATCCTCATTCACACCTAACGCCTCCGAAATCAACGATTCATCCAGAACCTCAACAACCTCATCCGAATTAAAGCTCAGTTTACCAATCTACACATCAAAACACCAAAAATCAAATCCGTGCCACATCTTCAAAATCGAAACAATAACATAACGATTCAAACAAAATTACATCAAAAGATAACAAATCCTCATCAACAGGTTCCGAAATCAACGAGATCTTATCAGATAGGACGTCGTCTTCGGTAATCGGCGCGAAAGCTGAGTTTAAGCTCTTTTTGACGCTCTGTTACATCAAATCAATAAAATATTCAAATCAAAACACACAGTCACACACATAGTTATATAAAAAAAAAGCGTAACTGATCGGTGATTAAAATGAATCGTTTTAGTTTACCTTTTGTTGTTTTTTGGAAGCCGGTTTCGCTTTGCGATTCGAGTGAGATTGATCCTTCTTTGGTGTTTGAGCTTCGAGATGATGATCTTCTCTCATTTTTTTTATAAAAAAAAATGAAAAGTGAAAATGAAAATGTGGTTTTTGGCGCCAAAATGTTTGAAAGGTTTTTTGATTTTTTTTTGTGGTGTGTGTGTGAAAAGTGTGAGTGGTTGTTGGTTAGTTTGTTTGGCAGGGTAGGTTTATTTATAGTTGGGTTTCAATGTTAATGAGCCGGACTCTTTGGTCTACACACATTTATAGAGCATTTAGCTTTGTGTTTAAGGTACGTTTGGCGGATAAGTTTATGAAAGTTTATTTTTTAGAAAAAATAATAATGTTATTTTTAAGATTTAAGTTCATTTGGATACCAAACTTATCTAAGATATGAGGGGACTCATCCTCACCCTCCATCTTTCTATCATCCAATGGCTGAGATTAAATCCCATTCTATACTGTAAGGGTATTTCGGTCATTTCACTCATCCACTATATAAGTCTTTTTTCTTCTTTTTTTTTCTCATAAAACACAGATACGTCTTTATTTTGTCTCTTTCTCTCTCTCTGCCTCCCATCTACTTTCTCTCTCTACATCGAATCCATTTCGATCTATCATCAAGAACGATAATCCGTCATCTCAAACCAGTTAATCTATAATCACGAATATAGATTAGTCCATCATCAGGGATTATGATCTATTCTTAATTTTAGCAAATTTGATTTGGGTAAGCTTATTAATTTATCGTTATTATAATTATAAGCTTTCAATTAGCTTATTTTGAACGAATTAGATTGATTTATTTGTTCTTAATCATAAGCTAACTTACTAGGTGATTTATTTTAATATGTTGATTTGTTTGAATAAGCTTATGGATAAGTTGTTGAACTAGATGAGAGTTATGAATAAGCTTTTGAATTAGAAGAGAGTTATGAATAAGCTTCTTAATTAGATGATTTGAATGTATTTTTTTGAATTATAAGTTAGCTTATTAGTTTTGTAAACGAATTGTCAGATTTTATCAATAAGAGAGTTATAAATAAGCTTATGTTCGTGTGTAAAAAGCTGTTTTAATATGAAATTTTATGTAGCTGATGTAAGCTTGATATATCATATATGATACCTCATTTATCATATATGATAGATATATGATATACGATATATGATAGGTGTATCATATATGATACATGAGGTATCATATATGATGTTTTGACACACCATCAAAAAGCCCACACTTTATGATTAATTTACAGAAAATATCTTTAAGCACTTTAAACATGCCTTCTTTCATATATAATATTGTATATATGATATTGTATAAAGATCGACTATGGATGGCTATGGTAAATAACATGTGTCTTAGAGTTGAGAATCATATATATTTGATAAGACCCAATATCATAATCAAATATGATTGTGGCTTATTATCAGGTTTTATCTATGATGTGCTATGAATAAGGTTTTATTTATTCTTTCCTCTATTCTATTAATGCAGATTGTGCCAACAAAACAACGAGCAAATATGGATGTTGCAGTTGCCTAGTTGAAACAAAGCATTAAGACGTGCACGCATATTGTAAGGATAAGATAAAGTCGTCGTCGAGGCCAAAGAAGAATTACAAGAGAAAAGTATATTTGGTTGAGAATGAAGAAAAATTGATTGAAGATGAAGAAGAATTGATTGAAGATGAAGAATAGTATTTCTAATAATAAGAATGTTTGGGTTTTAGTTATGAATTGAGTATACTCATTTCTTTTTTTTTTATCTTTTTATTATGAATGAGTGTTTTAATCATCATTGGTTACCTTCTATTTAAACAAGTGTTTTATTATGAATTGTATGCTTTTAAAAAAACACTCTTTTTTATTATCTGAACAAACGTTTAATCATCGATTCAGCAAGCTCTTTATTTTAAGCATAAAGTCAGCAGGCCTTTTGTTGAATATGTCAAACTTTTTTTTTTGAGTATCATATATGATAATGCATTATCATATATGATACTCATAAAAAAAATACTCTTTTAATTTTTTAAACAACTGTTTAATCATGAATCCAACAGATTCCTTGTTTTAATCATGAATTCAGTAGAGCATTTGTTCAATATGTCAAACCTTTTTTTGAGTATCATATATGATACTTCATTATCATATATGATAATGCAGTATCATATATGGCATAATTTAAGAGTTACATGTGTTATTATATATAATACTAAAAAAAGGTAAAAACTATGGTTGAAGAATATGATAAAAACTTTAACAAAATAACCATACAAGCCAAAACTTATATCTACAGATGTTTCGCCATTTCATATTCAACAAAAATGATAATGATTGAGTAGCATTGCAAAGTTAAACCAATACATCACCATAAAAAATTACTAAGAGACAAACTATTCAAACGTTTAAGACAATGGATGTTGATCTCAGTTATCAACATTTTTGTTGCAAACTTGGCGCTCGTCTTTGTCATCTTCGTGCACATGATCTTGTTATTTCAGTCGTGAATCTAGTGTTCCACTTCTTGGCCTTGATATAACTGAGTTCTCTAGAATGCATTGAAAACAGCTTCTACTACACAAGCAAAAAGATTTGGTTTTAATTTCAAACATATTATCATATATGATATACTATAGAAGTTGAATTTCAATCAGATTATCATATATGATAATATACACACAACTAACTTTTAATTACCCACCAGGAGATCACAGACTTGTTTGTATTTGTTTTGAAGCACGTTATCATATTATCATATATAATACCTCCAAATATCATATATGATATATTTATCATATATGATATATAGAGGTATCATATATGATACATCTGTTCATCGTAGCCTACGTTTTCAACATAACTCTCCTAATAAGCTTATTTTCAAAAGTCACCTTTTGCTTATCCCACAGCTTCAACAACTTCATTTATAAGCTTATTCACATAACTCTATTTTAATTTATATACTTATTCATATAACTCTTCTAATAAGCTTATTCAAATTAAGCTTAACTATAACACATCAAATAAGGTTAATTATAACACATCAAATAAGCTAACACATTCAAAATCATATCAAAATAAGCTACAAAAGAGTAAATTGATAAGCTAAAAAAAGCTATCATCTTATTCTTATAAAATCTAAACTCGTATATGAATTCACGTCAAATAAACTAAAAAAATAAGCTTAGTTACATAAAAAAATATATAAAAAAGAAGAAGATATGGATCATGATGATTTACCTGATGTTTATGAATTGTTAAAGGAGATGATTGGATTCGAAGAAGATGATGAGATAATAGATCGGGGATGGATCGAACTCGTTTTTTTAGATCGGAATGATGGATCTAATAATGGTTTGTGTGTGTGTGTTTTGTGTTTTTTTTTTGTATGAATGGATCAAGAAGATAGGAAGATAGACGGGGTAGTGGATTTAGGAGGTGGGTGGATGGGTTAAAATGACCAAAATGCCCCTCCGTCTTTTTTAATTAAAAAAGAAGGGTTGATCTCAACCATCAATCTTTTTTGGATGGATGGTTGAGATGTGTCCCTTAGTTTCTAAAAAAATACATGTATTCATTATAACCCTTCTCTATTTTTAAAAATAAGTCTTGTGTGGTTGATATAATTTAAAAAGCATTTAAAAGAACTCCAATAACTCACTACAGCTCCCGCTAGTATTGTCAAACATACTCTCGTTTTTAAAAACTAA
The DNA here is from genome assembly GCA_025667525.1 of Glebionis coronaria. Taxonomy (NCBI): domain Eukaryota; kingdom Viridiplantae; phylum Streptophyta; class Magnoliopsida; order Asterales; family Asteraceae; genus Glebionis; species Glebionis coronaria. The sequence goes on along the minus strand of CM046877.1, from coordinate 163,008,472 downwards.
CTTATAGAGGAATAGAGCTACGAAACTATACTAACTTTTAAATAAATTATTCATTGAAAATTTACATGTATAAATTACATCAATCGTAAATATGTTCTATTATTATGTGTATGTGTTCGTGTATGTGGTCGTTGGGTCACATATACATAGACCGTGAGAACATATCAAGTGACAGTTGAGCCAAAGCAAGGCATTTTGGCCTATATGTTAGAGAATACGAGGAGACTATCAAAAGAAACAATACAACTTTGAGAAAGCGCGCAACACCCTATTATCCACAAACCTCTTAAGAACCATCTGTTCAAAGGCATGGTCGAGCGTGATCCAGGTTTTAAGGAACATTGCCCCCAAAGCGCTACATTGACCTAGACCTCACCCCCGAGGCACAACAGTATGCTACGCCAGGTACAGTGTATGTGCTCATATAAATACCCTAGAGCGTTCTGTTGATCCCTTAGATCTTGTTAGTCTTAGCTTGAAGACTTAGTCTACACAGAATAAATTCTATATAGACTTAGTAGAAATCTTAAATGATATCAAAGAGTATGCAGAATCTACTCTTTGATATTATAAAGATTATATGAATAATATGAACAAGGATGTAACTCAAATACTTCAATATTGTTATTGATAATATTAATAGTCTAAAGCGGAGTATTAAGAATTACAATCTTAAAGTAAATGAATTGAAAAGATATGTTTCTAAAGCTGACCTAGGACCTCCTTTTATAGCACAAGGAGTCCTTAACGAAATAAAGATCTAAATAAATAATTTAAACATTAAGATATATATGCACACTATCTCCTAAAAATAGCTTCACACGTCTTCAATCTTTATCCCTAATCAGCACTAATATGGCTACCAGCATTAATCTTCTTTTGCCTTGTTTTGATCAATTCTGTTCACATACTACCAGTACTAAGAATATCACTACTAGTATTAAACAATATTAATACTGGTAGTGTAATACAAAACCAGTACTAATATCATTCCTAACAATCCTTCCCTAAACTTGTGATTCCTCTTTCAAATCCACAAGTTTTAAACAAAATGGGAATAAATTAAAACTGCATAAAAGTACTATTAGTAGTTCTTCTTATCTTTACAGCTTCCCTTTCATACTGATCATAAATTCATTTTATTACTTCTAAGGCCATATCAGAAACTTTAGATGAGATTGATAACTTCTCTATGATCATATTAATCAATACTCCAAAACTCAAAGGATACTCCTTGTCTGTCAACGTCTAAATAAGAGTACCTCCAATAGTGCAAGCATGATGAACACCACAGGATTCAAACAAAGTCCAAGTAAGCTTGTGAAATCCTTTCCTCTGCTCTTTCCATAGCTCATCATCTTTGTCTGGGTCAAACAACATTTTTAGTTCTACCCACAACTCTTTATCTTTATCATGAGTAGGCTCTTCTGTTGAAAACTTTTCTTTGACTAAATTCCATAGGCTAATCAAATCATGCCTATCAAAACCTAAGAGCAAATCATCAAAGTGAGAATACCTTTCATGATCTTCACAAATACTTGTTCTGAGAATCTTTCAATATGATCTAGTACATCCATCATTTTCATCATCCAAAATTTCCCACCCATAAATTGGATGTTTGACTAACAAAGGTTCAACCATGATAGTAACAGATGTCACCACCTTCATGATACTTTCTAAGTCTTCCTTTGACAAATATTCTTTTTTTTTAGTTGTCTTTAACTTTTCAGGTACCTTTTTAATTTTATCATTAGATGCCTTTGCATTATTTGACTCTGTTTCATTTTCTTCAATCTCAATACTAAACTCCTTGAAAGTGTCCATGGTATTGCTAACAATCAAGACCCAATTAATCGATTCACCATAAGAATAACCTTGTAAAGCCCTTTTTGTTGTGCTTGTCTATTCATGAATAAAAGACATCATAATCTGCCATTTCTTGTTGGTAGATAAATCATCAGTTCTTTCTCTGGTATAAACCTCCATGAACATTTTGACCTTTCTTCATCACTAATCTCTCCATTCACTTGTGCTACTTCCAAATTAGCTTTCCACTCACACCATTTATGCACTCAGTCTATCTTTCTTGCTCTTTCATTTCCTTAGCATCATTGTCTAGTTCAACATAAATTTCATTAACAGTTTGCATGATCATATTATGTGTTGCTTGATCAGCATCTACTGGTCCTTTTTTTCTCTTCTTTGGTTTGGGTTCTTCTACTAAAACAAATTTCCCTTTGTATTTTGCATCAATTTTTTGCCCTGAAAAAGATGTTGGTTGTGCTTCTGAGCCTCTAATGATCAAAGTAGGCAAAATAACATTTGAAGATGTTGTTTGAGCAACCCTTGTTGTTTGAGCAACCTTTGGACTGATGATATACTGAGACCCATCATCCTCGATCTCTTTTGAGCTTGGCTTATCAAGATTCTCCTCTTGTGTCCTCCCCTTACTAGTACATATCATCTCTTCATCAAGTCTGAAATACTCCATACTACCACCAGCACTTGAACCATATTTGGAATACCAGCATTAATATTTTCAATGCCAACATTAAGATTTTCAATGCCAACATTAAGATTGTCAAAACCAGCATTAAACCCTGCAACACCAGTATTAAAGTTTCTTCTATCCTCCCTTAAAACTTTAACTGAACTAAGACCAAGAAAAAGTAAACAACTTTTCTATCTTCATCCTCAAACCCTTCATCAATTCTTCTACCACTTTCCTCCCCTGAATTGATGGTAGTTGGAGAAGTACCAAAAACATCATCTGATGAAGAAAAAACAACAAACCGTCTAGAATAATATGGTTGTCCACTCTTGATGTTGGCAAGTAAGTCTTTTAATTCATCGATCTCCTGTGCTTGAGAAGTAATCACAGCTGCCTGATTCTCTTTATCATGCTTCAAAACCACCACCTTGTTACAAAGATTAGTAACCATCAATTCCAATTGTTTCAGTCTTCATCACCACTTCCAAGGGAAGGAACCCTTGTAGATGGATCATTGGACCTAGTAGGGGTCTTATGAATGTTACTCATGTCCTGTGTAGGGGTGGAAACGAGCCGAGCCGAGCCCGAGCTCGCTAGAGCTCGAGCTCAGCTCGTTTAAGTTTTACAAATCTCGAGCTCGATCTCAGCTTATTTCGAGCTTTATTATTTTAGCTCGGGCTCGGCTCGTGGTATGGTAGAAAAGCTCGGGCTCGGGCTCGAGCTTGACTCGTTTATACGATTTGGCAATGTAAACATAGAACTTGGCTCGAGCTCAGCTCGTAATATATCTAAATTAGGCTCGTTAATAAGCTTGTTATTAAGCTTGTTAAAAAGCTCGTATATAAAAAATTAGGCTCGTTTAGGTTCGCGAGCCCAAACGAGCTTTGTACGTAAAGCTCGGGCTCAAGCTCGTTTTAGTAAACGAGCTGCAACTTAGGCTCGAGCTCGTTTAGGCTCGGCTCGTTCGACCTTTTTATCGATCCGATCTCAAGATTTTCACGAGCAGCTCGACTCGTTTCCACCCCTAGTCCTGTGCTACTTCAGCCACAGTAGGAGTAGCCCCACTAGTTATATTAGGCCCACCATCACTAATATTCGCATCTGCACCAAGGTCTAAAGTAGATGTCCCAAGCTCAGATACATGAGACACCTGTCTGCCCTTTTTCATATATGTTTTGGAAACTGGTGGAGAGGTAGAAAGAATAAAGGCTACTTTAGTTGATGTGGGTTGGGACACAATTGGGTCTGTTGCTCCTTCATCAATACCTAACTCCAACATAGAAGTAGTAAGAAGAACCACTTCATTATTCCATTTCTTATTAATCCTTTTCATCTGACCAAAAACCCTACGTGCTAGGACAGGGGTCTTATATTCCCTCTTATGGTTTCCCAAAGAATGACCCATCTCAATAAGTATAGCCATTAAGAACCTTGGGTACATAAGAAACTTATGCCTGCTATCAATATTATTTATCATACTAGTAAAATTTAAGATGACTAAAGTTGTAGAACCTGTTATTATAAAGACAAACCATGGCAGTGTCTATATTTCTTCCAAACTGATCCCAAGAAGCACTTTTGGACTCATGCAATGAATTAAAACATGAGCCAAATACCTCCATTAAGGAGAGAAAGCAACCTTGAAAAAGGTGAAAGTCCCACCACTCCTATAACCAATATTAATTAACTACATCTATAATTTCAGTATTGAGCAAAGTAACAACCCCATCAGCATCTCCCAACTTCAAATGCTCCCTTACTAATGCTTCTGTTATACTAATGCTTCTGTTAGGACTAATTCTTTTCCACTTACTTTTTCTTTGATGATTTGAAGTCCATCATTTGTTTCCGCTGCCACAGGTGTTTTCTAAAACTGATGAATAATAGTTTTAAGTAACTTAGGGTTAATGGTGAAGGCATGATGAATATGACAATGTTTAGGAAGTTGATGATCTCATGAAATGGTGGATAATCATGATGCTCAGTAAGACAAGCAACTTGGTGTGAGTGTCACAAAAAGAAAGGTTCGCCATTTGAGGTGGATGAATAAACAAAGGATATGGATGAGTGAAAGTATGTGAGTTAAGAATACAAAGTAAATGTAAAGTTTTGATGAGAAGAATTAAGATTTTATAGAAAAATTAGAGAGGTTTAATTAGGCCGTCAATATCAAGTTGCCTAAAATAGAGTAGGAATAGGTAATAATGATTTCTTTTAAAAGATACAAGTAAATATCACACCAAGAATACCCATGGTTGAAGTAATTACATAACGGTAATATGTAAAAACTCTTTCCAAAAACAGAACTAACAGACACCCACCAAAACTAATATACACTAACAATTAAGAATAATGCTACCAGCATAAATTCTCAAACCATTATTAACCAAAAATTAGGGATGAGCAAAAGAACCGGATCGGAACCGAGAACTGGACCGGAACCACGAAGAACCGAACCGGAACCAGAACAGTTGGTTCTAGTTCCAGTTCTTGTTTTTGATATTTTTTGGTTCTCGGTTCGGTTCCACCGGTTCTAGAACCAAATACCCGATAACTCTAAAAATATTATAAATTTTTTTATTTTCCATACTCAAAAGCTAATATCATAGGTAATATAAAGAAACACAACTAGACTACTCTTAAAAAACAAAACGAACATATTAAACTCTAATCTTAATCCGTTGAAATATAAACACCTATCGTTATTATCAAATCAATAGAACTAAGTTTTATGATGTTTTTTATTTGCATTCAATGTATGTCTTCTCAATATTAACGAAATATGTATGTCTTGTTAGTACATAATTACTAATCACTATATTTTTATAATATAAAAATTGATTTGTATTTTATAATTGTTAATATGGTACTTTCAATAAGTTTGAATAATTTGTGAGTTTATTTACTTTTTAACAAAAAAGTTTATATAATATGACAAGGCATGCCAAATACATTCACTTTGTAAGCATAATGTTAAATAATTAGTAATCTATATCTTTATTTTGATTTGCTTTTTAATATGATACAAATTCAACCGATATTGAGCCTGATAATTTTGATTCGGATTTTGGTAAAAGAAAAAAGTGAACATGTGAAACTATATAATGTTTATTTATTTGAGCCTATACTTAGTTGTTAAATATTGTTGCTTTTAACGTAAATGATTGTAAATACTTAAAAGATTTTTTTGTTGACTTAATTCATTAGTGAGTGAGTTTTTCTTCTTCTTCTAGAAAATCGGTTCCTATACGGGTAGAACCAAAGAACCGGAACTGGAACTGGAACCAGAACTAGAACCGAAAAATATATTTGGTTCAGTTCTCGGTTCCTATTTTTCTCAAAATTTTGGTTCTCGGTTGCACCGGTTCCGGTTCCAGTTCTACCGGATCTAGATCCACGCTCATCCCTACCAAAAATTCCACCTTTTCAAACCCCAAACTGCAGAAACATGTACATAAATTTGTACGTAACAATATACAACAATTTTTTTAACTCAAAACTCACACAATAGTATAATTTCACATACAAAGAGAATTGAAATAACATCAGAATCTAAGCAAGCCATCAAAGTACTCATTGAACACTTAAACATATGAGATAGACAATGAGTCCGGTATAGTTCCTTGATCAGAGGCTTTTATTAAAACAAACCCTTTCATGTATGCTCATTAGTAATCCTACTAAACACTTTACACTTGTAGGTTGCTTTAACCTCTGGTTTGTGACAACCATTATCAGTACCAAGATTGTAACACCCCACTTTGACAAGTGGACCGTTACATGATAATTATGGCGTGTCATCAAAGCATACAAGGTAATGTCCTAAAACTTAAATGACCATAAAGGGGAAAACCATAATCAAACATCGGTTCCCATACATAAGCCCAAACATAAATAAAGTAAATAGAATAGGAAGGACAAAACAAGTGTCCAAGCAAGCATAAGTATATGAGGCAAAAGGAGAATAATTCTAAGGCAACTTCCATCCTATGCACGTCATCCAAATTCTCCAGTCTGTCCTTGGGTACCTGCCGTTTAGGTCATGGAAAGGAAAATATACGGCTGAGCAATACGCTCAGTGAACAGATATAATGACAATGAAATGATAACATAAACATAGGTAAAGAATGAAATGAAAGTATGAAATGATAGTGTAGCGGAATAATGTAAGTCCTAGAAAACCTAGTTTAAACTTATAAAACTGGTTTCACTTTTCTGAAAAGAATTATGTTTAGTTTATACTGAAAACTGTATTTTAAATATGCTCGGAGTCCATATAGATCATGTTACATCAACGTGCATAAATACTTAGAGGGGTGACCACATCATGCAATTAGAGGGGCTGCCTCTAATTAATATATAATATGATTGGAGGGATCAGCTCCTGTAACGGATTCAAGGCATACACTGTTAATGCAAGTGATGCCTAAAAACATTATTAGTGTTAACTAATCTTTCTTAGTTTTGATCACAACAAACCATACAACACATTTAGTGTAAAACACAAAATGAATTATTTAACTAACACTATCATCAAGGTAATAATCATATCACTAACCTTTCTTAATCATACTTAGTGATCATCAAAATGATTATCTTTAAAACTCACTTTTGTTAATATGACAAAAGACTTTTTAATAAACTTTCTTTTTTAGAAAATGTTTTATTAAAATGGAAAATGAAAATTTGAAAATAGCATATTCCAAATGTTGTTAGAATGTCCTTTGAAGGTTTCAAATACCTCTGATATTCCCACCCCACTAAAAGACAAAAAACGGAGCGGAGTCTAGTGGCGGTACCTTAAGTACCTACGCGGTTCCTTAGCGATAAGGTACCGCGGGGTGAGATAAGGTACCGCGCACAGCTAGCCGTTATAGATCCGTTATACTTTGTCTCCTTTAAATAGTGGGTCAAATCTCATTTTCGAGTAAGCCTCTTGGACGTTTTTCTCAGCCCTCTTTCTATTTTCTATAGTATAATCATTAGTAAATGATCACTTAAATTGTTAAGGATGTTTACATATGATTATCCTCTTGATCCCCTCCTTTACATTGTCCAATGAGAAGATCACTCACTCACTAGTGTTGTGATAAAGATGAATCTATGAGCTAGTCGTATTCATCATGATACCTTTTTGTTTTAGGTCAATCCAATGTATTTATGAATACTTGGACTAGTTGTGTTCATCCAAGTTATTTGTGGATACTTGGATTTGTTGTGTACATCCATTGCATATGTGTTTGCTTGGATTTGTGTTGTGTAAATCCAAGCTACATGTGTGTACTTGGATAAGTCTAGTTGAGTTGTAATAGATTTGATTAGGAGTTCTCACTAAACTATAAAGTGATATGGTTGTGTCTTGTGAGTTCTCACTAAACTTAAAAGTGATTAGTAGTTGTGTTGTGTGAATTTCTCACTTAGCTTCAAAGTGAAGAGTCGTGAAGATTGGTTATAGCTTTCTATTAGAACTCGACATCTAGCCTTGTGTCGTTAAATTGTGAAGTAGGCAACGTCGTGAAGATTGGTTCTACCTTAAGATTAGAACTCGACATCTAGCCTTGTGTCGTTAAATTGTGAAGTAGGCAACGTCGTGTAGATTGGTCCTAGCTAAAGATTAGGTCTCGACATTTAGCTTAGTGTCGGAAAATAATGTAAGCAACGATGTAAGGTTTTCTCCGCCGAGAAGGGAGTTTGTGGATATAGTGGAAATCTCGAGTAGGTGTACTCGAGGAGTGGAGTAGAAACGAGGATAGAGCCTCGTTGTCGAACCACTATAAATCTTGGTGTCTTCCCACTAGGTTGTCTCCTTCCTTACTCTTTACTTATTTCATTATCATTATACTTACCTATTATCTTTGCTAGTGCATTTGAATTGAACCTAATCATTATGCAACTTAGCCTCAAGTAAAAGATAGTTTTGATACAAACCAAATTGAAAGTAATTTTAATTTGGTCACCAATCGAAGAGAAACTATTCAACCCCCCCTTCTAGTTTCTACAATTGGTATCAGAGCGATGGTCACTCAAGATCTTTAAAGTATATTGTACTTTGAAACTTGGATCGATCCATTGTCTCCTCAAATTAGAAGGTCTAGTTGTACTAAAGTTTCTCTTTGGTCAAAACTATGTTTTCTTTGAAAATACGTCTTTTAATTGATAATATTGCATCCCACTTAAGATTAGTAGCCTTTATGCATTTTAGATATACTCTTGAAATGTATCTACTAGTTTGCATCTTGCTTTGTGTAGGTACTCATGAAGATCAATCACTTAATTGGTTGTGGATTGAGTTACTTGCAATCATCTTCATTGATCTTTAACATCTTTGAATGATGATACCAAGATGATTGGGAATGATACTAGTCCTTGAAGACTTAGTACTCATCATAGTCATTGATTGGGCATAGCACTTATTCCTTCATGGATTTCCCTTTGTGGCCAAGGTACGCTTTCGTTCTTCCACACGCCCTTTGATCATTCTTTTGATCATTACTTGACTATGTGCTTGTTCTCGGCATCCTTGCCTTGACATTTATTTGTGGTTTGTGCTTTTTTTCCTTTATCCTCTCAAACCTTCATTGCTTGGATACTTGACTCACTATGGTGATGTAGAGTGAGTTAGTAGAAGCTTAAAGTATCAAGCATGATTTCCATGGTTTGCACCCATACGGTTAGTAGGCCCTTTGTGGGAGAGAAAGTGAATTAATACCTTGCTCATATTTTGGTTTAGACTAAGACTATTATTGAAAGTGATCTTAGTCTATACTTCAATAATTGCTTTGTGCTTATTCATTACCAAAGTCGTTTAACGTTTCGCCGGAAAGGCACGTCTTAAACCACTATATATGACACAAGCTCTTCGTTACCACTATTGAAGATTGTCATTAATCCCTTGAGCATTGGTCCTAGTCTTGATTCACTTCCCTTGACTTCTCTCCACTTAGTCGTTTTACTACGAGTAGTCGTTTGTCCGTTTCGGTTCTTTTCGATCTTGATTCAACTCGTAATCCTTCATTAAAACATATTGCTTAGTGTTATGATGATCCAATGATATTCTAAAAGGCTCATGATTTAATCTTAAGTATTTTAGAAAAACTTGGTTTTCAAAATTTGGTGTTTTTCATAGATAAAAACCTGCCTCTATAGGCGGTTCCTTATCTAGGCGGCTCAAAGGCGCAGTACCTTATCGATAAGGTACCGCGGGCAGTAACTTTTGTCAGAGCGCCAGTTTGATTATTTTATTCTTTTCAAACCACTATCTCTCTCCCAAAAACACACAACGACGGTTTTCTTGTTTTTCCACCATTGTTGAAGCTTCCAAAACCTTCCATCACTCAAATTAATTGATTCCAAGTAGTGGGTTTCACTCATCCTTCATCTAACATCAATTAATTATAAGTATTTTCTTTCAATTTCATCTATTTTGTTCTAGGGTTCATCCTTTCATAATTGGGGATTTTTAAAATTGAAATTGAATTAAAACCTTAATAAGAATGTGGGTTGACATGGTTATTTTACTATGATTCCTTAGGTTCATATTCATTAAGATTTCACTAAAACCCACTTGTAGAACAAATCCGAATTTAGGCTAAATGATTTTGGTTGAATGATGGATTTGAGATGAACCCATGAACAAGTAGGTAATGACATTGTTAATGCTTACCTAAAAACCTTGTTTTGAAAAACCAATGTTCTAATCCATTGTTGATCTAGCATAGATCATGTGTTCTTGGTTAATGATGGAATAAATGCATTGTGAACATGAGGATGTTATGGATTCAATCCTTTGTTTGTCAAGAAATTGATATAACACATTCTCATATTTTCAATTTTTGATTTTATTTTTCATATGAGTGATCGAAAAAATATTGTCTTATGTTTATTTAGGTACTAATCATGCCATCTCAATATCAAAAAGATCATCAATACACTAGACAAATACATGCCAAACCTCTCCCAAACCTATGCTTCCCCCCAACTTCAAAACGCTTTTCCATCCCTTTCCACTCGTTGTTTCCATGAGGGTAGAGTCGTTGACAAGGAAATAATGGGTTATGACTATATCCAATCTATGTTTGAGCTTTCGGGGTTTGATTGCTTGCTCAACATAGAAGAAGATATTTACCCCTTATTCCTTTTTGAATTCTTTAGCACCTACTCCATGCTTGAATACAATGGAGAAATTTTCATTCGTTTCGTGTTGAATGATCAACTGATTCAATACTCCCTCGAAAACTTTGGTCAAATTCTCGGTGTGCCATATGAAGGCACTTGTCGTTTTACGGATAAATGGAGACTTGATGCTCTCTCGGAATCCTTCGATAAACCTCCAAATGACCTCACCGAAATTGATCTAGAGTTCATCCTTGACATCATCTCAAAAGAGCGTGATGGAAACGTTGTGAGAAGCATTCAAATGTACGAAATGTGAATCGATATGAAGTGCTCTCTAGCGACCTTAAGGATTTTATGGTCCAATGGGCCAATATCCTTAGGGAGAATGTCTTTTGTCTTGGTGGAAACCGAGATCATATCCCGGCGTGTATGGTGCATATGTTGAGTTGCATCTTTACATCCACCAAGTACAACTTGGCATTCTATATCGCTCGACGAATCAATTATGCCCTTTCGAAGCCCAAAACAAACCTTCCCTATGCTATGCTTCTAACTCGCCTTTTCAAAAGGGTTGCTCATGATTTTCCCCACCTCGATCTTTCTCGCTTCTACCCGGTTCATCGGGTTATGTTGCCTATTCAAGAGGCATATGCAAGAAAGACAAGAAGTGATCGGGGATCGAGAAAATCTGATCATCAAGAGATGGATGATGAGGACATGGACATGCCAACAAGTGATGGTGATGGCATAGGTACTAGTTCTCATTTCCACTCTTCGAGTAATTCCCATCCATCCTCAAACCCATTCGAGGATGAATTTGAAGACTTAGCTCCTCCTCCTCCTCATCATTCTAGTGAAGTACCGGAAGATCTCAATATGGAGCATCTTTACCGTGAAAACCTTAGAACTCGAGGGGAATTGCACGAACACCGGGTTGAATCAAGAAAAGGTTTCAAGTTCTTGGGGAATATGATCAAGGGATTGGGCAAAAAGAGAAGGTGAAAGCTTTGAAGTATTTCAAAGAATACATGTTGGTAAACATGTAATGTTGAACTATTTTATTTTATCTTGGATGTGTATTAACTTATGATTGCATGTTTGGATTATCATTTATTTTGATCCTTAATGTTAATATGCCATCATGTTCATGATTTACATAGCTTTGTGCATCTATGTGATAGTTCGCTTATTAGATTATGATCTGTAGTTAACTTTGGCTTGTGAATCTTTTGTGAAAAATATGGGTTTATCAAAAACTGGGATGAAAGAAACTTTTGAAAACCCTCTGGTCGCGGTTCCATATCGACCCGCGGTTCCTTATCGATAAGGTACCGCCGGTCCTAGATAAGGAACCGCCGGCCACTGTGCACGACAGCATCTTTGCTTTACACTGTTTTCTTAAATCTGTGTAAACCTTGCATGATTTTCAGTAATAAAACTGCACATTTCCTAAACTAGCTTACCTAAATTCATTATTCACCTAAAATGATTTTAACCCATTACTAGTTTGGATCATCCCCTCACCCATTTAAACCTACCTTGTTTGCCATGTTCTTCACACATCAAACATACTTCCCTAAACCTTAAACCACCCTAATCAACCATGGTGTGTACCAAAACCTCAAACACTTCCAAGAACTCCACCCCAAGGAAAACATTCAAAATAAGGATTAAGGTAGCCAAGCCTAACTCCTCACCTTTCCACACACCTAAGAATGAGATGGCTCCTATCCTCATTTCTTTATCACCTTCCCCACCTCTTGCACCATGCAAGACATCATCCACCCATGGTACTAATCACTCCATTGGTTCTACCTCCTCTTCATTCAACTCAAGAATGAATGAGCTCTCTTCACCCTTCACTCCAAGTGCACCTTGGATGTGACCACACAACCCCAACCAATCCAAAGCATTCCTTTTGTGAATGACTTTGATGACACTTTGGTGACTTCACCATTTACCCCTCACAACTCACCCATTTCACCAACCTTGGAGAATTTACCTCCACACTCACCCATTAATTTCCCCTTTAGGGAACATGCCTCCACTCTCACCAACATCACCCTTGGAGAACATGCCTCCTCCACCTCCACCCAACTCAAACATTCCAATTTTGGGTGTTCCACTTTCCCTCCTTTTGGGTGATCCATACTATGGGTTTCAACAAACTCATGGTCCTAGTTGTCCATGTTGTCTTTACAACCACTACATCATCCATAACCTTAGGATGGATATGTATGGACTACATAGGAGGTTGCAAGAGTTCTTGCTTGCCTTGTTCTCCATGCCTCCTCCTAGGAGATGAATGATGGAGTTTTCTTAATAAGAGTTTTCAACAAAACCAAGCCAAAGAAAACTACTTATCTAGATTTAATGTTAAGCTAGCTATGTATTAGTTAGTTTTTATTTGTCTTTGTACTTGCTTCCTTAATGAATGTTTCATGTTGTTGATCTATGGATTTAGCTTTGTGTGTTTCTATCCTTTTGTGCACACTAATCAACTTTAATTTGAAATTAAAATTGAACCTAAATCTATCACAACATCTAAACTTGACTAAAATTGGTTCAAAATGATATCTAAATTATTTTGTCACCCTTTGTCAAGACATTCTTTGTGAATGTGTTGCTTTATGCAACCCTAGCATATTTTGGTGCTAATAGAGGTAAAATTCCAAGATTTTCAACTTTTTGAAAAAGTTTTAGTTTTTCCCAAAACCAAGGAAAAACATGGTTTCAAGTCAACTGGACGCGGTTCCTTAAAGTCCCGCGGTTCCCTAGCGATATGGAACCGCCGGTCCCTATAAGGTACCGCGAACAGTAAGTGGCTTTTGACGAATTTTTGGTCAAAACTTTTAAAGCCCTATACCCTGTCAAGATTCCTTGTTTACTCAATTTGACTAAACATTCCTTGACACTACATATTGTGTATTCAAACTCTTACCTTGATTACATTTTACTTATACCCCAACCTTGAGATTTCATTCTCACACCTTCCCAACCTTGAGATTTCATTCTCACACCTTCCCAACCTTGAGAATTCATTCTTACATAACCTTGAGATTCCATTCTCACACTCTCATAATACCTAACTCCTACATTCCTAACCTTGACATTTCTTTGTCACAACCCCACTCACCCAAAGCTTCCTCATCAAAGCTTTCAAAGAAACCGAAAATCTCGGTTCGACCTATTTGGGTTAAGAAGAATGAACCATCTTCGTCCAAACCACCCAAAAACCCTACCTTCTCTCCAATCAAGTATTGGAATGAGACTTATACCATAAACCCCATCACCGGAGCTAAAGAAAATGTTCCACCACCACCAAAATCCTTCAAAACCCCTCAACTCAATGACCTTTGAACCTTCCCAAACCTCACAAGGCATTGTGAAAACATTTCCAAACCCATTACCCCACCACCACCAAACCCTAAGTTTGATGCCATACCCCCATCAAACGATTTTGTGTTACATCATGGATCCTCGTGTGCTTGTTGTCGATTTCAACAAATTGAACTTGCTCATGTGTATGAGAAGTTAAATTTTCTTGAATTCCTCCTCACTCGACCTCCTATTCAAGTTTTCGTTCCGGTGGACAAAACTTCGAATGATGCATCGTCGTCCTTTTAGTTTTTTTTTTCTTTTAAGCAATCTTGGAAAATATCACTATTAGACTAGCTTATGCTTAGTGGTTTATTTTCCATATTTATTGCTTTTAGATACTCATATTGTGTGTATGACTATCTTCTTTGTTGTCTCTTTTTTTCTTTTATGTAACCTTTGTGTTGTTTGTGTGCTATTTCATTAGTTCTATTTTGAGTTGATCATGGTTAATTTTTACAATTGCTTATGGGTGATTCCATCAATTCTAAACTTTAACCCATTGACAAGCTTATCATCTTCATTGGATTGAAGTTTGATTTTGTCAATTACCTCTTTGGACATACTTAGCAAAATACTTACTTTTAATTTGAGATTTCTTCTCTTTCTCCCTCTCAAGTTACTTAGTAGGTAGTGATCATATATACATTGGTGTTTCTTTCCTTTCTACTAACCTTTGTGTAGCATGTCACCTTAGCTCACAAACTTGGTGCCCCAAGCAAGGGGGAGAAACCACCAAGGGGGAGCTACTAGCAAAGTTCGATGTTCTTCAAAGACTTGTGCTAACCTTTTTGCTACGACAAAGGGGGAGAATTGATAGTGATAAACTAGTTAATAATTCCATATTTTGTGTTTCTACGTAAATGAGTTTATTGTTTGTCGTAATCAAAAAGGGGGAGATTGTTAATGCAAGTGATGCCTAAAAACATTATTAGTGTTAACTAATCTTTCTTAGTTTTGATCACAACAAACCATACAACACATTTAGTGTAAAACATAAAATGAATTATTTAACTAACACTATCATCAAGGTAATAATCATATCACTAACCTTCCTTAATCATACTTAGTGATCATCAAAATGATTATCCTTAAAACTCACTTTTGTTAATATGACAAAAGACTTTTTAATAAACTTTCTTTTTTAGAAAATGTTTTATTAAAATGGAAAATGAAAATTTGAAAATAGCATATTCCAAATGCTGTTAGAATATCCTTTGAAGGTTTCAAATACCTCAGATATTCCCACCCCACTAAAAGACAAAAAACGGAGCGGAGTCTAGTGGCGGTACCTTAAGTACCTACGCGGTTCCTTAGCGATAAGGTACCGCGGGGTAAGATAAGGTACCGCGCACAGCTAGCCGTTATAGATCCGTTATACTTTGTCTCCTTTAAATAGTGGGTCAAATCTCATTTTCCAGTAAGCCTCTTGGACGTTTTTCTCAGCCCTCTTTCTATTTTCTATAGTATAATCATTAGTAAATGATCACTTAAATTGTTAAGGATGTTTACATATGATTATCCTCTTGATCCCCTCCTTTACCTTGTCCAATGAGAAGATCACTCACTCACTAGTGTTGTGATAAAGATGAATCTATGAGCTAGTCATATTCATCATGATACCTTTTTGTTTTAGGTCAATCCAATGTATTTATGAATACTTGGACTAGTTGTGTTCATCCAAGTTATTTGTGGATACTTGGATTTGTTGTGTACATCCATTGCATATGTGTTTGCTTGGATTTGTGTTGTGTAAATCCAAGCTACATGTGTGTACTTGGATAAGTCTAGTTGAGCTGTAATAGATTTGATTAGGAGTTCTCACTAAACTATAAAGTGATGTGGTTGTGTCTTGTGAGTTCTCACTAAACTTAAAAGTGATTAGTAGTTGTGTTGTGTGAATTTCTCACTTAGCTTCAAAGTGAAGAGTCGTGAAGATTGGTTCTAGCTTTCGATTAGAACTCGACATCTAGCCTTGTGTCGTTAAATTGTGAAGTAGCCAACGTCGTGAAGATTGGTTCTACCTTAATATTAGAACTCGACATCTAGCCTTGTGTCGTTAAATTGTGAAGTAGGCAACGTCGTGTAGATTGGTCCTAGCTAAAGATTAGGTCTCGACATTTAGCTTAGTGTCGGAAAATAATGTAAGCAACGATGTAAGGTTTTCTCCGCCGAGAAGGGAGTTTGTGGATATAGTGGAAATCTCGAGTAGGTGTACTCGAGGAGTGGAGTAGAAACGAGGATAGAGCCTCGTTGTCGAACCACTATAAATCTTGGTGTCTTCCCACTAGGTTGTATCCTTCCTTACTCTTTACTTATTTCATTATCATTATACTTACCTATTATCTTTGCTAGTGCATTTGAATTGAACCTAATCATTATGCAACTTAGCCTCAAGTAAAAGATAGTTTTGATACAAACTAAATTGAAAGTAATTTTAATTTGGTCACCAATCGAAGAGAAACTATTCAACCCACCCCCCCTTCTAGTTTCTACACACACCACAGTTACCATGAAATATTACTACTTGTCCTAGGATGCACCCATTCGCCCCACATGATAATAATAACAAAGGCCAAATACTATAAAGGGACGCTGCGAGCAATCACTCTCACCTCAGAAGAGTCATAACATCGGTGCCTCTAGTGCTATGGTTATGGAACCCCCGTAACTAGGTAAAACTGGCATGCATGTATATAGCTCAGGCTATCTAAAATAATTATAACATATACGGATGTGTTTAAGACACGTAAACTACTGGGAAAAACAGATGGCTGCAAACGGAGAATCCTAATATAGGAAGGAATGTCCTTACTAAAGGACGGAATATTCGTACCTTATGTCCAGTAACTAAAGATGAAACAAAAGTGGAAGATCACTCCGACTTCATGATAGCTACATAACAAAAGGGACGTGTATGAGTTGTCTGATTAACTTGTACTTAACTGATTATTAGTTTACTTGGTGTGTTCTTAACTTGTTTTACTTGTTCTAGTCATGTTTTACTGTTTTAAATGTTATCTTGTATTTATTCATGTCTTACATTTATTCTGATTATGTATTTCATGTATTCTTGTATTATTATACTTGTAGTGTAATAATAAGTAACTTTCTAAAAAAAGCAGGTTTCCTAAAATAGTAAGTTTCCAAAAATAGAAAGTTTCCATATTTAGAAATAGCTTGATTAATAAATGTAAAATATAAGCCATAGTGTTAATAAGCATAAACTATATATTTCATGATTATACATTAAATTTTATTAAATAAATACTTTAAGCTAAAAGTAATAATTATAAATTAATAATAAAATTCATGGTTTTAGTTGAGATTATTAATTAATAAAATGACATAATTAATTTAATAAAACTTTACATTAGCTTGATACTTATGTAATTAAATTAAAGTGTAGTTATTAATTTAATCATGTAAATATAAATACTTAGGCTAAATTCGTGATTAATTTTACTAAATAATTTATAATCTAAGTTGCGTGATTAAATTTAATTATAATATGCATTTAATAATTAAATTAACTTAATTAACAAACATATACATGTGACCCGAGACACCCATGTCTCGGTCGTACTAAACAAGTAACACAACTAAGCATACTATCCCATAACAGTGTTGTCCAACTTATGAATTTAGTTCTTCCAACATATACTTTTAGTTATGTCCAATATCTATTTTATTAGTTCTGTCCAACATATAATCCTACTGTGTAGTCCAATATATTTCTACATTGTTATCCAACATGTATACCCAGACCCCTAGACCTTGTTCCTCCTGTTAGTTAAGCGTACCCACTGTTTCATGTTTATTCCTGCTGGTTGTTAATCGTACCCACTGTTTTGTGTTAATTTACCACCGAGATCAATCCAGCTCTCGGTTCCCACAAATCCTAACTAAACCTGTTGGTCCCTTGTAAATCGTTATTACTTATCAACCTTAAGTAATAACTCTTTACCAAGACTCAAGTGTGTTGTTTTAACAATTGATAAGAACTAAGAACAATTAAAACAACAATACCATTAAACTTTCAACGTATAGACTTTTATTAAAACTCAATAAAGAATCTATAACCCACTTTGTTTGCGGAATAACAAAGTGGTTGAATGACAATATATGGTGATCTCATGTACTTAAACTGTTAATGCAAAGCAATTTTTAAAACATTGTTAGCACTAATTAATATTTCTTAGTTTTGATCACGACAAATTACAAAGACATTTATTGTCAAACAAAATTATATAACGAATTATCTAACAAACACTATCATCAAGGTAATAATCATTACATTAACATATCTTAATCATGCTTAGTGATCATAAAAGTGATTAGTCTTAAAACTCACTTTTGTCAAATGTAACAAAAGTTTTTTTAATAAACTTTATTTTTAAGAAAATGTTTTATTAAAATGAAAATATAAATTTGAATATGGCATATTCCAAATGCCATGAGAATATCCTTTGAAGGTTTAAACAGCCTCAGATATTTCAAATTCACTAAAAGACAAAAAGGAGCGGAGTCTACTCTCCGCGGTTCCTTAAGTGCCTACGCGGTTCCCTATCGACAAGGAACCGCCTGGGTAGCTAAGGAACCGCCCCCAGGTAGCCGTTGGGATCTTGTCTCTTATAAATAGTGAATGAAATCTGCACTTTCATCAACCCTTTTTGGACATCTTTTTCAGTCTTCTTTCTTGTTTCTAATCCTAATCATTTGTAAATGATCACTTAATGTCTTAAGTATGTTTACCTATGATTATCCTCTTGATCTCCTTCTTTACCTTGTTCAAAGAGAAGATCACTCACACACTTGTGATGTAATTAAAGATGAAGCCTTGATGAAGATCATTCTCTCCTAAAGATCTAATCATGTTCATCATTTGTTTATTTGTGTCTTGTGTAAATCCAATGTATTTGTGAATACTTGGACTAGTTGTGTTCATCCAAGCTATGTGTGAATACTTAGACTAAAGTTGTGTAAATCCTTTGCATATGTGTGTGCTTGGATTTGTATTCTGTAGATCCAAGATACATGTGTGTACTTGGATATGTTTAGTTGAGTTGTAATAAGTTGTGTTAGTTCTCACTAAACTATAAAGTGATGTGGTTGTGTATTGTGAGTTCTCACTAAACTATAAAGTGATGAGTAGTTGTGTTGTGTAAAGTTCTCACTTAGCTTCAAAGTGAAGAGTCGTGAAGATTGGTTCTAGCTTTCAATTAGAACTCGACATCTAGCCTTGTGTCGAAAAATGGTGAAGTAGGCAACGTTGTGAAGATTGGTTCTAGCTTTGGATTAGAACTCGACATCTAGCCTTGTGTCGTAAAATGGTGAAGTGGGCGACGTTGTGTAGATTGGTCCTAGCTAAGATTAGGTCTCGACATTTAGCTTAGTGTCAGAAAATAATGTAAGCGACGTTGTAAGGTTTTCTCCGCCAAGAAGGGAGCTTGTGGATATAGTGGAAATCTCGAGTAAGGTGTACTCGAGGAGTGGAGTAGGAACGAGGATAGAGCCTCGTTTCCGAACCACTATAAATTTTGGTGTCTTCCTACTAGGTTGTTTCTTTCCTTACTCATTACTTACATTCATTATCATTATACTTACTACATATTGTTAATGCATTAGAATTGAACCTAATCATTATGCAACTAGCTTTCAAGTAAAAGATAGTTTTTGCACTCACCTAATTGAAAGGAATTTTAATTAGGAGATAAACCGATGAGAAACTATTCACCCCCCCCTTCTAGTTTCTACATTTGGTATCAGAGCGATGGTGACACAAAGTCTTTGAAGTATATTGTACTTTAAAACTTGGATCGATCCATTGTCTCCTCAAATTAGAAGGTTAAGTTGAACTAAAGTTTTTCTTTGGTCAAAACTATTTTTTTGTTGAAAATAAGCCTTATAAACTGATAATATTGCATCTCATTTAGATTAGTAGTATTAATGCATTTTAGATTTACTCTTGAACTGTATCTATTAGTTTGCATCTTGTTATGTGTAGGTACTCATAAAGATAAATCATTCTATTGATTGTGGATTGAGTTACTTACACTTGTAGAAGACTCATCTTCTTTGATTTCTAACATCGTTGAATGATGATATCAAGATGGGTAGGAGTGATACTAGTCCTTGAAGACTTAGTAGACACTATCAGTCATTGTTGGGCTTTGCATTGGTTCCTTGAAAGATTGGAATGCAATTTGTGGCCAAGGTACGCTTTCGTTTTTCAACACGCCCTATTGATCATTCTTTTGATCATTAATTGACTATATGCTTGTTCTTGGCATCCTTGTCTTGACATTTATTTGTGGTTTGTGATTCTTTCCTTTTTCCCTCTCAAACCTTCATTGCTTGGATACTTGACTCACTATGGAGATGTAGGGTGAGTTAGTAGAAGCTTAAAGTATCAAGCATGATTTCCATGGTTTGCACCCTTACGGTTAGTAGGCCCAATATCATGTGTAACTTGTGCAATTAAGCTCATCTCTAGGATGATTAGTGAATCCCTTGAGATAGCAAACTACTTCATTAAGTTGTAGGTGGATTTTACACATTTGGAATTGAAATATTCCAAGGATATTGTTATTGTTAATCCTAGCAATAATTATCCGATCATGTGGGAGAGAAAGTGAATCTATACTTTGCTCATGTTTTGAAATAGAATAAGACTACTCTTGAAAATGATCTTATTATATGCATCAAAATTTCTTGGTATAATTCATTACCAAAGCCGTTTAGACTTTCGCCGGAAAGGCACGTCTTAAACCACTATATATGACACAAGCTCTTCGTCTCCTCGATTTGAAGAATGTCATTTGTCTCTTGAGAAATGTTCTTGGTCTTGATTCACTTCCCTTGACTCCTCTCCCCTTTGCTTCTTTGCTATGAGTAGTCGTTTGTCCGTTTCGATCTTTTCATATCTCGATTCAACTCGTAATCCTTCAATAAAGCATTATTACCTAGTGTTGTGGTGATCCAGTGATATCCTAAAAGGTTTAAGATATATTTATAAGTACTTTAAAAATTTTGGTTTTCTGTTTTTCTTTTCATAAAAAACCGGCCACTGTAGGCGGTTCCTTATCGTTGCGGCTCAAACTGGCGGTTCCTTATCGATAAGAAACCGCGTCCATTGCTTGCGACTAAAGTGTCAGTTTTATTAATAATTCACTTTTTCAAAAACTACTTCTCTCTCTTCTTCAACATAGAACGAGAATACACAGGTTTTCCACCATTGTTGCTTGTCAAAAACCTTCAATTACTCAAGATTAATTGTTTCAAATTTGTGTGTTTCACTCATCCATCATCCAAGATAAATTAATTGTAAGTTATTTCTTTCAATTTCATCTAATTTGTTCTAGGGTTCATACATTCATAATTGGGGATTTTTAAAATTGACATTGAATTAGAACCTTACTAGGAATA
This sequence comes from Glebionis coronaria, assembly GCA_025667525.1. Taxonomy (NCBI): domain Eukaryota; kingdom Viridiplantae; phylum Streptophyta; class Magnoliopsida; order Asterales; family Asteraceae; genus Glebionis; species Glebionis coronaria. The sequence continues at coordinate 162,987,060 of CM046877.1, read as the reverse complement.
AGAGTTGACATAGTATTGTTGCTATGATTCCTTAGGTTCATATTCATTGAGATTTCACTAAAACCCACTTGTAGAAAAAAATCCGAATTTTGACTAAATTATTTTGGTTGATTGGTGGAACTGATATAAACCCATGAACAAGTTGGTAATGGCATTGTTAAATGCTTACCTAAAAACCTTGTTTTGAAAAACCAATGTTCAAAGTTCATTGTTGATCTTACATGATCAATGTGTTATTGTCAATGATGAACTAGGTACATTGTGAATATGAGAATGATAAGGATTAAACCTTGGTTTGTCAAGAGATTGATGAAACACATTCTCATTTTCTTTGATTTTTGGTTTATATGTAACATATGAGTAATTGGAGAAATATGTTTGTATGTTATTTTTAGGTACTGTCATGACTTCAGGATATCAAAATGACCACCTACTTACTAGAAGATACATGCCTAATCTTTCTTTGTTAAATCAAACTCGCTCTACTCAAAACACTTATCTTAGTCTTGAATCTCGTTGTTTCCATGAAGGACGTACTATTCCTTCTAACTTTCTTGGACTTGACTTCATTCGATTCATGTTCAATACCATTGGCTTTGATTGCTTGCTTGATATAGATGAGCCAATATTTCCTTCTTTCCTCATGTAATTATTTAACTCGTACACACTAATGTGCATCAATAATGGTCTATCTATAAGATTTTTCATCAAAGGTAAAACCTTTGTGTACACTCTTGAGGAATTTGCTAAGATTCTCAGAGTTCCATACGAAGGTCAATGTAGGTTCGCCAATGCTTGGGGTTTAAACCACTTAGAATCGCCCCCTATTGATGTGCATTATGTGACCGAAATTCCTTCGGCTTTAGCCATCTCTTGTGCCATTGCTAAACCTCGTGAACATCTTATTCTTGGTAATTTTGAAGGAGAATTTCGTGCTCTCACTCCTTGGGAATTACTAACTAGCAATCTTAGTGATTTTATGATCCCCTGGGCCGAAATCATTAGGGAAAATGCAATGCTTGGATGGTAATCGCAACCATGTGCCTGCTTATCTTGCACATATGTTGTATTGTGTTGCTACCACCACTCCATACAACCTTGCATTTTTCATAGCTAGAAGAATAAGATTTGTTCTTAGTGGATCTCGTTCTACTCTTCCATATGCCATGATTCTCTCACGGCTTTTTAAGAGACTTCTTCTTGACTTTCCACCTCTAAATCCTTCATCTTTTCACTCCGTGGATCGAGTCATGCTTCCTATTGAAGGGAATGTCGCATGATTCAAATGAAGATGAAAATGTCTCTCAAGACAATTCTCTCAATCCTTGTTATGACTTGTCATCATCTATCTCTCAATTGTCTTCACTAGACATTGATTCAGACTATCAGTATTGTCTCAGTCTTCATCTTCAAGATCGAATAAGAAGTGAATCAAGGCAAGGAGGAAATCATAGATGAATGATATATACCACTCTTAAATGACTAACATGTGTGTAAACATGTTTGGATTGTTGAACTTCATCTCCTTTATCTTTATTCTTAGGATGTTATGTATTCATTAACCAATACTTTGTGTTTGGATTATCTAGTATTTTAATCCTAATTATCCATGCTATCGATCTCTCGATTTTCATGGCTCTGTGCATCTTGTGTGTTAGATAGCCTCCTAGTTTTTGATTATTAGTTCACTTTGGCTTGATAAACCTTGGTATAAAATCTGGGCTAGCAAAAGTTTGAGGAAGTGCTATTTTTGAACACCTCTGGTCGCGGTTCTATATCAAACCCGCGGTTCCTTAGCGATAAAGAACCGCGGGCCTATGTAAGGAACCGCCTAGTACTGTTTCAACAAAATCTTTGCTTTACACTGTTTTCCTTAATCTGTGTAAAACTTTGATAATTTTTTTGCAAAAACCTGCACTTTCCTAAACTAGGCTACCTAATTTCATTGTTCACATAAAATAATTTCAACCTATTACTAGTTTGGATCATCCCCTTCTCTTCTTAAACCCTCCATTGTTGATTGTGTTCTTCATCCCTTCAACTCTTCTCTAAACCTTAACATACAACCATGGTATCCACTAGAACATCCAATTCCTCCAAAACTTCCTCATCCAAAAGAAACCTTAAGATGAAATTCAAGTTTCCTAAACTTGGCTCTACATCTTCTCACAAACCAAAAAGTGAAGCCTCACCTATTCTCATCTCTTCATCTCTTTCACCACCACTTGCTTCATGGAAGACAAACTCAACCCATGGTTCTACCTCATCTTCATTCCAATCAAGAATGAATGAGTTTCCTTACCACTCACTTCTAGTCCTCCCTTAAATGTGAATGCTCAACCTCAACCTCATCAAAGAATTCCCTTTGTTTTTTAGCCTCTTCCTTTCACTCCACCAAATTCACCAATCTCACCCATATCACCATTGGATACCATGCCTTCTCCACATCCTCCTCCCTCTAACACTCCACTCTTGGGTGTTCCCATTTACCGTTTCTTGGGTGATCCACACTTGTTTGATTTCTTCATGCACAATGGAACCAATTGTCCTTGTTGCTTGAACAACTTCTACCTCGTTGGAGATGATTGGGGCTCACATCAAGTTGCAAAGCTTTTTGTTGGACTTATTTGCCAATCCTCCTCCTCTTAGGAGATGAATGATGATTTTTAAAATCAAATGTTTTTAAAATAAGGTCAAGCCAAAGAGGACTATGCATTCAAGACCTAGATTAAGCTATTTTTATATTAGTTTATTGTCATTTCCTTTCTTGTATTTCCTTTCCTTTGTGAGCTTTGCATGAAGATGATTTATGGATTTAGTTTTGTGTGTTTCAACCTATGTGGTCAAAATAATCAACTTCAATTTATTTAAAATTGAATCTAAATCTATTACAACCTCTAAAAACTTGAGTTAAAATTGGATCAAAATGTTATCTAAATATTTTGTCGCCCTTTGTCATGACATTCTTTGTGAATGTGTTGCTTTTATGCAACCCTAGCATACTCTAGTGCTAAATGAGGTAAAAATCCAAGTTTTGCAAAATTTTGAAAAAGTCTTATTTTTCTCCAAAACTTTTGAAAATCATGGTTTGTTTTCCCCTGGACGTGACTCCTTAGCCCCTAGGCGGCTCCATATCGATATGGAACCGCGGGCTCTATTAAAGAACCGCGTACAAGAAAGCCGTTCTTGGCTTATTTTTGGTCTTTCTTTGACCACTGTCTTGGCTAAGATTCTTTGTTTACCCAATTTGGCTAAACATTCCCTAAAACCTTTTATTTTCATTTCAAATCTTTGCCTTGTCTATTTTCTTTAAATTCTTCTCTTTTGGGAGTTCTTCTCTTCATCCCTCATAATGCCTAATTTTTCCATTCCTAACCTTGACATTTCTTTGTCACAATCTTCTCAACCTAAAGCTTCTTCTTCTAAGCTTTCAAAGAAACCGAAAATCTCGGTTCGACCCGTTTGGATCAAAAAGAACAAGAATCCTCATGATTCTTCTTCTCTAAAATCCTCCAAGAACTCTTCTTTCTCTCCGATTAAATATTGGAATGAGACTTACTCTATGAATCCAATTACCGGAGAAAATGAAATTCTTCCACCACCACCTAAACCTTTCAACTCTCTTCAACTCAATGACCTATCTTCTTTCCCTAATCTCACTAGGCATTGTGTAAACATATCTTATCCATTATCTCCCTCTCCACCAAACTCTACTTTTGATGGACCTCCCCTATCTAACTACTTTGTTTTGCATCATGGTTCCTCGCACGCTTGTTGTCGGTTTCAACAAAATTAAACTTGCTCATATTTATAACAAGCTAAATTTTCTTGAATTTCTACTCACTCGACCTCCTCTCAAAGTTTTCGTTCCCATGAACAAAACTTCGAATGATACCTCGTCGTCTTTCCTTTCCAACTAAAGCACATTTTGTACTTTAGTTGTTTGAGTCAATAAAACTTAAGCAATCTTGGAAGATTATCACTATTAGTGTAGCTTATGCTTTGTGGTTTATTTTTATTTTTTTGTGATTTCAATATTCATATTGTGTGTATGAATATTATCTTGTACGTTATTTCATATCTGTGTAATATGAATGTTATGTGTGTTATCTATCCACTAATTCTTTCTCACACATTTGTTAAAAAGTTGGTCATGGTTAAAACTTACAATTAATTATGGGTGATTCCATAAATTCTAAATTTTAATCCCTTGACATTTTAAATCATATTTTATTGGTTTGGATGTTTCTTTTCTTCCTTTATTCCACCAATTGAACAATGATGTTGTCAACACACACTCTTTGGACATACTTAGCAAATACTTGTTTCTAATTTGAGATTTAATTTCCTTCTCCATCTCAAGTTAGTTAGTAGGTAGTGCACATATATACATTGGTGTTTCTTCTCTTTCTTCTAACCTTTGTGTAACATGTCACCTTAACTCACTCATTTGGTGCCCCAAGCAAGGGGGAGTAAGCACCAAGGGGGAGCTACTAGCAAAGTCCGGTTCTTTTATTCTTCAAAGACTTGTGCTAACCTTTTTGCTTCGAAAAAAAGGGAGAAATGATAGTGATAAACTCGTTAATAATTCGATAATCTTGTATTTTACGTAAATGAGTTTATAGTTTGTCGTAATCAAAAAGGGGGAGATTGTTAATGCAAAGCAATGCCTAAAAACATTGTTAGCACTAATTAATCTTTCTTAGTTTTGATCACGACAAATTACAAAGACATTTATTGTCAAACACAATCATAAAACGAATTATCTAACAAACACTATCATCAAGGTAATAATCATTACATTAACATATCTTAATCATGCTTAGTGATCATAAAAGTGATTAGTCTTAAAACTCACTTCTGTCAAATGTAACAAAAGTTTTTTAATAAACTTTATTTTTAAGAAAACATTTTATTAAAATGAAGATTATAAATTTGAATATGGCATATTCCAAATGCCATAAGAATATCCTTTGAAGGTTTAAACAGCCTCAGATATTTCAAATTCACTAAAAGACAAAAAGGAGCGGAGTCTACTCTCCACGGTTCCTTAAGTGCCTACGCGGTTCCCTATCAATAAGGAACCACCTGGGTAGCTAAGGAACCACCCCTAGGTAGTCGTTAGGATCTTATCTCCTATAGATAGTGAATCAAATATGCACTTTCATTAACCCTTTTTGGACATCTTTTTCAGTCTTCTTTCTTGTTTCTAATCCTAATCATTTGTAAATGATCACTTAATGTTTTAAGTATGTTTACCTATGATTATCCTCTTGATCTCCTTCTTTACCTTGTCCAAAGAGAAGATCACTCACACACTTGTGATGTGATTAAAGATGAAGCCTTGATGAAGATCATTCTCTCCTAAAGATCTAATCATGTTCATCATTTGTTTATTTGTTTCTTGTGTAAATCCAATGTATTTGTGAATACTTGGACTAGTTGTGTTCATCCAAGCTATGTGTAAATACTTGGACTAGAGTTGTGTAAATCCTTTGCATATGTGTGTGCTTGGATTTGTGTTGTGTAGATCCAAGCTACATGTGTGTACTTGGATATGTTTAGTCGAGTTGTAATAAGTTGTGTTAGTTCTCACTAAACTATAAAGTGATGTGGTTGTGTATTGTGAGTTCTCACTAAACTATAAAGTGATGTGGTTGTGTATTGTGAGTTCTCACTAATCTATAAAGTGATGTGGTTGTGTATTGTGAGTTCTCACTAAACTATAAAGTGATGAGTAGTTGTGTTGTGTGAAGTTCTCACTTAGCTTCAAAGTGAAGAGTCGTGAAGATTGGTTCTAGCTTTCAATTAGAACTCGACATCTAGCCTTGTGTCGGAAAATGGTGAAGTAGGCAACGTTGTGAAGATTGGTTCTAGATTTGGATTAGAACTCGACATCTAGCCTTGTGTCGTAAAATGGTGAAGTGGGCGACGTTGTGTAGATTGGTCCTAGCTAAGATTAGGTCTCGACATTTAGCTTAGTGTCTGAAAATAATGTAAGCGGCGTTGTAAGGTTTTCTCCGCCAAGAAGGGAGCTTGTGGATATAGTGTAAATCTCGAGTAAGGTGTACTCGAGGAGTGGAGTAGGAACGAGGATAGAGCCTCGTTGCCGAACCACTATAAATCTTGATGTCTTCCTACTAGGTTGTTTCTTTCCTTACTCATTACTTACATTCATTATCATTATACTTACTACGTATTGTTAATGCATTTGAATTAAACCTAATCATTATGCAACTAGCTTTCAAGTAAAAGATAGTTTTTGCACTCACCTAATTGAAAGTAATTTTAATTAGGAGATAAACCGATGAGAAACTATTCAACCCCCCCCCCCCCCCCCCCCCCTTCTAGTTTCTACATAAACTTCTAACCAAAGTTAAAGGTCTAAGCTCCAATCTGAACGTTTATATGCTTCTTGGCTATATGGTTTAGTTGGTATTGAGAGAGAAGGTTTTTCTAAAGTTTCTACTCTTATAATGGTTAACCTTTTCCCTCTTAATGTGCACTCCTTATATAGGCAGTGCAAAACTAGGGTTTGTAGTTTGCATGTTCCTATGCATGGGTTTATCCAGTGGGTGGTTGATGCCCATGCTGGATAAACTGTACAAATTACATAATAAACTATTTTATAAAAGATAAAGGTTGTATTTATAGCTAACTATACAAGCAACCTACTTTGACTTAAAGTTATCTTTTCCCGCCTAGACCGCCTATACATGCAAACCATCAGAATACTGAAGTGTCTTCAGCATTCTAAAGGAGATCGACATCATTCAGATTGGTATTGTCAAACCAAACTAAACTGAAAGCTCTTCTTTAGTACTTGTTCTTCAGCAACTAGACCGCCTAGTATTTGAAGCAAACACTCCTTTGTCTTCTAAGTTAACTGGAAGAGGAAAGCTAAACATTCTTCAGCAACATAGTCTTTAGTAGGAACTTTCTTCCTCTGGTCATCCTTCAGTAGACTGGCCTTACTGCTGAACATGGGGGGATTTTATATTCAAATCCTAGTGTTGCTTTAGGGTCAATAAATACTGACCCAACACTCTCCCCTATTTGGATATACAAATAGCCTAAGTCTAATGTCAATAGTAAGTGAGCACAACAACTTCTTCTTACTTGCACTGAACAATCAAATACTTATAAACATCAGAATATCATTTATTCATAAACATTACAAATTACAAAAAAAAAACAAATACAAATGATTATTCTATCTTCCTTAGACCTAAGTTCTTCAATCATGGGAGTCTAGATTAATGGATCTGAGTTTCTGTGGTCCAGTATAGCAAGTAAACACATGCTGAAGGTTCTTGCAGCATCAGTACGTCCTGGTCCACCATGCTAAGAGTAAAAAATCCTTTGAACATTCCCAAGAAGTTCATTGTTCATTTCATCGAGTTCACTGATGCCAACAAAGTGTTGACGTTCACGATGGTTGAACATTATCATTCCCAATTCAAGTTCATCTAGTACATGCCCAAGGAGATGATTTTGAAATTGAACAAAGCCCTTGTATTTCTTTGTGGTTACAAAAATGTCACCCACACCCGGTTTGATCAGATTGGCTCTTTTGTTTAGCTCTAGTATAGGATCTTGATCCTCTAGAGAAACTCCAGTGCTGATATTGAGAACCTTACCCAGTTTTTCATGATTTATGATGAAGTGTTCAATTCTAGTGCGGACTTCATCCCATCTCTTGGATTTTATTTTCTCAATATTCTCACTCATTTCAATCTATTCAGTGTAAGAAAGCTCATTCCCTTGGAAGTTTTCTAAGATCTCATCAGACCCATCGCCCCTATAAAATTTGAGATGAATATAACCTCTGCTAGTCAGCATGTAAACATTGGTGATTGGTGAGAGATTTCTTCTGTTAAGTCTTGTTATGCAAAAATTTTCAAATAACATCTTCTTCTTGAAAAGACTTTCAACTTCAGACTTCCTAATTTGTTCATACAAGCTTAGCTTCAGATCTCTAAGTTTTTCTTCTTGCTGGAGATTGTACAACTTAGGGATGAGCACGGTACCGGTACCGTACCGAACCGGTACCGAATTGGGGGTACCGAATTTTTCCCGAACATAAATTAATAGTACCGGTACCGTACCGAACGGGATTCGGATATCGGTACCGGTACCGGTATTGGTACCGGTACCGGGAAATCGGGATTTTCCCGTTTTTTTTCAGGAATTTCCCGATTTGGTACCGGTACCGTACGGAATTAGTGGTACCGAATTTTTTTTCATCTTATTTCGTGGTACCGGTACCGTACCGGACGGGATTCGGGTACCGGGAATCGGTACGGTTCTGGTTCGGTTTCGGGATTCGGGTCCAAATGCTCATCCCTAGTACAACTTATCAAGTTCTTCTTGAGTGGCCACCCCAGCTTTGATCAGTCGACATTCAGTGTAAATTCTCCTTTGTTCTTGGGTATAAAGGGAGGTGTACCACTATCCGTTGTATCCTCACTTGTGGTCAGTTCATCCACATGACCGTCCTTGGCTGAAGACTCCCCCTTAGCCTTAGCTGGACTCTTTTTAGCAAATGGTGACTCACAGACAATAGGTTATTTATGAGCCTTCTTTTGTGCATGTTTTTGGAATAGCTGTTGGATGGTGATTTTCTCCCCCTCAGCAGAAGACTGCCCAGCAGCTTCTACCCACCAGCAGGGAAGAGACCACAAATATGATCAAGAGTGAAGGATACCTTGGCCAGCATTGCTGGGACATTTTCAAGGGCATTTAGCTTCTGTTGAACCTCTTTAGATAAGGTCAACTTCTGTTTCTCTAGCAAGGCCACCCTATCCTTTATCTTAGACACATAGTCACACAAATCATTTACTTGGCCAGGCATTGGTGTAAACTCTGGTGGAAACTCCATGGTAGCACTATTGAGGGAGTCCATAAGAGATGACATTTCTTGCTTAAGGGCAGTGGTGGTGGCCACATCTTTGACTAATGGCTTTAAAGCAACAATAATGACATCCTTGATTTGATCAGTAGTAGGAGGAACTGGTCTTGCTTTAAGAGTTGTGATTTCAGCGTCAGCAAGCACCTTTTCCTCCTTCAGTTTAGCCACCTGTGATTGAAGAATTAACACTTGATTTGTCAATTCTTTTACCTGTTCAGATCTGGGGGATGGGGCTTTGGTGTTACCTCAGCAATATCATCTCCAGCTTCACTATCATCAAGATTGACTGGAACTCTTTCATTGAACTTAAGCTCTTTTTACAAGTCATCTGAAGACATACTAAACATATAAGTAGGCAAGTATCCCACCTTGGCGCCAGTGGTGAGAGGCACTTCCTTGTTGGTCTTTTCAGCATCCCCTCTAGTGTGAAGGTCAGTTTTAACTCCTTCACCATCAGGGTTGGTTTTACCTGATGGATCCTGAGAAAAAGTCCCTGATGATTTAAGATCAATGAATATGTTTTTGGTTCCTTTAGCAGGTCCCTGTTGTGGGGGTGCTACATCATTAGAAACAGATAGTCTAGGGTCAGCGTCAGCTGTTGCATTTGTTGACGCCTCACGCCCTAATTATGACTAAGAGTGACAAATGATAGAGATTGGTAATGAAATTGGAAATGCATTCAAATTTAAATTACTTACCAATGCTGACTCAACACTACTGAGCTGAGGGTGCGCTCCATCTTCACCCTTATCTCCTAAAGAAATTGAGATAAGGGTTTCCTTCTGGGCCTCTTTATGCATGTCACCTCCAACAGAGACTGAAGGTGACGGCTGGCTTGGGTTCTTGTCCTTAGCCGAGGACTTGCATTTGTTCAAAGCTTGGCCTTGGTTATTATCAGCAACCTTCTTTGATGAAGATTGTGTGAGGGCTCTCCTCTTTCTGGACTCACGTCTAACCTTTTAAGTGTTAATAGATGTTTGCTTCTAACGTGGTCTGGAAGAAGCTCCATGCTTCTTGCCCTTCAGATCCCCTTCTCTAGTTGAAGAAGTGTCTTGTGGAGCTTTGTACACTACTGGAGCATCTGCTGAGCAGATATCCAACATGGGTTGTGTAAGAGGAGGATCAATGGTGTTGACTAGAATGTTCCAGCATGTAAGATCAAAGGGTCGAAAAACCAATTTATCTCCATGGATTTTTGAAAAGTCATCACCAAGATGGTCAGCAAAGAGGAGAGATATAAATATGGTGTAAACAACATTTTTCTCCCTTGTCTTTTTCTCCAGCTTCCCATGGAGATCTTCAAAGATAAGCCTTCCAAAATCAGCTTTTATTCCCTTGGCCAGACAATATAAAATATAACATCCTTTTGGTTTATCTGGTCGAGGCCTCCAGTTCCCCCCCCCCCCCAAACACTCAATGAGAATAGTCATCAACAATTTCCACCTTGGTGGCAAACAACTCCTTTTTAGACCCCCTTTCTCAGTGATCTCTTTAGTATACCCAATTTCTTTAAAGAATTTTTTAACAATAGAAAAATATCAGGTATAGCTCATAGTCACTAGGGTTTTCCAAATAGTTTAGACCCAAAACCCTTCTAAATAGTTTCAAACCGATTTTAATATTGAATCCCAGCAGTAGTAGAATCAAACTCTATTGATTTCTTGTTGTTAGAAGCTTGTACTGTGAACCAAAACTCTTTTAAAAAATTTTGGAACATCATTCCAGGATCATTAAACAATGCATCTCTTAAAACACTTTTGGGCAAGTAAGTCATTACTTGATCCCCAGGAACATATTTAATGGTGCCTGGTTTGATTAAGGTGATGTTGTTGGGCTTGAAGATGATATCTTCGATGGGAAAAGTGACATGAGTGGATGGGTTAAAAGTGATTTATGTAACTTTTTGGGAAGAATATTCAGCCATTGTTGTGTTGTGCGTTTTTTGAGAGAGAAAGAGTTTGTGTGTGTGTGTGTTTTTTGATGAAATGATTTGTAAGCATGGAATGAAATCCAAATGCAACGGATTATATAAAAACTTAAATTGATTTGTGAAAAGTTTTTAAAGCCATTTGAAAAAGTTATAAATCTTTTAGGGTTTCTTTTGAACATTTGGCACAAACTCTTCAATTAATGTTCTGTAAAAAGGTATGATTTCTGTTGCTTTGAATAGTGAAACACCTCATGTGTCAGGAAGTTGTTGACCGTGGATGGGGACGTTTGAAATTTCCTTAATTAAAAAATGACACCTTTTGAAAGAATGTTTGTTTTATTCACAAGAAAATCAATGCCATTTAATACTTTTCGACACATGATTGATTTGTTTTAAAAGTTGTTGCTCAGATATGTTGAAGCTGATGGCAATACTTGTGAGCTTCAGTGCGTCAGATGAGGCGACAAAACCCCATATACATATTCACATAAGTGAACAAGACATATGACATTGCACGCTCCTCTACTCAGGCCTAGCTACTCATTTTTATTAAAATTTTGTTCATATTTTGCTGAAGAAAAGCTTTGATGATTGGTGATTATTTTTTCAGCTTCAGTGAATGAGATAAGGCGACAAAACATCGTGTACACAATCACATATTGTAAGATAGACATATGACATTGCAACACTCCTCTACTCAGACACTGTTACTTAGCATTAATCAAAATAGTTTAGAAAAATGTTGAACCTTTAAGCTTATTCAGTGAATGCTGAAGGTTCAGGTTTTGTATCATCAATGTTCAGCATACCAAGCTCCATTATCAATCTTTTGAAAGTTGGTTCATCTAGTGGTTTGGTGAAGATATCAACCAATTGATACTGAGTGGGGATGAAATGTAATTCATTGTCCCCTTTCATAATATGATCTCTGATAAAGTGATATCTGATATCAATGTGTTTTGTTCTTGAGTGAAGGACTGGATTGTTGGATATTGCAATAGCACTAGTGTTATCACAAAAGATTGGTACCTTTTCATATTCTATGTCATAATCAGCCAGTTGACTTTTCATCCAAAGAACATTGGCACAACATCCAGCAGCTGCCACATATTCAGCTTCTGCTGAAGACATGGCAACTGTTTGTTGCTTTTTAGCACTCCAACACACAAGTTTGCCAGCCAGTAATTGGCAAGCACCAGAAGTGCTTTTTTTGTCCATATTACATCCAACATAGTTAGAATCTGAATACCCCTTTAGATCAAACTCGGAGGATTTGGGGTACTAAAGACCTAGACTTGGTGTACCTTTTAGGTATCTGAAGATTCTCTTTACAACAGTAAGGTGTGATTCCTTTGGATCTGCTTGGTATCTTGCATAAAGGCATGTAGAGAATTAAATGTCAGGTCTGCTTGCAGTTAAATACATGAGTGATCCAATCATACCTCTATACTGGGTCTCATTGACTGATTGTCCATTGAGATCAGGTCCTAAGTTGTTAGGGGGTACCATTGGTGTTTTTATTGAAGCACTATTGATATCATACTTCTTCACCAGATCCTTGACATATTTTTCTTGATTGATGGAGATGCCTTGGTTAGATTGTTTTTTCTAAAGACCAAGGAAGTATGTGAGTTATCGAATCATACTCATCTCAAACTTGCTGGTCATAAGCTTGGAAAATTATTTGCATAGTTTCAAGCTTGTTGAACCAATAATGATGTCATCCACATAAATTTATACTAGAATGGTGTCAAATTTGGGTTTATAGATGAACAAGGTGCTATCTATTTTTCCTCTGCCAAATTTATGTTCAATGAGAAATGTTGAGAAGGTTTCATACCATGCCCTTGGGGCTTGCTTCAGTCCATACAAAGCTTTGTAAAGCTTGTAGACATGGTTTGGGTATTTATTAATCTCAAAGCCAGGAGGCTATGTAACAAAAACTTCTTCTTTGAGGTCACCATTTAGGAATGCAGTTTTGACATCCATTTGGTAGATGGTGAAGTTCATGTAAGTGGCATAAGCAAGGAAGATTCGTATGGCTTCCATACGTGCAACTCGAGCAAAGGTCTGATCAAAATCAACACCAGGCTCTTGATTGAATCCTTCGGCCACCAGCCTAGCTTTGTTTTTGGTCACCAAATTGGTTTCATCTCTTTTGAGCTTGTAAACCAATTTGGTGCCAGTGGTTGATTTACCATATGGAAGAGGAACCAATTTCCAGACTCTATTTCTTTCAAATTGATTTAGTTCCTCTTGCATGGCATCCACCCATCTAGGCTGAGTGAATGCTTTAGAAACCTTTGTAGGTTTAATTTCTGAAAGAAAGTTTGCATAGAGGAATTCTCTAGGTGAAGCATCACTTAGTTTCTTTGCCATAAATCTAGTGACTCTACCTTCTCTAGGATTTCCTATTATGTTCACCAGTTGTATATGATTATTATTAGTCTAATATTTTTGTGGAGATAGAGAATAAACATTGGTATCATGATTAGAACTAGAACTTAGAAGTCCATAACATAGACTTGGATTATCTCTAGTGTCAACTAAAGGATATTCAATAGACAAAGGTTCAACCAGTGGAGGGTTTCCTTCTTGGTCAGAAGCAACACATCCATGACCTAATTCCCTAGAGATAGTTGGAGAACTTTGAGCAGGAGGCTCAGATTGTTCATAAGCAGCATCATTTGATTGTGTGTAAGCATGTTGATCATTTTGAGACTGGCCATTTTGGTCATTTGTGTTATCTTGCTGATCATTTTGATCATTTTGATACTAATCATTTTGATCATTTGATTGACAGCTATCAGTATTTGATACTGAAGGATTTCCTTTTGTAGGGCTTGTCATATCTTCAAATGGATCAATATGAGGAACTGAATTGCTTGTTTGATATTGTTGAGAGGGCTCATAATGTTGAAATTCATCAGATGGATCATTGTGAGATTTATGAATATGAAGTTCATCATCTGATGGATTTGCTAATTTGAGAGATTTAGAACTTTCATTGAAGGTGATGTGGTAAGTTTCTTCAATACATTGTCTTCTTGTGTTGAAGACTCTGTATGCTTTAGATACTAAAGAGTATCCAAGGAAGTAACCATCATCAGATTTTTCATCAAATTTACTAAGGTGATCCTTGTGATTGTAAATGAATACTGGACACCCAAACACATGTAAGAATGAGATGTTTGGAATTCTCCCCCTAAAGACTTCACAGGGAGTCTTCATGTGTCTCTTCACAATGATGGATCTATTTTGAGTGTAACAAGCAGTGGCTACATCATCATTCCAAAAGTGCTTAGAGAGAGTTGATCCAGCAAGCATTGTCCTTGCTGCTTTAATCAAAGTTTTGTTCCTTCTTTTAGCCACACCATTTTGTTCAGGTGTGTAAGGTGATGAGAAATTTTGTGAAATTCCTTTGTCATCACATAACTTGATTAGAGTATGATTTCTGAATTCAGTGCCATTGTCAGTTCTAAGTTGTTTGAAATGAGTGTCATTTTGATTTTCAACTCTTTTGATGAAAGACATAATGGCATCTGGTGCATGGCTTTTCTTTGTCAGAAAATATACCCAGGTGTACCTAGAGTACTCATCTATAATGACAAGTGTATATTTTTCATGACAAATGGCCCTAGGTGATACTGGGCCAAATAAGTCCATGTGAAACAAGTGAAGACTTTCTTTAATAGAGAAAGTTTGCTTTGTTTTGAAACTGGCCCTATGGTGCTTTCCCTTTTCACATGCTGAGCATGGTTTGTTCTAGGAATAGACAAGTGAAGGAAGACCAATAACAAGATTTTGTTTTGCCAGCAGAGTTATTGTTTTGAAATTTAGATGTGAGAACCTCTTATGCCAAAGCCAGTTAGTAATGTTGGAGGCTCTAGCAAAGAAACATGTCTCTTGAGTAGAGTTCATGTTCATGACATAAACATCTTTGACTCTGGGAGCAATCATCACACTTTCATGATTGGAGTTGAAGATTGTACCTTTTTTGTCATCAAACAGCACTAGATACTTTGCATCACAAAGTTGACTGATGCTGATGAGGTTGTGCTTCAATCCATTGACATATGCTACCCTTGTAAAAACTATACCATTGCATATCACTAAACCAAATCCTTTAGTAGTAGCTGATGAGTTATCACCAAAAACAACTTTAGGACCTTGTTCCTCCTTATACTTGTGCAGATGACTTTGTTCATCCCAAACTTAGATCAATTAGCTTTGTGTTAAACGAGATCGAATCAAGATTAACACTTAGAGAAACTTTGTGTATTGAAACAATCTAAGTGTTATACGGAATTAACACTTAGAGTAAAGAACAAAACAAAACAATGTAACCCAACCTTTCACTTTGATTGATATTAAGAACTTGCGTACAATGAAAGTTGTGAAACTTGTAAAGACTTATATAAAACTGATATCAAACTATGAACCCTATGACCTCCTTTTATAACTTAAGGAGTCGTGTACAAAGGTCCACCTATCAACTATTCTAGGTAAAGATAATTATAGAAAATACAATATTGAACATATCTTTACTTCAAATATAAAACGTGTAGACTAAGTATTTCTATCAGTGGTGGAACTTCTACTTGTCAGCGCTTAAATATATATTTTCAGTGTTCATCTGTCAGCGCTTCGTTTACTCTTGTCAGCGTCCAAGTTCCTCTTGTCAGCGTCCTAGTGACTTAGCTATTTTTATTCCCAACAATCCTCCCCTAAACTTGATATCTACTCTAGTAATCAAGTTTCTGAATAAAAACTAAGTACAAGGAGGATTCTTACAAACAATCAACTATTTCTTAATTAGATAATAAACAAATCTAATTAAATCCTTGCTAACATCACTAGTATAGTCAACTTCTAACTGTGTAGACACCATCATCTTCAAAGCATATTGAGGTAGAGGATATTCAGCATCAACCAAAAGATATTCTGCAAATTTTGAAGTGCTAAGATGGTACACATAGCTGAATGTAGACGCCACTTCAAACCACTAAGATCATCCAGATCCAACCATATTGGATTAGCTTCATCTGGAGCAATCATCCTCTTGAATGTTGTCCAAATCTTTATTCCATTTACTGAAGAAGGCTCTTTAGCTTCATACTTGGTCTTCATCAACTTCCACAAATCTACCAAGTCTTCTCTATCCATACTTGCAAATAAAGAAATAAAAGAAGTGAAAGTATGTACCTTGTCACTAGCCCTGGTGACCACCCAGAAACCACTTGCATCTTCTTCATAATTCACTATTGGGTTTTTGAAATCCAAAGGTACCACTTCTGCAACATCTGAAGCCTCCAAAGGTGAAAGCTTTATATTCATCCTTATAACAGCCTCACTTGGATTCAATTTATCAAGAACTGGGAATTCAATGGGTATTCCATTCTTCACTGGTCTTGGCACAATGGAAGCCCTCTTGATCTGCATATTTTCTTCAATTTCTTCCTTCCTTTCATCAGACAGAAGTCTGAGAGTATTCTCTTCACAAACACGCTCCCAAATAGGATATGTATAAAACTCCAATTCCTCAAAGGAAAGCTTCTTCAATTTCTCATAGGTCCTTCCTTCTTGATGACGCCTAAGAAGCATATAATAGAGATCTCTTCTATCTCTTTTTAGTTTAGAAAGTACCTTACTAGCTTTGTGTTTCAAAATAACCTTGCAATCCTTCTGAACTCTCAATAGAATCTCCAAACCCTAAATTTGTCCAGTAAGTGACATGTTAGGATTGTCTGCAATAGAAGTTTCCCATTCCAAATACATATCAACTACTTCAGGCATGTCAAAGTCAACTTTCATCTTCAACTCTCTAAGCTTCTATTTTGCCAACTCATCCTCTCCATACTCCAATTTCTTTGGTTCTTCAATAATCATTGTACTAGAACCAGAACTCTGATCATTACTACCATCTTTATTGCTTTCAATGGCAGTCTCTACCCTATCCTGTTCTTCAAGGTGTGCAGCCAAAACAGAATCAAAATGTACCTGAGCTGCATCCTTAGGTACTTGTACTTCTTCCATAATCCCTTTACCCTTATCCAAAGCTCTAATAGTTGGTAAAGTGATTGATGGTACCTGTGTAGAAACGTCTTTGATGATAACTGGTGGTTGGGATACACCAGTTATACCTGCAAGTCTGTCAGCGTCTGATTTGCTCTTGTCAGCATTCAAATCTTGAATGTCAGCGGCTGACTCTTTGAATTTTGATGAGATGGCATTTATACATGATATCATCGTTCTTTTCAGGCTTTAAATGCATAAAATGTCATTAAAATACCATATATATGCTTGTGTTTGTTTACTTGTGTATTTTAGGTATGTATATCGTGAAAAAGATAAAATATCACAAGAAACAAGGAAAAACGAACACGAGAAACGAAGCCGCACAATGAACCGGGCCCTAGTTTGTGATTTTCTAAGAAAAACCCTTAAATACTTGAAGATAAACAAGAATGATCCATCATCGATGAAGAAATGACACTTAATACCCTTGTATACTCATAATTACAAGTTTGGTCCTTTAAGTTTTTCAAAATTACAAAAAGGTCCCTCAACTTTGAAGATTTGACAAGATTAGTCCCTCAAGATTCAAAATTGTCAACAATGGTCCTCCATGAAGTCAAACATACTTAGAAGACCTTCAAATATGAATAATGTTCAAAGTCAGTCCCCAAAGAATCAAGAAATTAGCAAAACAAACCCTTGAAATATTTTTGGAAAAGTTTTGTGCCAAAAGTATAAAAACCAAAACTTCCTTAACAAAGGAAACGGGAGTTAGTCGTTTTTATTTACCAAATGAACAAAACATGAACAACCAAGGACCAAACCTGTCATTCTCAAAGTTTGAATCCTAAATACACGCGGGTAAATCTTACTGTAGAGATTTTACCACAACTTGAACACCTTTTTACCCAGGATCAAAAAGGAGCAAAACAAAGGGGAAAGTTAAATTGGTTGGACTCACGTGTGATTCACCTCACATGAATCATATCCCAACAAAAAAACCTTCAATCCCACTACAAGGAAGACCCCATAAGGACCAACCATAAGACGACACATGGAAAAGATCATTGACATAGCCAAATCAAGGGTGTACATCAACTACTTGTCGTCCAAGGAGAAAATATACGTCCAAGATTTCTCCTAACAACCTGTCAACAACCAAATGCATTCTGGAAGCTTCATAGGGTTATTTTAGGGATTTTCATAGATTAAGGTTTGTGAATAGTGCCCATATTGTGGCCTATAAAGAGAGCCCCGACTTGTGGTGAGCCTCTTGTTCTAGATTTTATCTTAGTGCTTTGTAATCCCTTTTTAAAGTTTAATAAAAGTTGATTTATTTTTCTGAAAATTCTAATTCCTTTTTGTTATTTAAAAGTTGGTATTAGGCTAAGAGAATCTGAGTTCTATACTTTTGAAAGTTTGATCTTGTGTTTCTGAGTTTGCAAAGGTTTCATAAAAGTTTTTGAGAAATGTAAAAATCAATGGTGATATTATTATATTTTCTTTGTTAAGTTTGTTCATCTTAGCAGGTGTGGAAGCTAGTGGTTGTTCTGCTACCAATTAAGCTCTCACAATCCAAAGCATGGATGTATGTTTTGGAGGTGCACGTTTCTAAACCCTTTTACTTTTCTGCATATGTTCATGATTATGTGATGAATCTGAGTTTTGGTTCATGATTATGTGTTTTATCTGTTGAATCTTGTTATTTGGAGGTTACTTGTTGATAACTCGTTGGATTGATCTTGATTTGTGGTGTTTATAAAACAAGTTCTTTGAAAAAGTTGGTTAATTAAGCATAAAGGGGTGTTTGGGTTTGGTTGTGTCAAGGATTGGGTGACACAGCCTTGGGCATAAAACAGTCTAGACTCACCTTATATGTTGGTTTAAGGCATTTTCAAACCTTTGTTTTAAGTATTGTGGTATAAATCAAGTTTTCAAGTGATAAAAACTGTCAAAACATTCAGCAGGGTAAAACTGATTTGTTTTAGTGTTTTATGGCCTTAAATCTTTAAACCTGTTAGATTTTAGGTGCATCTAGGATTGCTGATAGTTGTTTTATGATTTGGTGGTTATTTGAGTAAGATCTAGTGGTTTGAAATTCGTTTGGTGACCAATCATATCAGCAAAACATTACCAGACCTGTATGCATATCAATGACCTTTGATTGTTTGATTTTGTGTGATTTATGTGAAGTACTTGGTGTTTTTATTGTTTCTATTGACTCCCAATAAGCCAAAGCTAATTGGGGTGCCCTTTCTTCCATTTAAAATCATCAAACAAAGCTTGAAATCAAGCTTAAATCAAGTCTGTTCGAGCAGCAGTGGGAACTCCTTTCCCACTGCTTGTTACCACTGATAGTGCAAAACCTGTTTCAGATTATTATTAAGCCATTTGAGCTTATTGAATCGTGCAACAATTTGGATTTGGTAATCAGTCTTCCTCATTTGACCCACTACTTAACCATTCTGGAGCTTTTGGACTGTTGACTTTAGGGTTTGACTAGAAAACCAACTTATTTGACATTTTCATAAGTGCTTATTGACTTATTCAGCTTATTTGGCTTTGCTTATTGGATTTTTCTTGATTGATTTGTCTTAATTAAGTCATTTAGAGTCTTTTGCAAGTTAAATCAAGTTCTGAAGTGGTCTAAATCTCTAAGTCGACTATTTTATCTTTTAGTGAAATCATACTTGGCTTATTTCTTGCTTATTGGTTAATCTTTTTCAAAATTTCTTTTTAAAGATCTCTTAAGCATCGCAAAAGAAGGTTGTGTGTCAAATTAGAGCTTATGGCATTAGCTTATAGCATAATGGGCCAAAAAGCCCATTAAGAATAAGTTGTTGACTTATTAAGCTGTGATAAGCACATTTTCAGCTTTTGGGCCTTTAGAGTTTTGTGTTTAGAATAATTTTTGAGTCAGACTGGAACTTTTCAGCTTATTTGGTTGATTTTTGGCTTATTGGGCTAAAAAGCCCATTAAGGTGCACTGTTTTTGTTTTTAGCCCATTTGGGGGCCCAATAGGGGTATTTTGGTCATTTCACTTTTATTTCTGTTTATTTAGGTTAAAATAAATTAGTTTGTAAGTTATTAGAAATTTTTATAATTTTTGAATTTTTAATATTATTTTAATATTTTATTTTAGATTTTAATCATTTTAAATAGTTTTAATTGGTTTTAAATTTTATAAAATTAGTTTTTAGTCTTATTAAGTCATTTTAGAGTTTTACAAATTGAAAAATCCTAATTTGGGCTTTTTATTAATTATTTTGATTTTTAAGGCTTTAATTAGCATTTAAAAATTATATTTAATTAATTAAAAGATTTGAAAAAGTTTTGATTATTTGTCAACTCTTAGTTCATTTTTAGATATTTTTGGTAACTTTTTGGGATTTTTTAGAATTAATTTTTATTTTGTCACTTTTTACGATTTTTCGTTTCGTCGTCGTAGTGTAATTTTAACGTATCCGTCATTCTAATTTCTCATCTTTTCTTTCTCTCATATTAATCCAAAATCATTACGAATTATTCACACACAATAAACCTCCTTGTGAAACGAACTTATTTGGGTCATTAACACTTGATTTTCCTAATTTATTTGTTTAATACTTACCGCTTTTACGTCTTTTTCCTAAAAGGTGTATTTTACCACAATCAATTTCTCCATCATCTCTACAAATGAAAGCTTCTTAGGAGTAACCAAAGAAATATCAACACCTGGCTTCTCCTTCAAACTTGTCAACGCCTCAGCTATCTCCAAACTCCCATAAGAACCACCTTCTTGTGAGCCCTTGTCACTCATATTTACTAGCTCATCCTCCCCTTTGGAAGAATCCTCCCGCCTTCTCCTATTATGGGCAGATTCCAAGATAACTATCATCTCCCTCAATGACTTGAGTTCAAGGCCTTGACCTGTGACAAATTGTACAAAGTCTGCATTTGCTTTTGCAAGCGCATGCAAACCACCGTCAATTCTATAGCTGATAAAGTTCCAGTCTGTCCTCCTCTATCATGGGGATTTGACCCCCCAAGGGAGATTCATTGGGCATGGGTGTGGTCTTAATGATGTTAGGACTGTCTTGACCTGCTTCTAATCTAGTGTCAATAGTCCCAGCCCCACCCATGTCACCAACCACACTTGTGGTTGTGGTGGTTCTCTCTACAACGTGGCTAGGACCACTAGAGGAGAACACTCCAGTAGTCCTTTGGCGTTTCTCAAACCTATAGTCATGGGGTTCTGAGGATGAAGTGGAATGGGGGTCTGTTTGGATTTGGGGAATATTGGTGTCAGCGTTTGGGTTGGCTGTGTCATCGCCCACATTGTGAGTGTCAACGCATGAGGGTTAAGGGTCAACGTCCATATGTTGTGGTGATGGAGGTTTTATTAGGAGAGGGTTTGTTTGTGGTTGAGGTTGTACAGCTGCCTGAATCACAACCTGCATGGCTGGAGTGAGGGGAAGGTCTCTAAATGGTGGAGTATTCATGTTGCCAAACACGGTTTTCTTTTGAGTAGGGACCTCATAAAAATCATCGTGGTCCCTACGACAATATCTTTGTTCATCAAAAACCATTTGTAAAAACCTAGAGTAAGCAAGAGTCATCTTGTTACCCTTGTTGTGACACATGCCATCAAAAATCATTTTGAAAAAATTAAATCTTTACCCATTTGTAATACAAACAAGAGCACAACCGATGGTTCGATTGATTTCATTGAAAGAAGAGCATTTGGGACTCAAACATTGAAGGATGACATGGATCAGGTACTTCCAGACTGGGGAAATTGTTGTTTAGTATATTTATTTATGTGCCCAACAGGGGGCAAAGCATACCCCAAGCCTTGAAGCCCTAACTCTAGCTCTGCTAAGGGAAGGGTTGTTATACCATCAACGTCGTCAAGACGCAAATCTTGACAAACTAGTGCTTCAGTAACAACCCATCCAACCCCATGGACAGTGCCAACTAATGTAATCACTCCATCAATTGTTTCAGAACGTACAGAGTTCCAAAACTGCTTGATGTGTGTGATAGGGACAAGTGGAGTATGTGAAAGTGCATACCTTAGAGGAGACGCCATCAAATACCAAATCATCTCTGTGTATTGGGGGTGCAAAGTTTTATCTTCAACCATATAAGCCACCATATTATGTTGGATTCTGAACCCTAACTCCACATTAGCAGGTTTAGACTTTGGTGCCATTTAGAATGATATGTGAAAACTGTGAGATGACAACAATGGAGGTATGAAGGTGTTGAGAATGTTAGTAGACAAGAATAGTAGTTACCCTATTTGAAAGAAAGGAGCCAAATTTATAGGAGAGGTAAAATCACACAATTGGTTGAAAAATGAGGCAGTTATATTCAAAAGGTAATGATCAGAAGCTTGAAAATAATATAACTTATCTCTTTCATTAATTAAAAGTTACCAACTCTCTAAAATTACGGCCTAAAATTTCGTCAAAAATAACAACAAGGTGGACCCCAATGTTTTTTAACGGTAAAAAGTAAATGTCAGCGTGTAACGGCTATATTCTTGTCAGCGTTGAAATTTTGCCATGTCAGCGTTTAAATTGGTCTTATCAGCGTTTGGAAAGAAATCATGCCAGTGGCCAAAAATAAAAATAATTAAAAAAAAGACCTTAACAAAGAAGTTTACCCTAGTGAAGATAACTCTTAGTCTGAAAATAACTATAGGGTGGCAAACACTGTCCAATCATGCACACTTGCATAAGCAAGATAGACATAATTGTCCTCAAGTGTCCCTTGCTAACCAAAGTTCTTAACAGTGAAAAAATCTCATATAAACTCTTTATAACTTCGCAGGTAAGCCCAATTAAAATGTTCACCAAGTCTCCTAGCCGATCAATCCCAATTCTAGGCCAAAACGTCTTGGCAACATGCACAGTATATCAACTTTGCATGCTACAGTGCCTCAAGAACTAGAAATTCCAAATCTTACTCACCTGTGGACACAATCTAGAATTGTGATAAGAGTATTCTAAGAATACCCAAAATCCTAAAGGTTTCCTAAACCTCCCCTTAAACTAGGATGTACATAGTTGCAAAATAATATGTATAGGACAAAATTTTATTTCAAGATAGGAATGTAAACATTCTAACCATCATAAATAAACTTTTGACCTACTCCTTGTAAGCTCCAAAGATCCATAAGCAACTCTGTATCCAATTTCACAATGCTCAAAATGCCTGCATGATTAGATCAAAAACCACAAAACTAACATGTTGTTGTCAGCGGCCATTTTTACACTTGTCAACGTCAAAATAACCTCTGTCAGCGCTAGAAAAATAAAGTGGAAAATCTAATACTTTACAAAGATAAATAACACTGCACATCCTGTACATACTATATAATGATTTCAAAAACACATTTAGGGGAGATTGATCATTCCAATACTTGTCACCAAGTACTAGAACCTCCCCACATCAAAAGGTTTAGTTAAAAGATCAGTCACATTTTCTTCTGTGTCTACCCTATCTGGATGTATTAAACCTTTTTCAAAACAATCTCTTATAAAATGATGCCTAATTTCTATGTGTTCAGTTTTAGAACGATGTACATGATTCTTAATAATGCATAATGTACTGTTATTAAGTACAAATATCTTAGTATGCATAAAATTATACCCAGAATCCAACAGTTGGTTTTGAATCCATAAAACTTGTCCACAACATGCAGCAACAGCCACATATTCTGCTTCAATTGTAGAATTTGCCCCACTGTTTGTTTCTTGCATTGCCAAGATATGAGCCTGCTCCCAAGAAATTGACATCCACCAGTTGTGGATTTCCTATCAAACTTATCACCTCCATAGTCACTGTGTGAATATCCAATAAGCTCCAATGGAGAATCTTTAGGATACCATAAACCCAAGGTAGGATAGCACCTAAGGTATCTAAAGATCCTTTTAACATCATGAAGATGACCCTCTTTGGGAGTCACTTGATGGCGTGCACATGCACACACAACAAACATGATGTCAGGTCTAGAGGCTGTAAGATACATCAATGAACCAATCATTGACCTATAATGCCTGACATCCACATCTTTTCCATCTCCAGTCTTTCCCCAAGGGTGTTCCCTATCCATGGGTGTGCTAGCCCGTTTTTCATGAGGAGAAAAACCAAACTTCTTCAAGATCTCAGCCACATATTTATCTTGAGAGGTAAAGATACCATCTTCTTTTTGTTGTACTTGTAAACCTAGAAAGAAGTTCATCTCTCCCATTGCACTCATCTTGAATTTGTTTGTCATGAGCTTGGAAAAGTCTTCACTTATCTTTGGATTAGATCCAAAAATAATATCATCCATATAGACCTGTACAAGATAAAATCCTTGCCAATCTTTGATGTAGGTAAATCGTACACGTTTTAGGAACAACGCGTATGAGCGGCAAGTATTAAGTCTTACGTTTAATAAATAACGTAAAACCGAATAAATGCGGGTTCGTCCTCGAAGGAGGTGTACGTGTTGTGTTGCCAATTATATAAAATCAAGAGTTTGGATTAGTGTCGTTTTTGGTTTAAGAGAGAAAAATAAAAGACGAGCTACGACTACGATTACACCACGACGAATTGACGTAAAACGCGAACATAAATACGTAAAACGTGACAATATTAAAAATTAAACCTAAAAATTAATTAAAAGTGAAAACTAATAAAATAATATAAATAAGAAATAAAATTCAATAAATAAATTTAAAACCTTTTATTAATTAAATATTCAATTTAAAATGCTAATTAAAGCCCTAAAATTAAATATAATTAAGAAAAAGCCCAAAATATTATTTTATTGAACTAATAACTCACTTATATTATTCAAAGACTAAAAAAGTATTTTTACTAAAGTTTAAAGACTATTTTTTATTTTTAAAACACTAAAAACAATTTTTAAACTAAAATAATGATTAAAAATAATAAAATAATGCTAAAATTAAACATACTATTTGAAAAATACTAATCTATATTACTAAACAGTAGAAAAATTTAAAAAGTTGAAAAAGTAACTTTTTTACACTAAAAGACAAAACAGTTTTAATTAAAAACTAATTAAACTAAAATTAAATCTAAAAATTAAATAAAAAGATGAACAGTAAAACTTTTTAAACTAAAAATCTTAAAATACTTTTCTTCAACTAAGAAAATTTTTAAAACTAAAAAATAAACATTTTTGGCACTAAAAGACAAAAACAGAAATAACAAAAACTATATAAAATGGAATTAATTCTAAAAAATAGTAAATGAACAGTAATTTAAATTAAACTAAACGAAAAACCATAAAATAAATTAACAAAAATAAGAAAATTGGAATCACTAAAAAAGACCTAAAAAGGTCACTAAAGACAAAAAACCAAGAGAACTGATGTTGACATGTGGACTGGTTTTGTCTGCTAGCTTAGCAGTGGGAATTTTAACACTAGGAGGGGGAACTTTGTTCCCACTGCTTTAACAGAAAATGAGGTCTGGTGACATTTTAGCTTGTAACTTTTATGTTACTTGGTTTTAATTGGACAATTAGGCACCCCTACACTCAGTGGAGTGTAGGGAGTCAAGCTATGCAATAAAAAACACAAGTTACACACATAAATCACACTAAAAAATGGGGAAATGCAGTTTCTGATGACTATTATAGGGTCTGGTGGGTTGTTGCTGATATAATGTGCACTTGGGTGAGTTTTGGTTGGCCAAAACTCACTCAGTTCACTCACAAACTTCCAAAAACCAACCCTCAATCCTAAATGCCACCTAGATCTAACAGATAACAAAATTTGGTGGTCACAAGGCAGTTTATGGCTTACTGATTAGCTAAGTGTTTTTACCACTTTTGAGCATATAAATTCTACAAAACCCTATCAACCCTTAAACAAAACACTAAATTTACCTAACAATAACCTAAGAGGTGTGTCTAGGCAGTTTTTAAACCAAAAGCTTATTAAACTCTTACCTTAAAACCCTAATCCAAACACCCCTTTATATATTAAAATCAAACTTTTTGTAAACAAATCCTAACAAATCCAAACCATACTGTATAATAATTACTCTAACATGCATATCATGGACAACACATAGACATGAACAAAGTTAATATCTAGTATACAAAACAAATCCACAAATCACAAGGAAAAAACAATCAGATTAGGACTAAAAAGAGGGTTCAAGCCTTTAGGTTTTATACCTTGTGGGACCCACAATCCAGACCCCACTATGGCTGCATTGCCATATCCTTTTAGTTAAAACTGAGCTTTTGGCTTATGTAGAATGGTTGTTTATATGTAGAGAAAGTTGACCAATGTCTTCAAAGTCCAAAGAGAATAAAACTTGTCTTGCTTTGTTCTTGCACAAACACCACCAAACAAAGAAACAACTTCAAGTATCAAAAGACTACAAGTTGTTGGCTTGTAGCTTTTGTGTTGGAAATTCACTTTATGTGACGACATTTAAGAATTCCCATTAGTTATCGTAGTCACACACGCTTAGACTAGACTAGGAAACAATGTATAGTTTAGGTGCGTTGTGTGACTATATATACCCCTCCAAGGCTTCCAAGGAGGGGTGTTGCTTGTGTTTTATTTGTGTTTTCATTTCATTTAATACACCTTTTCTTATTTTCACACACAACCTCTCTCTCTCAACTCATCCATGGCTACCAACACTTTCCACCTGTTATATTCTTAGTGTGGACCGGGTTTAGCTTCTAATTTTAATGGGCCATGTTTAAGGACGATTTTAATGGGCCATTTACTTAAATTGTTAATACATAATATTGGGTTGAAATGGTATCTAGTATTTGGTGGGCCAAATGAATATTTGTAGTTATTATATCCGAATTTCAAAATTTGGATGTGTACAAATTTATTATAGTTTGGGCCCAGTCAAGTTTACTATTAATCGGGGCTTGATAATGATCGAGTGACGAGACAAAAAGACGTGACAAAATGACGATTTATTTGACGAGACCAAGAAATATGGCTATATTTTTAGTGACTACGGATTTGTTTGACCGGGTATTAATTATGTGAAGTTGAAGACGGATTTTTCGAAGGCGTGTATTTATTTTATCTTTGAAAGATAACTTGCTCGTGCTTAATCTTAGAATGAAGACTTGTTTATCTACTTTCCGGGTTCGGGGTGGTTGGTTGATAACTCGGATAACTATCACTTAAAGGGGTTACATTGTTGTACTCAGTGTCACGCGCTTAGTCGACGTGGATAATTTCAAGAGGTGTTGTGCTCATAGACTTCTTCAGTGATGTATTGGCTACTTAGAGATCTCTCCACCGTTCTTCATTCAACTATTGTGCAAGCTTAAGTCACAAGATCGAGGGATTCTTATTCAAGTTTCATGTTTGATGTATCTGGTTCATTCTATCTGCGGTCACTTCAAATTGCTTACAAGGGGTTGGTAAAGATGGCCATGGAGAGTTTATGAGTAGAGAATTTCGATCAGCAGCTGATTCTCACAAAATATATAATTCTGCTTATTTATTATTCTCACGAGATTTCAGGTACATGTGCATACGATTTATTGCTGGTTCCGAGTTTCAAAACCATCAAGGGGGAAGAAGAAGACACATTAAACGCACAACGAGTACACGTGATGAACTTCATACCTTCTATTGATTTGAAGACATTCCGGGAAGACATTTGTCATAACCACAGAGAAAATCAGTGTTTTAACTCGTGGAGTTATCAATCTCTAAATGGTAGACTACTGATTCGATGTTTAATTGTTTTGATGTTGAAATTATTCATCATCATTATCCTATATGGAGAGATATGCACTTCCGGGACTTAATTGACTCTAGTGCATCTCCGGAAGAAGATATGTGCATTTCCGGGACTTAATTGACTCTAGTGTTATGATGTCAACTTCATGAATGGGATAAAGTGTCTACTTCAATATTTGAGCTTCATACTTGGGATTTGTTTACTTTCTTCAACTATGTGCGGGAAGAAATGTCTTGATTCTTTCTAGTATGCATAACTTGAACTCTCAGGGGGAAGAAAAATTCAGAAGAATTATTCAAGCGTGAGAAGAGACGTTGTTGATCTACTTGGTGTGCCCCTTACTTTCAATCCCTCATAGCAACATTATCATGTTATATGATGGGTTTGCTTTTATAAATTCCGTTGTGCGCTTAATCATTCTAAGCTTTATTGAAAGCTTTGAAGTTGCTTACGAGGATTGTCGGTTTAGGAGAAGCTATTTAAAAGCTTCTACATCAAGTTTATGTGGCATGAATTAGGGGGAAGTTAATTCAGAAGCTTCTCCGTAACCAGAAGTATATGGATTACTTAGCTCGTGCCGTTACAGTATTTCTACTACAAGTTACTTTAAAGATGAGTCGTTTTGAAGTAAAGACTTGAAGTCAAAGGCCTCAGAAGACATCATCAGCATTGGACGCTTCATGAAAGCTTTTGTTCTTAATCATTATGTACTTGTTAGGAAAAATATTGTAAGGAATTCTACACGTCGTCCCATGAGGGAAGATTGTTGGAAATTCACTTTATGTGACGACATTTAAGAATTCACATTAGTTATCATAGTCACACACGCTTAGACTAGACTAGGAAACAATGTATAGTTTAGGTGCGTTGTGTGACTATATATACCCCTCCAAGGCTTCCAAGGAGGGGTGTTGATTGTGTTTCATTTGTGTTTTCATTTCATTTAATACACCATTTCTTATTTTCACACACAACCTCTCTCTCTCAACTCATCCATGGCTACCAACACTTTCCACCACCCACCTAGACCACCGGATTACTAAAAGAAAATCCACATTTTGGTACAGTAAAAGATGAATAAAAAGAAAAAAAATAAGATTTTTTAATGAAAAATCTTTGAACCACAAACCTTTTGAAACCAACTATTGTAACCAAACTAAGATGAACAAATCAAAATTCAGCAAACCAAACTCATGAGTCCACTTTCACTTTCTCATGAGTTTGGATTTGAGTTTTCTGAAAATCCTTTTTCTTTCAAAAACAAAACGTTTTTAGACTACAACTATGAAACAATGACCTTTTAATAAAACTACACTTGTAATTAACCTAAGAAAAGCAGTACAAAGGAACTCAATATTTGTATAAAATTTATACTTTCATTTTCATTAATAATAAAAATTCTAACAAATATTGGAACAAAATGATATGGGACACATACGTCCCATATTTATACAAGAGAAAGAAGAATCTAGAATACATGAACTCTAAAACCCTAATCTACATGAAATTCCAATAGAGCCCCTTGTTTGAATTCTTGTTTGACTGATCTTGGTCAAGAACCATGCCATGTGAAGATGTTGATGTTTACAGCTGTTGTAAATCAATCTTGGACGTCCAAAAGAGAGTAGGGACCAAGGAATAGATATCCACTATTGATTTGGTCGTCTTTTTGGGTTTGGGGGATAGGGACGTGAGCATGGGAGGTCCTATTGCTCACATGGGTGTGTTGGGAGAAAGTTTGTGAGTGGGTTTAGGTTTAGGCTAAGGTTGATTAGTGATCTGCAGGTTTTGGTTCAAAAACCCCTTGGTTTAAGTAAATTAGGGTTCTAGGGTTTATGATAGAAAAAGGGGATTAGCAGGGGTGTTTAATCCATTTTGGGTTAATTGTTTTTGTTTCCCCCACTTTTCAAATGTTTAAACCGATTTATAAATAAATCAGATATTAAAAGTTGAGTGGGATATGACGTGGGAAAAGGGAGGGTTTTCATTGGCTGGTTGAAGTAAGTGGGGGACGTGGTAGGAGGTTATTGGGTGATGGAGGTTTGGCTGTTTGATGGAAATGGTCCCCCAGCTTCCCTTCTCTTGTCTTTTTAATTTAAACAGCTCACAATTTAATATCCTTTATTAAGAAAGTTTTCTTTCTTATACTTTGGCCACATAAAGTTTATAAAACTTGTTCCAAGGGCTTGTTGTGTATATTGGTCATTCTTCAAGGGCCATAATGGTATAATCTCATCATTTTAGGGACCCAATGTGTAATTTTGAGTTTCACAAGGGTTTAAAATGACAAGTCTTCAAAAGTAGATGGACCAATCTTGCCAATTCTTCAAACTTCAAGGATTTCAAAGGAAATTCATGATTCGGGTCCGGTTCTTTGTGCTGCTTCGTTTCCCGTGTTCGTTTTTGCTTGATTCTTATGATGTTTTGTTGATTTCACGATATCCGTACCTAAAATCTACAATGAACAAACACAAGCATATTTTTGGGTATTTTGATGATATTTTAAGAATTTTAAGCCCGATTTGAACGATGAGACTATGTATAATTGCAGTCTCATCACTCCCCCATACTAAACCATTGCCGTGACCTCACACAATGCTAGAATAAGTATCATAGCACCTCCAAAATTCATTTTTATCGACTTTTAATGAAACGTAAACTTACTAAACTACTACTACTTGCGTTTTAGACATAATGTATGATTTTCATCACGATAAAGTGACTTTTAGGATCATAGAACAAGAACACGTGAATGCTTCGTTAGAAATAATTTCGTCGTCCTCGATTTTTACCCAATTCTATGCTAAGCGTGTAACGAGATCATTGTTATTATAAGTTAGCAACACAATCATATCTCATGAGTGTTAATTACGAACCTAGACTCCCTTATTCCTAATCGCTATCTCTTATATTTTATTTTTGTCTTAACGATCACGAGGATACATCATTGACTTATGCGTGAATAAAGATTAAGTCTAAAAATAGAGTCTTAACGGTGTAACCAAAATCATTAAATTAATAATTTACCCTAATAGACAACGATGTCAAAAAATTAAGTCAACAAGAAGGATCGATAAACACGATTTTAGAACGATTTTGAACATGAGACTTATTACCATGACTTTTATTATCCGCCATCATCGGTGGTTTTATTATCATGGTTTACCTCCATCTTTTATTCAACTTCGCCATGAAGCTTTTATTATGACTTCGGTCTTGCCATTGTCTTTTATTATCCGTCATCATCGGTGGTTTTATTATGACTTGACGTATATCCTCACGCTAAAGCGAATTTTAGATCTTTCAAGCTTCAAAGATTAAGGCTTGATTCACTTTCATTTTGGGCATAGACTTTTCGGCCTTGCGAGCTTCAAATTTTTGCTTAATTTAGGTGAGCACTTGAAATCTTATTATTGGGTGAAGCTTTTGATTATTCGGGTTTCCAATACTTCAAAACCGTGACGCTGGGATAACTTAATGTTTTCCCAATTTAATTACATGGAAGCTACTAAAACAAATTAGAAACCAACAATAGTGACTAAACCGCTAAATCAATATTTATTAACAATTTATTATAAAAGCGTGGGGAGAATAAGCTAACAATTACTACACATGAGATCGTGAAAGATTACGAGACTTATAAATAACTCTATCATTTCTCGTGCTCATTTAAGAGACTTAACCTAAAAAGTTAAGGAATCGAAGCTAAGTGCTCAACACGCACGGTCGAGTCAAAAATTACTCTTATTCTCACCATCGGAAAACCTACATTCGTGTCTTAAACACTTATGAAAAACAAGAAAAATTTTAAAATTTGGCCATTTTTAGCCTTATTTTGCAACAAAACGATAACAAAAAGATGAATATTGGATTGCGTGGTGACGTAAGCAAGGTGAAGTATCTACTCACCCCCTATACTAAAACTAAACATTTTCCTCAATGTTTCGAGTCTAGGGGTGAAACACCCCATACTAGAGACGTAGTTGAATGCTTAATCTCGAGCATGGAAAGGGTAAAACGAATAACCTAAAAGCCGTTTATGAATTATGATAATAAGATAAACTTTAGAACATAAAAGGATATCATCGGATATCGGAATCTCCAAAGGCAACGACCGAAGCTCGAGTGATCCATAAAACAAACACGAGAGGCTTCAATGATGATGATGATGAACCTAATGAATCACAATCACAAACAACCACGAAACAAAGGTTCGAAGAGCACAAGTCCCCTCGTTACACTATTAGAAAAACGATAATATTTACAAGGATAAGCATGAGAATCCCCCACGAGGCACCTTGTTTTTGATAACCGAGTCAAAAGCTCGACTCGAATCCTCATAAATGCGATCATTTAGGGATAATCTTGGTATGGTCATTTTTGGTGGGGCTTACATGATAAACAATGCCCAAAAGCAACCGATACTAAGGACTAAGTCCTTTGATGATTCAAAATACCAGGATCGAAGATGGCGTCCTTGTTTTCATGGGATAAACGAACCAACGCCACTTCGACATGTGCTAGAACCCCAAAGGGGTAGAAGAAAAGAGATGATAAGTAGAAAGGTGGGGCAATGGGTAAGTCAAATTTATGAGCTACTAGAGGTATACTCACACCAAGCAAACGAATATATTTTCCATTTATTGCATCGGTGGAAGACCGAGATTTCCTTTTGCAAGCAATTCCGGGATCGTAAATCTCGTCCTCGGTGGAGAAATGTGAGGGAACATAAGGGGCTCCCCCACACTAGATCCACACTAATCGTCGTCAAAAGGAGTAGACGAGGTGGTAGCACTCATAAAGCGCGGTGATGACAGAGTTAAACATGTAGAAAAATCTTTTAAAACATTTTTAAAATCCTTTCCTTTTTCATCGTTTAAAAACTCTTTATGAAAACCCGATTTGATAATGTCAAAAATATTTGGCGTGTCAAATTCAAAATTAGTCGCGCTAAAAATTCTCACATTTAAGTCATTGGTGGGAGGGGGTGGTGGATTATATAAGTTCTCAAAACATCGATCAATAAAGAACACCGCCCCCTCGGGGTCTACATACTCGTCATCCTCATGAACGTCGATCTTATCAATTTCTTCATCCAAGATAGGCTTGTCAAACCAAGGTTTGTCATTCCCATCCTTGAGTATCTTAGAAACTCTCTCGAAAAGATCACGATCAAGCACGAAACCATCATTCATTTGTGGGGATTGTTGATAAGTTAAATCCTCACGAATGCGGTAAACGTAATTCTCATTTGAGGAGTGTTGATTAGGTAACTCCTCGAGAATTGGATTTTTAGTGGTCAAATGAGTTGGTTCGTCATCGAAAATAAGACGTTCCAACTCATTTAGTTCATCCTCAATTTTGGAAAGATCGACCTCACTTGTAGGTGGAAGTGGAGGCAAAAGAGCTAGCTCTCGTTTAATGATTTCCTCAATCTCGGGATCAAACTTGTAATCATCGTACTTCACACATTTCTTTTTACGAGAATCAAAAATTGCATGTGGATTTCGAAGTACGTGATTAATCTCGGCATAATCGCCATCGTCATCGTCAAAGAAAGAGTCTATGTGAGCACTCACAACCATGGTCTTACAAGCACTAGGGCTACGCTTAGGTGACTTTTCTAAGACGAGAGGATCGATGTCGATAAAACCTTTAGCCTCAACGGGTGTTGGGCTAGGAAAAGGAGGCACTTCGATGGAGTTAGAAGTTGAAGCCTCGAAGACGCGGTCCTTCGAAGGTGGTGAAGACGAGTCCATTTTGGTCATTGTCGTGATGGCACTAACGTCGCCCTTCGGAATTGGTGTTTCACTTGTTTCATTGAATACATCCCAAAGTGGTTTTTCATTCATAAATTTACACATACCCTTTTGAATTAGGTACACGTATTCTTTATCATTAAAATCATCATCTTTAAAACCGTTTTTCTTAATTCATTCAAAACATGCATTAAGCCTCATACTTTCCGCTAAAGTTAACATTTTTAAATCACTAGAATTTGAAACATTAGGTTTTGAAACCTTGGTTTTTTCATGATCATTAGACACTTGGGATTTACTCGTGAAAAAGTCCATTTTTTCATCCCCATATCTCATAGTAAGTCTCCCCTCGTGAACGTCGATTACGGTTCGAGCCGTCGATAAAAATGGTCGGCCTAAAATAATGGGACATTTAGGGTCACACTCGTAATCGGATATGACGAAATCCGAGGGAAAAACAAACTTTCCTACTTTGACATAGACATCCTCAGCTATTCCAATTGGTATAAGTGGCGTATAATTTGCAAGCTCGATTGTCATGTTTGTAGGGGTAAGTGAAGGCAATCTCATCATTTTTCAAAGAGAATGAGGCATGAGATTTATGCTAGCACCTAAATCGGCAAGGGCTAAACATCCCTCAATCTCGAAAAAATCACAAGGTAATAGAAATTGGCCCGGATCCTCTTCCTTTCTCGGCATATGCCTTTTGGGGTTTTTAAGAAGGATCAATGCACAAGTTTCTTCAAGGGTTACTTTCGTAAGGTCGATAAAGCTCTCTTTTTTAACCGTGGATAGAATTTGAGGTACACGAGGGTGTGCACTCTTTTCCTTGGTCGCCACGTTCACCCCATCGACTTTAGAACAATAAGACGTCTTAGAAGTCGAGGGTTGAGAAGAAGGAACAACTCGAAATCAATCAAGGTTAGGGGTAATCACACGACTTTTTCCACGAGACGAGGCGGCTTTACATTGTTCCTTCGGATTTGCAACGGTGTCACTAGGTAACGAACTCGATGAAGCACCTGAGGCTTTGTTCATAATAGCCGAAAACATCTTTTTAATATCAATTTGTCCTTGCTCAATCTTCGTGTTTTGAAGTTTCAAAGTATTAGTAAAGTCGTTTTCAAAGTACCAATTTCTCCATCTTATCGTCTCATATTAGCGTCATTCGTTTTCATATAATTTTGAAAATCGTTTGACCTAAACTATTTTGATTAACATTAGAGTTCCCTTGGTTTTGATTATTTCTTTGAAAATTGTTTTGATTCCCACTTGAAAAATTGTTTCCTTGATTGTTGTTGTTATCTCGGTTTTGCCAATTCAAATTTCGACCTTGATTATAACCTTGGTTTTGATTAGAAAAATTTCCTTGTTGATTATTTCCTTGAAAATTGTTATGATTTTGATTCAAAAAATTGTTGCCTTGGTTATAATTGCCTTGTTGCGATGGACCGACGTTATTTTGATTTTGAATAGAAAAATTGTTGTTTAACGCACTCACATTCGACGTTTGGCCATCCGTAGCCGCACACTCGTAATAATTATGAGGTCCACCGCAAAACGTACACGATGTCTCAACCACTTTCACCGTAGCGGGATCGTCTTTCTTTTGCATCTCAACGAGAAAAGACGTAAACACATTCGTTAGCTTGTCGACTTTCGCATCAACTCTCTCAATGTCGCGATTAGAACTACTAATATTGGCGACATTGGCAACACTCGGTGCGTTGCGGAGTTGGTAAACCTTGGATCGATTCTCGATGATCATTAAAGCATCCTTCGGAGTTTTGCACAAAAAGTTGCCACCGGCGGCAGAATTCAATGAATCTTGTTCTTGAAAACTAAGACCGTTGTAAAACGTATCGATTTGGTGTAACTCGGAAAATCCATGGTGAGGACATTTCCTAAGCAATTCCTTAAAACGATCCCACGCGTCTCTAAAAGATTCATTCGGTTTTTTGCTCAAATCTCGTATTTTCATTTTTGAAAAACGTTGTCTTAGACGGTGGGAAAAAATGATTAACGAATTTGGAAACGAGATCCTTCCACGTAATTATAGAATTAGGTGGCTCTTTCTCGTACCAATCCTTGGCGGCACCATCGAGTGAGTACGGAAAAAGCATAAGCTTGACGACATCGGTGTTGACGTTCTTAAACTTGCTCGTGGCTAAAAGACGATCAAAATTTCGAATGTGGTCGTGAGGATTATCGGTTTCACGACCTCGAAACTTCGTAGCTTGGATTAACGAAAGCATTCCGCTCTTAATCTCACATTCTCCGCTTCGATAGCGGGAATTACGATCGCGTCTCCATAACCCTCGGTGGGTGCTTGGAGCAATTCCATTATCGAACAATTGTCGGCCATCTCGTCTACGGTCTCTTCAACAACGATATTAGGAACGTCGGTTTCTAAATCTCGTCTACGTCGTCGATTCCTTCGATTACGATTGCGTCAATTCGAAGCGTCACTAGAATTAGAATAATCCTTCGATCGAGTGCGCATGCACTACGCGTAGAATGGGGGGGGGGGGGGGGGGGGGGGTAGCAAAGAAGATTCTTTTTGCCGTTTTTCGGTTTTTCATTTTTTTGGATTTTTTGATTGTTTTTTAATTTGTTTTTTGGATTTTTGAATGTATTACGTAGACTCAAATCTTCAAATCTCCCCTCGAATCCATTTCTCGATTAAAGAAGCCTCAAAGAATGAAAACGATCACATGGAGTGAACGCCTTCGATGACTTTAGAACGTTGGTGGAACACCAAAACGTTCAAGAGGGTTTAATCTTGAAAAACAAGCAAATATAGTATACGTAGATAATACTTGGGCAGCAAACCCTCGATTAGCTCTCTTTCTCCAACCACGCACAAGCAAGCGGAGGAAAGAGGCGGCGCTAAATACTTAAGAGCCTTTTTCCTTTAGGTCGTGAAATACAACCGCCTTATACCTACCTTATAGTTTGTGTTAATTGAAATTAAGCCTCACGAAAGTATTTATCTATTTTGCCTTTAAACTTTTGCTTTAGATTCTAATACAATAATTGAGCGATGAAATACTAATTAAGGTTGCGTTTACACGCTTTTGGAGATATTGTATATTTATTGTGATACGTAAATACAATATATTAATAATATTCACAAAGAAAAACGAAAACAATAATGGGATATGTATAATATAATAAATGATTGTTGTGTGTTTAATTTAGGAAAATTAAACACGATTTATTTGGATACTATAATATAATAAGGAAAAATAACAAAAATGAGTATGTACGTTATTTACGCTTTCCAAAAATTGAAAAGCAAAAACGCACCTTTTAAAACAGTTATCTCATCGAAAATAGGAAAAGTACACATTAAATAATAAGAATGTTTTTCGTATTCAATTCAAATGTAACTACAACATGATAATAATAATG
Organism: Glebionis coronaria; assembly: GCA_025667525.1. Lineage (NCBI taxonomy): Eukaryota > Viridiplantae > Streptophyta > Magnoliopsida > Asterales > Asteraceae > Glebionis > Glebionis coronaria. Next base: position 162,950,287 of record CM046877.1, on the reverse strand, counting down.
GCTAAACACACCTCCCCGCCAGCGGCGCCAAAATGATAGTAGCAAAAATACGTGTTTAGGAAAACAACGTATAATGGGCAAGTATTAAACTCGACGATTTAGGAAAACCGACAAGTCGAATACGTAAAACGTGACAATATTAAAAATTAAACCTAAAAATTAATTAAAAATGAAAAATAAGTCTAAAATAATAAATAAGAAATAAAATTCAATAAACAAATTTTAAAACCTTTTATTAATTAAATATTCAATTTTAAATGCTAATTAAAGCCCTAAAATTAAATATAATTAAGAAAAAGCCCAAAATATTATTTTATTGAACTAATAACTCACTTATATTATTTAAAGACTAAAAAGTATTTTTCCTAAATTTTAAAGACTAACTTTTTATTTTTAAAACACTAAAAACAAATTTTAAACTAAAATAATGATTAAAAATAATAAAATAATGCTAAAATTTACTGTTTAAAAAATCATAGTTTATATTACTACATAGTAAAAAAATTTAAAAAGTTGAAAAAGTAACTTTTTTACACTAAAAAGACAAAACAGTTTTAATTAAAAACTAATTAAACTAAAATTAAATCTAAAAATTAAATAAAAAGATGAACAGTAAAATTTTTTAAACTAAAAATCTTAAAATACTTTTCTTCAACTAGGAAAATTTTTAAAACTGAAAAATAAACATTTTTGGCAATAAAAGACAAAAACAAAAATAATAAAAACTAATTAAAATGGAATTAATTCTAAAAAAATACTTAATGAACAGTAATTTAAAATTAAACTAAATGAAAAACCATAAAATAAATTAACAAAAATAAGAAAATTGGAATCACTGAAAAAGACCTAAAAAAGGTCACTAAAGACAAAAAACCAAGAGAACTAATGTTGACATGTGGACTGGTTTTGTCTGCTAGCTTAGCAGTGGGGATTTTAACACTTCCCACTGCTTTAAAAGAAAATGAGGTCTGGTGACATCTTAGCTTGTAACTTTTATGTTACTTGGTTTTAATTGGGTAATTAGGCACCCCTACACTCAGTGGAGTGTAGGGAGTCAAGCTATGCAATAAAATACACAAGTTACACACATAAATCACACTCAGAATTGGGGAAATGCAGTTTCTGATGACTATTATAGGGTCTGGTGGGTTGTTGCTGATATAATGTCCACTTGGGTGAGTTTTGGTTGGCCAAAACTCACTCAATTCACTCACAAACTTCCAGAAACCAACTCTCAATCCTAAATGCCACCTAGGTCTAACAGATAACAAAATTTGGTGGTCAAATTACACTAAAACAAGGCAGATTATGGCTTACTGATTAGCTAAGTGTTTTTACCACTTTTGAGCATGCAAATTCTACAAAACCCTATCAACCTTTAAACAAAACACTAACTTTACCTAACAATAACCTAAGAGGTGTGTCTAGGCAGTTTTTAACCAAAAGCTTATTAAACTCTTACCTTAAAACCCTAATCCAAACACCCCTTTATATATTAAAATCAAACTTTTTGTAAACAAATCCTAACAAATCCAAACCATACTGAATAATAATTACTCTAACATGCATATCATGGACAACACATAGACATGAACAAACTTAATATCTAGCATATAAAACAAATCCACAAATCACAAGGCAAAAAAAAATCAAATTAGGACTAAAAAGAGGGTTCAAGACTTTAGGTTTTATACCTTGTGGGACCCACAATCCAGGCCCCACTATGGCTGCATTGCCATCTCCTTTTAGTTAAAACCGAGCTTATGGCTTATGTAGAATGGTTGTTTATATGTAGAGAAAGTTGACCAATATCTTCAAAGTCCAAAGAGAATAAAACTTGTCTTGCTTTGTTCCTACACAAACACCACCAAACAAAGAACAACTTCAAGTATCAAAAGACTACAAGTTGTTGGCTTGTAGTTTTTGGTACAGTAAAAGATGAATAAAAAGAAAAAAAAAAGATTTTTTTATGAAAATTCTTTGAACCACAAACCTTTTGAAACCAAATTATTTTGAAACCAACTATTGTAACCAAACTAAGTTGAACAAATCAAAATTCAGCAAACCAAACTCATGAGTCCACTTTCACTTTCTCATGAGTTTGGATTTGAGTTTTCTGAAAATCCTTTTTTCTTTCAAAAACAAAAACGTTTTTAGACTACAACTATGAAACCAATGACCTTTTAATAAAACTACACTTGTAATTAACTTAAGAAAAGCAGTACAAAGGAACTCAATATTTGTATAAATTTATACTTTCATTTTCATTAATAATAAAAATTCTAACAAATATTCGAACAAAATGATATGGGACACATACGTCCCATATTTATACAAGAGAAAGAAGAATCTAGAATACATGAACTCTAAAACCCTAATCTACATGAAATTCCTATAGAGCCCCTTGTTTGAATTCTTGTTTGACTGATTTTGGTCAAGAACCATGCCATGTGAAGATGTTGATGTTTACAGTTGTTGTAAATCAATCTTGGACGTCCAAAAGAGAGTAGGGACCAAGGAATAGATATCCACCACTGATTTGGTCGTCTTTTTGGGTTTGGGGGATAGGGACGTGAGCAGGGGAGGTCCTACTGCTCACATGGGTGTGTTGGGAGAAAGTTTGTGAGTGGGTTTAGGTTTAGGCTAAGGTTGATTAGTGATCTGCAGGTTTTGGTTCAAAAACCCCTTGGTTTAAGTAAATTAGGGTTCTAGGGTTTATGATAGAAAAAGGGGATTAGCAGGGGTGTTTAATCCATTTTGGGTTAATTGTTTTTGTTTCCCCCACTTTTCATATGTTTAAACCGATTTATAAATAAATCAGATATTAAATGTTGAGTGGGATATGACGTGGGGAAAGGGAGGGTTTTCATTGGCTGGTTGAAGTAAGTGGGGGATGTGGCAGGAGGTTATTGGGTGATGGAGGTTTGGCTGTTTGATGGAAATGGTCCCTCAGCTTCCCTTCTCTTGTCTTTTTAATTTAAACAGCTCACAATTTAATATCCTTTGTTAAGAAAGGTTTCTTTCTTATACTTTGGCCACATAAAGTTTATAAAACTTGTTCTAAGGGCTTGTTGTGTATATTGATCATTCTTCAAGGGCCATAATGGTATAATCTCATCATTTTAGGGACCCAATGTGTAATTTGTAGTTTTACAAGGGTTTAAAATGACAAGTCTTCAAAAGTAGAGGGACCAATCTTGCCAATTCTTCAAACTTCAAGGATTTCAAAGGAAATTCATGATTCGGGTCTGGTTCTTTGTGCACCTTCGTTTCCCGTGTTCGTTTTTGCTTGATCTTGTGATGTTTTGTTGATTTCACGATATCCGTACCTAAATTACACAATGAACAAACACATGCATATTTTTGGGTATTTTGATGATATTTTTAAGCATTTTAAGCCCGATTTGGACGATGAGACTATGTATAATTGCAGTCTCATCACTCTTCTTGGTAAATAGAGTTTGGTCTATGGTGCCCCTCTTGAATCCATTTTCCACAAGGTAAGTGGATAATGTACCATACCATGCTCTTGGGGCTTGATGAAGTCCATACATTGCTTTCTTGACTCTATACACCTTGTCTAGATGCTCTAAATCTTCAAAACATGGAGGTTGCATAACATACACTTCCTCCTCAATTATGCCATATAAGAAAGCACTTTTCACATCCATTTGATAAACTGTGAAACCCATGCAAGAAGCATAGGCTAGGAAAATCCTTATTGCTTCAATTCTTGCAACAGGTGCAAAAACCTCTTCATAGTCTATCCCTTCTTATTGTGTATAGCCCTGAGCAACTAAATGTGCCTTGTTTCTGACCACAATTCCTATTTCATCCTTTTTATTCCTTAGAACCCAACGTATCCTAATAGGTCTGACATACCTTGGACAGTCTACTAGCTCCCAAACATCTTGAATGCAAACTGATGAAGCTCATCCTACATTGCTTCAACCTAACTTGGTTCTTTAAGAGCTTCAAAAATTTTCTCGGGTTCCTTTTGTGACAGAAAACAGGCAAACAAACATGCTTGAACAAGAGGGGTATCTTCCTTCTTGTGAATATTAGCAATGAATCCACCTTGAGTCTGGTGAGTCCTCCTTGTTTGGACAGGAGTTTGAATATCACCAATTGTTTGGGAAGGAGGATGATCTTTGGCCACCTTTGTAAGTATTCCTCCCCATAATAGTGAATTGTCATGAATAGTAGACTCCATGTTGCCAATATCATCTTCATTGCTACTCCCATCCCCACTTGAACTGACATCTTGATTAGGTATAGGATCTTCAACATGTTCAAAATATTTCTGTTGGAGGAAGAGAATAAATTTCCAAACAGACTGTCAACGTCTGAATTCAACGTGTCAGCGTCTGAATTGGCTTTGTCAGCGTCTGAAGATGCATGCATGAATTCATCAACTGGTTTTTCTTGTGGCCCTTCTTCCTCCTTTCCAGTAGCAGCAGATGCTTTCGCAAACCCATCAGTCCATATAGGTATGGTGACATAATCAAATATGGGAGATGGCTCAACTACATGTGATCCTTCTTCTTTAGCAACCTGTGTACTTGAATGTTCAATAACAGATTCTTCCAAAACATTTGGATCCTTTTCCATATGTCTGGATTAGTGACAAGCACATAATTCAAAGCCCTAGACAATGGTTCCAAATCAAACAACCAATTAGGTCCAGACTTAGGATCATTAGGTTTAGTTTCCAAGAAGTCAACATGAATATTTTCTGTTAGAATCTTAGTCTTCTTGTTATAAACCCTGTACCCCCTGCTATTTGTGGAATACCCTATAAAAAGTCCCTCATCACCCTTGGAATGAAACTTACCTAGGTTATCACTAGTATTCAAAATTACTACATGAAATCCAAAAGGCCTAAAGAAGTATATACTAGGCTTCCTTTTCCAAAGCAACTCATAAGGGGTCTTATTATGGATTTTGTTGACCAAGGCTCTATTTTAAACATAGCAAGCAGTGTTCACAGCCTCAGCCCAAAAAGCAATAGGAAACTTAGCATCTGCTAACATGGTCCTAGCTACTTCTATGAGTGTTCTATTTCTTCTTTCAGCTACACCATTCTGTTGAGGAGTTCTAGCAATACTAAACTCCCTAGTAATTCCTTTATCAACACAAAAGGTATTTAATAGAGCATTTCTAAACTCACCACCATTATCACTTCTAAGTATATTAACTGTGTACCTTGATTTCTTCTCTATTTGGGTAATAAAGTTAATTAAAACCTTGGCAGTGTCACTTTTCAAAGCTAAAAAGAAAGTCCAAGTAAACCTAGAATAATCATCAATGATTACAAAGCAGTAGGATTTACCATTTAAACTTTCTATATTAGTAGGACCAAACAGGTCCATGTGTACTAGGTGAAGTGGTTTAGAACTAGAATGCACACTTTTAGACTTAAAGGAGACCTTATGTTGTTTACCTTTAAGGCATGCCACACAAGAATGATCATTGTGGAAAGCTTTAGAAGGCAAACCACTGATAAGATCATGTCTCACAAGTCTATTAATGTTCTTAAAATTAATGTGTCCTTACCTTCTATGCCATAAATTACTTTCATCAACTGAAGCTTTAGCATAAAGACCTGACAGATTTTTGATCATCTTAATTCCATCTAGATTTACATTATAAATGTCCTTATGCCTAGGTGTTCTATATTCAAAAAACTTCTGATCAGGAATTTTAAAATCCTTACTTAACACCAAGCATTCAGTATCAGTAAAAAGAACTTTATTTTTGTTAAACTTGTGACACACTGAACAAGTTGTAGTCAAGTTCTTTTACCAAAAAGACTTCATCAAACCTTAGGTTGTTGGTGATAAGAGTGCCTTTTCCAGAGATGGTTCCATAACCTCCTCCAAAATACACTTTATCACCATTCTTGATAGGAGTGAAATTGGTAAGATAGTCTACCTTGCTTGTCATGTGCCTTGAGCATCCACTGTCCCAATATCCTTTATCATTGACCTGCTTATGAATACCCTGCACATGAAGAAAACAAATTGGTTTTCTTTAGGAACCCAAGCCTTTGCAGACTTGGATTCATCTGGTTGTTCAACAAGAATTGATTTATTCCTTGTAACAAACTCCTGTTCATCCCTTTGTGGCCTTAACACCCAATTTACCCCAATATGTTTAGTGATGACCTTTGCAAGAAAGTTAAATCTGTTACAGGTCATAGAAATTCCATCAGAATTAGGGTTTTGGTCTTGTTTAGGTCTCCATGTCAAACTAGATGAAGCTTTAGACCTTGGTCCCTTAGGTTTTAGATACATATTGCTTGGTCTAACATACGGTTTAACAGAAGCCAGTTGTGGCATTTTCATACCAAAACTAGATCTGTCAGCAGCTGATTGTCAGCATTCAATTTGTTCATGTCAGCGTCCAAATTAGGGTTTGCTACAGGAACCCATTGTCTGTTAGACCAAGTGTTGGTCTTTTGAAAGGGTCTTTGTCCATGAGTATTAGTCCCTCTAGAAAATAAAGGAGCTGGTCTAGTGGCCTGGCGACTAGTTTGGACAAAGGGTCTAGGTTTGACCATGGTTGACCTTTTGTCAGTGTTGAATTTAGAACCGCTGACACATTTATAAGCCAAATGAGAAAAACTCCCACATGTGTAGCAAGCTTTTTTAGACATAACCTTATATCTAGATTGAAAGAACCTTGTCTCATTAACACTTGCTTGACTTTGGGGTGATCTAGGTTTCCTATACATTTCAGCATATTTAACACTAGATTTGGTCTTAGTTGTAGAGCCAAGGTCAATAGGTCTTCCAGTGGTAGGATTAGTGATGAATATTAGTTTAACTTTAGTTTCTTCATCACTAAGAAGCCCCCCTAACAAACAACTTAGGGTTTGCTTTGTTCAACTGTTCAAGGTCAGTCACTATCTGCTTATATTCCTCAACTGGAGAGAGCACTCTAGGTAAAGGAATAAATTCCTTCTCTTGGAGTTCTGGAATACCAGTCCAAGAGAGATCCTTCTTCAGGACACCATAGAAGTCCCCAGCATGTGGTGGAATGGCAGCATACTCTTTCATCCCAATCCCAGACATTTCCCTAGGGTTTCTTTGTTCACTCACACATTTTTCTAGGGTTTAACTGGCTTTATTAAAATTTTCAATTTTAAGCCCTACATTCTCTTTATCCTTAATAGATTCACTTAACTAAAGTTGTAGGTCTGCTCTATATTTCATTAAAGACTCCCTAGCTTCATTACTGACTCTCAGATCTCTAGATAAAACATTACTTTGATCTTTTAGGTCAAATTTCATTTTCTTATATTCCTCTACCATCCTATCAGATTGTGCAAGCCCCCTTTTATAGTTTGCAAGTCTAACTTCTACATCAGGAACATCTGATTTTAACTTTAAGATTTCTTTGTTAAGTTTTTCAGTGTTCAACCTGCAACCCTTACTACAAAAGGCATCATCATATACCTCATTATCTGATGAAGAGGAGGAGTTGGCCATGAGAGCAAAGTGAACGTTCTTTTCCTCTTCCTTTTCAACCATAAAAGTTTGATTTTCTACCACCTCATCTACCATAAAGCTCCAGTCCCATCCAATGCCATCAATGCTTTGCATGGCAACCATAGCCTTTGGCTCAACATCCTTAATAGCAACCATCTGTTTTGTCTTCTTTTTAGCATCATCACTCTGTGGAGATCTACACTCTCCCATGAAGTGTCCCATCCTATGACAATTATAGCATTCAACCTTGGATTTGTCAAATCCAGTTTTGCCTTTGCCATTAAAAGTCATCTTTCTACCAAACTCCTGTTCCATCTATTAGCCCTTATGCTTGCAAGTGCCATATTCCACTTGATATCCATCTCTTCTAGATCAACATCACTGATTTGCTCCAGATCTTCATAAGTAACTAAGGAACCATTAGGCAATGCAAAAATGTATGCACATACTGTATCCAAATCAATACCAGCAGGTTTAAGACTTTGTGAGCCAACATTGTATGTGTCACTATCAAAAGTTGAGCCGTTGACAAAGGTTGATCCACCGTTGACCAGAGTTGACCCAGTAATAGGATGTAAACTCAATCCATTAACATCTCTATCAATGGTTTGAGATTCACTATCTGAGAAGAAGGCCATGTTTCTAGATGTTGGCTTCTTCCCATGTTAAAGTAAGGTCTCATTATCCACAATTCTCAACTTATTGTAGATATCATCAAAAGAAGCACTCTTATGGGCATTGGTAGCCACAATTGATCTGGATTCAATTTTCCATGCATGACCAAGACCTCCAAGGAATGTAGCAATGATATCAGCATCTTCAAGGTCTATTCCCATAAAAGCCAACTTGCTAGTGATGTCTTGAAGCCTACTTCTTACCTCACTTAGCTTCTCATTGGGATGAGCCTTAAACACAACATATTCACTTAACAGTTGCTTCTTCCTTTCTTTGGTTGTATCTTCATTTCCACCATAGGTAATCTGAAGGGCTGCCCAAAGATCTTTAGTAGATTCATAGCTTCTGTACCTGTGCTGATTCTTTGGACCCAAGGAATGTTTAATATGTTCAAGGTATTCATATCATTCTTTCTCAAGGCTATCTCAGCCCCTGAGACAACTCTTCCATCTTCAGGTCTTTCATTAAGAGCATCACCAGTTTGTCCAGCAGTAACTCGTGTTGCAATAGCAGTCCGAATCTTAGCTGCTTTATCGAATTGATTGCCATATTCAATGACTTCCCAAAGAGCATAGTCATTGACTTGAAGATACTATTCAAAATTGAACTTCCATTGTTCAAAGTTGCCAGGGTCGAGCATAGGTATTTTGAGGTTATGATTTGATGAGGATGAAGATTCAGTGGTAGACATCTTGTTTGGTTTAGGGTTTCTGGTGATTTAGGGTTTTTAGGGTTTACTGTTATTTTAGATCAAAGTTCCTCAACAAGCTCTGATACCACTTGTTGATCCTAAACTTAGATCGATTAGCTTTGTGTTAAACAAGATTGAATCAAGATTAACACTTAGAGAAACTTTGTGTATTGAAACAATCTAAGTGTTACGCGGAATTAACACCTAGAGTAAAGAGCAAAACAAAACAATGTAACCCAACCTTTCACTTTGATTTATATTAAGAGCTTGCGTACAATGAAAGTTGTGAAACTTGTAAAGACTTATATAAAACTGATTTCAAACTATGAACCCTACGACCTCCTTTTATAACATAAGGAGTCGTGTACAAAGGTCTACCTATCAACTATTCTAGGTAAAGATAATTATAGAAAATACAATATTGAACATATCTTTACTTCAAATACAAAACGTGTAGACTAAGTATTTCTATCCGTGGTGGAACTTCTACTTGTCATCGCTCAAATATATCTTGTCAGTTTTCATTTGTCAGCGCTTTGTTTACTCTTGTCAGCGTCCAAGTTCCTCTTGTTAGTGTCCCAATGACTTAGCTAATTTTATTCCCAACAGACTTTTGGTGCCACTCATATGCCTTGAGCAACCACTATCCAGGTACCAAATAGGCTTCCTGAGATCACACTACACAAGTTAAGGAAATGGTCAGTTTTGTTTTGAAACCCACCTTTGATGGGTGGGTGTTTTAGATCTAGAAGGTGTTCTGGATATGAATGATCCTTTTGATGAGGATGAATAAGATTGTTCAGAAGAAGAAGGAGAGGTTTGAACAACATTTGCTTTCTTAGCCTGAAGGGCTTCACCTCTTCTGAACCACTCTATATGGTTGTGATTAGATGTAGTGTGGACATTACTTCCACAAGTTTCACAATATTTGGCAATAGAGTTTGGGTTCCTAGATTTGATGCCTCTTCTGAGAGAGATTACTCGATTATTTCCATGAGTGTCATGATCATAACTTCCACAAATATCACAACAGGATAGTAGTGACAGTCATCTGAGTGATGATTTCCCATACCACAATGAATGCATGGTGGGAAAGGCATTTTCTCCTAGAATGAGATGCTTCAGTGTTGTGAGCATCATCACTAGTTTCTGCAAGCATATATTGAGTATGTTCACAAGTACGATGGTCAGTCCTCTCATATTTGGTATAGTAAATCACTTTTAGGCAAGTTTTAGTGAGATGGTTGTTTAAACCACATAGATCACAAGCCTTTCTAAATTGTGTCTTGTACTTATAATGTGGAGAGTTTGAAGGTTCATCTCTAAATCGAGTTGGTGTTTGCTGCTGCCTGAGTTGCAATTTGAGATCATTGATCTCTTGCATGACAAGAGACATTCTCTCATCTTCCTCAGATCTAGCATTCTTCAGTTTATTTGTTGAAACTGAAGAGGTAGTTACCATATGTGAACCTTCAGCAGGAGCTGAAGAGTTTTTTGATGTGTCAATTTTGACATGCTTGGGAGACCTACCTTTGTGTGTTATGTGAGACTTGATGATTGACTGGATTGGTTTTGGTCCAGTAGAGGGTTCAACACCAACCAACTTCTCCAAAGGAGGAAGTGGGGTACTTACTTCATTCTCTAAATCATCATCTAAGTCATCTCCAGTAACTGAAGATTCAACAGGTGCTGAAGTGTCAGTATCTGCTTGCAAATCAGGAAGAAGGATACGTCCAGTGTCATGATTTGGTAAATTCTCTTCACCTGACCTTACAACATCAGGAATCGAGCTACCATCCTCATTTAAGGCTTTGGAAAATACAATATCAATTATGTTGGTGTTGGAGGATCCTTCAGCACCAAGCATTTTCCTCTTTTGAGCAGGAATTTGTTCATTGATGCACTGATTTACCCTATCAGAGTTTCTAAGCCAAGATTTAACAATATCGTTTGCTTCTTTTAGTTCAACTCTTAAGGAATTATTTTCATCCAGAATCTGTTTGTTCAGTTGTTGAAAATTAAGTACATCAATTTTAGCCTCTTTTAGCTCTATTAGCTTACTTTTAAAATCATCAAGTTTAAGAACAAGTTTATGATATTTTTCAAGCAAGTTGTTTCTTTGTTCTTCAACAAATTTTAGATCAATACATAGGTAATCAAAGACAAATTTAATGTCATCCTTATCTTCTAATTCAAGAAGAGTTTGTACCTTTTAATTGTGATATTGACCCATTCACCATTTCTAGCACTTTCTCTGGCAACAACATTGGAGTTAGAGCTCATCATCAACAAGTGCCATTAGCACTTTCACATTAACCAATTCATCATCATCTGAAGAGACTTCCTCTTCATCCCATTCATAAGCTTCAACAATGAGCCCTTTGTTCTTGTCTTGCTTGGGAGCCTTGAAGGAAGAACTTTTAGTGCTCATGAGAGCCAGTCTAGCCATGATTTCTCTATACTTTGCCTCAAAGTCTTTTGCTGGTCGAAGTTCAGCCCTGTTTTGAAGAGAGGAAGTAGAAGCAATTTGTTTCTGTTGAAATGATGATTGACCAGATGGTCTTGATTGAGCTAGTGAGGAATAAGAAGGAATGGATGTTTTGGAATAACAATCCCTAGCAAAGTGACCAGCCTTTCCACATTTGTAGCATTCAATGTCATATGAAGTTTTTGTGTTGCTAGAGAACTTGCCTCCTTTCTTAAAGAACCTTCTAGACTTGGCCAGAAGTGCTCTTTCATGAAATTCCTCTTTGAGGTCATTCAGATATTCCTCACTAGTTCTAGTATCCTCTTCATCATCAGAACTATCTTGGTAGTCTTGGATGACAGCCTCACTGAAGAAGGATGTAGACAAGGGTGTAGCAATGGTTAATGCTTTACTCTTGCTTGAGCCTTCATAAATCCCATCAACTAGGTTTTTCTCATATTTTAGTTTCCCAAAAAGAGAGGCCAGCTCACAATATTTAATGTGATTAGCATTTCTCAAGCTTTGGTAGAAACTGAGCCACTTCTTTGGCAATACATTAACAAAAACTGTGTTGATTTCAAGTTTTGAAAGCTCAACACCATCATTCACTAGTTCATTCATCAGTGCTTTGTATCAGGTGAATGTCGGTGTGAGGGTTTCCCCTTCTTTGTGTTTGAAGGTGTTGTATTGAAGCTTTAAATCCATTATTCTTCTTTCTTTGACATCAGAGGGTCCCTCATGATAAAGAATAAGCCCCCCATGTAGATTTAGCAGTTTTGCAATTCACAACAGAATTCATTTGGTCATCTGGAAGTACAGACATGATGAGACTTTTGAGTCGTTGATCTAGGTTAGCAGCTTTCCTCTCATCAGCAGTCCATTGTACTTCAGATTTTTTATTATCCCCAACCATGGGAACAAATGGACCATTTTTAATGATTCCAAGGAATTGAGGTTCAATCCCAACCATGCGGACAAGGAACCTCTTCTTCAAATTTGTGAAATTAGCTACCTTTAGGACATGAGCAACATTGAGTTGGCCACCCCTATACTCTAGGGTTTGTGGTATTACTTGAGCCATATTTGGATCTTGATTTGAAAACTTTAAATGAGTAGTTTAATAAAAATAAGAGTTTTACTAATCAAAGTGCTATGATACCACTTGTTGGTCCCTTGTAAATCGTTATTACTTATCAAACTTAAGTAATAACTCTTTAACAAGACTCAAGTGTGTTGTTTTAACAATTGATAAGAACTAAGAACAATTATAACAATAATACCATTAAACTTTCAACGTACAGATTTTTATTAAAACTCAATAAAGAATCTATAACCCACTTTGTTTGCGGAATAACAAAGTGGTTAAATGACAATGTATGTTGATCTCCTCTACTTAAACTTCTAACCTAAGTTAAAGGTCTAAGCTCCAATCTAAACGTTGATATACTTCTTGGCTATATGGTTTAGTTGGTATTGAGAGAGAAGGTTTTTCTAGAGTTTCTACTCTTGTAATGGTTAAACTTTTCCCTCTCAATGTGCACTCCTTATATAGGCAATGCAAAACTAGGGTTTGCATTTTGCATGTTCCTATGCATGGGTTTATCCAATGGGTGGTTTATGCCCATGCAAGATAAACAATTCAAAGTACATAATAAACTATTCTAGAAAAGATAAAGGTTGTACTTATAGCTAACTATACAAGCAACCTACTTTGACTTAAAGTTATCTTTTCCCACCTAATGCAAACCATCAAAATACTGAAGTGTCTTCAGCATTCTAAAGGAGATCGACATCATTCGGTTTGGTACTGTCAAACCAAACTAAACTGAAAGCTCTTCTTCAGTATTATTCTTCAGCAACTAGACCGCTTAGTATTTGAAGCTAAGACTCCTTTGTCTTCTAAGTTAACTGGAAGAGGAAAGCTGAACATTCTTTAGCAACATAGTCTTTAGTATGAACTTTGTTCCTCTGGTCATCCTTCAGTAGACTGGCCTTACTGCTGAACATGAAACACTTAGGGGGATTTTATATTCAAATTCTAGAGTTGCTTTATGGTCAGTAAATACTGACCTAACAAAACCACCCCTGCTGGGGGTGTTTGGGGTTGCCATTGACAGAAACAAAACCACCCCGACCCTTATAGGGTGCGGCTGGCGGGAACACAAAATACCACTGAGACCAAGAATGGTCTCGGTTTGTGTGTCAATCGTGTCTAAACAAACCCCCCAAATGATCTCCCTTTATTCCATCTTGTATTTACATGTTTTAAATTCTAATTACAGATTCTTGATCAAAATAATCATAACTAATAAAAAGAAAAAGGAGATAAGAATTACCTATTGGTGTTTAGGGTTTAGGAAATCTAAAACATGAATCACGAACCAACCTTGCTTCTTGGATTGAAACCCACGACGTCCTTTACTTCTGGTGGTTGGATCGACGGCAGAAAGAGACAAAAGAAGAAAAGAAAATTCGACTTTTGTTTTTAGGGTTTAAAGGATTATGTTTCTTACTATATGTATTTTACTCCTTCCGTGTTTTAATTTAAGTTGACCTAGGACTTTCAAATGGGCCTTGGCCCATTTCCTTTTCTTTTCTTTTGTCTAAACCGCCTAAAAAACAAAGCCCAACTCCTTTTGTTTAAATTTTCGTACCTTGTTATTTGTTACGCGTATTCGTGTCTTAAATGTCGTGACTTATTATTGTTGTGATTTTACTTGTTATACGTAAATACATATCGTATATTAATAATAATAATAATATACTTAATTACTTGTCGTACTTAATTAATATACGTAATACTCGTGTTAATGTTCGTATCGCGTGTCATATATTAATTAATAAACATATTAATTTATACGTGATTTCATGCATTTAGTGTTCTAGGGATTTTAAAGCGGGTTTTACAATTCTTCCCCTCTAAAAAGAATAATTCATCCTCGAATTAGAGGTACGATAAATTGGAAAGACCTGGACGTGGCATGACTGTCGAGAACATGGAACATGATGTGACTGAAGGGATCATGGAACGTGAAGTGGCTGAAAAGAACATTTATGAATTATGGAAGGAAAAGAGGATAAGAAACCCAGATGTACTCATCCGTTTCCAAGTGGCTTCCCGCTCGGAACGGTTCCTCTAAAAGGTCATGACGAATATAAATAATCTTGGTCCCCATGACTCTGTCTTGACGGTACAACAAAGTTTCTGGTTTATCAACATAAGATAGGTTCTTCTACATCTGATTGATTGGATAAGACATAACATGTAAGGATACATGACATGATATGATACGAGGTGTCATACTTACTAGTATAAGCACTGTAACACCCTACTTTGATAAGTGGACAGTTACGCGTAATTATGGCGTGTCATCAAAGCATGCAAGGTAATATGTAGAAAAACATACATGACCATAGAGAAAACCGAAATCAAATATCGGTTCCCAATCATAAGCCCAAAACATAAATAAAGTAAAAGAAATGAGAAATGACTAAACAAGCATAAGTATATGAAGGCAAAAGGAGAAGAAGTCTATGGCAGCTTCCATCCTATGCACGTCCTCCAAATGCTCGAGTATTGGGTACTTGCCGTTTTGGGACATGGAAAGGAAAGTAACGGCTGAGCAAAACGCTCAGTGCACGGATATATGACATAGTATGAATGACTGAAACATAATAAAGACTTAACTGCAGCGGAAATGTATAAGTCCTGGAAAACCTGATATAACTTAGTAAAACTGGTTTTATAGTTTGAAAAGCCTTATGTCTATCTTATGAATACTGTTTAACTGATTAACCATTAAGCCAATATAGGTCATGAAATATCAACGTGCATAAATACTTGGAGGGGTGACCTCGTCATGCAATTAGAGGGGCTGCCTCTAATTAATATAAGTTTAGGTAGGAGGGATCAGCTCCTTGTGAAGGATGCAAGGCACACACCACATTCACCTGAGTAATCTGTAAAAACATGTAATATAGGATGCACCCATACGCCCCACATGATAACGTAATAATATGGCCAAAAGCTGAAAGGGACGCCACGAGCTATCACTCCGCCGTGGTGAAGTCATAACACTGGTGCCTCTAGTGTTATGGTTATGGTACCTCCATGACTAGGTGAAACTGGTCATGCATGTATATGGCTTAGGCATTTAATTAAACATAAGCAAATCAAAACATATAAAACATATACTGGGAAAACAGTTGGCTGCATACGGGGAATCCTAATAAGGAAAGAATGTCCATACTGAAAGGACGAAGAATCCATACCTTGTGTCCAGTGAACGAAGAAGACGAACGGAAGAGAGTCCTATTTTGATCTCACTAATGATACATAAATAGTATACGTGTATATGTATTCTGATCACTGAGTACGTAACTAGTTTTATATCGTGTCTTAGCTTGTTTTATATGTTCATGTCTTGTTTCACTGATTTTAACATTCTGCTGTGTTTATCATGTATTCTGTATATTTAGATTAAGTATTACTTGTATTTCTTGTATTATTATACTTGTTGTGTAATAATAAGTAACTTCCTAAAAACAACAGGTTTCCTAAAATAGAAAGTTTCCAAAATAGAAAGTTTCCAAAATACGTTTACTTTTAAAAATAGCATAAGTTTCTAAAAATATAAAGTTTCCAAAAATAGTAAGTTTCCTGAAATAGAAAGTTTCCATATTTAGAATTAAGCTGAATTTATAAGTTGATAATATAAGCTTAGTTTTACTGATTAAATATACTAAGTCATGTGATTAATAGTATAGTTTATTAATTATAACATGTAAATTAAATAAACTATAGGTTATAAGATTTAATTAAATATAAACATGATTTAATTAAATTAAGTGTATAAAATACTTAGGTTAAAACATGTATTAATATTTATTTTAACATAACCTAAGTCATGATGATTAATTAATTATATTTCATGTCTTAATAATTAATTAATACTACAGTGCAATATAAGTCATTAAATACTTAGGTTAAAACTCGTATTATTCTCTAAATAATAATTAACCTAAGTCCATGATTAATTAAATCAATTACATGTCATGTTTTAATTAATTAATTAAAATAAAACTATAGCCTAAAACTGTATAACAAAATACTTAGGCTAAAAACATGTATTATTTATCCAAAAATAAATATAACCCAAGTCTTGATTAAATTAAATTAATTTTAACTCATGTTTAATTTTATTTAATTAATCTTGAAAAATATATGCTTGTAAAATATACTTGTCGAAAATGTTTAGCTTGTAAAATTAAAATCCGCACCCGTGTTGTATTTTACCTATAAGCCGAACCAAACAGCCCCCATTTGTTCCTAAAACTGATAGCCAAACACCCTAACCAAAACCAGCAGCCAAACACCCCCTTTCCCTGTTGGTGTTGCTGCTGGTTGCCACTGTCTAGCCGGGTTTACCCACCGACAGTGGCCAGTTCCCCCTGCTGCGTCACAAGTACCCACCGAGAGTTATAGACTCTCGTTTCACACTGCCTGAACAAACACCCCCGCTGGGGTTGCCACTGATAGAACAAACCCAGCCAGCACCCATTAAGGGTTGCGGCTGGTGGCTGATTTTTACCACCGAGACCATGGATGGTCTCGGTTTGTGGCCACACGAACGCAACAACACCTAAGTACGAAACCCCCCATACGTTATTATTATAACCACGTTTTTAATCCCCTATTACTGGGTTCTTGGTCAATTAAACGTGTAAAACAAACAAGGAAAAAGAAACAAAGATTACCTATACGTGTGATGGTTTGGGGTTTTCATACACGAATCAAACACCTTGTTTTCTTGGATTAAAACTCACGATCTTCTCTCTTGTCTTGGTGTTGGTCGACGGCAGAAGAAATAAAAGAAGAAGAAAAAGTGGCGGCCTGTTACATGTTTTAGGGTTTGGGATTTTGTTGTCTAAATTAATATACTCCCCCTGTGACAATCCGTCAATTTATGGTTTATATATTATTCTCAAATATTATTTAAAAACATTATTTTAATATTATATTATGAACTCACTTATTTTTGGGAAGAAATTTGGATTTACGTCTTGAAGTAGCATCGACTACGTCTAAACCGGAGGATTCTACGTTACGTGCTTACGTTTACATACACCGTTTTTGGTGACAGTCCGACACTTCAGGAAATAAATTTATCCGTGAATATTATTTTGCAATTTTAAATTTGTGTTGGTTCATAAACTCACAAATTTACGAGAAGAGATTAGGACTTACGATTATAATTTAACGTCCTTTACGACTAAACCGGAAACCTTAGGATTACGTATTTACGTTTTCAAACTCCGTTTTTGATGAGACAATTTTTATTAGATTTGTTTTGTGCCGTAGATTCATAATTTATAAAAACGTTTTTCGTAAAACGAACCGAGGGCACGCAAATCGAGGAAACTAGAATCGAGGAGTACCCGTAAATAATTGGGGATGAGACAAAACCACTTTTTCCCCACCCCCAATATGGGATGGATTAAAAAATCCAACAACACCCTTATGTGGCAAGCTTGAGAAGTAAGCTAGGACACTTGTCCTAGCCACTTCATAAACAAGCTACCAACATTAAAACTACTTCCCCAAACCATTTAACTCATTTTTACACCTGCAAAACCACCAAAAGTTCTCTTTACTCTCTCCCCTAGCCGTCCCATCTCAACCAAAAACAACCATTTTGATCTTGATTTAACCATGAAATCCTATGTTATTCATACATATGATGATGCCCTTTTGAAGCTCTATAGATTGGTGGTGATTTTAACATCCAAAGAGAAGTTTGCAAGATGAAGTAGGGCTGATTTTCAAAGACCAACATCTCTCTTGGTGATCTTGAAGATTTCATACAAGAGTTCATAAGATTTGGTGACCCAAAACCAAGTCTTGATCCTTCCAACTACTTAATCTTGGTGGTATAAAGATTGTTCTTCCCATCCTCTTGCTATTTTGATTATGTAATCATGTATTTTCTTTCCTATTGTATATGTATATGATGAATATATGATGATAAAAGTATTGTGTGGGGATTTGGTGTTGATAAATATGGTTAAAAAGATGGAAAATCATAAGTAACAAGGTTAAAATCTTGCTAAATATGATGGCTGTATAAAAACAATAAGTAACCAAATGTTAAACTAATAAAATGGTAAATTGGAATCAATATACAGTAAGTATTAGGTGTTATACACATGTGATAGTTGGCCATACAATGGAATCATAAAAATGAGTGAGATATGATCAAAACAACTTTAGAGTGCAAATCTGCCTATACTATTTTGGACAAATTTATTAAAATATTTAGAGGTTGATTCATCAATAGCTGGATTAAAATGAAGCACATATCATGTAGTTTTTGTGATAAAATTTGAGGTCCTATATCATTATAGAACTCTAGATATGGACATTTTAGTGAACTTAAAATTTAGGACTGATTTTGTTTAATTAAAGTTTAATATTATTATATAAGTACTCAAATAAATATAGTATAAAATGTGAATTAAAACCCACTAACTTGTATATTACATTTATATAAATATGCATGAGGATAAATAAATGGACACTATATAAAAATGGTAGTTTGGTAAGTTTTATAAGTTATAAAACTATATACTAAGTTTTACGTCTATTTGGCTAAAACCGAAAGATTAACGTTTTTGTCAAATAAAACTTAGACGGTCGGACCCGTCTAATATAAACTTTTATAAAATCACATACTGATATATAGACTTATATAACAAGTAAAAACCGATAAAACCCGAGCTTTACAACATATAGACATCAACGGGCCAAAGTAGCCTTATTGGACTATAAACCCGACTAGTTAGTAAAACACTTATAAACTTACTTATTGGGCTTAACCCATTTTGGCCCAACATGTAAAGTATAATACTGATAATAAAAGTATAATTGGGCTAATGAATAGTATTAGGCTTGTAATAGGCCCATTGGGCTTCAAAATGTAAACAAGATTGAACTAGTGTAACTAGTCTTGAAAATTACCAACACATAAACACTATAATGAATGAGTAAAGATGTATAAACCCACTTGATCATCATCATATTTATAAAATCATCATATGTATACATAATTGTTATTTTTATAAATTCGTTGGACAAGAGTCTAAGACGAGTATTATTTGTCTAGGTTTCCGTGATTGAAGCACGTACCGTACGTCCGAATTGCCGATAACCCGCTTTCCCACATCAACGTGAGTTCATAGCCTCGCACTCTTTTAAATGTTTTTTTGAAATGTTTTATAAACCCGCGAGGGAGATAACATGTTAGTTTTTATAAAATAGGACACTAGTTATCCCGATTGTCTGTTTATTGATTTGGACCCGAATGATTGTATGACCCGATGAATGATTAAATGACCCGATAGATGAAATTAAATAGATTATTAAAGTTAGGTTATGTCACTAAAAGTCCCATTAGGATGAATTGTGAACTACCGGGATTTGGTAGACGCTTATGCATATAATAGTACTATTTGAGGACGATCACCCCAGTTCGCGCCTTGACGGTTGATCCCCGTCGTGCCACATTGATTGGTAAGCGAATTTATGTATGAGAAGATTTACACAAGCGTGATTATTGTGACGACACGCTAATTTAGATGGGCAAATGAGTTTCGAGTTAGCTACCCGTTATTTGTTGTAGTAAGGTAACAATGTCATGCGGCTTATAATAATCCAAAATAACGAAAATACTGTTTTATGCATTGAATTACGATATATTGCCTGACTAGCAATACAAGGTCTTATTATTGATATTATGTTCGTGTTTTGGTTTTACATAACCATATTCATATAACGATTTTTATTCAACTCTATACAACGTTATAAAACGTATTATATGATGTTTTTAAAGACAATGGTTCGTATAATGATTTTGACGGCGAAAGCCTATATTATGATTTTTGATAAAAATTTGTATAAAATGACTTTGGCTATTTTATGGCCTATTACAAAGATTTGTACAAAATGATTTTCGGTAATAATTTTATACCGATGTTATATTGATGGATTTCATTAAACTCTATGAATTCACTCGGCTTTTTCGCTGACCTTTTCTTTTAACATGCTTTATCTCAGGTACTTGAAGGTAATTCTCGAGAAGACAACAAGAATTCATGGCCTGCACTTAAATAATAATTTCCATTCAAATGATTTGTAAAACCTGTATAAAATACAATGACTTGGGACCTATGTAAAATTTGATATTTATGAATGGAAATGGTTTATTATTAAACGGCGCGATTTTTAAGCGTTGTCTATGATGTGAGTAATGTGCTATCCCGTAACACCAACGAGTCTTCCGATGTATTGAATTGTATAAATTTGGGGGTGTTACAGTTTGGTACCAGAGCTCTCGTTATAGAGAACGAAAGATTTTTAAAACCAAGGTTTTGAATAAAACATTTCAAAATCTTTTAACTATAAACATTTTTGTTAAAATGTCTAAAATTGTTTTGACTATAACGGTGCCGATGAATTCCCGAGTTACCCACAAGGCCAGACTGAGAAGTGTTATTTTAATATATATATATAACTTGGATTATATATATATATATGATGTAATTTTATTACATGATTGTTTGAAAATTATTTTGATATTTATACGAGGTATTTATACGACGTAGATTGTCACAAGAAACCCTAACTCCCCTAGCAAGATAATCAAAGCTAGTCCCGTAGGAATTTTAGCTATTCCAGATCTGAACCAAGTTGTGGATATTTATGATCCCAACAAAATGGTTGATATTCGTAGAAATGTAGATATTAGTTGATTGTGATATTGAAAAAGAATTGGCAAGATCAAATTTGATATCGATGTCATGACGATCTTTCCTTATAGAGTGGAGTTTGACAAAAACGTTACCACCTAGAAAGATGTCATCTGATTCGGTGTCACCCAATTCTTAAATTTGAGAATCGAAAGGGTGAATGTTGCACTTGAGGCTGTCAATGGAACCATTACCCAAAAGCCTCATGCCACAAGTACCTTTCCGAGAAGTCTAATTGAATGTGTGAGTCATTTCATACTAGTGACTTATTTGATAACTATTGATGAAAGAGCTATAGGATTGGAAATTAAGTGTTTTCATATCGAACTTTATTGTCCTATAAAGGTCTAAGAACAAAGATTGAAATTATTGGAGAATGATGTAGGATATCGAATTGAGCCTAAGTTGATTGAAAACTTGAAGGAAATAAAATTTAACTCGCATGGAATTTGAGATTGTTAAGAGGAAGTCGTTAAGTTATGTGATTGAATTATAAGGTTTTAATTGATTGTTGATTCGTGTTAAGGGTTGTTCCTAGGCCATTGTCCAATGACGAGGATGCCCAGTGTCCAACAAATAAATTGAAGAAATCTTCTTCTGAATTAGGACCGATGGATCTTCCGGGACAGGTGAGACACCTAATGACTCTTGTAGATTAGTATTCATTGTGGTATCTTTTAAAAATAATCCCTAACTTAACTGAGACATCAGTTGGTAGGATGAGTTCATGAAATTGTATGACATAGTGACACATAATGTGTTACGGTACAATTTTGACTTGTTTGTGATTAATGAAAAGACTACCTTTGATTGCTAAATTCTACATGTATCGATGTTATCTATCCTTTATTGCTTCGTCCTAATGATCGAATTAGTGATGCAACCATTGAACAAGTACTCATCTTGAATTGAGTTACGTTTTGGATTATTCTTTTTGAGTGCCCTCGAGGTCATGAACCTCATGCTTAATTGGCTAAGCTCATTTCCTATTATATTATGGTTAGTTCTTGGTAAACAACTTTTCATCACTCTTTTGCAGATCACTCATTGTTTTTATAAGATAAAACAATATCCCTTGGGGAAAAATTGAATTTTCATCACTATAAGGATTATTCAAAGTGAGATTTACAAGTGATCGTTATCGAAATGAAGTTGTTTATGAAACACCTTGGAAAACTTAATTGTTTTCATAACAAAGAAAATCTCTGTAAATTTATTTTTGATTCTTATTTAAGAAATAAGCATGAAAATGTTTTTATTATACACATGATGATAAAATTTTGACGAACTGAGTATTGCATCGTTAATCTTGAAATTGTATATAGTTGCGCGCCTACATACAATTTGGAACGGACCATGCAAGGCTGATTAGTAGTCACCATAAAATTGATTAATAAACACTACATTTTCTTTGAAGTTGGGAAAGATTAAATTTTATGAGATCTGCAAGAAGTGAAAAATAGGGACATATTGATAGGGACACCTACATATGTGCACGTACTATTTATTCTTCTGAGTCGAATTTACTCATATGTGGAACTTGTCTTATTTGACAATTGATATTTCCTTCTTGTCCAATTCTCCCGTGGCGAGATTCTTTGGTAAAATATCTAATTACCGAGTGTTAATACCCGATTGGATGTATCGACGTTCCTATCATTTCTCTTCATTTGAATGACCTGGTAACGATCCGAGGAGCTTTCGAATGCGTACTCAAATTATAAAACATGTGATATATTCATATTCGTTAAATGTTTTCGTCTGTATCTGATTTGAAATTCTCTCGTGTAGATTATGCGTTGACCTTAATTTAAGGTTAGTTATGTCTCCAGATATCCTTGAATTGTGAAGGATTATGAGTTATTATTAGTCTTTTGAGAAATTCACATCTTATCGATGGCAATAAAACTGAAAGGTTGATAGTGCCAGTAGAATGGATCGATTGATTATGACATGACGACATTGTCTTAATTAATGGGAACTCGAGTAGAAATCCCCTAAATGATAAGATGTTGATTATCAAAAGTGATTTAAATGATTCTTGATGGATGACCATATCCTGCATTTAGACTTGAAATTATACCGTGAATGGTTGTGAATTAGTCATAGATATTATAATCTAGAAAGACCCTAATATGAATTTATTAAAAGATGTTTCTGTTATCTGAAACTTTAGGAGGTATTTGTTGGTAAATTACCTAGACTTTCGCCATTAAGGCAAGTTGAATTTGGTATTGATTATATTCCTGATGCTGCACTAGTGGCGTGTGCACTGTACGTCAACACCATCTGAATTAAAAGAATTACCGTACAACTAAGAGAGTTGTCGGAGAAAGCTTTTATTCTACCAAGCTCGTCATCATGAAGAGCTATAGCCTTATCATTCCTTATATTTGTTGGATTACCGTGAACTAGGTAAATTGACGATTAAAATCTATATCCATTACCCAAGATGATAGATTGTTCGATCATTTACAAGGTTCTAGCGTATGTTCTAAAGATTTGATCCACGGCATGGTTATTATCAACTTCGCGTCCGCGAAAAAGATTATCTATTCCGATCACTACATCCAGAACTTGTAATGAACATTATGAGTTTCAAGTTATGTCGTTTGGATTTACTAATACACATGTAGCATCCATAAATTTGGTGAATCACGTGTGTAGGCTGTAATTTGATATATTCATGCTTGTGATCATTAAGGACCATTTGTTTATTTATAAGAATAAGAATGAGTTAATAATTATTTGTAGAATGCCCTGAGTCGGCCGAGTAGTGAAAACTTGTACCTTGAATATTTAACATGTGATGAAAGACTTAATCCTTTACATTATTTGACCGTATGATCTATAGAAAATGGAATATATTGACTCTTTAAAAATTGGAACCATTAAGGCTTTGGGTTTTACCAAAAATAAAATGGAAATATGTTTTGACAGATGTTTTAACAAAGGATTTTTAAGGGATTATTCCCTTATACACAAACCATTTAACTAAACTCCTGTTTAGGGGTAAATGTTTGTGTATACCTCAAGACAACCTAAGAGGGATTGAGGAAACCGTTAAACCATGACTTAAAATTTGAAACGACAATTTTTGCTTTTCAACTAAGAAATTTTTTACCAAAGAATAAACGAAGGTTTTTCGAACATTTACGGATCTTACTAATTATTTCTGATAAATCAACAAAAATTGTGTTAATTAAATTCAAATTTATTTTGAACATTTTTTATATAATTGGACAAACTGAGAAAATTAAAAAAAAACTTTTACGTTTACGTTTCATAAAAATTAAATATTTATTATTTTACTTGTAATAATTATCGACGCTTTAAACGTCGGATTGAGCGAAACTAATAAAGATAATAGTTGAGACGAAACCAAAACTTAGAAAATATGAAGAAAGAATTTCTGAGTAAATTGTGGTCATGATTATTAGGTCATCAGGAAAGGTGAATGTAGATACTGACACATTATATAGAAAGGATAAAGAATCAATTAGGATGTGTTTCTTAATAATGAAGGTGCAAAATAAATTGTCAAACAATATAAAAATAAACAATGCTTGTAAGAAGTATAATATAGATAATAAAAAGGGGTTCGCGGCTAATGTGAACCATTAGAATTGAGAAGCCGATAGCGTTAAATGCTTTTAAAGGCCACTTGTGGTTGTCTAAATATGGAGGATTGTGAGATATAGTTATGTTGGAATCTTGTGAGTATAAGTATTCTATTCCTGTCATTTCTAATTTAATGTATCTCATATGAAGAAGTTGTACTGATGCAATTTATGAAGGCAGACATCGCCTCATACATTAGTAAACGTCTAACTATTGCAAAGGTCATCATCTGAATTTGATTTGATTTGGGTCATCGTCGACAGACTGACCAAATCTGCTAATATCATTCTCGTTAATGATAAATTCTTGATGAAGAAATTGACTCTTTTGTATTTAAAGGAGTTGTGTAAACATAGTGTGCATGTATCGATCATCTCTATCAAGATCCTCGCTTCGCATCAAATTTCTAGAGATTTGCTCAGAAGTCATTGAGAATGAATCTTAATGAGAGTACTGTGTACCACCCCAATCGAAGGGACGAGGTAAAGTAACGATACAAAATACTATAAGTGTTGTTTTATGTTTGAATGATTGACCTTTGGTAATAAACCGTATAATCGCTTTCCTTTGGAAAGATTATCATTGATAATCATCGTGTTAGGATCGAGATCAAATCTTGTTAGGATCTAAACATAAGAGCATCTGTAAGCAGGAGTTGGGATCAAGACACCCGACATACACCCATTGTGAGTTGGACATGTCTTTTAGGTTTAAGGTTTCCTATGATGACAAACCTAACCTTACAAAATACCCGACCTGTGAGACTTGAAATGATTGTTGAAATTAGGATTTGATTATTGACTGCCAGTAGTGGGCAGGAGGTTATGTGAATATGAAGTGTAGATCTTGAAGTTCCGGATGGGTAGCGAAGTTATGCCAAAAAATTTAACCATGAAAAAATGAATTGATGATCTGAAAGATCATGGGATATAAGTCCCCGTTGTATGGGACCATTGAGATGATGTAAAAGATTGGTTTGAAAGGCATATAAGCTGGATCTACCCTAGGACTTCAAGAGCTGCGTGAATTATGTTTCGTATATCGAACTTGATAAAATGCCTATCAAGTGAAAATCTGACTATTCCTTAATGAAGTTTAGATCGGCGAAAAGTTGCATTCATCAAAAACCCGTGAACATCATGGATAGAGAAAGTAAGTCAACATTAAGCCTTATCTTATTCTCGTAGTTATGTTTGATGAACCTCGCGTATTGTAATGAATTACACTTGTGAGAAAAGACCGAATGTGGAGGAAATACCCACATGGCTTTAACTCTATAAGAAGCGAGTAGTAAGATAAGATGATCTTTGAGGACAAAGATCATGTTTAGGGGTAAATGCTGTGACAATCCGTCAATTTATGGTTTATATTTTATTCTCAAATATTAATTAAAAACATTATTTTAATATTATATTATGAACTCACTTTTTTTTGGGAAGAAATTTGGATTTACGTCTTGAATTAGCATCGACTACGTCTAAACCGGAGGATTCTACGTTACGTGCTTACGTTTACATACACCGTTTTTGGTGACAGTCCGACACTTCAGAAAATAAATTTATCCGTGAATATTATTTTGGAATTTTAAATTTGTGTTGGTTCATAAACTCACAAATTTACGAGAAGAGATTAGGACTTACGATTATAATTTAACGTCCTTTAGGACTAAACCGGAAACCTTAGGATTACGTATTTACGTTTTCAAAATCCGTTTTTAATGATACAATTTTTATTAGATTCATTTTGTGCAGTTGATTCATAATTTATAAAAACGTTTTTCGCAAAACGACCCGAGGGCACGCAAATCGAGGAAACTAGAATCGAGGAGTACCCGTAAATAATTGGGGATGAGACAAAACCACTTTTTCCCCACCCCCAATATGGGACGGATTAAACAATCCAACAACACCCTTATGTGGCAAGCTTGAGAAGTAAGCTAGGACACTTGTCCTAGCCACTTCATAAATAAGCTACCAACATTAAAACTACTTCCCCAAACCATTTAACTCATTTTTACACATGCAAAACCACCAAAAGTTCTCTCTACTCTCTCCCCTAGCCGTCCCATCTCAACCAAAAACAACCATTTTGTTCTTGATTTAACCATGAAATCCTATGTTATTCATACATATGATGATGCCCTTTTGAAGCTCTATAGATTGGTGGTGATTTTAACATCCAAAGAGAAGTTTGCAAGATGAAGTAGGGCTGATTTTCAAAGACCAACATCTCCCTTGGTGATCTTGAAGATTTCATACAAGAGTTCATAAGATTTGGTGACCCAAAACCAAGTCTTGATCCTTCCAACTACTTAATCTTGGTGGTATAAAGATTGTTCTTCCCATCCTCTTGCTATTTTGATTATGTAATCATGTATTTTCTTTCCTATTGTATATGTATATGATGAATATATGATGATAAAAGTATTGTGTGGGGATTTGGTGTTGATAAATATAGTTAAAAAGATGGAAAACCATAAGTAACAAGGTTAAAATCTTGCTAAATATGATGGCTGTATAAAAACAATAAGTAACCAAATGTTAAACTGATAAAATGGTAAAGTGGAATCTGTATACAGTAAGTATTAGGTGTTATACACATGTGAGAGTTGGCCATTCAATGGAATCATAAAATAGAGTGAGATATGATCAAAACAAGTTTAGAGTGCAAATCTGCCTATACTGTTTTGGACGAATTTATTAAAATATTTAGAGGTTGATTCATCAGTAGCTAAGGAATAAAATGAAGCACATATCATGTAGTTTCTGTGTTAAAAATTTGAGGTCCTATCTCATTATAGAACTCTAGATATGGATATTTTAGTGAACTTAAAATTTAGGACTGATTTTGTGAATTAAAGTTTAATATTATTATATAAGCACTCAAATAAATATAGTATAGAATGTGAATTAAAACCCAATAACTTATATATTACATTTATATAAATATGCATAAGGATAAATAAATGGACACTATATAAAAATGGTAGTTTGGTAAGTTTTATAAGTTATAAAACTATATACTAAGTTTTTACGTCTTTTCGGCTAAAACCGAAAGATTAACGTTTTTGTCAAATAAAACTTAGACGGTCGGACCCGTCTAATGTAAACTTTTATAAAATCACATACTGATATATAGACTTATATAACAAGTAAAAACCGATAAAACCCGAGCTTTACAATATATAGACATTAACGGGCCAAAGTAGCCTTATTGGACTATAAACCCGACTAGTTAGTAAAACACTTATAAACTTACTTATTGGGCTTAACCCATTTTGGCCCAACATGTAAAGTATAATACTGATAATAAAAGTATAATTGGGCTAATGAATAGTATTTGGCTTGTAATAGGCCCATTGGGTTTCAAAATATAAACAAGATTGAACTAGTGTAACTAGTCTTGAAAATTACCAACACATAAACACTATAATGAATGAGTAAAGATGTATAAACCCACTTGATCATCATCATATTTATAAAATTATCATATGTATACATAATTGTTTTTTTTATAAATTCGTTGGACAAGAGTCTAAGACGAGTATTATTTGTCTAGGTTTCCGTGATTGAAGCACGTACCGTACGTCCGAATTGCCGATAACCCACTTTCCCACATCAACGTGAGTTCATAGCCTCGCACTCTTTTAAATGTTTTTATGAAATGTTTTATAAACCCGCGAGGGAGATAACATTTTAGTTTTTATAAAATAGGACACTAGTTGTCCCGATTGTCTGTTTATTGATTTGGACCCGAATGATTGTATGACCCGATGAATGATTAAATGACCCGATAGATGAAATGAAATAGATTATTAAAGTTAGGTTATGTCACTAAAAGTCCCGTTAGCATGAATTGTGAACTACCGGGATTTGGTAGACGCTTATGCATATAATAGTACTATTTGGGGACGATCACCCCAGTTCGCGCCTTGACGGTTGATCCCCGTCGTGCCACATTGATTGGTAAGCGAATTTATGTATGAGAAGATTTACACAAGCGTGATTATTGTGACGACACGCTAATTTAGATGGGCAAATGAGTTTCGGGTTAGCTACCCGTGTTTGTTGTAGTAAGGTAACAATGTCATGCGGCTTATAATAATCCAAAATAACGAAAATACTGCTTTATGCATTGAATTATGATATATTGCCTGATTAGCAATACAGGGTCTTATTATTGATATTATGTTCGTGTTTTGGTTTTACATAACCATATTCATATAACGATTTTTATTCAACTCTATACAACGTTATAAAACGTATTATATGATGTTTTCAACGACAATGGTTCGTATAATGATTTTGAAGGCGAAAGCCTATATTATGATTTTTGATAAAGATTTGTATAAAATGACTTTGGCTATTTTATGGCCTATTACAAAGATTTGTACAAAATGATTTTCGATAATAATTTTATACCGATGTTATATTGATGGATTTCATTAAACTCTATGAATTCACTCGGCGTTTTCACTGACCTTTTCTTTTAACATGTTTTATCTCAGGTACTTGAAGGTAATTCTCAGGAAGACAACAAGAATTCATGGCCCGCACTTAAATAATAATTTCCATTCAAATGCTTTGTAAAACCTGTATAAAATACAATGACTTGGGACCTATGTAAAATTTGATATTTATGAATGGAAATGCTTTATTATTAAACGTCGCGATTTTTAAGCGTTGTCTATGATGTGAGTAATGTGTTATCCCGTAACACCAACGAGTCTTCCGCTGTATTGAATTGTATAAATTTGGGGGTGTTACACCCCCCGTCTGTTTCTTCTTTTTAGTCGAACCAAACACAAATGGGCCTAGAGCCCATGTTTTCCTTGTCCCTTTTCTTGTCTAAACGGCCCAACAACCACCACCTTATTTGTTTGTATATTTCGTGTTTAATTAAAAGTGTACGCGTGTTCGTGTATTTAAAATGTTCGCGTAGTTCGTGATTAAAATGTCGTGAATTTTCCCATGGTTTCTCTTATACGTGTAAAACGTAAATATTATATACCTAATAATATTCGTTTTAAATATTCGTGTCGCGTGATTTAAATGACGCGATTTATTATCTTGCGGTTTTACTTATTATACGTAAAGTCATGTCGTATATTAATAATCATCATGACATACGTAATTACTTACCGTACGTAATTAATATACGTAATTACTCGTCACGTCTATTTAATATACGTGATAATCATGTTAGATGTTTGTGATTATATGTTCGTGATTTATTCATCATAGTTAATAATTATCGTGTATTAACACGTACGTAATAATTATCGTGTAATAACACGTACGTAATTCTTGTAATTAATAATCGTGAAACGTATTCATGTTGTAAAAGGGAAGTTTTAATCTTGTACGTATGATTATTAGTGTACTGTTCATGGTAAAAGCATGCGGGTTTTATGAAATGTGTATAATGCAAGTTCGTTTTCTCAGTTCTTAACCAATAGAAAGTCCAATCAAAATCTGATTTATAATTGTTCTTGGTTGTTCAAGCTTGCTTGGTAATCTATTGCTAATTCAAACAACACTATGTAAAAATGAAAAATATAAACCTACTTATACGTAAAACAAGTTGCAAATACCAAATTTTTATTCAAACAAGATTTAAATTGCAAAATATAAAACTATAAGGACTGAAAATGTAATTTCTATGAAATGTAAATGCTTGAAATGTAAATTCTAAAAGTTATAAGGACTACTAATGCAAAACAGTTAACTAAAAGGACCAAACTTGTAAATTCTATAACAAACCTAACCAAATATGTAACAAATTAACAACTTGACAACTGAAATGTAACAACTTCCAAATGTAAAGGACTGAATTATGCAAATACCACAAAATTAGGAAGTTTAGCTAGGTTTACCAAACTGAATGAAATGAAGGGACTAAAGTGCAATTAAACTAAACTTTTAACTAAAAACGGGACAATATGAAGAATAAGCTCGTTTGAGCTTATTACTCAACCAAATAAGCTGAAACCACTTGCAAAACTCTTAAAATTCAATTTAAGCTATGTGTGTCTGAGGAATTAAGCTAAAAGTCCAAAATAAGCAAAAGAGTGCTTATTAATAAGCACAAAATAAGCTACAGCTTATTTCAATCAGTCACAACCTGATTTTTGTTACAAAACTGATTAAGCACTTGATTACAAGAACGGGAAATCAAACTAGAACCATTTTCATCCAATAATGAATGAGAAATCTGAAATAAGCTCTTTTGAGCTTATGTTGACCAAGTTTGACCAATTTTTATGAAAAAGCTCAAAACTTCAAAACTTCATATTCAATACTAACTAAATGGATTGATGAAAGAAAATTAAGACTTTTGTGAAGTGGATTAAGAGAACCAGTAAATCAGTAGGCACTTAACATCAGAGAATGACAAATGCTCATTCATGGACTAAAAAGCTTATTTCTAGCTTATTACTTAAAACTGTAGATTTTCCTTTTAGAAACTGAAAGTTTATGATGTAAGCTAGAAATAGAAACAAGTTTGAAGAAATTTCATCAAAGATTAAAGGAGAACTAGGCAAATGAAATTGACAAGTTTTGGCTATCAAAGCTGAAATAAGGCTAACCCAAACAATTTTTATACCAATTGCCTTTTTGACTATTTTTATGACTTGTAAAAAGCTGAAAACTACTTGTTAACTCCTAATGACTAGAAATGAACTCCTAAACACCAAATCTTAACACTTGAAAACCACTTAATAGCTACTACCAAACACTCCTTTATCTGATTTTAACAAAATTTAACAAAGACTTATTGAGTATTGGTTTAAACTAATTCAAAAGCTTTAACAGACTAGTTTTAGTAGACAATATGAAAGCTATTGAAACTGAAAACAAGCAATTATCTCAACTAGAACTCAATTAAGGTGCAAAGCTAAAATGTGACTGAAATAAGGCAGAAACTACAAATGAATCTCAAATCAATGAACAAGTAGGCAAGTTTAAGCTACAAATGAACTAAAATCAATCAAACAACATCTATTAATCAAGTAAAACAGGTAGCCATCAAGATTAACTAGGAACATTAGCATGCAATTGACTGATTTAGAGGAACAAAAATCAAGAGCTATAGAACCTATTGTAGAAGTCCTTTGGGAAGAAGAGGAGCGCTGAGCTCTCTTGCACTAGTGATACCACCACCTATCACTAGTAATCAACTCAAATCATTCAACAATCAACTGCAAATCATCAAACTGCCATGAAATCTTCAAGAACAATGGAAATACTGAATTCTGAACAAACAACTACAAATCTTCACCAATGTCAGTTATGATCATTGGATGATCATAACAAACATCAAACAGCAATAAGAACACTCAACAGCAACAAGAATC
The DNA here is from genome assembly GCA_025667525.1 of Glebionis coronaria. Lineage (NCBI taxonomy): Eukaryota > Viridiplantae > Streptophyta > Magnoliopsida > Asterales > Asteraceae > Glebionis > Glebionis coronaria. Next base: position 162,918,179 of record CM046877.1, on the reverse strand, counting down.
AACAGGAATTTGAAGAACACAATTTGGCGGGAAAAGGAAATTTGAAATTTATTGAGTGAATTCAGTTACAAAAGTGGTTACAAGCTACTAACTAACTAACTGACTCAAGAGTTTGTCAGACTCTTGAGTAGTTAGGGGAAAAGTGAGGGAAAAAGGGAAAGGGAAAATTTAACTATGTGTTTTTTACAAATTAAGCTACAATGAGAAATGAGGTACATCCTAGCTATTTATAGAAATGAGAGGAGATTCTGTTGGGGTTTGTGACGTGGCAGATCCAATCATAGCTTGACACGTGGAAAAATTCTGCATTTGCTCTTTGAAGGTGATGAACTAATTTGGGTGTTTTTGATTTAGTGGATAATTTGTTAATTGGATTGCACCATTGAATTCCTCTCTTTAAAACGAGCAATATTGGTGTTTTGATCTTCTCATGAAACGGCCTCTATCGAAAACCCGATCCTGAAAATATTTTTGTTAAAGAAGATGGACACGTGGCGTTTTCTGGTTGGTTTAAAACAAGTCACACGGATTGAAACTGTTGAGATATGATAATAAATGAGGCGGCCGTTAATGGGAAATTAATGCTTGATCCGTGTGAAGTGAATTCTTCTTTCCCATTGGTTTAACTTCTTGACACATGGATTCAACTTGCATAACTTTCCAATGTTGGCAAAACAAGCCCTTGTACTTGGCAGATTCCCATTTCAAGCTAGGATCTTCATTCCTTTGTCATTTTTGGTCATTTAACTTCCATAATTTGTACAAAATGGCCCTTTGACTGAGTTGACTTGATAGTTTGACCAGGTTTGACTTGAATCTTGACTTTTAATTATTTGCACTTTAAGTCCTCCAACTTTCACAACTTGTCAAGATAGGTCCTTGAACTCAAAGTCTTGTCACTTTTGATCTTCTTTTGTCTTTTTCATCCATTTGAGCTTGGTTTTTCCTTGTTTGCTTGAAATTGTATCCTTTTACCTACATAAGATCACAAAAACACAACATACCACATAACACTGCTTTTTACAAGATAAATGGGTATTTTGCTTCATGTTTTAGGGTTATTTGTTGATAAAAGGATATGAGTTTAAGCTCATATCAAATTCCCCTACACTTGAGCATTGCCATGTCCTCATGCAATATTATATTTCAAGGCTTTAAAATTTACATTTCCCTCATAATTAATCCACCTTGGCCATATGAAATGCATCTATACTACTCTAAACTAGATGATGCATGGTTTTGACTTTTAATAATGCAATGAATCAAAATACACTTCTATCTATATCTTTTTGATTTTTCTTGAAATGGTTTTGATGGAAATAACTCATAAAGAACTCAATGACTTGGATTAAGGCTTGGGTACCATGAACATTTATCACCCTCAAGTTTCACTTTCCCCATACCAAGCTAATAAATGGAATCATTGCATTCACAAGTAAAAAGTGCATCAACTTATTCATGACAATTAAATGTGGAACCAGTTATTATTTGAGCAAATTGCTTATGGGCAAATTTGTCATTATTCAAGTGTGAAATATAAGAAGTGTAAAATCCAAAAATAAGGAAGCACGGTTTTAATCCTAAGTAATCTTCTCATCCATTACTTGAAAAACCGCTCACAATTAATATAAGTCCGTATTAAGAGTAATAAGTCATTCGCCTTATGTGTAAAATCCTCATGTCATGCTTTCATAAGTAGCTACACACTCGCTAAGGAAAGAAAAATAAAACTCACGCAATAATTTACATCCGCATCTTTTTGAGATTTTGGATCTTCAACCCCGCAACCCGTCAAGGTAATATTGGATTGGAGCAATCTATTGAATCCCCGCAACCCGTCAAGGTAATATTGGAACTCAATAGTCACTATAATTAACACCACACTGCCCCTCTTGGGAGTCTTGCATTATTTTTTTTTCTTTCTTTTTTTTTTTTTTTTTTTTTTTTTTTTTTTTTTTCTAGCCACTCATTTTTTTTTCATAAGCCGCTCTTATTTTTCTTTATTCCTCACCAAGAAATTTGCAAAGAAGAAAAGGAAAAACACCCGCTAAATATGGAGCATGACACAAGTCTAGTACACATAAAACGTGCTAACTTAGAATCTTAAGACGTACTCATATCAACCATAAATGATTAGCCAAAAATGCATAAGAGATTACAAACCAATTAAAACCGTACTTGATTATTTATTAACAATTATATACATGCGAAGAAAATAGAGGTAAAGAAGAGAAGGGTATAGCCACAAGTAATTGCCATGAAGTCTATCTAGCCCTTTTACACTTGCTTCAACTCTATCATTTCCCATTCTCCACAAATTTAAAATTTCAAAGAATGAAATTGGTGGAAGCTTAGCCTAATAGACCAATGAAGGACTACATGGTTAAGGATACTAGCTAGAGAGTGCTAAATTAAGCAAACTCGGGTTGAGTCAAAATATCCATGGCGGGCCTAATATGTCAAAGAAGTCTAAACTTATTAAAACCATGTTTTATTATATTTTTCCTTTTTATATATTTTTGATGAAAAACAAAAGAATATATACAATGCAAATGTGTTATGCAAAAATGATTGATGCAAAAATCATGAATGCATATTTTTGTTGGCCAAAGTAGATCAAAAATTTGAAAAATGTTTAAAATTCAATTTTCCATGTTATCATGCAAGACAATGACAAGTTGTAGGTAAGGTCACTTCGATAGAAGACCCCCCTACACTTAAGCTAAACATTGTCCTCAATGTTTAAGAGCATGGAAGTATAAAAACTTCCCCTACACTTATGACAATGAATAGACTTTGCTTAACCCAAGTTAAGGAAAGGACTACTATTAGTGAAATCATGTTTAAGCACAAGGTGTCAATGAAAAATCACTAAAGTAACGAAGTGAACCGGATACAAGGGCCTCCTCCATAAGCTCCAAAGCATGAAATGAGTGAGCAACCCTACAAACAATCAAGAAGACAAAAGAAGGTCTCCCCTACACTTATCTCCAAATCTATGCCTTTATTTCTAACCTACAACACTCTAAACCTAGTTATACGATGCTTGAGTTAATGAGTCTCTAGCTCGACTCGTCCCTCAATGAATTAATTCATGGGAAAAATGGGGACCTCTTGGACCATTTCAACGGAAATGTCCTCCCCAAAGTAGTGCTTAACACGGTGACCATTCACTTTAAAATTTGGACCATCGTTTTGGGACAACTCAAGAGTTCCATATGGAAACACTTGAGCAATAGTGAATGGACCGGACCATCTCGACTTAAGCTTGCCCGCAAAAAGCTTCAATCTTGAGTTAAAGAGGAGAACCGGCTCTCCAACTTTGAACTCACGATTCTTGATCTTAGCATCATGCAGTTTCTTAGTCTTTTCCTTATATAGCAAAGAATTCTCATAGGCATTGGCTCTCAACTCATCCATCTCATTGATTTGATCTTTCCTATGTGAACCGGCTTGGTTTAAATCAAAGTTAGCCCACTTGAGAGCCCAAGATGCCTTATGTTCTAACTCAAATGGGAGGTGGCACGCTTTTCCATAGACAAGCCTATAAGGAGTACAACCAATTGGTGTCTTAAAGGCCGTCCTAAACGCCCACAAAGCATCATCAAGCTTATCCGACCAAGAAGCTCTATGCTCTCCCACCGTTCTCTCTAAAATCCTCTTTAAACCACGATTTGTGACCTCGGTTTGACCATTTGTTTGAGGGTGATACGCGGTAGAAAGTCTATGATTCACTCCATATTTCTTCATAACTCTTGTGAATTGATCATTACAAAAGTGCGTACCACGATCACTTATGATGGCCCGAGGTACACCAAATCTAGCAAACAATTGTTTCAAAAACTTTACAACCACTCTAGCATCATTAGTAGGTAAGGCTTTAGCCTCCACCCACTTGGACACATAATCCACCGCCACAAGTATATACTTGTTGCCCTTAGAGGATGGAAAAGGTCCCATGAAATCTATTCCCCATACATCAAATATCTCACACTCTTGGATAAAATTTTGTGGCATCTCATCACGTTGTGTAATTTTTCCTTGTCTTTGACAAACATCACAAAATTTCACCATCTCTTGAGCATCCTTGTAAATGGAAGGCCAATAATAACCCGAATCAAAGACTTTCTTGGCGGTGTAGTTAGGCCCAAAATGTCCACCCGTAGGTCCTTTATGACATGCCTCTAAGATTTTAAATGCCTCGGGCCCATCTACACACCGTCTAATGATTTGGTCCGCACATTGCCTAAAAAGATATGGATCATCCCAAAAGTAATACTTCACTTCCTTAAGAAACTTTTTCTTTTGTTGGTAAGTAAGACCCTCAATAAGCACATTGCCCACAAGATAGTTTGCAATATCTGCAAACCAAGGTGTGGCATCCTCTTGGGAAGAGATAGACATGAGCTCCTCTAGTGGAAAGGATTCATTGATTTCTTGATGTGGGAAATCTCCTTGAAAAGGATGCTCAAGTCTACTCAAATGATCCGCCGCTAAATTCTCGGCCCCTTTTTTATCACGAATCTCTATCTTAAACTCTTGAAGCAACAAAACCCATCTCAAAAGCCTAGGCTTAGCATCTTGTTTTGTCATAAGATACTTGAGAGCGGAATGATCCGTATACACTATGGTCTTGGAAAGCACAAGGTATGGTCTAAACTTCTCAAAAGCATATACTATAGCAAGCAACTCTTTTTCTGTGGTAGTGTAATGAAGTTGTGCACCAGTCATGGTTTTACTCGCATAGTGTATAGGTTGAAAATGCTTATTAACTCTTTGTCCTAAGACGGCCCCCACCGCATAATCACTAGCGTCACACATAAGCTCAAAAGGTAATTCCCAATTTGGAGAAACCAAAACGGGAGCCTTTGTCAATTTTTCCTCAAGTGTCTCAAAAGAGTCTAAACAAGCTTGATCAAAAATGAAAGGAGCCTCTTTCTCCAAGAGATGAGTCATCGGTCTAGCTATCTTAGAGAAATCTTGTATAAAGCGCCTATAAAAGCCCGCATGACCTAAGAAACTCCTCACACCTTTAACCGAGGTGGGTGGGGGAAGCTTAGCAATCACATCAATTTTAGCTCGATCAACTTCTAATCCCTTATTGGATATCTTGTGTCCTAAAACAATCCCCTCTTTAACCATAAAGTGACATTTCTCCCAATTAAGCACCAAACGTGTTTCCTCACAACGCTTAAGCATTCTCTCAAGATTGGTGAGACATGAGCTAAAGGAGTTCCCAAATACGGAAAAGTCATCCATAAAAACCTCCATGGTTTGCTCTATCATGTCATGGAAAATCGCCATCATGCACCTTTGAAACGTCCCCGGTGCATTACATAAGCCAAAAGGCATCCTCTTGTAAGCAAATGTACCGTATGGACAAGTGAATGTAGTCTTTTCTTGATCCTTAGGGTCAATGGGTATTTGGAAATAACCCGAAAAGCCATCAAGAAAACAATAGTACTCATTTCCCGCTAAGCGTTCAAGCATTTGATCCATAAAGGGAAGCGGGAAATGGTCTTTCCTAGTTGCCTCATTGAGTTTTCTATAATCAATGCAAACTCTCCAACCGGTTACAAGTCTCGTGGGAATAAGCTCATTGTTCTCATTAGGCACCACGGTGATTCCACCCTTCTTTGGAACACAATGAACCGGGCTAACCCATGGAGAATCGGAAATGGGGTAAATCATACCCGCATCTAAGAGTTTAATCACTTCCTTCTTAATAACCTCATGAATTTTTGGGTTAACTCTCCTTTGGTTTTGAATGGCGGGTTTATAATCATCCTCCATAAGGATTTTGTGAGTACAAAAATGTGGATCAATTCCCCTTATGTCGGATATTTTCCATGCTAAAGCTTTCTTATGTTTCTTAAGGACTTCAATAAGTTGCTCCTTCTCATCCTCTTTCAATTCCTTAGCAATAATCACCGGTAATTGGTCTTTTCCTTCTAAGAAAGCATATTCTAAGTGGGATGGAAGTTCCTTAAGTTCAATGGGAGGTGGACTCTCTATGGAAGGTTTTACTATGGAAGGTTCCTCAATGGTAATCTCTTGTGGAATAGGAGAAGGAATAGGGTCCTCATTGAGCAACTTTTGGATTGTAAGAATATCTTCTTCCCACTTAATGGGAGAATCATCATCACCAAGAAAGTTGGACTCAAATTCCTCCAAGAGGAAATCACTCTCTCCAAAAGGTGTTAAAGAGGGAGCAATTGAGGCCACGGTTTCAACATGTGGAATCTCATCACTAGCATTTTTACAAGCATCATGAAAGTGTTCATTACACACTTCATCTAGCACATCCACAATGTTAATCGTCTCACAAGGTCTAGACTCCTTAACCTCTTTTCTATCACAAACTTTCCCTAACTTAAACACCACTTTCTCATCCTCTACTCTCATAATTAATTCTCCTTCCGCCACATCTATCAAGGTACGACCCGTTCTCAAAAACGGTCTACCAACAATCAAAGGCACTCTAGGATCCATGTCATAATCGACCACTACAAAGTCGGCCGGAAAGGTAAACTTATCCACACCTACAAACACATCTTCCGCTATACCTACGGGGTGAGCTATGGTTCGGTTGGCTAGTTCAAGAGTCATCCTAGTGGGGGTGAGCTCGGGAAGAGAGAGTTGTTTCCAAACCGATAAAGGCATGAGATTTATGCTCGCCCCTAAATCCGCCAAAGCCATGCAATTTTCAACACCGGGAAAATTACAAGGTATCAAGAAGCGCCCCGGATCTCCAAGTTTTGTTGGTAAGGTTTTAAGTAACACCGCGGAACAATTTTCATTAAGTGATGTGTTGGGCAAATCAACCAATTTTTCTTTGTTTGAGAGCAAATCCTTGAACATCTTAGCAAACTTTGGCATATAAGCAAGAGCTTCCGCAAAGGATATGTTGATATTGAGTTGCTTGAACATCCTTAAGAAATTGGAGACTTGTATGTCATCTTTGTTCTTTAACTTGTCCTTTTTCAACCTTGAAGGGTATGGAAGAGTAGGTTTTGGTGTAGGTGGAATAGGTGTTGTGGTGGAAGATTTGTCTTTGTTAGCCTCTTCATTGGGAAGTGTGGAAGGTAAAGGAGAAGTATGAGGTGGTTGAGAAGGTGTGTTTGAGTGAATAGGAGCACTTTGAGGAGGTGGAGTAGAAGTAGAAGGCTTATCACAAGTAGGAGCACAAGTGGGTTGAACAATAGTAGGTTTAGGAGGTGAAGGGTCCTTTGTTGTTGTACCACTCCTTGTTGTAATAGCATTGACATTAGCCCTAGGGTTTGTTTGTGTGTTGGAAGGTAAAGCCCCTTGTGGTCTTTGATTTAATGCCATCAAAAGCTTATTGAATTGGTCATTCATTTTCTTGTCTATAGCTTGGAATTTCTTTTCATTCTCTTGATTCATCTTTTGCAAAAGATCCATTGTGTTTAACTCTTGTGGCACATAACCTTGAAAACCTTGAGGTTGGAAAGGTAAAGGTTGGGAGTTAAATCCTTGATTTGGTGGATAAAAGGTACTTGCTTGAGGTTGAAATTGATTTGGTGCCTTGTAGTTATTTCCTTGGTATGGTTGTCTTTGCCCTTGATTCCTTGCTAAAATTTGAGGAGGATTTTGTGGAATTTGGGTGGGTGGTTGGGGTGGGAAGCCGGGTGGAGTAAGGTAATTTTGGGATTTGTAAGAAAGGTTATTTGGATTGATGTTAGGCTTGAAGTGTTCACGGTGTTCCTCTTGATAAGCATAACATTCCCCTTGATACCCTTGCACCTTGTCACATTGTTCATAAGAGTGGGGACCTCCACAAGTAACACAAGAAATGGTGATGGCATTCACATTGTTTGAGGAATTGTTCAATGTCATGCTCTTAAAGGCTTGAACTAACTCTTGAGTCATTTCTTGTTGTCCTTGTTTGACTTGTTGAAGGATCTCTTGGTGATACTTAAGGAATTGGTTATCACAAGGTGTTTGAGAAGTGTTTTGGATAACATGAACTCTTTCTTCAAATGGATCGTTTGTTTGAACCATTGCCTTAGTCTCAATAATGTTCAAAGCCTCATGGTATGTCTTGAAATGAATACTCCCTCCCGCGGAAGCATTTAGTGAATCTTGGTGGTGAGGTTTAAGGCCATTGTAGAAAGTATTGATTTGGCCTAGATCATCCATTCCATGGTTAGGGCATCGCCTCAACAACTCACTATACTCTTCCCAAGCATCACCAAAGGATTGACTAGGTTTTTGTGTAAAGCCCATAATCAAATTCCTCAAAGCCATAGTCTTTTGTGGAGGAAAGAATTTGTTCAAAAACTTAGTGGTAAAATCATCCCATGTGGTGATACTATCGGGTGGTTGGGTGTCTAACCAATGCTTAGCACTCCCATCTAAGGAAAATGACACTAACATCAATCTAATGACCTCATGTGGAACCCCATTATGCTTAATGGTGTTGCAAAGTGAAAGGAATCTCTTAAGGTGAGCATGGGGATCCTCATTTTGTTTTCCAAAGAAAGGTGATGCAGAAACCATATTGATCATAGATGTATGTAGCTCAAATGTGTTAGCGGGAAAGTCGGGAATCTTAATGGCACTAACATATCCATGAATGTTGGATTGCATACGTTCATACAAAGTACGGTTATCAATAGCCATGGCTTCTTGTGGTGGTGACAAAGCACGATTCTCGTGATCGGCTTGGTGGACGTGGTGGTCTTACTCTTTCTCTTTTTCTTCCTTTTCGGAGGAAGAGGTTGTACACCAATCGGTATTTGTGCACGCCCGCGAGTGAGCATGCAACTCAATACGAGGAATGAGAGAGAAGCTCTCGTGTGACTTTGAAAAGAATAAGATTATCCTCTTCGAGTTTCGATATTAAATATCCACAAGAAAATAACAATATATGTAATACTACTTTGGGTGCAAGACCCTCAATGAAGCTTTCCTTCTTAGAATACTCCCAAGTGAACGGGGGGTTAGGTGGCGCGAAGCACTTAAGTACCTATTGACCCTTAGATGGCATTTTATAGCACATCGCCTTTCTATTCACTTAAATGTTCGTATTCTTTGAATTATTGCTTATTGAGAGTATTTATCTATTCTTGCTTTATTTTGTTTGATCGATACGCGTGTCAAGGACCGGAACGCCCCTCAACACGGTGTATTGCCTCGGCAATACTTATGGAAGATATGTAGATTGATTGTTCTTATACGTATACGTATTTACTTATAATAATATATGGAAATATTTTTGTATTTATGAGTTTTTATTGGAAAATACTATATATACATAAAAAACCGAGAGAATCCAATAATATATATTTTTGGGTGCAATCTCTTAGGAAAAAGATTGCTTTTTGGATTTTTTTAATTTTTTTTGTCAATTCTTTAGGAAAAGAATTGTTTTGTTAATTTTTTAGTTTTTATATATTTTTATATGTTTGATTTTTTATTTGTTTTTGATTTATGATACGTAAAAATAACGTTCACCAAATGAACGGATCCCAAAAGCCAATGAAAACCGTCAATCGATAGTCTCTCGTGTAGTCAAAGAACCGGCAGCGGCGCCATTTGAAATGTGTATAATGCAAGTTCGTTTTCTCAGTTCTTAACCAATAGAAAGTCCAATCAAAATCTGATTTATAATTGTTCTTGGTTGTTCAAGCTTGCTTGGTAATCTATTGCTAATTCAAACAACACTATGTAAAAATGAAAAATATAAACCTACTTATACGTAAAACAAGTTGCAAATACCAAATTTTTATTCAAACAAGATTTAAATTGCAAAATATAAAACTATAAGGACTGAAAATGTAATTTCTATGAAATGTAAATGCTTGAAATGTAAATTCTAAAAGTTATAAGGACTACTAATGCAAAACAGTTAACTAAAAGGATCAAACTTGTAAATTCTATAACAAACCTAACCAAATATGTAACAAATTAACAACTTGACAACTGAAATGTAACAACTTCCAAATGTAAAGGACTGAATTATGCAAATACCACAAAATTAGGAAGTTTAGCTAGGTTTACCAAACTGAATGAAATGAAGGGACTAAAGTGCAATTAAACTAAACTTTTAACTAAAAACGGGACAATATGAAGAATAAGCTCGTTTGAGCTTATTACTCAACCAAATAAGCTGAAACCACTTGCAAAACTCTTAAAATTCAATTTAAGCTATGTGTGTCTGAGGAATTAAGCTAAAAGTCCAAAATAAGCAAAAGAGTGCTTATTAATAAGCACAAAATAAGCTACAGCTTATTTCAATCAGTCACAACCTGATTTTTGTTACAAAACTGATTAAGCACTTGATTACAAGAACGGGAAATCAAACTAGAACCATTTTCATCCAATAATGAATGAGAAATCTGAAATAAGCTCTTTTGAGCTTATGTTGACCAAGTTTGACCAATTTTTATGAAAAAGCTCAAAACTTCAAAACTTCATATTCAATACTAACTAAATGGATTGGTGAAAGAAAATTAAGACTTTTGTGAAGTGGATTAAGAGAACCAGTAAATCAGTAGGCACTTAACATCAGAGAATGACAAATGCTCATTCATGGACTAAAAAGCTTATTTCTAGCTTATTACTTAAAACTGTAGATTTTCCTTTTAGAAACTGAAAGTTTATGATGTAAGCTAGAAATAGAAACAAGTTTGAAGAAATTTCATCAAAGATTAAAGGAGAACTAGGCAAATGAAATTGACAAGTTTTGGCTATCAAAGCTGAAATAAGGCTAACCCAAACAATTTTTATACCAATTGCCTTTTTGACTATTTTTATGACTTGTAAAAAGCTGAAAACTACTTGTTAACTCCTAATGACTAGAAATGAACTCCTAAACACCAAATCTTAACACTTGAAAACCACTTAATAGCTACTACCAAACACTCCTTTATCTGATTTTAACAAAATTTAACAAAGACTTATTGAGTATTGGTTTAAACTAATTCAAAAGCTTTAACAGACTAGTTTTAGTAGACAATATGAAAGCTATTGAAACTGAAAACAAGCAATTATCTCAACTAGAACTCAATTAAGGTGCAAAGCTAAAATGTGACTGAAATAAGGCAGAAACTACAAATGAATCTCAAATCAATGAACAAGTAGGCAAGTTTAAGCTACAAATGAACTAAAATCAATCAAACAACATCTATTAATCAAGTAAAACAGGTAGCCATCAAGATTAACTAGGAACATTAGCATGCAATTGACTGATTTAGAGGAACAAAAATCAAGAGCTATAGAACCTATTGTAGAAGTCCTTTGGGAAGAAGAGGAGCGCTGAGCTCTCTTGCACTAGTGATACCACCACCTATCACTAGTAATCAACTCAAATCATTCAACAATCAACTGCAAATCATCAAACTGCCATGAAATCTTCAAGAACAATGGAAATACTGAATTCTGAACAAACAGCTACAAATCTTCACCAATGTCAGTTATGATCATTGGATGATCATAACAAACATCAAACAGCAATAAGAACACTCAACAGCAACAAGAATCAACAGGAATTTGAAGAACACAATTTGGCGGGAAAAGGAAATTTGAAATTTATTGAGTGAATTCAGTTACAAAAGTGGTTACAAGCTACTAACTAACTAACTGACTCAAGAGTTTGTCAGACTCTTGAGTAGTTAGGGGAAAAGTGAGGGAAAAAGGGAAAGGGAAAATTTAACTATGTGTTTTTTACAAATTAAGCTACAATGAGAAATGAGGTACATCCTAGCTATTTATAGACATGAGAGGAGATTCTGTTGGGGTTTGTGACGTGGCAGATCCAATCATAGCTTGACACGTGGAAAAATTCTGCATTTGCTCTTTGAAGGTGATGAACTAATTTGGGTGTTTTTGATTTAGTGGATAATTTGTTAATTGGATTGCACCATTGAATTCCTCTCTTCAAAACGAGCAATATTGGTGTTTTGATCTTCTCATGAAACGGCCTCTATCGAAAACCCGATCCTGGAAATATTTTTGTTAAAGAAGATGGACACGTGGCGTTTTCTGGTTGGTTTAAAACAAGTCACACGGATTGAAACTGTTGAGATATGATAATAAATGAGGCGGCCGTTAATGGGAAATTAATGCTTGATCCGTGTGAAGTGAATTCTTCTTTCCCATTGGTTTAACTTCTTGACACATGGATTCAACTTGCATAACTTTCCAATGTTGGCAAAACAAGCCCTTGTACTTGGCAGATTCCCATTTCAAGCTAGGATCTTCATTCCTTTGTCATTTTTGGTCCTTTAACTTCCATAATTTGTACAAAATGGCCCTTTGACTGAGTTGACTTGATAGTTTGACCAGGTTTGACTTGAATCTTGACTTTTAATTATTTGCACTTTAAGTCCTCCAACTTTCACAACTTGTCAAGATAGGTCCTTGAACTCAAAGTCTTGTCACTTTTGATCTTCTTTTGTCTTTTTCATCCATTTGAGCTTGGTTTTTCCTTGTTTGCTTGAAATTGTATCCTTTTACCTACATAAGATCACAAAAACACAACATACCACATAACACTGCTTTTTACAAGATAAATGGGTATTTTGCTTCATGTTTTAGGGTTATTTGTTGATAAAAGGATATGAGTTTAAGCTCATATCATTTTACAACTCTTCCCCCATAAAAAGATAATTCGTCCCCAAATTATAGATAAAGTAAGTTGCAAGAAGAACATACCCGAAATCAAATTGGGAGGGTATGTGATAGGTGTGTAAACACCCATCCTTTTTACCACTTAATTACAATTATAACCGAGCCAAAACGTATATTTTATGTCATTTATGTGGGAATTATGCGTGGTTTGTGTTTTTGTTGTGATTTAGGACGAAAAGGTGAAAAGTGGAGAAAACACGGGCATTCACGGGCTTTTATTGAAGAAAAAGATGAAAGACGAAGTCAAGAAGTCAAGAGTGCAAAAAGAACGGAAGTCCAAGACCAATTCTGAAGATTTATCGAAGAAAAAGTCAAAAGACGGAAGTTTACTAAAGCCGAAGAACTCGAGTCTTATTTATGAAGAAAATTCAAGACGAGTTTAAAGAAATCCCAAGACAAAGTCCAAGTATTAAGAAGATTAACAAAAGATTAAAGGCTTAAGGACTTGATCATGCAATTAAGAAGAAATGAAAGAGGGGAGGAAGCTTCCTAAGCACTCCTTAATCCTCCCCTATAAATAGTCATTAGGATAATCATTTTCATTTTGTTGGCTAGAGTGACACTAGTTCTTCCACCTTTTAATTACTTGTTCTTTAAATACATGTCAATTTAAATACTTGTCTTGCACCTTAAATACATTTAATTTCAAGTAAGTTTTCTTTTAATTCTTGTCAATCTTTACTTTTTATTGTCAATCTCTCATCTACCTTTCTTGTTTGGCTTATTTGATTAAAGGTTATGTTTTTATGCTTTTGATTGTTTTGGATCATTGATTTTTATAGCTTATTTGTGTTTATCTCTAAGTTTCTAAAGTTTTTATAAAAGTTATTTTTATATAAAAGGTTGATTTCGTACATCTTTTTCATTTCGTGTTTTAAAAGTCTTTAAATTTCAGCTTATTAGCTTTTTCTTATACGTGTTTGCTTAGGATTTTAGTCTAGTGCTTATTTGAGTAATAGCTTATTAGTTTAACTTATTTTCGACTCCTTTTACTGTATTCTGACCAACCCTGGTCAGAAAAGAGTTTATTATTCCGACCAGCACCCCTTTGCTTGGTCGGAAAAGGGCTTTGACATTCCGATTAGGGTGTTAATTGGTATTCCGATTAGGGGTTAGTGACAAGGATTCTGATCCTTATTCCGATCTGGGGTTCCGATAAGCATTCCGATTGGCGCGTCTTTGACTTCATTCCGATTGGAAGGTAAGTTTGGTATTCCGATCAGGTCTAGGTGACAGCATTCCGACCAGGGGTCCATTCCTTATTCCGACGAGATCATCATTCTGATCAGGAGGTAAGTACACATTCCGATCAGGGTGAGTTTGGTATTCCGATCAGGTCTAGGTGACAGCATTCCGATTGGAATTCCGACAACATTCTGATCTAAAAGGTGAGTGCATTCCGATTTGTTTATTTTTTATAGTTTATCTTGTTTAATTTTTAAGTTTACATTTTAATACTTTGTCATTTTAATTTTCGTCACGCTTTAGATTCCCGTCATTCAATTTCTCGTCATTTACTTTTCAAAGTTTTAATATTGCACAATTTACGTTTTAATTAGATTTAGATTTAATTAACCGTCATTTTCATTTACGTCTCGCACTTTTTAATATACTACAACGACACACTTTTGTTTCACCAAAGAACGACTGAGTCGCATAGTTAAACCAAGATCAATTCGATTAGACATACTTAAACGAATCTTTTTACATGCAAAATCTCGTGTATTAAATGGCGCCGCTGCCGACTCTTTTCGTAAAGATTAACGGTTCTCTGTGAAAGACGCGTTGCTTTTTGGGATCCGTTCACTTGTGAGCGTTCTTTTTCTTGCATAAAAATTTCAAAAAACCATAAAAATTAAAAATTGATAAAAATCCATAAAAATTAAAAATTTCAATAATCCAAAAAGATTTTATTTTTATTGTGTATATATATTGTCTTTATGTTTGGTATTGTTTTCTTTTGTCTTTGTAGGTGTATGCGTACTAGATCTTCTAATTATCAAGAGCCCGAGACTCGAGAAGATTTAAGTATGTCAGGTGTTAACAACAATAATAATCCACTGCACCTCAACAATAACAACAATGTTCTTCCACAGCCCGATCTTCGGACAATGGAGGAGCTTTGTCAACCTACCATGTTTGGACGAGGAGGACCGATTGCGCCGATGAAAATCAAGCTCCGGAGTTTTTGTTGAAGCACCACATGATTCAGCAAGTGCAAACAAATCCTTTTAGAGGACTGCCTGATGATGATGCCAACAAACACCTCGACAAGTTCATTACAATCACTCAAAGCATGAAGTTGCCCGGTGCCACAATGGATGTTCTTCGCCTACAACTCTTCCCACATACTTTATCACATCACGCCGAGAAATGGTTTGATCGTCTCCCGAAGAATTCTATTCATACTTGGGATGACATGACTCAACGCTTTTTGTCGCGCTACTTTCCACCATCCATGGTCACGAGCCTTCGCAATCAAATCAGCGGTTTCATGCAAGAACCCGGTGAATCTCTTTTTGATGCTTGGGAAAGATATAATGTCTTGATTGATCGTTGTCCAAACCACAACATGCTCCCTGTGACCTTAATTGATACTTTCTACAACGGTTTGACTTTTCGAGATCGTGATACGATTAATGCAGCCGCCGGTGGCACATTTATGAAAAGGAGACCCGAGGAGTGTAGAGAGCTTATTAAAAACATGACTACTCATCATAAAAACTGGGATTCCTCCGCTTCTTCAAGGAACAACCCGAGAGTCAATGTTTCTTCCACTTCAGCAAGCCCTGATATGACCGAATTCACCCGCATGATGACTGGAATGAACAAAAGTATTTTGCTTCTCGCTTCAAACCAACAACAACAACAAGTTAAAGCGGTTGCCAATCCTTGTGAAACATGCGGCGGTCCACACTCATACACCGATTGTCCTTCAACACAAGGAAATCCGGAAAACGTGTATGCAGCTTATGGTAATTATTCACCGGAAAATTACCAAGCTCGACAACAAGGGATAGAAATTTGCTGAGTTACCGGTCAAACAACTACCTTTCACCCGGTTTTTCTCCTCAAAACCAAAACCCCGCCAACAACTACAATAGAAGCAACCAAATCCCACCAAGAGCTTCTAACCCTTATAACCCACCCGCTCAACAAACCCCACCCATTAACCCGAATGTTGAAGCCATCATGAGAACCCAAGGTGAGCAAATCAAGAATCTACAGAGCCAAATTATCAATCTGAAAGGAGATATTACCAAGCAAGGAAATGACCTTAGATCCGAGCTTCGCGATAATATCCAATCCTCCTTCAGCAATCAAACAAATGATTTGAAGAATATGCTTGCTAGTTTTTTGCCCCCCGCTCAACCCTCTTCTTCGAGTTCTCTACCTTCAAACACCGTCACCAATCCGCGAGAAAATGTGAGTGCTATTACTACCCGTAGTGGAGTCACCATAGTAGGACCACCGATCCCGCCCCCATCATCTACACCTCCTCCCCCACCATTTATCCCTACTCCTCCTACACCTAGTATTAGTGCACCATTACCGTCTCCGCCTCGTCATGACGATGTTCCCAAGAAGAACCCTTCAACATCTCAACCTTTACCTGCTACGCCTTCACCTTCACCACCCAAACCCCAATATCCCTTATCCTTCTCGCTTAGGCAAGACCAACGAGCTAACCAAGAATGACTATCAAGTGTCAAGCTATGTGAAGATGCTCTCTCAAATGAACATCAACATGAGCCTTGTTGAAGCACTTGTCCACATGCCGAAATCTGTTAAAGCATTTAAGGAATTGCTTAACAAGAAGGAGAAGTTGATTGAGCTCGCCAACACACGCTTAAATGAAAACTACTCTGTAGTTATTCTTAAAGAACTTTCGGAAAAGCTTGGAGATCCCGGTCGTTTTGTGTTGCCTTGCATCTTTAACAAAACCGAAGAATTTACTGCCCTTGCTGATCTCGGGGCCAGTATTAATCTTATGCCTTTGAGTGTTTGGAAAACACTATCATTACCCGACCTTACTCCAACGAAGATGACTCTTGAACTTGCAAATCGCACTCTCGCTTACCCCGTTGGTATTGCCGAAGACGTGTTCATAAACGTTGGCACATTTACTTTCCCGGTCGACTTTGTCGTTGTTGATTATGAAATGGACCCTCGTATTCCTTTAATACTTGGTCGGCCATTCTTGAGAACCGGACGAGCTCTAGTTGATGTTGCCGAAGGTGAGTTAATCTTAAGAGTCGGGGATGATGCACAAGTGTTCAAAATGAGGAAGCTTACAAGCAAATCCTTTGGACGAGAATCTACGAATATGATTAATGTGCTTGATGATTTTGTCGTCTACAACAATCCTCTATTCGATTCTTGCATTGATAATCCACTTTTTCAAGATGATGTGGATGATTCTCTATCCAATTTGGACCCTTCACCCATTTATGATTCTCCACCGATCTTTGATGCTTATGATGATGATTCTAGCTCAGATTCGGATGATTATGATGACCTTACTTCTGAGTATCCCGATCTGCCCACATATGATGATTTTGATGAGGTCGATACTCTTTCGAGCGATTCTTCACATGATGAAGATCCTCCTACATCACTCGATCCTAATTTGGACGATTACTCATTTGTGGAAGACTTCTCTACGTTTCTCAACACTTACTTCCCTCATGAGAGTGATGCACCTCCTTTAGATTTTGAAGATTATCGTCTTGATCCTACTTTGGATTTGAAGAACATTCTTTCAAAGGAGAAGAAACCGGTCGACACCAATATCCACAGCACATATGATTTAACACCTCTTTGTCCCCCTTCCGAGGACGAGGTTGTGCATTTTCATCGCGGATCATCTTCACACTCTGCTGAGCCTGAGTGCTATTTTCCCCTAAAGGAAAAGGTGTTCGACCCCGGTATCGATATTCTGCAGCCATCTCAGTATCCACCTGATGAAATAAAAGGAAATATTTTTGGAACTTATGGAAATCTGCTTGCACCACTTCACCCTTGCTTCCACCGTGCTCCATCGCTGCTTAAGGGAACCTTGCCTACTCTTCTTTGGCTTGCCTTGTTCGCCTTAAGCTTATGCTACTTGATGGACGAAAACTATGTCTTTGATCCCGGTGGATATGTTTCATGCTTCTTCCTTTGGTAATCAAGGTCGAGTCAGGCTCACGACTCGGTAATCAAAAATCAAGCGCTTCTTGGGAGGCAACCCATGTATTTATCTTTTCGCTTTCTTTATCCTAAGTGTAGGGGAGACCCATTGGTGTTTGCTATTTCCTCTCCTCTCTCAATCAGGGATTCGAGCTCAATGATCCACTCTTGATGATTCTTGACGACCCGTGATTCCGTGTTCCCTTCTTCCCGGTTCTATCCTAAACTCTTTTCGATTCACTATTTTATATTTCTCAGTATTAAAATAGGAATCTCTTTAGTTGTCTCTTCCTTAGCGAGATTTAAACAAAGTGCACAATGTCCTAAGTGTAGGGGAGTTTACTCCCACATGCTTAAACATTGAGGACAATGTTTATGTTAAGTGTAGGGGGGACTTCTATCGAAGTTAAGTGGCCTTTTCCTTGTATTTGTCCTCATTTTAACTGGAAAATCAATTTTTCGACATTTTTCAAAATTTTTGATCTATTTCGGCCTATTAGTTTTTCCCTTTGTATAGATATTTTATTTCCTTTTAGAATAAATTTTTAATAAAGTAGTTTTAATTTTCAAACGTTATGAATCTTTTGACTCAACCCGAGTTTACTTATCTAAGTTACTCTAGCTAGTATCCTTAACGTGTTTAAGTCAAGTTTTGCTAGGCCTTTATATAGGGAGCTATAAAACGCGAAAGTCTTAACTCTCACGGGTTAAGAACAAGAACTTTTCGCAAGTTCCTATAATTGATCCTAGAGAGTCGTTTATCAAGGGAACTTTAAAATGCGATTTCTAAACTTGAATAAGTCTAAGAGTTTGCAAGATCCTATAGGCGACTCGAAAACCCAAAACTTTGATTTAATAGGCTAAGCATCCACGAGTCTCATTCCTTGAGATTTTAAACTGTGGAGAACGAGAGATGATAGAGTCAATTATAAGTTTGGTATTCTTTCGTGAATTTATGTGAGTTAATTATAAGCCTATTCTCCCATCGCTTGCTAATAAATTTATTTGCAATAAATAAGGTTGTACGATTTGAAAAGTTACTTAGCTTCTAGCCCAAGATCGTTTAAAAGTTGCTCGGTATGGATTAGAGTTCATAGCCAAGGCATAACTTATTGAAGCGGGATGCAAAGATTGGCGAGTCCAAAAAGGTCCTAACAAGACATGAGGGCTATATTTTGTTGCTAAAGATCCAAAGTGATGTGAAGAATCATTTATCGAAAATCAATATGAAGGATCGAGACACACGACGAAAAGCAAAAACTCCCCAAAAGTCATGGAGAAGTGTATCCGAAAAGACCCTAGCAAGGTATGAGGATAAATAGATCCAAGTCATAAAAGGAGGCGGATCGTTGTATATCAAAGTCCAAAATAATGATTGGAGAAAAATGAAGAAGTCGTGGTCCAAGTATGAATCTCTCAAAACTTCAAGTGAAGAAATTCCTATATGAAGAGAAGGCAATTATTTCATGAACGTCTCTCAAGGTTTGAAGTATGAAGTCGCTGCCAAATATCGATTCGAGAAAGGTCTCAAATCGCGAAGCGAGTTATGCCAAGATATGAACTTTATGAGGTCCCGAGAAGCAGTTTTAAAAGATTTTGTCCTTTAGCTAACTATTGATTAAATCGTTCACTTTATTTTCGGCCTAAATAACTATCGAAATAAGTCAACAATGCATCTTCGTGATCATTCAAGACAACAATAAAATATAAGAGATACACATAGGAATAAGGGAGTCTAAGTGAATAATTGGCCCACATGAGTTCGTGTTAGTTTGATAACTTATAATAACAATGATCTCGTTTTTAAGCTTGGTTTGGAGAAAGTGAAAACTTAATGATGATGATTATTCATGACATTTCCAAAACCCAAGGTATGCTTTTTGATTTCTTTACTTTGAATGTTTGTAATTATCTATCTCTTTAATAAAGGCCACTGTGGATTGATTATGATGAAAAGTGTAAACGTGCTTTGTAACTAATGCATTGCATGAGGACATTGTAATGGTTAAGTGTAGGGGATTTGATAGGTGTTTAAACACCCATCCTTTTTACCACTTAATTACAATAATAACCGGGCCAAAACGTATATTTTTTGTCATTTATGTCGGAATTATGCGTGGTTTGTGTTTTTGTTGTGATTTAGGACGAAAAGGTGAAAAGTGGAGAAAACACGGGCATTCACGGGCTTTTATTGTAGAAAAAGATGAAAGACGAAGTCAAGAAGTCAAGAGTGCAAAAAGAACGGAAGTCCAAGACCAATTCTGAAGATTTATCGAAGAAAAAGTCAAAAGACGGAAGTTTACTAAAGCCGAAGAACTCGAGTCTTATTTATGAAGAAAATTCAAGACGAGTTTAAAGAAATCCCAAGACAAAGTCCAAGTATTAAGAAGATTAACAAAAGATTAAAGGCTTAAGGACTTGATCATGCAATTAAGAAGAAATGAAAGAGGGGAGGAAGCTTCCTAAGCACTCCTTAATCCTCCCCTATAAATAGTCATTAGGATAATCATTTTCATTTTGTTGGCTAGAGTGACACTAGTTCTTCCACCTTTTAATTACTTGTTCTTTAAATACATGTCAATTTAAATACTTGTCTTGCACCTTAAATACATTTAATTTCAAGTAAGTTTTCTTTTAATTCTTGTCAATCTTTACTTTTTATTGTCAATCTCTCATCTACCTTTCTTGTTTGGCTTATTTGATTAAAGGTTATGTTTTTATGCTTTTGATTGTTTTGGATCATTGATTTTTATAGCTTATTTGTGTTTATCTCTAAGTTTCTAAAGTTTTTATAAAAGTTATTTTTATATAAAAGGTTGATTTCGTACATCTTATTCATTTCGTGTTTTTAAAAGTCTTTAAATTTCAGCTTATTAGCTTTTTCTTATACGTGTTTGCTTAGGATTTTAGGCTAGTGCTTATTTGAGTAATAGCTTATTGGTTTAGCTTATTTTCGACTCCTTTTACTGTATTCCGACCAACCCTGGTCGGAAAAGGGTTTATTATTCCGACCGGCACCCCTTTGCTTGGTCGGAAAAGGGCTTTGACATTCCGATTAGGGTGTTAATTGGTATTCCGATTATGGGTTAGTGACAAGGATTCCGATCCTTATTCCGATCTGGGGTTCCGATAAGCATTCCGATTGGCGCGTCTTTGACTTCATTCCGATTGGAAGGTAAGTTTGGTATTCCGATCAGGTCTAGGTGACAGCATTCCGACCAGGGGTCCATTCCTTATTCCGACGAGATCATCATTCCGATCAGGAGGTAAGTACACATTCCGATCAGGGTGAGTTTGGTATTCCGATCAGGTCTAGGTGACAGCATTCCAATTGGAATTCCGACAACATTCCGATCTAAAAGGTGAGTGCATTCCGATTGGTTTATTTTTTATAGTTTATCTTGTTTAATTTTTAAGTTTACATTTTAATACTTTGTCATTTTAATTTTTGTCACGCTTTAGATTCCCGTCATTCAATTTCTCGTCATTTACTTTTCAAAGTTTTAATATTGCACAATTTACGTTTTAATTAGATTTAGATTTAATTAACCGTCATTTTCATTTACGTCTCGCACTTTTTAATATACTACAACGACACACTTTTGTTTCACCAAAGAACGACTGAGTCGCATAGTTAAACCAAGATAAATTCGATTAGACATAAACGAATCTTTTTACATGCAAAATCTCGTGTATTAGTATGTAAGATAAAAGGACCTGAAGGTGACGTGCTTAAAAGGAACGTGTAATGTGACATGTCTAGAAAGGACAAGGAACGTGACGTGACTGAAAGAACGTATCAAATCAATAAGAGAAAACGGATAAAGATTAACGTGCAAGTGTAAATGAAGCGTTATAATGCAAAATAACTTAGAATAACTGATATTAGTCCCGTCTTAGCAATAATGCGCGAGACATACTGAAACGTAGTACGTGAAAATTTGTGAACGTGATACGTTAACAATTTTGAACGTGATATGTGGAGATATGGCGAGTGTAATATGGGCAAACATATCGTGATCAATGATACATGTAACATATCGTGAGCGTGATAAGAGGGACGTGGAAGACATGTGAAACATATCGTGAACATGGAATACGGCGGCGGTAATGCCAAATGCTATAAAGAGAGACGTGGAATGTGACGTGAAACGTCTATCTGAGGATAGAGAGTTATACTCAACTTGAGTCTGATCTCCCAAGTTCTTGCAAAACTTCCCATAATGAAGAAAGATGGACGTAACATCGTAAGCCAGGATACGATCATGAACATGAATAGTGTCATGAACGTGAGCGTGAAAGCAAGTCATAAAATTAGAACAAGGACGTGAACGAAAATAGGGAGTACAAATGCGAACCTTTTTCTGGCCCGATAGCTGAGGGATTACCAAGTGATCAGATGAGCCTTGGCCGGAACATGTCCGATCAATCTGTTGGTTCTGGAATCCTTGCGGATGTAAGGATTTTTCAGTCTTGATCAAACTGTTGGTAATAACTCAGATAGCATCATGCTCCTTGTGAGTTTGCGTTAATCTGGTAACCAAAATCCATGGAGATCTTGTCCCTTTTTTATTCACAATTTCAGATGAAGGAAAAACATCCTAGTCTGTTGGTGTTCTATCTTAACCTGTTGGTATGTCAGGTACTTAGATATGAAAGTAACTGTATCTTTCTTCGTAGAAACTTGATACATAGAAGTTTCCAAAACTATGCGTCTCTGAAATTAGACTTCTCTTATCGTAGAATTTTCTGGAACACCTAAGGTAGTGTAGGGTTCTCACCTTCGCGCATAAGTTGAGTCATGTTAAGATTAACCGTGAGAATCCATGTGATTCAGCATGTCACTGTAATCAACCAGAATTTATATTGGAAAATTTCAAGGTGAAATTTATCATGTCGTAGAATTTGCAACATAGTGCAAATATGGTATTCCTGCTCTTCTCTAGACCTAGAGAAAAATCAGGTTGTTCTCGATGAAAATACTGATGAATTTGTTTATGAGTTCATGGAAACTCAATTTATTAAGTCTATAATGCTGCTAGAGAATTTATGAGACTAATACAAAATCACGAATCTAGCATGACCGAGTCGCGTACAAATAGCAGTCATGGAAATGTTCTGCCCTTCACTCATCACTGTTGGCAGCATGATTATGAGTCCGATCTTGGAAAGATGATTAACACCCTAAAGTCGATTAGACGTGTTTTCAATACGTGGAGGAGAATAACGGTTATGGCTGGTGATTTGTTTTAAATCGACGGTAGTCGACACATAATCTCGTGTTACTGTCCATCTCCTTGAAGGTTCTTCTGGAATGTATGGGAAGATTTTGGTATAATCGGTTGGTTATGCGTAAAAGGAACTTCAGTGACCGTGTCTTAGCTGACAACTAGACAATTTTAGCAGTCATGGCTAACAAAGCACGTGTTTGGAAAGCATAGATAATTCGTACAGATTTTCCTGATGGAAAACCATGCTGAATGTATTCAGGAGTCTTAACATTACTATACAAAATCATGAATCGTAGCAGGGTGTGCTGCTCGTAGTCCATAATTAGGATCAAATTCAACTCGCATCTGTCCGAGGTAATGCGTTAGCAGCTTGGATCTCATCATTAGGCTGAAGGAAAACCTTCGTATACATGGGGGATACGAATGGCGTCCTTTATGGTCATGAATATATGAAATATAGGTGCAAGAAAGGAATGTTCATCGAACAATCGTGACAGATATCACTGATATTTCGGTACTGGTACTGAAATTCTTGTGGCCTGATTAATACATGGCACCACAAAATGGATATACCCTTTGGAGGATACCCTGAATTTCTTAGGGATGTTCCAGAATTGGACGTGAGTCATGTGTCTTGACTCATGTCTTGGAACTATAAGCATGACATGTGCCTTGCCTTGTGTCTTGACATGTGTCTTCGGAAAGTATACATGAGACATGTGTCTTGATTGATGTCTTGACATGTGTCTCGAGGTGTGAAACAAATAGAACTACAAACATTAGGTTATTATGCCAAAATTGGCGGATCGGTTGGACTACTGATCCTTTGTATTTCTGATCACGTCCGGGGCTGGAACTTCTGTTGCGATTGCTAGGATAGTTGCTAGTAGTGGTTACTATCGTCTTGTCTGTCAGTTCCATGACGGTCATTCTCATGACTGTGATTCATGTAACTATTCAGCTGAGTGGCCGCCTGGTACCGGTCTCACTCATATGACTGAAACGACAACTGAATGACGTGTGACATGTAACTAAGAATTAGGGACAATGATTGATGGAAATCGTCTGGTGGTGAAGCATCTTCTCGTCCGATTGCTTTGATCTAACGCCTTTGTCATCGTATTGTAAGATCTCCAGGTTGTAAACAACATCAGTATCTCGTAGCGTCTCTAAAATCCGCAACATGAACCCTTAGTAACATCTCCAAGCTATGAGTGG
Source organism: Glebionis coronaria (assembly GCA_025667525.1). Lineage (NCBI taxonomy): Eukaryota > Viridiplantae > Streptophyta > Magnoliopsida > Asterales > Asteraceae > Glebionis > Glebionis coronaria. Next base: position 162,893,904 of record CM046877.1, on the reverse strand, counting down.
CATCAGAAATTTGTAGAGTATCAACAAGTGGAATGCGCACATGGGATACGGTACATGGAGTACACATGGAATGCACATGAAATGACCGGTATGGGTCGATCATCTGACATGATTTTTAAAGGAAAATGATTGGTTAAACGGTTAGAAAGACCATCATGATAACCTGGCAATGCCAGTATATACCTCATTCTGGTTGCATAGAGAAACGCTAACATGTGGTTAAATGAATTTCAACGATGATTTTCCTGAAAGCATGATTAATGAAAACCAACCATGACTATCATGAAAGCAGGATTTAAATGAATTCCAACAGTGTCTTGCATGAAAGCATAAACAACAAAAGAGACGTAAGACGTAATCAATCATGAAGACGAATTCATTATGAAGAAACATGAAACAACTTAAAATGAAGGAGTATATAACATAATCAGCATGAAACTGAAGTTAACCATGACAGTATGAAAACATACTTGACATAAAAACATAGTAACTTATGAGGGGACATGAAAAAAAAATTATGCCAATAAATCATGAGAAAAATTTTATGCATGAAAACAGTGCGTGAATGCATGATGCAGTTTATAAAAACCTTTATATGCGCGAGGGTAAACGCCTATGGTTACTTTACCCAAAACAAAAGACATGGCGAGGGGACGCCTATGGGTCGGTCCCAAAGTTAAAAGTTTTGATAAAAACACATGCGGTTAAATAGGGCCAGTCCTGTACCAACCGTTACTTAGTCATAAACCTGCGACAATGATACATGAAATAAATAAATGAAACTTAGCTGTCAAAACTTAACAGAAATTTTTTTATGTGACCAATTATGAACTACTGGGGTTCATTTCACATTAATAATAGTTCATAAGGAACATCGTGCATGAAACAATAAGACGTAACTAAGTATGGATGACGGTTGTTCAGTCCATATTAGTAAAAGCGATACTGAAGAAAACATCATGGTTAAAACAACAAGGTGCTGAAACATCATGGTTAAAACAACAAGGTGCTGAAAGCATACATACATGGAATAACAAGCGTTGGCTTAAGAAGCTCCTGATGACTACCTACTAGTCACAGGTCAAGTTTTAGAGCCTACAGGTCGAAGCCTTGGCTCTGATACCATAATTTTAACACCCCACTTTGATAAGTGGACAGTTACGCGTAATTATGGCATGTCATCAAAGCATGAAAGGTAATATGTTGAAAAACATACATGACCATAGGGAAAACCAGAATCAAACATCGATTCCCAATCATAAGCCTAAAACATAAATAAAGTAAAAGAAATGAGAAATGACTAAAGAAGCATAAGTATATGAAGGCAAAAGGAGAAGAAGTCTATGGCAGCTTCCATCCTATGCACGTCCTCCAAATACTCAAGTCTTGGGTATCTGCCGTTTTGGGAGATGGAAAGGAAAGTAACGGCTGAGCAAAACGCTCAGTGCATGGATATATGACATAGTATGAATGACTGAAACAATAAAGACTTAACAGCAGCAGAAATGTATAAGTCCTGGAAAACCTGATATAACTTAGTAAAACTGGTTTTATAGTTTGAAAAGCCTTATGTCTATCTTATGAAAACTGTTTAACTGATTAACCATTAAGCCAATATAGGTTATGAAATATCAACGTGCATGAATACTTAGCGGGGTAACCTTGTCATGCAATTAGAGGGGCTGCCTCTAATTAATATAAGTTTGGGTAGGAGGGATCAGCTCCTTGTGAAGGATGCAAGGCACACACCACATTCACCTAAGTAATCTGTAAAAACATGTAATCTAGGATGCACCCATACGCCCCACATGATAACACAATAATATGGCCAAAAGCTGAAAGGGACACCACGAGCTATCACTCCGCCGTGGTGAAGTCATAACACTGGTGCCTCCAGTGTTATGGTTATGGTACCTCCATAACTAGGTGAAACTGGTCATGCATGTATATAGCTTAGGCATTTAATTAAACATAAGCAAATCAAAACATATAAAACATATACTGGGAAAGCAGTTGGCTGCATACGCGGAATCCTAATAAGGAAAGAATGTCCATACTGAAAGGACGGAGAATCCGTACCTTGTGTCCAGTGAACGAAGAAGACGAACGGAAGAGAGTCCTACTTCGATCTCACTGATGCTACATAAACAGTATACGTGTATAAGTATTATGATCACTGAGTACGTAACTGGTTTTACATCGTGTCTTAGCTTGTTTTATATGTTCATGTCTTGTTTCACTGATTTTAACATTATGTTGTGTTTATCATGTATTATGTATATTCTGATTAAGTATTTTTTGTATTATTATACTTGTTGTGTAATAATAAGTAACTTCCTAAAAATAACAGGTTTCCTAAAATAGAAAGTTTCCAAAATAGAAAGTTTCCAAAATAGATTTACTTTTAAAAATAGCACAAGTTTCTAAAAATAGAAAGTTTCAAAAAATAGTAAGTTTCCTGAAATAAAAAGCTTCCATATATAGAATTAAGCTGAATTTATAAGCTGATAATATAAGCTTAGTTTTACTGATTAAATATACTAAGTCATGTGATTAATAGTATAGTTTATTAATTATAACATGTAAATTAAATAAACTATACGTTATAAGATTTAATTAAATATAAACATGATTTAATTAAATTAAGTGTATAAAATTGATGTTGAGTAAAAATACGCCTTTTAGGAAAAAGAGCGTAATTAGGGCAAGTATTAACAAGTGACTTAGGAAAATCACAAGTTATGACCCTAAAGTGGGGATCGTTCTCAAGGAGGCTTGGTGTGTGTGTAATAAAATGATTAATTATGTAATTATATGATTATGAGAAAGAAAATAGAAGTGGGATAAGAAGAGATTGACGGTTACGATGACGGATTACACTAAGACGAAAAGGTCGTACACGTAAAACCGTAAAAGCACCAAATTTAAAAACTTACTCTAAAAATTCCTAAAAAATTGCAATAAATCCTAAATAATGTATTAAGAGTTTACAAAGAATCAAGAATCACCAAAACCTTTTATTTAATTAAATAATGATTTTTTAATGCTAATTAAAGCCCTAAAAATCAATTTAATTAACAAAAAGCCCAAAATGAGTTTTATCACTTTGAAACCTCTAAAATACCCTAACTTAATTTAAAACTATTTTTGAAAATTTTAAAATTAATTAAAACTATTTAAAAACAATTAAAAACTATTAAAACTTAAAATAATTATAAAAATTAATCTAGGAACAATAAAAATATTCTATAAGTTGCAAAATACCTAATTAAGTGTCTAGAATCTAGGAAAAATATAAAAACTTAGAAAATCAGACTTTTAGTTTTTAATAATAAAATAATATTAAAATATTAATAAAAATCCAAAAATCCTAAAAAATTCTAAAAATTTGCAAACTAGCTTAATTTAACCTAAGTAACACAGAAATGAAGTTGAAATTACCTAAATACCCTTAATGGGCCTAGAAAATGGGCTAAACCTAAAACAGTCACCTTAATGGGCCAAATTGAGCCCAATAAGAAAAAGTTTGTAAAAATGGCCTAAAAAGCAATACTTGACTCAAAATTTGATTCTGAACAACTTTTTCCAAAGGCCCAAAAGCTGAAAATGTGAATTAAGCAAGCTTATACCAAACATCTTATTTTTAATGGACTTTTTGGCCTATTAAGCTATAAGCTAATGCCATAAGCTCAAATTAGACACACAAGCTTCTTTTGAGCTAAATAAGACTTCTGTAAAAAGAAATTTGAAATAAGCCAAAGGAATAAGCCTGAAAATGCAAAAAGCAATCTACAGAAAATGACAAAATAGTCGTTTTTGAGTTCTAGGCTATCCCAAGAGCTGATTCAAATTGCAAAAGATTTTAAAAGACTTAAATAAGCTAAATCAACAAAAAGTTTTCAAATAAGCTGACTCAATAAGTTGGAAAAAGCAAATAAGCACTTATGAAAAAGTCAAATAAGTTGGTTTTCTAGCAAAAAGTCAAAGTCAAAGTCCAATAAGCTCCACTTCAATCAAATGGGTCAAATAATGAAGATCTATCACAAAAAATAAGTTGTTGCAGGTCTGGATAAGCCAAAATGGCTTATTGATAAGCTGAAAGCAAATTAACACTAGCAGGGGCTAGTTTTGGGTGTTGAGTAGTAGAAACTTTTTCCACTGCTTGACTTGTTGACTTTTTTTGTCTTTAGTGACTTTTTTGGAGATTCAAGTTTCACAAAGGCACCCAATTGATCAATGGATCAAGAGGAGTCAATAACAATAAAAAAATCACAATCAACAACAGCCAAATGATACAGTTAATTCAAACAATCACCAGATCTGACACAGACATGAACAAATAAGCAGTTGAGGTTCAAAAAGCTCTTATAGCACAATTCAGCCAGCCAAACTTAACCAAATGCATACACAAGCAATATTAAACTTAAATAAGCAACTCTAAACAGGTTTCATGTAATGATTCAAAGTATTATGCAAGATTCAAGCACCTTAAGTTACTGATGAACACAAGAACATGTAGTTTTATACTTTGCTGATGCAATTGACCAACAAGCCAAATTCAACCACTCAAATCTATTAAACAGGTTATAATAACTTTGTTTAAACCACTAATAACCCTAAGCATGCATAAACCCTAAGTGTTTTCAAGATCCTAGGTCAAAACAGTCAAGAACAACGATTTTATAGTAGATTGTTTGATTTGGTGTTTCAAAGCTAAAAACTTGCAGCAAAATGCACTCAAACAAGCATATATCAGATACCAAGCATAAACACAAACTTCTATCCACAAAATACCAAGCTATGATTTCAAACAGGTAATCCCAAACACCCCGTTAACTTTTCAAAATCAAAATTTTCAAATCAAAAGTGAGTTTGAAGACCACCCAAGCCCAAATTAACACAATAATAGATGCGATAAGCAGATTCCAGCAAGATTAAGCCACAAAATTCACAAGAACACAAGTCACACTCAAATATCACAAATATCCAATATTTTATCAGATTTTGAGATTAAGGGTGTGTACCTCATGGATGTACATCCACACCCACGAATTTTGAGCTTATGTACTAGCAAGAACAAGTACAAGCTTCCACAATAAAGCCTGCTAAGAATCAACAAAGTTAGAAGCACAATAGTAAAATCAGAAAAATGAAAAGCCTTGATTAATGCAACTCTTGTCCTCCACACTTGATTATCCCCAAGTTATAAGCCTCACCACACCTTGATAACACAATATCAGGATGCTATGATCTGCCCTATAGCCCAAGAATTCCAAGATAGACCAAGAACTTAGCAAAATATCAAGCTTGAAAGGGAATATGCAAACTTTTGCACACTCCTTAAAAACAGGTTTTGAGATTCAAAATTATCAAACTAAGAACAATAACAAGCAAATATAAATGATGGCACTTGAGCTTTCTTCAACATTTCAAACACATTTCATTAATTCTGAAAATGGATTTACAGAAAAGTGAACCAAGGAAAATTCAAGAGCAAAGTGCAAACGTTGCACCCTAAGGCCTTTATATAGGCTACAAGTTATCTAGGAAAGCTGAAAAAAAACGTAAACCCTAGCTAAGGAAGTCCCCAAATTGCCCTTGTAGCTTTTTGAACTCTTGTGAATCATGTGACTGCATTTTGTTGTTTTGTGGTAGCTGGCAAGGAGAAAGTTGATCAAAGGGTGTGAAATAAGCTTAGGATGTAAGCTGAATCCTTGGACGTTGGATGACTGTCCAAAATTTGGCAGTTAGCTCAAGCTTGTAGCAGAGGAATCTTGTGTGGGACAAAGGAGTGAGGTGGCAAGCATTTTTAAAGTTGGGAAGTGATTAAAGGGTCATCAATCACTAATCTGGAGGGTTTTGTGGTTTAATTGTTACTTAATCAAAAACTCCCAAAACACCAAGAACACCATGTTTGATCTTGTTTAGTTTTTGAATTAGTGTTAGGCGCCTTAATATTTATTTAAATAAAGGTTAGTTAAAAACGGGTATAAGTGGGATTTGAGGTGGCAGAAAGGGAGGTTTTCATTGGTGGAGAAAGTGAGTGGGGCACGTGTCACCCCACCACTGGTCTAGGTAATAATCTTGTCTTGGCAGCTTTAGCCCCTCACCTTCCTTTTACTTTTCACTTTGTAAATAATACACACAATTCCGGATTCCTTTGCAAATGAAGTTTCTATTTTCTTACTTTTTCCCCAAAAAGTTTTGTAAAGTAAATTCAGGGGTATTTCTTGCCAATTCTTGATTCTTGAAAGACTGATTTGGTATTTTCTTCAAGGATTATGGTCTTGACTTGTATGATTGGAATTTTGGAGGACTAAAATTTCCAAGTCTTCATTTATGAAGGACCATTCTTGCCAAATGTTGAAAGTCAAGGGTCCTTTTTGCAAATTAACATATTTCAAGGACCAAACTTGTATTTTCTTGTTCTTTAAAGGACTTCATGATATATTTGACTTTGTGGAGGATAATGGTTGACAATTTAGCTTTGTTGAGGGGCTAAAATTGCCAATTCTTTAAAGTGGAGGGCCCTTTTTGCAATATTGACAAACTTTAGGGACCAAACTTGTAATTATGAAGATACAAGGGTATAAAGTGTCAATTCTTCCATATTGGAGGACCCTTCTTCATAAATCTTCAAATCTTCAAGGGTTTTCTTGGAAAATTCTTCATTAGGGTTTGGTTCAATGTGCGGCTTCATTTCCCGTGTTCGTTTTTGCATAATTCTTGTGATCTTTTGTCATTTTCTCAATGTCCGTACCTAAAATACACAAGCAACAAACACAAGCATATATATGGGTATTTTGATGATATTTAATGCATTTTAAGCCCTTTTTGGACGATGAGACTATGTATAAAAGCAGTCTCATCACTCCCCCATACTAAACCATTGCCGTGCCCTCACGCAATGCTAGAATAAAGTATCCTAGCATCTCCAAAATTTATTTTTTATTCACTTTATTGAACGATAAACTAGCTACACTACTACTATTACTTCTACTACTTGCGTTTTAGACATAATGTATGATTTTCATCGCAAATTGGGACGTTTAGGTTCATAGAAGAAGAACACGTGAATGCTTCGTTAGAAATAATTTCATCGTCCTCGATTTTCACCCCAATTTTCACCCTAATCACGTACTTATCCTCCCAATTTCCTAAGTTGTATCTCTTATATTTTATTTTGTCTTGAATGTTTCACGAGGATACATTGTTTGACTTATGAGATAATAGAGATTTAGGTCTAAAAATAGAGTCCTAACGGTGTAACCAAGACCATCAAATCAATAACCCCTCCTAATAGACAACGATGTCAAAAAATTAAGTCAACAAGAAGGATCGATAAACACGGTTTTATAACGGTTTTGAACATGAGACTTATTACCAAGACTTTTATACGCCCCCTAACGGAAGGGCCTTATTATCTTTGGTTTACCTCCATCTTTTATTCAACTTCGCCATGAAGCTTTTATTATGACTTCGGTCTTGCCTTGCCTTTTATTATCCACCTCATCGGTAGTTTTATTAGCCACAGACGTATATCCTCACGTTAAGGCGAATTTTAGATCTTTAAAGCTTCAAAGATTAAGGCTTGATTCACTTTCAATTTTGCATAGATTTTTCGGCCTTGTGGGGCTTCAAATTGTTTGCTTTATTTAGGTGAGCACTTGAAATCTTATTATTGGGTGAAGCTTTTAATTATTCGGGTGCCAATACTTCAAAACCGTGACGCTGGCGATACCTTAATGTCTTCCCAATTTAATTACACGGAAGCTACTAGAAAAGACTAGAAACCTAACAATCCCAACTAAACCGCTAAGTCAATATTTATTAAGCAAAAAATATTTACATGCGAAGGGAGAATAAGCAAACAACGAGAACACATGAGTTTTTGAAAGAATACGAGTACTCTACGTTTAGCATAGTAACTTATAATTAACCCTATCATTTCTCGTCCTCATTTAAGAGACTTAGCCTAATGTGAAGTTAAGGAATCAAAGCTAAGTGCTCAACACGCACGGTCGATTCAAAAATTACTCTTATTCTCGCCATCGGAAAACCTACATTCGTGTCTTCAAACACTTATAAAACATGAGAAAAATTTTAAATTTTGGCCATTTTTAGCCTTATTTTGTAACAAAACGATAAGCAAAAAGATAAACTTTGGAAAGCGTGAAGGTTTGGCAAGGCAAGTATCTATTCACCCCCCATACTAAAGTTAAACATTGTCCTCAATGTTTCGAGTCTAGGGGTGCAAACACCCCCATACTAGAGACGTAGTCGAATGCCTAATCTAGCATGGAAAGGGTGTAACCGTAAAATTTAAAGCCGTTTATGAAGTGTGCTATAAACCTAAGGTTAGAACATCAAAGGATATATCATGGATATTGAGAAAGTCTTCAAAGCAAACGATCGAGTTCTACCATAAAACGAACACGATAGGCTCCAATCGTGAAGATAATGATCATCTAAAATCCACAATTCACAACCAACCACGGAACAAAGGTTGGAAGGGCACAAATCCCCACACGTTACTACATTAGAAAGCGATAATATGTACATAGGATAAGCATGGGACTCCCCTACGAGGCACCTCGTTTTTGATTACCGAGTCATGAGCTTGACTCGATCCCTTCAATACTAATTATCATTGGGGAAGGTGATTTGGTCGAGGTAGTTCAAGGATGAAACTTCCCCGCCAAAGTAGTGCTTCAACCTATGTCCATTCACCTTGAAATTGGGGCCATCATTTTGAGCTAGCTCGATGGTCCCATATGGAAATACTTGAGGCACGGTGAATGGACCGGACCAACGGGATTTCAACTTACCGGAAAAGATTTTCAAACGAGAATTAAAAAGCAAAACTTGATCCCCAATGTTAAAAACCCAGTTTTTAATTTTAGAATCATTCAACTTTTTAGTATTTTCTTTATAAATTAATGAATTTTCATAAGCAATATCCCTTAATTCATCCAATTCATTTAATTGCATTTTCCGGTGTTTTCCTGCGGTCTCCATGTCATCATTACAATGCTTTAGGGCCCAATAAGCCTTGTGTTCCAATTCGATTGGCAAGTGACAATTTTTTCCATACACAAGCTTATAGGGAGTGCACCCAATGGGCGTCTTATGAGCGGTCCTAAAGGCCCATAAAGCATCGTCCAACTTATCCGACCACGATTGTCGGTTTTCACCAACGGATCTCTCCAAGATCCTTTTCAACGCTCGGTTTGAAACCTCTACTTGCCCACACGTTTGTGGGTGATAAGCCGTAGAAAGTCGATGTGTAACCCCATATTTCCTTAGGACCCTTTTGAATTGGTCGTTACAAAAATGGGTTCCACGATCGCTTATGATCACACGAGGGGGTCCAAACCGAGAAAACAAGCTTTTCAAAAACTTGACTACTACACGAGCATCATTAGTGGGCAAAGCCTTAGCTTCCACCCACTTAGATAGGTAGTCAACCGCGACAAGGATGTACTTATTACCACGAGATGATGGGAACGGCCCCATAAAGTCGATGCCCCAAACGTCAAAGATCACACACACTTGGATGATATTTTGTGGCATTTCATCTCTTTGTGAGGCTTTTCCTTGTCGTTGGCATGAGTCACACGACTTCACAAGCTCATGAGCATCTCGGTAAATAGTAGGCCAAAAGAAGCCGGCATCAAACACCTTCTTAGCCGTGAGATTAGCACCATGGTGACCACCCGTGGGTCCCTCATGACAAGCTTTAATGATGTTAGAAGCTTCGGTGCCAAATACACAACGTCGGATGATGTGATCCGCACAAGTTCGAAACAAGTAAGGGTCGTTCCAAAAGTAGAACTTGACGTCACGAAAGAATTTTCGTTTTTCTTGAGTCGTCATACCCTTGATGATGAAGTTGACCGCATGGTAATTTGGAAAGTCCGCAAACCATGGGGTGGAAGAATCAAGCTTAGAACTCACTACACCAAGTGTCTCGAGCGGAAATGTTTCGGTGATTTCCTTGGGCTCGTAAACACTTTGGTGAGTATCTTCCAAACGAGAAAGATGATCGGCCGCTAGATTCTCGGCTCCTTTTTTGTCAACAATTTTGTGATCAAATTCTTGAAGGAGGAGAATCCAACGAAGTAATCTTGGCTTAGCATCTTGTTTAGCCATAAGATACTTGATAGCCGAATGATCCGTATACACTATGCATTTCGTCAAGACGAGAGAAGGTCGAAATTTCTCAAATGCATACACCACGGCAAGGAACTCCTTCTCCGTTTTAGTGTATTTAAGTTGAGCCTCGGTCATCGTCTTGCTAGCATAGTGAATAGGCAAGAAGTGCTTTTCATGACTTTGCCCCAATACGGCCCCAATAGCGTAATCACTAGCATCACACATGAGCTCAAAGGGGAGGTTCCAATTGGGAGCAACAAGAATGGGAGCTTCGGTAAGTTTCCTCTTAAGGATTTCAAAGGCTCGTACATAATCTCCGTCAAAGACAAAACGTGCCTCTTTTTCAAGAAGATGTGTAATAGGTCGAGAGATCTTCGAAAAATCCATGATGAATCGACGATAAAAGCCCGCGTGGCCTAGGAAACTCCTAACTCCCTTAACGGTTTTGGGATGAGGTAATTTGGCGATGACGTCTACCTTAGCTTGATCTACCTTAATCCCCGCTTTCGAAACCTTGTGACCTAAGACGATTCCACTTTTAACCATAAAATGACACTTTTCCCAATTGAGCACAAGGTTGGTTTCCTCACGACGCTTCAACATTCTCTCAAGATTCTACAAACACGAAGTGAACGAATTACCAAACACGGAAAAGTCATCCATGAAGACTTCCATCGTCTTCTCGATCATATCATGAAAAATAGCCATCATGCACCTTTGAAAGGTTCCCGGTGCATTACAAAGTCCGAATGGCATTCTACGATAGGCAAACGTTCCATATGGACACGTAAACGTAGTTTTTTCTTGATCATGAGGATCGATGGGGATTTGGAAGTAACCGGAAAAACCATCTAAAAATCAATAGAAATCGTTTCCCGCAAGACGCTCCAACATTTGGTCCATGAAGGGCAAGGTAAAATGGACTTTTCGAGTGGCTTCATTCAACTTACGATAGTCAATACACACTCTCCATCCGGTCACGAGTCTAGTGGGAATTAACTCGTTGGCATCGTTTGGCACAACAGTCATTCCTCCCTTCTTAGGGACACAATGAATAGGACTCACCCAAGGGCTATCGGAAATAGGATAAATCATTCCCGCGTCAAGGAGTTTTAGGACTTCCTTTTTAATGACGTAGTGAATTTTGGGGTTCACCCTCCTTTGACATTGGATTGCGGGCTTGTAATCCTCCTCCATTAAGATTTTGTGGGTACAAAATTTGGGATCGATTCCCTTAATGTCGGATAACTTCCACGCAATTGCCCCTTTGTTATCCTTTAGAACATCGACAAGTGCGGTTTTTTAATCATCCGAAAGTTCCTTCGCAATAATAACCGGCAACTTGTCGCCCTCCTCCAAATAGACATATTCAAGATGAGGAGGTAAATCTTTCAACTCGAGGATAGGTGGTTCCTCAATTGAAGATTTGGGCTCGATACTCATAACCTCCTCGGGTGAAGGAAATGGGAAATCGTTAAGGAAATCCTTGATAATCGAGAAGTCCTCATCGTTGTCGAGGTCTTCGTTATAAGTACGTGGAACATCAAATTCTTCCAACGTAAAACCACCACCTTCAAATGGAGTGAAGGTTGGTGTTGAGTTATCAAGAATGGGATCTAACATAGTGGGATTGCCACTAGTTTTATCATCACCAAAACCTAGAACTTCTTGTGAAAAATCCTCGCAAACCACGTCAATCATATCAACGAGGTTTATGGTTGCAACGGAATAAACATGAGAAATTTGAGAGTTTTGAGTTGCGTTTATAACAAGCTCCTCGTCGTTGAAACGTAAGGTGATCTTTCTAGCATGAACTTCGATCAAAGCCATAGACGTATCTAAAAACGAACGACCTAAAATGAGAGGAACTTGAGGATCCGTGGGAATATCGACAACGATAAAGTCTACCGGATAATAGAACTTTCCCACTTTCACAAAAACGTCTTCCGCCAATCCACATGCGGGAATCGTGGAATGGTCGGCCAACTCGATAGACATTAGTGAAGGAGTAAGATTAGGAAGATTGAGCGACTTGAAGATTGCAAGTGGCATCAAGTTAATGCTAGCACTAAGATCGGCCAAGGCAAAGCATTCTTCCATATCTTGGATTGCACAAGGGATCAAAAATTTACCGGGATCACCGACTTTTTGAGGTATACGATTAAGATAAACCGATGAACAACTAGACAATTGGTGCAATTTCTCATTGTTGTTCAACATGCTCTTAAAGTTAGCGGCAAATCGAGGCATCATGACCAAAGCATCAGCGAAACTCACATTAAAATGCAAATCAAGAAACATTTTCATAAAAAGCTTAAAATTGGTAATCGCGCTCTTGAAGTTTCTCCTTTCTAAGTCTCGATAGATAGGGCAAAGGTGGTGTGGGTTGAGGCATAGGCATAGCCTTTGGAATCTCGGTTTCTAATGTTGGTAATGGGTCAACCGTATGTGTGGCATGAGCGGTACTTCGTGGGATTGGGACATGCTCATTTTGGACCACCACCTCGGGTTCTTCCTCAATTGCTTCCTCCGAAGGAGCAATTTGTTGAGGAGTCGGTTCCTTGAGTGTCTTACCACTACGTGTGGTAATCACTTTCATCTCACCCTTAGGGTTTGATACGGTGTTGTTAGGAAGACTACTCGAAGACGGTTTACACATAATTGCCTCAAACATAGATGAAATTTTATCTTCAAACATGGATTGCCTCTTCACGGCCTTAATCATTTCTTGTTTAATCTCATGTTGCCCTTGTTCCATTTTTTGTTGGTTTTGTTGTAACCTAGTTACATTTCCTTCCATCTTGTTGGTATGGATTTTAAGCTCATTTGCTAACTCATTTTTCAACTCTTTCTTCAAGTCGTTCTTAAACTCGGATCTTAGGCTAATGATTTCTCTTTGAATGTTGTCAAACCTAGCATCGTTCCCATTAGCGTATTCAACAAATTCATTTGGAAGATCTTTCAAAGTTTGCAAACTTTTGTTGTTGTTTTGAAAATCATTTTGATTTTTGTTTGAAACTTGATTATTAGCCCCTTGATACAAGGCTTTTGCCCGGTAAGAAAATATTATCGTCCGATCTTTTCGAATTGATTAAGGTTTAAGTGTGACTCAGTTGTTCTTGGTAACGAAAAGTGAAGTTTGATATCTATTCTACTTGAAAAGATAAATGCGAAGCAAAGTAAAAATAAACCAAAGATAAATAATAAAGGGGGCAAAACAAATATTTAAACGTAACTTAAAACGAAACAATAATATAAATAAAACTAAAAGAAAAAATTAAATAAAGACTGAAAAATAAAATGCGCGAAGTAATAAAAATAAGCTAAAAATAATCACCAGAAAAACTGTTCATTCGGAAAAACTAGCTTCATCCGGAATAAGTTCCTCATCCGGAATAAACCATTCATTCGAAATAATAGCTTCATCCGGAATAAGTTGCTCATCCGGAATAAACAGGCTTGATTCGGAATAAACAGTTCGTCCAGAATAAAATAAGCTCATGCGGAAAAGTAACTTCATTCGGAATAAATAGGCTCATGCGGAATAAAAGGACTGATCCGGAATAAAATGACTGATGCGGAAAAAGATGTTCGTTCGAAATAACAAGAAGGAAATGCTCATCCGGAATAAATAAAACTAAAGAAGTTGGTTCGGAATATAACTGCTCATTCGGAATAAAAACTGATGCGGAATAATTACTTCATTCGGAATATCTAGCTGACTCAGAATAAAACAAACTCATGCGGAATATAGGCTTCATTCGGAATAATTATAAGAAATGGCTGGTTCGGAATAATAAATTGATGCGGAATAAATAAGAATAAATGTTTGGTTCAGAATAAAATGACAAGAAGGTTGGTTCGGAATCTGGGGAACAGAAATAATACGAAGAACATGGGAAAACTTAAAGGCTACGAATCATACCAAAACTAACCAAAATCAACCAAAATATTAAACCAAACTAACCACGAATGATCAACTAACAATAATCAATCAAAACAAATCAACAAAACTAACAACAATAACCAAAACAATCAAAACCCACTTGATTAAAACTATGAAAACTCAAGAACACAACCATGAACAAAAGGAAAGATTAAACAAGAAAGGAAGAAGGAGATGAATTAAAATCTTGATTAAAAAGTAAAGATTCAACAATAAAATGTAAAGATTAAAGAACTTACAAATTTAAGGTGCAAGACATGAAAGTAAATTGACAAGAAATTAAAGTGCAACGAATGAAAATGGAAGAGCTAGTTTGTCAATCTAGCCAACAAGTAAAATGAAATGAAATGAAATGGACATTATTTATAGGGAGAAGGGAAGCATGTGTTGCTTCCTCCTTTCTATCTTTCTGTCTTTTCGTCTTCTTAATTCTTCGACTTTTTCGACGTTGTCTCGGGATTAATTAAACTCGTCTTGAAAATTCTTCATTAATAAGACTTGAGTTTCTCGGCTTTATTAAACTTCCGTCTTTAGACTCTTTTTTCGATAAATCTTCAGAATTGGCCTTGGACTTCCGTTCTTTTTGCACCCTTGATCTCTTGACTTTGTCTTTTGTCTTTTTCTTCGATAAAAGCCCGTGAAAGCCCGTGTTTTCCTCCCTTTTCACATTCTGGTCCTAAATCACAACAAAAACACAAACCACACATAATTCCAACATTTACGACATAAAATACACGTTTTGGCTTGGTTATTATTGTAATTAAGTGGTAAAAGGATGGGTATTTTCACACCTATCAATTACCATAGTTTCCCTTGTTGTAATTGTTTTTGAAACCAACTTGATTGTTGCGATAATTGTTGTTAGCATTTTGATTTGAACCAAAACCCGGTGGAGTCAATTGATTAGAGCGGGTAACTTGACCGTTTTGGTTGTAAGTTCCCGTGGCCGCGTAGGCACTCGAAGTGTTACCACCGTTGGTAATGCACTCGAAGAAATCATGACCTCCACCACAATACATGCATGAAACCTCAACCGCTTTAGCCGTAGCGGGAGCACTTGGTTCTCCAACTTTGAACTCTTTCAAAAGACCTTTAAGCTTATCAAAGATTTTGTTTTCCAAGTTCGACTCAACTTGGCAAGCATCGATGGTAGTAGACAAAGAAGGTGAAGCCGAAGTCGAAGCCTTACGAACACTAGACGTGCTACGAGGACTATACACCTTAGATCTATTCTCAATTATCACCAAAGCTTCCTCAACCGTTTTACACAAAAAATTACCACCCGCGGCGGCATTAAGATAATCCCTATCATGATCATTAAGTCCATTGTAAAATGTGTCAATTTGATGCAAGTCGGAAAAACCGTGATGAGGAGATTCATGTAACATTTCCTTAAACCTATTCCAAGTCGTTGAAAAACTTTCATTAAACTCTTGTGAAAATTTTGAAATCTCGTTTTTCAAATGCGTAGTCTTAGAGGGCGGAAAAAATTGGTTCACAAATTAAGACACGAGATCCTTCCACGTCAATATAGAATTGGGTGGCTCTTTCTCTAACCAAATTTTAGCAGGCCCCGCTAAGGAATACGGAAAAAGCATCATCTTAATCGAGTCATTAGAGACGTCCTTAAACTTGCAAGTGGTGGTAAGACGATTGAATTGGCGGATATGGTTGTGTAGATTGTCCTTCTCATCACCACGGAATTTGTTGTTTTGGATCATCTACAACAAACCCGTTTTCACCTCAAAATTCTCCGCAGGATAGCGGGAATCACAATGCCTCTCCATAACCCTCGGTGGGTGCTTGAAGTAACTCCATCATAGTACGATTCGCCATGGTTGGTTCCTTCTCTACAATGGGTTCAACAATAGGAGACTCCTCACTAGAAGATGCTTGGTTTCCTTCCTTTTGACGACGTTTACGTGCACGTCTTGCTTTGGAGCGAGTTTGCATAAACGTCACGTACAACGAGGGGATGAGCAAAGAAGATTCTTTTTGGTGTTTTTTTTTTTCCAAATTTTTTTTGTGGTTTTTGATTGTTTTTACTTTTTTTGGATTTTTGTGATTGTATTAAGTAGACCAAAATCTACAAATCTCCTCCTTAATCAATCTCTTGATTAAAGAAGCCTCAAGGAATGAAAACGATCACGTGAAGTGAACGCCTTCGATGACTTTAGAACGTTGGTGGAACACCAAAACGTTCAAGAGGGTTTAATCAAATGAAACCAAGAAGGTATATTTGATACTTAATAATACTTTGGGCGGCAAAACCCTCGATTAGCTCTCAAAATCAAATACTCACAAGCAAGCGGGGAAACGAGGCGACGCGAAGCACTTAAGAGCCTTTTTCCTTAGGATATATTTTATAATATCCGCCTTATACCCACCTTATAGTTTGTATTTTTCAAAATTTGAGCTTCACGAAAGTATTTATCTATTTTTGCCTATTTCTTTGGTTTGAGATTCGAATACAATGATTGGGTAATGACCTCCCAAGTCAAGGTTGTGATTTCTCACTTTTAGAGTACTTGTGTATTTATTGTTCTACGTATACAATATATTAATAGTATTCACACAAAGAACGAAAAACCGATAATACGTATTAGTAGAGTGCTACTAATACACTAGATATTATGGCTATATATAAAAACAACAATTGCCAAATCAAAACACAACACGCCTCCCCGATAGCGGCGCCAAAATGATGTTGAGTAAAAATACGCCTTTTAGGAAAAAGAGCGTAATTAGGGCAAGTATTAACAAGTGACTTAGGAAAATCACAAGTTATGACCCTAAAGTGGAGATCGTTCTCAAGGAGGCTTGGTGTGTGTGTAATGAAATGATTAATTATGTGATTATATGATTATGAGAAAGAAAATAGAAGTGGGATAAGAAGAGATTGACGGTTACGATGACGGATTACACTAAGACGAAAAGGTCGTACACGTAAAACCGTAAAAGCACCAAATTTAAAAACTTACTCTAAAAATTCCTAAAAAATTGCAATAAATCCTAAATAATTTATTAAGAGTTTACAAAGAATCAAGAATCACCCAAACCTTTTATTTAATTAAATAATGATTTTTAATGCTAATTAAAGCCCTAAAAATCAATTTAATTAACAAAAAGCCCAAAATGAGTTTTATCACTTTGTAAACCTCTAAAATACCCTAACTTAATTTAAAACTATTTTTGAAAATTTTAAAATTAATTAAAACTATTTAAAAACAATTAAAAACTATTAAAACTTAAAATAATTATAAAAATTAATCTAGGAACAATAAAAATATTCTAAAAGTTGAAAAATTCCTAATTAAGTGTCTAGAATCTAGGAAAATATAAAAACTTAGAAAATTAGACATTTAATTTTTAGTAATAAAATAATATTAAAATATTAATAAAAATCCAAAAATCCTAAAAAATTCTAAAAACTTGCAAACTAGCTTAATTTAACCTAAATAACACAGAAATGAAGTTGAAATTACCTAAATACCCTTAATGGTCCTAGAAAATGGGCTAAACCCAAAACAGTCACCTTAATGGGCCAAATTGAGCCCAATAAGAAAAAGTTTGTAAAAATAGCCTAAAAAGCACTAATTGACTCAAAATTTGATTTTGAACAACTTTTTCCAAAGGCCCAAAAGCTGAAAATGTGAAATAAGCAAGCTTATACCAAACAACTTATTCTTAATGGGCTTTTTGGTCCATTAAGCTATAAGCTAATGCCATAAGCTCAAATTAGACACACAAGCTTCTTTTGAGCTAAATAAGATTTCTGTAAAAATAAATTTGAAATAAGCCAAAGGAATAAGCCTGAAAATGCAAAAAGCAATCTACAGAAAACGACAAAATAGTCGTTTTTTAGTTCTAGGCTATCACAAGAGCTGATTCAAATTGCAAAAGCTTTTAAAAGACTTAAATAAGCTAAATCAACAAAAAGTTTTCAAATAAGCTGACTCAATAAGCTGGAAAAAGCAAATAAGCACTTATGAAAAAGTCAAATAAGTTGGTTTTCTAGCAAAAAGTCAAAGTCAAAGTCCAATAAGCTCTAGTTCAATCAAATGGGTTAAATAATGAAGATCTATCACAAAAAATAAGTTGTTGCAGGTCTGGATAAGCCAAAATGGCTTATTGATAAGCTAAAAGCAAATTAACACTAGCAGGGGCTAGTTTTGGGTGTTGAGCAGTGGAAACTTTTTCCACTGCTTGACTTGTTGACTTTTTTGTCTTTAGTGACTTTTTTGGAGATTCAAGTTTCACAAAGGCACCCAATTGATCAGTGGATCAAGAGGAGTCAATAACAATAAAAAAAATCACAATCAACAACAGCCAAATGATACAGTTAATTCAAACAATCACCAGATCTGACACAGACATGAACAAATAAGCAATTGAGGTTCAAAAAGCTCTTATAGCACAATTCAGCCAGCCAAACTTAACCAAATGCATACACAAGCAATATTAAACTTAAATAAGCAAGTCTAAACAGGTTTCATGCAATGATTGAAAGTATTAAGCAAGATTCAAGCACCTTAAGTTACTGATGAACACAAGAACATGCAGTTTTATACTTTGCTGATGCAATTGACCAACAAGCCAAATTCAACCACTCAAATCTATTAAACAGGTTATAATAACTTTGTTTAAACCACTTTTAACCCTAAGCATGCATAAACCCTAAATGTTTTCAAGATCCTAGGTCAAAACAGTCAAGAACAAAGATTTTATAGCAGATTGTTTGATTTGGTGTTTCAAAGCTGAAAACTTGCAGCAAAATGCACTCAAACAAGCATATATCAGATACCAAGCATAAACACAAACTTCTATCCATAAAATACCAAGCTATGATTTCAAACAGGTAATCCTAAACACCCCTTTAACTTTTCAAAATCAAAATTTTCAAATCAAAAGTGAGTTTTAAGACCACCCAAGCCCAAATTAACACAATAACAGATGAGATAAGCAGATTCCAGCAAGATTAAGCCATAAAATTCACAAGAACACAAGTCACACTCAAATATCACAAATATCCAATATTTTATCAGATTTTGAGATTAAGGGTGTGTTCCTCATGGATGTACATCCACACCCACGAATTTTGAGCTTATGTACTAGCAAGAACAAGTACAAGCTTCCACAACAAAGCCTGCTAAGAATCAACAAAGTTAGAAGCACAATAGTAAAATCAAAAAAGTGAAAAGCCTTGATTAATGAAACTCTTGTCCTCCATACTTTATTATCCCCAAGTTATAAGCCTCACCACACCTTGATAACATAATATCAAGATGCTATGATCAACCCTATAGCCCAAGAATTCCAAGATAGACCAAGAACTTAGCAAAATATCAAGCTTGCAAGGGAATATGCAAACTTTTGCACACTCCTTAAAAACAGGTTTTGAGATTCAAAATTATCAAACTAAGAACAATAACAAGCAGATATAAATGATGGCACTTGAGCTTTCTTCAATATTTCAAACACATTTCATTAATTCTGAAAATGGATTTACAGAAAAGTGAACCAAGGAAAATTCAAGAGCAAAGTGCAAATGTTGCACCCTAAGGCCTTTATATAGGCTACAAGTTATCTGGGAAAGCTGAAAAATGTAAACCCTAGCTAAGGAAGTCCCCAAATTGCCCTTGTATCTTTTTGAACTCTTGTGAATCATGTGACTGCATTTTGTTGTTTTGTGGTAGCTGGCAAAGAGAAAGTTGATCAAAGGATGTGAAATAAGCTTAGGATGTAAGCTGAATCCTTGGACGTTGGATGACTGTCCAAAATTTGGCAGTTAGCTCAAGCTTGTAGCAAGGGAATCTTGTGTGGGAAAAAGGAGTGAGGTGGCAAGCATTTTTGAAGTTGGGAAGTGATTAAAGGGTTATCAATCACTAATTTGGCGGGTTTTGTGGTTTAATTGTTACTTAATCAAAAACTCCCAATTTTGTGAAGAACACCAAGAACACCAGGTTTGATCTTGTTTAGCTTTTGAATTAGTGTTAGGTGCCTTAATCTTTATTTAAATAAAGGTTAGTTAAAACGGGTATAAGTGGGATTTGAGGTGGCAGAAAGGGAGGTTTTCATTGGTGGAGAAAGTGAGTGGGGCACGTATCACCCCACCACTGGTCTAGGTAATAATCTTGTCTTGGCAGCTTTAGCCCCTCACCTTCCTTTTCCTTTTCACTTTGTAAATAATACACACAATTCCGGATTCCTTTGCAAATGAAGTTTCTATTTTCACACTTTTGCCCCAAAAGTTTTGTAAAGTAAATTTAGGGGTATTTCTTGCCAATTCTTGATTCTTGAAGGACTGATTTGGTATTTTCTTCAAGGATTATGGTCTTGACTTGTATGATTGGCATTTTAGAGGACTAAAATTGCCAATTCTTCATTTATGAAGGACCATTCTTGCCAAATGTTGAAAGTCAAGGGTCCTTTTTGCAACTTAACATATTTCAAGGACCAAACTTGTCTTTTCTTGTTCTTTGAAGGACTTCATGATATATTGACTTTGTGGAGGATAATGGTTGACAATTTAGCTTTGTTGAGAGGCTAAAATTGCCAATTCTTCAAAGTGGAGGGCCCTTTTTGCAATATTGACAAACTTTAGGGACCAAACTTGTAATTATGAAGATACAAGGGTATAAAGTGTCAACTCTTCCATATTGGAGGACCCTTCTTCATAAATCTTCAAATCTTCAAGGGTTTTCTTGGAAAATTCTTCATTAGGGCTTGGTTCAATGTGCGGCTTCGTTTCTCGTGTTTGTTTTTGCATGATTCTTGTGATCTTTTGTCATTTTCTCAATATCCGTACCTAAAATACACAAGCAAAAAACACAAGCATATATATGGGTATTTTGATGATATTTAATGCATTTTAAGCCCTTTTTGGACGATGAGACTATGTATAAAAGCAGTCTCATAAAAAATACTTAGGTTAAAACATGTATTAATATTTATTTTAACATAACCTAAGTCATGATGATTAATTAATTATATTTCATGTCTTAATAATTAATTAATACTATCGTGTAAAATAAGTCATTAAATACTTAGGTTAAAACTTGTATTATTTTCTAAATAATAATTAACCTAAGTCCATGATTAATTAAATTAATTACATGTCATGTTTTAATTAATTAATTAAAATAAAACTATAGCCTAAAACTGTATAACAAAATACTTAGGCTTAAAACATGTATTATTTATCCAAAAATAAATAGAACCCAAGTCTTGATTAAATTAAATTAATTGTAAGTCATGTTTAATTTAATTTAATTAATCTTGAAAAATATATGCTTGTAAAATATACTTGTCGAAAATGTTTAGCTTGTAAAAATAAAATCCGCGCCCGTGTTATATTTTACCTATAAGCCGAACGAAACAACCCCCTTTTGTTCCTAAAACTGACAGCCAAACACCCTGACCAAAACCAACAGCCAAACACCCCCTTTCCCTGTTGGTGTTGCTGGTGGTTGCCACTGTCTGACCGGGTTTACCCACCGGCAGTGGCCAGTTCCCCCTGCTGCATCACAAGTACCCACCTAGAGTCATAGACTCTCGGTTCCCACTGCCTGAACAAACAAGGGGTTGCCACTGATAGAACAAATCCAACCAGCACCCATTAAGGGTTGCGGTTGGTGACTGATTTTTACCACCGTGACCATGGATGGTCTCGGTTTGTGGCCACACGAACGCAACAACACCTAAGTACGAAACCCACCATACATTATTATTACAACCACGTTTTTAATCCCCTATGACTGGGTTCTTGGTCAATTAAACGTGTAAAACAAACAAGGAAAAAGAATCAAAGATTACCTATACATGTGATGGTTTGGGGTTTTCATACACGAATCAAACACCTTGTTTTCTTGGATTAAAAATCACAATCTTCTCTCTTGTCTTGGTGTTGGTCGACGACAAAAGAAAAAAAAGAAGAAGAAAAAGTGGCGGCCTGTTACATGTTTTAGGGTTTGGGATTTTGTTGTCTAAATTAATATACTCCCCCCGTCTGTTTCTTCTTCTTAGTCGAACCAAACACAAATGGGCCTAGAGCCCATGTTTTCCTTGTCCCTTTTCTTGTCTAAACGGCCCAACAGCCACCTCCCTATTTGTTTGTATATTTCGTGTTTAATTAAAAGTGTACGTGTGTTCGTGTATTTAAAATGTTCGTGTAGTTCGTGATTAAAATGTGGTAAATTTTCCCATGGTTACTCTTATACGTGTAAAACGTAAATATTATATACGTAATAATATTCGTTTTAAATATTCGTGTCGCGTGATTTATTATCTTGCGGTTTTACTTATTATACTTAAATTCATGTCGTATATTAATAATCATCATAACATACGTAATTACTTACCGTACGTAATTAATATACGTAATTACTCGTCACGTCTATTTAATATACGTGATAATCATGTTAGATGTTCGTGATTATATGTTCGTGATTTATTCATCATAGTTAACAATTATCGTGTATTAATACGTACGTAATAATTATCGTGTAATAACATGTACGTAATTCTTGTAATTAAAAGGGAAGTTTTAATCTTGTACGTACGATTATTAGTGTACTGTTCATGGTAAAAGCATGCGGGTTTTACAAGCACACTCAGAGCATTGATACACGATACATATTGAGACGTAGTACGTGAACAATTGTGAACGTGATACGTGGAGATATGGTGCATGAAATATGAGAACATATGGTGAACGTGATACGTGCAACATACTGTGAACGTGATTTGAGAAACGTGGAATGAACATGATATGTGTAACATATCGTGAACGTGAGATAATTGAGGAGGTAACGCCAAATGATACGAGATGAGACGTGGAATGTGACGTGAAACGCCTGCATGAGGATGGAAAGTTATACTAAACTTGAGTTTGGTCTCTAAAGTTTTCTGCAAATCTTTTCAGAACGGAAATGAAACGTACATCATAGAATAGAAGACGATCATGAACGTGAACAATGTCATGAACGTGAGTGCGGAACACAAATCGTAAAATGGAATAAGGACGTGAACGCGTACAAGGTCGAGAACACGAACATGAGACTGAATTGTGAGCATCAACGTAAACGTGATCGTAAACGTAAACGTGAATGTAAACGTAAATTTCTGGCCGATATGATTGTTGATGGAACACCGTGAAATCGTATGATTTTATGTTGAAATATCTTTGTCAACTGTAACTGCATAATTCTTTTGAATAAGACTAAATTATGTAGACTTGTCAATGATTGTCACGACTCAGGTAGCGTCATGCTTCCTTTGAGTCCGTGGTAGTTCGGTAACAAAAACCATGGAGATCTTGTCCCACTTCCATTCGGAGATTTCTAAGGGCTGAAATACCACTAGCATGTTGGCGTTCTATCTTAATCTGCCGATAAGTCAAGCATTTAGATATGAACGTAACTGCATCTTGCTTCATGTCGCTCTACTAAAATGTGGTTTGAGATCATGATACATTTGTAGAAACTGGATACATAGAAGTTTAGGAAAACTATGAGTGTCGGTAACTTAGACCTCTCTTAGCGTAGGATCCTATTGAACACATAATTAGTGTAGGATTTTCTCCTTTACGCGTAAGCTTAGTCATGGAAAAACTTAACCATGAGGAGCAATGCGATTCAGAATGTCACTTAAATCAACCAAAATTCGTACTGGAAAAATTTCAGTGTGAAAATTCTTCTGTCGTAGAATTTGTAACATAACACGAAGATGGTCTTCGTGCTCTTTTCTAGACTTAAAGAAGATTAGAATTTTAGCGATGAACAAAATGACGAACTTGTCCGAATTTCATGAAAATTTGATTTATCAAATCCATAATCACAGCTGGGCATTCGTGAGACTAAAAGGCACAACAATAAATTCATAATGACCATACGTGTGCGGAGAGCAATCATGGAAATGTCATGCTCTTTCCCTCACAACTGTTGGTATTCGGATTGTAAACCGGTCTTGGAAATGTTGAGAGTCTGGTAGCTGATTAACACGTCATCAATACGTGGAGTAGGAAACCGGTTATGAATGGTGATTCATTTAGATTTTGACGGTGATCGATATATATCTCATGCCACCGTTCCTCTTGCTCTTACAACTCCTTGAGCTTGATGCCAAGCTTCTCTCCAAGAATGGGTGGTATATCTGTTAGTTCTTTTGAGAACGCATCTGGGAATACTGCAACACTTTACTGGTTATGAATAGAGGGAACTTCAGATGTGGCGTCATCAATGATAGCTAGAAGGTCAGAAAACAATTTGTACAGATTTTCCTGGTACTAAAACCATGATGAATGCATTCAGGAGCCTGAACATTGCTGAATATAATCCGATATGCATGGAAATTAATTGTAGCGTGACGTACTGCTAATCAATCCATAATCAGAATCATATCGAATTCGCATCTGTCCAAGGGAGTGCGTTAGCAGAAATGATCTTGTCATCAAATTGAAATGAAAGCCTTTATATACATGGGTGATATAACGGCGTCTTTTCTGGGCATGGATATACGTAATATGTGATTGAGAAATGAGGGTGCCATGTCAATACATGGAGCAAGAGTGGCAGTTCTTACTGAATGTGTTTCGCCTGTCTCACACAGGACGAACATTGCGTGTCCAAACATGAACAATACACCAGAGATGGTACTAAAATTTTAGTGGCGTGATTAGTACATGGCACAATTGGACGGGTATACCCCTTGGAGGGTACCCTGAATTCCTAAGGTCTAGTCCAGGAGTTATGCGTGAGTCATGTGTCTTTACTCATGCTTTGAGACTATGCATGTGACATGTGTCTTGACTAGTGTCTTGAGAAGGTACGCGTGAGACATGTCTCTTGATGGATGTCTTGATAGGTGTCCTCAGAAAATACATGTGGCACGTGTGTCTTGACGGATGTCTTAACATGTATCCTCAGATGTGAAAATGATTAAATTTGAAAACTTTGGTTTAGAATCCCAAAATTGGCGGATTGGTTGGACCGCTGACCTTATTATTCTTGGTCACGTCCGTTATCGGAGTTTCTGTTGTTATTGCTAGAATAATTGTTTTCATAGTAGTGGTTACTATCGTCTTGTCTGTCAGTTCCATGACGGTCATTCTCATGACTGTGATTCATGTAACTATTCAGCTGATTGGCCGGCTGGTACCGGATCCCACTCATATGACAGGGAATACAACTGAATGACGTGTGACATACAACTAAAAAGGTAAGGACATTGATTGTGATGGAAATCGTCTGGTGGATGAAGTATAATTCTAGTCTGGTTGCTCCGATCTATAGGCTTCGTCTTTGTTTTGTAAAATCTCCAAGCTGCGAGCCGCATCATCTCTTTGAACAACATTGATAAGTGGAAAAACATCTGAGGAAGTAGAGAATGGATTAGTACTACAGATGGAGTGCGGTGACTGGAATACCTCTGGAATGTGGTACATGAAGTACACATGTGGTTTGGTACGTGGAGTACACATGGAATACGGTAAGTGGAGTACATGTGGAATATGGTATATGGAGTACACGTGGAATGCACATGAGATGATCGGTATGGGTCAATCATCTGACATGATTTTAAAGGAAATAATTGGTTAAATGGTTAGAAAATCGAACTGAAGCGAGCAACATGGTAGCCTAGCAATTCCAGCATAGACATCATTCTGGTTGCAGAGAGAAAAACACCAAAATATGGTTCAACGAAATTCAACAATGATTAGCATGAAAGCATGATTAATGAAAACCAACCATGACTATTATAAAAGCAGGATTTAATGAAATCCATCAATGTCTAGCATGAGGGCATGATCAACATGATGAAAACATAATTTACATAAAGAGGCATGGAACATAATCATCATGAAGATGAATTTAACATGAGGATATGAAAACATAGTCGATGAAATTTGACATGAGCAAGGGTGAACGCCTATGGGTAGGTTCACAAAAAAATTTGACATGAGCAAGGGTGAACGCCTATGGGTCGGTTAACCAAAACAAAATTGACATGGGCGAGGGTGAACGCCTATGGGTCGGTTCACCAAAACAAAATCTGAAAGAAAACACATGCGACTAAATAGGGTCAGTCCTGCACCAACCATTACTTAGTCAAAATACCTACAACAACGATACATGAAATAAATAAATGAAAAACAACTGTCCAAAAACTTAATAGAAAACGTGTGACTAAGTATGCACTACTGTGGTCCAGTCCATACTAGTCAAAATTTACAAGGAAACATCATGCATAAAACAATGACATGTAACTAAGTATGGATGACTATTGATCAATCCATATTAGTAAAACATATCTGATGGAAAAAACATCATGGTTAAAGACAATAAGGTTCTGTAATTATCCATCCGTAGAATAACGCGTCGGCTTAGGAAGATCCTGGTGACTACCCACTAGTCACGGATCAAGTTTTAGAGCCTACAAGTCGAAACCTTGGGCTCTGATACCATAAATGTAACACCCCACTTTGACAAGTGGACCGTTACATGATATTTATGGCGTATCATCAAAGCATGCAAGGTAATGTCCTAAAACATAAATGACCATAAAGAGGAAAACTGGAATCAAACATCGGTTCCCATATATAAGCCCAAACATAAATAAAGTAAATGGAATAGGAAGGAAAAAACAAGTGTCCAAGCAAGCATAAGTATATGAGGCAAAAGGATAAGAAGTCTAAGGCAGCTTCCATCCTATGCACGTCATCCAAATGCTCCAGTCTGTCCTTGGGTACCTGCCGTTTGGGTCATGGAAAGGAAAATATACGGCTGAGCAATACGCTCAGTGAACGGTATAATGACAATGAAATGATAGCATAAACATAGGTAAAGAATGAAATGAAAGTATGAAATGATAGTGCAGCAGAATAATGTAATTCCTGGAAAACTTGGTTTAAACTTATAAAACCGGTTTCACTTTTCTGAAAAGACTTATGTTTAGTTTATACTGAAAACTGTATTTTAAATATGTCCGGAGCACATATAGATCATGTTACATCAACGTGCATGAATAATTTTAGGGGTGACTTCGTCATGCAATTAGAGGAGCTGCCTCTAACTAATATATAATATGAGTGGGGGATCAGCTCCTGTAATGGATGCAAGGCACACACCGCAGTTACCATGAAATCTTACTACTTGTCCTAGGATGCACCCATTCGCCCCACATGATAATAATAACAAAGGCCAAATATTGTAAAGGGACACTGCGAGCAATCACTCTCTCCGCAGAAGAGTCATAACACCGGTACCTCCAGTGCTACGGTTATGGAACCCCCATAACTAGGTGAAACTGGCATGCATGTATATAGCTCAGGCTATCTAAAATAATCATAACATATACTGATGTGTTTAAGACACGTAAACTACTGGGGAAAACAGATGGCTGCAAACATGGAATCCTACTATAGGAATGAATGTCCTTACTGAAGGACGGAATATGCGTACCATATGTACAGTAATTGAAGATGAAACGAAAGTGGAAGATCACTCCGACATCATGATAGCTGCATAATAAAATGGACGTGTATGAGTTGTCTGATTAACTTATACTTAACTGATTATTAGTTTACTTGGTGTGTTCTTAACTTGTTTTACTTGTTCTAGTCATGTTTTACTATTTTTTAAATGTTATCTTGTATTTATTCATGTCTTACATGTATTCTGATTATGTGTGTCGTGTATTCTTGTATTATTATACTTGTAGTGTAATAATAAGTAACTTTCTAAAAAGAGCAGGTTTCCTAAAATAGTAAGTTTCCAAAAATAGAAAGTTTCCATATTTAGAAATAGCTTGATTAATAAATATAAAATATAATCCATAGTGTTAATAAGCATAAACTATATATGTCATGATTATACAGTAAAATTTATTAAATAAATACTTTAAGCTAAAAGTAATAATTATTAATTAATAATAAAATACATGGTTTTACTTGAGATTATTAATTAATAAAATGACATAATTAATTTAATACAACTTTACATTAGCTTTATACTTATGTAATTAAATTAAAGTGTAGTTATTAATTTAATCATGTAAATACTAAATACTTAGGCTAAATTCATGATTAATTTTACTAAATAATTTATAATCTAAGTTGCGTGATTAAATTTAATTATAATGTGCATTTAATAATTAAATTTACTTAATTAACAAACATATACATGTGACCCGAGCCTACCGAGACACCCATGTCTCGGTCGTACTAAACAAGTAACGTAACTAAGCATACTATCCCATAACAGTGTTGTCCAACATATGAATTTAGTTCTGTCCAACATACATTTTTTACTTCTGTCCAATATCTATTTTATTAGTTCCATCCAACATATAATCCTACTGTGTCGTCCAATGTATTTCTGTAGTGTTATCCAACATGTATACCCAGACCCCTAGACCTTGTTTCTGCTGTTAGTTAATCGTACCCACTGTTTCATGTTTAATCCTGCTGGTTGTTAATCGTACCCACTGTTTTGTGTTAATTTACCACCGAGAGCAATCCAGCTCTCGGTTCCAACTGATCCTAACCAAACCACCCCTGCTGGGGGTGTTTGGGGTTGGTACTGACAGAAACAAAACCACCCTGGCCCTTATACGATGCGGTTGGTGGGAACACAAAATACCACCGAGACCAAGAATGGTCTCGGTTTGTGTGTCAGTCGTGTCTAAACAAACCCCCAAACGATCTCTCTTTATTCCATCTTATATTTACATGTTTTAAATTCTAAATACAGATTCTTGATCAAAATAATCGTAACTAATAAAAGAAAAAGGAGATAAGAATTACCTATTCGTGCTTAGGGTTTAGGAAATCTAAAACATGAATCACAAACCAACCTTGCTTCTTGGATTGAAACTCACGACGTCCTTGATTTCTGGTGGTTGGATCGACGGCAGAAAGAGGCAAAAAAAGAAAAGAAAAGTCGACGTTTGTTTTTAGGGTTTAAATGATTATGTTTCTTAATATATGTATTTTACTCCTTCCGTGTTTTAATTTAAGTTGACCTAGGACTTTCAAATGGGCCTTGGCCCATTTCCTTTTCTTTTCTTTTGTCTAAACCCCCTAACAAACAAAGCCCAACTCCTTTTGTTTAAATTTTCGTACCTTGTTATTTGTTACGCGTATTCGTGTCTTAAATGTCGCGACTTATTATTGTTGTGATTTTACTTGTTATACGTAAATACATATCGTATATTAATAATAATAATAATAATAATATACTTAATTACTTGTCGTACTTAATTAATATAGGTAATAGTCGTGTTAAATGTTCATATCGCGTGTCGTATATTAATTAATAGAAATGTTTTAATTTATACGTGATTTCATGCATTTAGTGTTCTAGGGATTTTAAAACGAGTTTTACAAAGATACTGCCTGTAATCAGATAAACTTACAAGGAAGTTTTCTTGACAGGATTTAAACATAAAGCTGTTGTCTATGACATCTCATTAATGAGACAACAAAGAGTGAGTCATTTAACAAAAACCAAATAACTAAAAATACAACATCAAAATTCCTCCATGCTTCATTGCTCATCCTACAAATGTTAGTCCAAAACAAAGAAAATATGCGCTCAAACTATTTTCCCTTTTATATTTGAAAAATATGACTAACAACATTAAGAATTTGATTACCAGTATTAAAAGAACAACCAACATTAAATATTTTACAAAAATAATTAACAACACCAAAGATCTTTTAATACCTTCCTGGTCTCCAAGGATAATTAATAGCATCTTTGAAATATATTGCCTCATTCCCGTACTTGGATACATATGTGACACGCCCATCAACAAAGTCCCAAGCAAAATTCTTCTTCTGATATCCTAAGGCTTTCACAACTTGATCTATCATCACATCTTTGTCATGACTAAAAACTAATCCTCGCCTATTGACTGGTATTCTCTTGTATGAGAAATTACCACATATTTTTTTTGATGTTGCTTTATCATCTAAAATAGTGTTCCAGCTATCAGAATAGGTGTTCCAACTCTTGGAGTAAGTTTTATGATGATTTAATCTTGATCTCTTTTGAGAAAAACTTCTTTCTTGTGGCTGAACTACATAGGAATTTGGTACAACATTACCAAAATAAGGTCTAGAATTTGTCATGCTCCTGGTCCTTGTCAAAAGGAACTGGTCTTGTGTGCCTAAAATAAGGTATTTACTTGGCAGAGGTGTTTTTCCAATCTGACCGAGAATTGTACTTGGTAAAATATGGTTTTGGATAGAAAGTTCTACCAACATTATCCTGAGTTGGTCTACCATAATTAAAATGTCTAGCATTATTAATTGATTGAGTCCTATTTCTAAATGATACTGGTCTCTGTACCATGTTTAACCTAGGACTCTAACTGGTATTCCTGGAATACACATTATTTCATTTACTAAAGTTATTCCTATAATAAGTTTGATATTCTCTATACTAGGACTATAGATGATTAGTACCCCCACGTTTATAAAGATTTGACATTTCCTGTTTGGTTTCTTCTAAACCTGTTTTTCATGTACATCCTAGCATATCTAACATTTTTCTTAACATGTTGGTATTTAGGAGCACTAGGATGTAATTTGCTAGCCTTTGCAAACACAGCTTTTTCTTTTAACTTAGTTGTGGTCTGAGAATTTCACCTGTCTGAACTACTTAGTTCAGGAGCTACATTTCCAAACTGAGTATCCAAAAGAACACCAGGGATGTGTGTGACATAAGGAGCTTCAACATAAGTTTGATCAGAGGAGGTATAATTACCTTCTTTTTCAAACTTGATAGGAACAAACTCAGATTCATCCTTCTTGTGAAATTCAGGTAAACCAGTATATGACATATCTGGCATAGAAGGAAAATACACAAGAGGGGGTTCAACAGCATGATAGTCACCATTATACCATATTCCTCATTTGTATTTATCAATAACTTGACTGTCAAGCATTTTCTCTAAACTCTTGGTGGCATTATTAAAAATTTTAAACTTAACCTCTTTATCAGTATTACTAGACTCACTAGTTTCAAGTTTAGATGTAAGTTTAGTAGTACTACGACCCTTGATAACTAGGTTTTACTCAGGTTAAAAAGTTCTTTTGATGTGTGTCTAATCGAATTGATTATTGGTTCTATGTGTGACTCTATTGTTTTTGGTGAAACAAATATTTTTGGTTGTTTTTAAATAAAAAGTGCGAGACGTAAAATTAAATGACGTAAAAGTAAAAATGACGTTATAATAAAATCTAAGACTAATTAAAAGAAATGGTGCGATATTTGAAAACTTTGAAAAGTAAAATAATTAAATGACTTAAATTTAAAAATGTGACGAAATTTAAAATTAGACAAGTATTAAAATGAGAACGTAAAAATTAAACAAGACAAAAATATGAAAGACAATCCTAATCGGAATGTATTCCGATCAGTCTTACCATCGGAATGTAGACACACCTCCCTATCAGAATGTTTATCGGAACCTTAGATCGGAATACCCTGTCACCTATTCAGATCGGAATACCAAACTTACCTCCTAATCGGAATATCAACTTACTTGATCGGAATGAGGACTTATCGGAATACACTCACCTACCTGGTCGGAATGATTGGTCGGAATAACCGATCGGAATGTGTAGTCGAGCTCTGATCGGAATAACTGTCACTTTACACTGATCGGAATCCACTAGACTCCTCAATCGGAATATCAAAACCCTTTTCCGACCAAGCCAAAGAGCTATGGTCGGAATGTATAACCCTTTTCTGATTTACCAGATCGGAATACAGTGGAAAGAACACAAAATAAGCTAGAAGAATAAGCTATAACTCTAATAAGCACAAGACGAAAATCCTAAGGCAAACCGTATAAGAAAGCTACTAAACTGAAATTTAAAGACTTTTAAAGCACGAAAAGAAAAAGGTTTACGAAAAACAACTTTTATATAAAAATAACTTTTATAAAAACTTTAAAAACTTAAAGATAAACACAATAAGCTATAAAAATCAATGATCTAAAACAATCAAAAGCATAAAAACACAATCTTTAATCAAATAATAAACACAATAAGCATGTAAACAACAAGATCAAGCAAGAAAGAAAGGTAGAAAGAGAGATCAAACAAGTAAAGTAAAGGTGCAACAAAGATAAAAGTAACTTACTTGAAAATTAAGGTGCAAGACAAGGTAATTAAATGTGCAATAAAGTAAATGTGCAAGTAAATAAAGATGGAAGAACTAGTGTCACTCTAGCCAACCAAAACTAATGAAATGAAAATGAAGGCTATATATAGGAGATTAGGAAGGTGTTTAGAGGAAGCTTCCTCCCCTCCTTCCTTTCTTCTTAATTGTAAGATCAAGTCCTTAAGCTTCTTTAATTTCTTTGTTAATTGCACCATTAGTCCTTAAGCCTTTAAATCTTCTTTTATCTTGGACTTAAATGACTCTTGGCTCGGGATTTCTTCGAACTCGTCTTTTAATTCTTCAATAAAATAGACTTGAGTTCTTCGGCTTTAAGTAAAATTCCGTCTTTTGACTTTTCCTTTGATAAATCTTCAGGATTGGTCTTGGACTTCCGTTCTTTTTGCACTCTTGACTTCTTGACTTCGTCTTTCATCTTTTTCTTCAATAAAAGCCCGTAAATGCCGTGTTTTCTCCACTTTTCACAATTTCGTCCTAAATCACAACAAAAACACAAACCACACATAATTCCGACATAAAAGACATAAAATACACGTTTTGGCTCGATTATTATTGTAATTAAGTGGTAAAAAGGATGGGTGTTTTCACACCTATCAACCCTAAGCAGCTATTTCTCTTTAATAGGATAATGAAATCCTTAAAAGAACTTTCTTATTCTTGATAACATGCTATTTGCTCTTCTAAAACCTTAAAACCTCTTTTGTAGCTATGAATATAGCTTTATGATGTCTCATAGTTTCTAGTGATACCTTTTGAGTATTTTTCAAGTTCAACATATTTTTCTTTACATTATATAGTATAGCTTTTTAATGAATACCGCAGAGTCTGAAATAGCCATCAGAGCCATGTTGTCCATGAGTTCTTCATCATCTACACATTCCCACTCAGTGTCAACTCCATCTATGGCCACCTATTCTTTTGAGTTTTTCTTTTCAACCATCTTTCTTCCTTGAGAAACATTTCTTGCACCTCTGCATTCCCTTTCAAAATGCCCCTTTTTGTGGCATTTGTAACATTCAATTTTTGACTTTTCAAAGCCAATCTTATCTCCAGCACCCAAAGTGACCTATTTTCCTGTTCTTTTAAGAAATATCTTATCTTTCATGCTGAGAAAATCTAACTGATTATTTATATCAAGTTCTTCCAAATCATCATCATCCAGTTGTTGAAGATCGCTTTCCACAATTTCTGACACATCTTATAGTTAAATGAGAATGCATAGACAGTTTCAACAATTGATCTAGTGTTACCAGCATCACCCATTTCCTTGCGAGTATTAATAGTGCTGCTGCTTTTTGATTCCTTACGAGAGCCTAAACTTGAAATAAAATCCAAATTGGTAGCATTTGAGATAGACCCATTCTTTTTGAGTTTTTGTTCAACCACTTTAAAGTGATTATACAAATCATCAATATTGATAGTGTCAATATCCTTCTTGTTTTCCCAAATGGATACTTTGGTGGCCGTCTCTGCAGGCATACTCCTAAGGAATTTATAATATCTTCTTGCTCAACACTTCCTCCTTGAGTGATTAGATTAATTATAATCCCTTCAAGTCTATTGTAGATAGAATCAAGAGACTCCGAGTTATTAGCATGAAAGTTTTCAAACATAGACTTCAGTAATGCTTTCTTGGCCTTCATGGTGGAATCATTATTGTTGATACAAAAGTTGGATGGACCGTGTCTGACCTGAATTAGGCTTATTTCGGGTGTTTAGGACTCCAACTCTCGTACCAAGTGAACTTCTAACGAGACCTTGCACATTAAAGAACAATACATTGTTAGGCTTACCGTGTCCGGCGTGAGAGTAAGTAATCGATTTAGGTTTAAGATAATCGGTGAGGGCGAGTATTATGATAGAATCATACCTTTGTAGAACCTTAAGGGTTGCTTATATAGGCGGTAAAACCCTAATTGGGCTTATCGAATCTTGAGCCCCAAGTAAGGGATAATTACCATATTGGTGATGATCCTTATCTCCTAAATAAGGATAGTGAATATCCTTTTGCTTTAGATGAACCACAATCTTATTTAGATTGTGATTCTATCTGATCCTGTCGGCGTACGGCCAGGACATGGGCCGCACACATCCGTGTGTGGTTACTGTTCATTGGACCTCGTGAGCCCAAGACAGACTATATCTAACCCATGCTTACTCGATTGGATGCAGGTAGTAACCGCGAGTCGGGTTTATGATCCGACTAGGGACTATACGTCATCATGTCCCCCTAGTCTAGTAGTTACAGCCATAGGCGCAACCACTAGACTAGAATTTTCTAAATAACAAAACGATCATACCATGAAGAGCGCACAATCATACTTTAAAACACAAAACTATGATAGCCGTGGCGCATTAGAAACAACAATTACTAAGTGCGATGAATGTAATTAATAACTATCGTCCACGACAAAACATTTTACCATGTAGGCAACTGTTTATTTGACATATACTAAAAAAGTGCCACAAGTGGGCTTGCCTCTCGAGCCACGTAAAAATGTGCTTGACAAGACCGCGTGAGCCCCTCTAACGTTACAACTACCCTCATATCCCTAACCGTTAGATCATGATAGTAGGATACACGTGGAAATAATCAACGATACACATAAACCAAAGCAACCCTATAAATACTACGTGTGTGACTGTACACAAATTACACAGTTACACTTCAACCACCATTGTTTCACCTTCAAAACGCCGTACAACCACGTTCTTCCATGGATCTTCATACTACAAGGTTAGCAAACCAAGCCCTAGTTAGTTTGCTAAAATACTATGATGTACATATATCCTAGTTACACAGTATATGAGCGTGTAAAATAAGCCAGTTTTAAATAACTGCCACTGTCTGAACATAATCCCCTCAATTAGCTTGTTTAGAGTATTCTACATTCCCTCCATGGTCAACGGATGGATTTTATTTTAAAAAACGCTCACCATCCGCACCCCAATGCTATATCAAAGCCATAGATTCTCTGAAAAAGTGGAACAACATATACTTTTCGTGGACACCGTAGTATTTCCACGCCCCTTTGAGCTTAAGTATAGCGTAGGTATAGACTATCCACCAACCGCAAATACATATAGTGCCAGAGGTGCAAGAAACATGGATACCCACCGTACTGTGTTCCATAAAATTCCTGAATCTTTCTTATGCCTTATAGGCATCAGCCGCAACTACTTTAGAAACCCAAATCCTGTATCCTACCTTTGTGAACATCCGTAACGAAGCCTCAAGGACGTAGCCGGCATTAACTGGCTCCGGACTTCTGGTCACAACCGTGTAAAACAATGTTCATACAAGATTTCCGTCGAGGATACCCCCTCATGTACATGCGGTGGACGACATGGTCCTCCATTTTTACTTCGATCATGAGAGGTCCATCAGCCACATTGCTCGCAGTTTAGGGAGGAAATGATATTTCTTTGTTACGAGAAGTTTTTTTATCGACTCTTTGCCTAGTCCTGCGTTGCCACGACTGCACCATGAATATGGTTGTGTGCTTATCCTATGATTGGTCCTTTTTCTCATTTTTCTTGTTATCTTTCCCATCCTTCCAGTCCTTGATGAGATGCTTGAGATTTCTTGATTTCACCAACCCTTCAATGTGCTTTTTAAGTTAGATGCATTCATCCGTACCGTGCCCTTTATCATTATGGTACTCACAGTACCGATTGCCCTGACGCCGGTCCACCGGGGTGGTCATTAGGAAATTTGTTCCTTTACACATTAGTATCTCCCTTGGGGTCATTTTGAGAAGGGTGAATTTGTCATTCCCCCGCCCTCCTCTTGACTGGCCGCGATAGTCGAGATTTCGACTGTTGTTTTGGGCGTTTTACTGCTGTTTAGGTTGATCCTGCGACATGTAGGCCTGGCTTCCTTTTCTGTTGTGAGCGGTTGTGGTCTCGCCAGTTAATTTCTTTAACAAGACCGTAAAATAATTTCTATTCAAAGATGTGTTGGGCACGTCAGTTAATTTCTCCATGTTAGACAAAAGGTCTTTAAACATCTTAGCAAATTTGGGCATATGAGCAAGAGCCTCAACAAAAGAGATGTTAGTATTTAATTGTTTAAACATTCTCAAAAAGTTTGAAACTTGAATATCATCTTTCTTTTTCAATATCTCCTTCCTCAACCTTTAAGGGTAAGAGATATTGGGTTTTTGGGTAGAAGGTTGAGGAGAAGACTTAGGATGACTATGCTCAGTTACAACCTCAGGTGCGATCTCAAAAGTCACATGGTTAGTCAAAGGTGGTACAATACTAGGAGTGGCTATGAGAGAAGTCACCGAAGGTGGAGTAGAACTCATTATGATCTCCGGGCCTTGTCTCTCCTTTACTGGCGGAGAGATAGAAGGTCCCATAATGGTTTTCTCACTCCTAGTTGTGATAGCATTCACATTAGCCCTTGGGTTTGTTTGGGTATCAGAGGGTAAAGCACCTTGAGGTCTTTGGTTTTGTAAAATTTGTGTTTGCATAGGTGCAAATTTCTTATCAGTTGCCTCTTGCATTTCTTTCATTTTTAGAAGAATTAATTTTATTTGAGGATTTGGAATATTCCATTGGTTAAACCCTTGATTTTAAAAACCTTGTTTTTGAAATTGATTTTGATTAAGAAAACCTTGATTATAGCCTTGATTGTAAAAACCTTGGAATTGAAATCCTTGATTTTGCCCTTGAAAATTATTTCCTTGAAATTGATTCCCTTGATATTAATTTTGACCCCTCATATTAGCATTCCCTTGAAAATTTACCCTATTTGGACCTTGGTTGTGACAATCTAACATTTTCAGATAGTAAATTATTTTCTCGTATATTATTTTGAAACTTATTTTTGTGTTGGTTGATGAACTCACAATTTACGGATTGAAATTCGGGCTTACGTGCATAATTTAACGTCCTTTACGACTAAGCCGGAAACCCTAGGATTACGTATTTACTTTTTGAACTCCGTTTTTGATGAGACAATTTTTATTAGATTCGTTTTGTGCCGTAGATTCATAATTTATAAAAACGTTTTTCGTAAAACGACCCGAGGGCACGCAAATCGAGGAAACTAGAATCGAGGAGTACCCGTAAATAAATGGGGATGAGACAAGATAAACTTGCCCCACCCCCACACCATGGGATGGCTAGCTTAGCCAACACCCCTTATGAGGTGTCAAGTTTACTTATTTACTTTTTGAACTCCGTTTTTGATGAGACTATTTTTATTAGATTCGTTTTGTGCCGTTGATTCATAATTTATAAAAACGTTTTTCGTAAAACGACCTGAGGGCACGCAAATCGAGGAAACTAGAATCGAGGAGTACCCGTAAATAAATGGGGATGAGACAAGATAAACTTGCCCCACCCCCACACCATGGGAAGGCTAGCTTAGCCAACACCCCTTATGAGGTGTCAAGTTTACTTAATAAACTAGGACACTTGTCCTAGTTTTCTTTCCAAAACCATATACAACTTACAACCACTAACACTAAACCATTTACCTCATTATAGTACATGCAAAACACATAAATCCTCTCATATCTCCTCCCCATTTCCGTCTAATCTACACCCTGAACACCCCATTTTGATCAAAATTTAACCACAAATCCTATGTTATTCATACATATGATGATGCCCTTTTGAAGCTCTATTGATTGGTGGTGATTATAACATCCAAAAAGAAGTTTCCTTGGTGTCTTGGGGATGATTTTCCACAAGGAGTTTATAAATATTGGTGATCTTGAAGTTAATATTGGTGTACCACAAGTTTTGTCCTCAAAAGTCAAGCCTTGATCTTAACTTTCATAATCTTGGTTGGTAACAAAATCATCTTTCCCATTTCCTTGTTATTTTGTAAATGTAAATTTTATTTTCTTTCTTAATGTATATATATATGATGATAAAAGTATTTTGTGGGGATCATGTGTTGATAAAGTTGGTTAAAAAGATTGAAAACTACATGTAAAAATGTTAAAATCATGCTTAAAATAGTAGGCTGTATAAAACAGTAAAGAACCTTATGATAAATTGTTAAAATGGCTTGGATAAATTAATATACAGTAAGATATGGGACTTGTACATATGTGAGAGTTTGCCACTCAATGGAATCCATAAAATGAGTGAGATATGATCAAAACAATATTGAAGTTCAAATCTGTATAGTCTGTTTTGGACGGACTGTTAGAGACATTTAGAAGTTGATTGAG
The DNA here is from genome assembly GCA_025667525.1 of Glebionis coronaria. Taxonomy (NCBI): domain Eukaryota; kingdom Viridiplantae; phylum Streptophyta; class Magnoliopsida; order Asterales; family Asteraceae; genus Glebionis; species Glebionis coronaria. The sequence goes on along the minus strand of CM046877.1, from coordinate 162,855,418 downwards.
AAGTAGCTAAAACGGAGTTAATTATAGCACATATCATTTAGTTTGTGCTTCCCAAAAATGAGCTTCTATCTCCTTGTAGAACTCAAGATATGGTAAAAATGGTGAAAGTGAAATTCATAATTAGATTTGTAAAATAAATGTATATATTATAAAATTAGCACTCAAGTAAAATTAATATAAAATGTATACCTAAAACCCACTAACTTATATATTACATATAAATAAGTATGTACTTTAATAAATAAATGTAACATTTTATAAAAATGGCAATTTGATAAGTTTTATAAGTTATAAAACTATATACATAAGTTTTACGTCTTTTCGGCTAAAACCGAAAGATTAACGTTTTCGTCAATTAAAACTTAGACGGTCGGACCCGTCTAATGTAAACTTTTTACAACTCATATACTGATGTATAAGTACATGTTACAAGTAAAAAAACGATAAAACCCGAGCATTATAACATATAGACATTAACGGGCCAAATTAGCCTTATTAGACTATTAACCCAACTAATTTGGCTAAACACTAATGGACTAACTCATTGGGCTTAACCCACTTGGGCCCAACATGTGAGTACAGTGCTGATGTTAAAAGTATAAAATGGGCTAATAGAATGTAATGGGCTTATCATGGGCTTATTGGGCCTTAACATGTAAACAAGTTAAACTAGTGAAACTAGTATAAAAATTTACCAACACATAACACTATAATGTTGAATAAAGATGTACAATCCCACTTGATCATCATCATATTTATAAAATCATCATATATATACATATCTATTATTTTTATAAAGTCATTGGACAAAAGTCTAAGACCGAGTATTATTTATATAGGTTTCGGTGATCGAAGCACGCCCTTCACCGATAATTCGTCTTTCATAATCAACGTGAGTTCATAGCCTCGCACTCTTTTAAATGTTTTATAAAATATTTTGTAAACCCGCGAGGGAGATAACATGCTAGTTTTTTATAGGAATAGAACACTAGTAGTCCCGATGGTATGCTTAATTATATGGACCCGAATGATGCTATGACCCAATAAATAAGATGAAATGGATTATTAGTAGTTAGGTTATGTCACTTAAAGTCCAATTAGCATGAATTGTGAACTACCGGGATTTGGTAGACGCTTATGCATTTAATAGTACTATTTGGGGAAGATCACCCCAGTTCGCGCCTTGACGGTTGATCCCCGTCGTACCACATTGACTGGTAAGTGAATTTATGTATGAGAATTTACATAGCGTGATTTTTGTGACGACACGCTAACTTAGATGGGCAAATTATTTGTCGGGTTCGCGGCCCGTTGTTTGTGATATAAAGGTAACAATGTCATGCGGCTAATAAAAATCAAATGTAATTTAAATATCCGATACGATACGATGCAAATAATGGTAATATTGAGACTATGGTCTCATGGACGGTTTAAGATGTATGATTTGCTTTATATATTGCCTGACTAGCAATACGAGGACTTACTCCTGATATTATACTTGTGTTCTGATTTCGATGATTGTTTTATATAACGGTTTTAATAAACTCTATGAATTCACTCGGCATTCGCTGATATGATTTTTGCATGTTTTTATCTCAGGTACTTAAAGGTAATTTGGATGGAGATCAACTCTGATGACCCACATAATAAAAATTATTCATTCGATCTATGTTTTTTAAACTTTATGACTGTGTAATTTGGGGACCTGTTGTACACTTTAAAACTTTTATTTTGAATGAATGTATGTTAAACCTTGTACAACCATTTTTTTGCGTTGTCTATGATTGGAGTTATTGTGCTATCCCGTAACACTCAAATGACTCTTCCGCTGTACCGATATGAAATTTGAGAGTGTTACAGTTTGGTACCAGAGCTCTCGTTATAGAGAACGAAAGATTTTTAAAAACCAAGGTCTTGAACAAAAATTTTCAAAATCTTTTAACTTTACACACTTTTTTAAAATGTTTGAAGAAAATCTGTTGACTATAACAGTGCCAAAGATCTCCGACGTTACCAACAAGTCTTATTGAGAAGATATATATTTTGATATATATAATTTAATTTATATATATATATATATATATATATATATATATATATATATATATATATATATATATATATATATATATATATATATATATATATATATATATATCGTGGTTTCAGTATGTAACTGTTTAATAATTATTTTTATGCTAATACAAGATATATTATAAATGCAGATTGTCATGGCTGACCCTAATATTCCTGTAGAGAACCATGCTATTCTCGAACCTAATGTAGATGATAACCCTTATTTAGACTTAGTGGATTATGATGTAAATGAGGATATAGATGATGATGAGGAGGAACCATTTGAGGATCCCGAGCCCGAGATAGGACTAGGAGATCAGATTGCCCCTTAGGTTGAGGGTGTAGAGAATGAAAATGATAATGTTGGTATTGAGAATGATGATGAGATTGAGATAGATAATGTAGGTAATGAGGATGACGACGAGGATGTCGAGGAGGAGATATGTATAGATGATGAGGTTGATGATGATGATGAGGCTGAGCTTATTTTCCCTTATGACGTATACCCCCTCTAGTTGATTGGTCTGATTCTGAGTTTGAGCTACTTAGAGATGAATTGTCTGAATTGTCTGAATCTGATTCTAAATCAGAGGATGATGAGGATGATGATGCACCTGATGGTACCGATGGGATTGCTACTCGTAGGCATGTGATAGGAGAGTCATCTAGGGTTCGAGAGGCTACTCATATTGATGGTCTTGCACCTTGGGCCTTGAGACGTGATTTAGATGCTTCCCGTGTTCAGGGTAGTATGACAAATATTGGTTTAGGTGTTGTTCAAACTCATGTTGCTTATTTGGAGTCGAAGACTAAGGTTGGTGAGAAAGAGCGGGAATTGCTTAATTTGGATTTGACTGATGTAGAGCGTGGTTTGAATGAGGCGTTTAGGAGGTTATCTGTGTTAGAAAGTGGTGAGTTTGCTGAAATTAAAAAAAAGGTGAATACTATGGAGATTCAGTTGAGTGTAGCTCGTGCGATGCGTGAGATGGCTGAGAAAGAGTTGAATATATCTGTTGGTTGGAACAGTAGGTTTTATACTAAGATGGTCGAGAGAGGAGTGATTCGTAAGCACCCAGCTGAAGATGTGTCTTGTGATCGTCCGAAGAAGATACCGAAGACGATGGATGATGGACCATCTGGCGGTTCTCAGTAGACCAGTCTATCTTTAGTAGTTATCTTTGTATCTTTTGTATCTTTTGTAACTTTGACTGAACTGACTTATTAGTTAGTAGATCTAGCACGAATTTTGGGCCTGTATAGTGCTAGAAACTTGGATGTGGAATGTAATTAAGACAATGTGGTTGTTTCTGATCCAATGAAATATGTATCTTTGTCTTGAATTACATATCGTGCCTTATTTGTATCTTTATTATGAATTCAATCCATCTTATATGAATCCCTTGTTGGGTGAATGCTTAATATACTTTGAAATTGTGAAATTATAGAACCATGCCGCCCAAGAAAGCTGTGACTGAGGATGATGTACGTAGGATCATTGCGGAGCAAGTTGCCGAATCTATGACTGAATTTATGGCAAATGCTAGAAATAGAGCTGGTTGTAGTGGAGCTGGCGGTAGTGGAGCTGGCGGTAGTGGAGTTGGCGGTAGTGGAATTGGTGGTACTAATGTGAATGTAAATGCTAATAATGTGTATGCTAACGTGGGAGGAAATGTAGGAGGACTTGGACCTAATGCGCCTGTAGTCGGTGGTTGTACTTATGTGACGTTCATGAAGTGTGAACCTCTACCTTTTAATGGAACTGAAGGCGTTGTAGGATTAAGCCAGTGGATTAAGAAGATTAAGTTGGTGTTTCGGATTAGTAAGTGTAAGGAGGAAGATAAGGTGAATTTTTCTATGGCTACTCTTAATGGTCGTGCGTTGACTTGGTGGAACGGGAGAATTGCTTTCATGGGTATTGATGTTGCTAATGCTACTCCTTGGGATGAAATTAAGAAGTGGATGACTCTGGAGTTCTGTCCCCGTAGTGTGATCATTAGGTTGGAACAAGAGTTCATTCACTTGAGAATGAAAGGTGTGGACATTGATAGCTACACAAACCGATTCCATGAGTTGGCCTTGCTGTGTCCTCGATTGGTGGAACCTGAAGAGATCCGAATTGAGCAATATCTTAAAGGGTTAACCAAGAACATCAGAGGGGACGTGACATCATCAAAACCACTGACCATTAATGATGTTGTTCGGATGGCTTACCAACTCATTGGGCAAATAATTCAGGATAAGGAGGATGAAGCACGTACTGGTGAGAAAAGAAAGGGTGATGGCGATCGTGGAGATCGAGGTGATAATAGGAAGAATTTCAATCGCCGTCAAAACCAGAGAAAAGGTAATGCAAATTCTCGTACCAACAACACACCGCGCAATGATGAAAAGTGTCCTAAGTGTGGCAACAAGAGGCATGCTGGCGACTGCTGGAAGTGCCGAAATTGCGAAAAGCTTGGACACAAAGTGGAAAAGTGTAAGAGGGGAGTTATTTGCTTCAACTGTAATGAAGAAGGTCATAAGAAATCGGATTGCCCTAAGTTGAAAGCGATTGGACCTGGAAGAAACCCCCAGGGTGGTGCTTATCAACTTGGAACAGTCTAGGTTAAGAAAGAGGATCCGAATGTCGTTACTGGTACGTTTTTACTCAACAATCATTATGCTGTTGCTTTATTTGATTCGGGTGGTGATATGATCTTTGTATCCACTAAATTTAGTGCCCTTATTGACATTGAACTTGTTGAGATAAATACAAGTTACAAAGTGGAATTGGCTGATGGTAAATTAGTGAAAACTAATAAACTATTAAAAGGATGCTCTCTACATCTCTTAAACTATTCCTTTCCGATTGATTTGATGTTGATAGAACTAGGTAGTTTTGATATTATCATTGTTATGGATTGGTTATCGTTGAATAATGCTACTATTTTATGTGGAGAAAAGAAGGTTAAGATTCCTCTTAGGAATAGGACGTTAGTAATTGATGGTAGTCGAGGTGAATCCCGTTTGAAAATCGTTTTATGTATTAAAGTCCAAAAGTACATCAGGAACAGTTGGGAGCTATTCTTAGCTCAAGTGACTGGGAATGAGTCTAAGGAGAAACGATTAGAAGATGTACCTATTATCTGTGAATTTCCAGAGGTATTTCCTAAAGATTTACCCGGACTTCCGCCGATAAGGCAAGTTGAGTTTCGAATCGATTTAATTCCTGGTGCTGCACCGGTGGAACGTGCGCCTTACAGATTAGCACCTTCTGAATTAAAGGAATTATCTAAACAACTTAAGGAGTTGTTTGATAAAGGTTTTATTCGACCGAGCTCGTCACCTTGTGGAGCTCCAGTCTTGTTCGTTAAGAAGAAGGATGGATCTTTCCGTATGTGCATTGATTATAGGGAACTGAATAAGTTGACAATTAAAAATCGATATCCTTTACCAAGGATTGATGATTTATTTAATCAACTACAAGGATCTAGTGTGTATTCTAAAATAGATTTGCGATCTGGATATCACCAACTTCGCGTCCGTAAAGAAGATATTTAACTGCATTTAGAACTCGTTATGGACACTATGAATTTCAAGTAATGCCATTTGGGTTAACAAACGCACATGCGGTCTTCATGGATCTAATGAACCGAGTGTGCAAACCCTACTTGGACAAATTTGTGATCGTGTTTATTTAAGATATTCTAATCTATTCTAAGAATAAAGATGAACATGGAGAACATTTAAGGATTATCTTGAGCTTGTTAAAGGATGAAAAGTTGTATGCTAAGTTTTCGAAATGTGATTTTTGGTTAGATTCTGTGCAATTTCTGGGTCATGTGATTAACAAAGATGGAATTCATGTTGATCCTGCAAAGGTTGAAGCCATTAAAAATTGGTCTGCACCGACAACCCAACGGAGGTACGACAATTTTTAGGATTGGTTGGCTATTATAGGCGATTCATTAAAGAATTTTCTTTAGTAGCTAAACCCTTGACTAAGCTAACTCAGAAAAATAAACCTTTCATTTGAGGAAGTGAAGAAGAAGGAGCATTTCATATATTGAAGCAAAAATTATGTAGTGCGCCAATTCTATCATTACCCGACGGAAGTGAAGATTTTGTAGTATATTGTGATGCATCTCTTAGAGGTTATGGAGCTGTTTTGATGCAGCGAGAAAAGGTGATAGCTTATGCTTCTAGGCAATTAAGGAAGAATGAGGAGAATTATACTACTCATGATCTTGAGTTAGGACCTGTAGTCTTTGCTCTTAGGTTGTGGAGACATTATCTGTATGGCACCAAGTGTACGGTATTCACCGATCATAAAAGCCTACAGTATATTCTCGATCAAAAGGAATTAAATATGAGGCAACGAAGATGGATAGAGCTGTTAAGTGATTATGATTGTGATATAAAATATCACCCAGGAAAAGCAAATGTTGTTGCCGATGCATTAAGTTGAAAAGATAGAGAGCCTATAAGGGTACGTTCTCTAGTCTTGATCGTGCACAATAATTTGCCTGAGCAAATTAGAAATGCGCAAATAGAAGCCTGTAAGAAAGAAAATTTTGATAATGAAGGGTTTCAAGGAGAAGGAGATCCTTTAGAGGTTAGAGCTGATGGAGTGAAATGCTTAAGAGGTCGTATGTGGATACCTAAATTTGGAGGCTTAAGAGATTTTATTATATTGGAATCCCATAAATCTAAATATTCCATTCATCCTAGATCTGATAAAATGTATCATGATTTGAAGAAGTTGTACTGGTGGCCGAATATGAAAGCTGATATTGCTATGTATGTTCTTCAATGCTTGACTTGTGCAAGAGTCAAATCTGAACATCAAAAGCCATCAGGACTACTTCAACAACCAAAGATTCCTGAATGTAAGTGGGAGCGAATTACGATGAACTTTATCACTAAGCTTCCTAGAACATCATCTGGAAATAACTCGATTTGGGTCATTGTCGACAGGCTGACCAAATCAGCACACTTCATCTGGTTAAAGAGCAGTTCTCACTGGAGAAGCTGACTCGTATTTACCTTGAGAATGTTGTATGCAAGCATGGACTGCCTGTATCGATGATTTCAGATCGAGATCCTAGATTTGCATCGAATTTTTGGAAATCTCTCTAAAGATCTTTGGGAACAAATCTCGACATGAGCACTGCTTATCACCCCCAAACTGATGGGCAAAGTGAAAGAACGATACAAAAACTGGAAGATATGTTGAAGCTTTGTATGATAGGAAGTGTAGATCTCCTGTATGTTGGAGTGAAGTTAGGGATACCCAGCTCACAGGACCGAAATTGATCCGGGAGACTACGGAGATAATAGTTTAGATTAAGAATCGGTTGTTGACTGCCCGAAGTAGACAGAAAAGTTACACGGATGTGCGGCAGAAACCGATGGAGTTTGAAGTGGGTGACCGAGTAATGCTGAAAGTAAATCCCCGCTATATTGGACGCTTTAAGATTTTATCTAGATTAGGTCCGGTGGCTTACAAATTAGAGTTACCCCAAGAACTTCATGGTGTTCATAACACATTCCATGTATCTAATCTAAAGAAATGTTTAGCAGTGAGTGATGAGAAAATCTCGTTGGATAAGGTCCGAATTGATGTGAAGTTGCATTTTATCGAAGAACCCGTAGAGGTTATGGATTGTGAGGTAAAGCAACTTAAACAAAGTCGGATACCTATCGTCTAGATACGATGGAATTAAAAGCATGGACCAGAATTTACTTGGGAACGAGAGGATGAAATGTGGAAGAAATACCCACACCTCTTTGATTTCAATAAGAAACGGACATAAAAATGAAATGGATCACGAGGACGTTGATCCCTTTTAGGAGGAAAAGCTGTGACAATCTAACATTTTCAGGTAGTAAATTATTTTCTCGTATATTATTTTGAAATTTATTTTTGTGTTGGTTGATGAACTCACAATTTACGGATTGAAATTTGGGCTTACGTGCATAATTTAACGTCCTTTACGACTAAACCGGAAACCCTAGGATTACATATTTACGTTTTTGAACTCTGTTTTTGATGAGACAATTTTTATTAGATTTTTTTTGTGCCGTTGATTCATAATTTATAAAAATGTTTTCGTAAAACGAACCGAGGGCACACAAATCGAGGAAACTAGAACCAAGGAGTACCCGTAAATAAATGGGGATGAGACAAGATAAACTTGCCCCACCCCCACACCATGAGACGGCTAGCTTAGCCAACACCCCTTATGAGGTGTCAAGTTTACTTTATAAACTAGGACACTTGTCCTAGTTTTCTTTCCAAAACCATATACAACTTAAAACCACTAACACTAAACCATTTACCTCATTTTAGTACATGCAAAACACACAAATCCACTCATCTCTCCCTCCCCATTGCCGTCCAATCTACACTCTAAACACCCCATTTTGATCAAAATTTAACCATAAATCCTATGTTATTCATACATATGATGATGCCCTTTTGAAGCTCTATTGATTGGTGGTGATTATAACATCAAAAAAGAAGTTTCTTGGTGTCTTGGGGATGATTTTCTACAAGGAGTTTATAAAGATTGGTGATCTTGAAGTTGATATTGGTGTACCACAAGTTTTGTCCTCAAAAGTCAAGCCTTGATCTTAACTTTCATAATCTTGGTTGGTAACAAGATCATCCTTCCCATTTCCTTGTTATTTAGTAAATGTAAATTGTATTTTCTTTCTTAATGTATATGTATATGATGATATATTATGATAAAAGTATTTTGTGGGAATCATGTGTTGATAAAGTTGGTTAAAAAAATTGAAAACTACATGTAAAAATGTTTAAATCATGCTTAAAATAGTAGGCTGTATAAAACAGCAAAGAACCTTATGATAAATTGTTAAAATAGCTTGGGTAACTTAATATACAGTAAGATATAAGACTTGTACATATGTGAGAGTTGGACGCTCAATGGAATTCATAAAATGAGTGAGATATGATCAAAACAATATTGAAGTTCAAATCTTTATAGTCTTTTTTGGACAGACTGTTAGAGACATTTAGAAGTTGATTGAGCAGTAGCTAAAGTAGAGTTAACTGTATCACATATCATGTAGTTTGTGCTGCCCAAAAATGAGCTTCTATCTCCTTGTAGAACTCAAGATATTGTAAAAATGGTGAAAGTGAAATTCATAATCAGATTTGTAAAATAAATGTATATATTATAAAATTATCACTCAAGTAAAATTAATATAAAATGTATACCTAAAACTCACTAACTTAAATATTACATATAAATAAGTATGAACTTTAATAAATAAATGTAACATTTTATAAAAATGGCAACTTGATAAGTTTTATAAGATATAAAACTATATACATAAGTTTTACGTCTTTTCGGCTAAAACCAAAAGATTAACGTTTTCGTCAATTAAAACTTAGACGGTTGGACCCGTATAATGTAAACTTTTTACAACTCATATACTGATGTATAAGTACATGTTACAAGTAAAAACCGATAAAACCCGAGCTTTATAACATATGGACATTAACGGGCCAAATTAGCCTTATTAGACTATTAACCCTACTAATTTGGCTAAACACTAATGGACTTACTCATTGGGATTAAGCCACTTTGTCCCAACATGTGAGTATAGCGCTGATGTTAAAAGTATAAAATGGGCTAATATAATGTAATGGGCTTATCATGGGTTTATTGGGCCTTAACATGTAAACAAGTTAAACTAGTGAAACTAGTATAAAAATTTATCAACACATAACACTATAATGTTGAATAGAGATGTACAATCCCACTTGATCATCATCATATTTATAAAATCATCATATATATACATAGCTATTATTTTTATAAAGTCATTGGACAAAAGTCTAAGACCGAGTATTATTTATATAGGTTTCCGTGATCGAAGCACGCCCGTCACCGATAATCCGCCTTTCATAATCAACGTGAGTTCATAGCCTCACACTCTTTTAAATGTTTTATAAAATGTTTTGTAAACCCGCGAGGGAGATAACATGCTAGTTTTTGATAAAAAGAACACAAATAGTCCCGATGGTATGCTTAATGATATGGACCCGAATGATGCTATGACCCAATAAATGAGATGAAATGGATTATTAGTAGTTAGGTTATGTCACTTAAAGTCCCATTAGCATGAATTGTGAACTATCGGGATTTGGTAGACGCTTATGCATTTAATAGTACTATTTGAGAAAGATCACCCTAGTTCGCACCTTGACGGTTGATCCCCGTCGTACCACATTGATTGGTAAGCGAATTTATGTATGAAAAGATTTACATAGCGTGATTTTGTGACGACACGCTAACTTAGATGGGCAAATTGTTTGTCGGGTTCGTGGCCCGTTGTTTGTGATAGTAAGGTAACAATGTCATGCGGCTAATAATAATCCAATGTAATCTAAATATCCGATACGATACTATGCAAATAATGGTAATATTGAGACTACGGTCTCATGGACGGTTTAAGATGTATGATTTGCTTTATATATTGCCTGATTAGTAATACGAGGACTTACTCCTGATATTATACTTGTGTTCTGATTTCGATGATTGTTTTATATAACGGTTTTATTAAACTCTATGAATTCACTTGACATTCGCTGATATGATTTTTGCATATTTTTATCTCAGGTGCTTGAAGGTAATTTGGATGGAGATCGACTCTGATGGCCCACATAATAAAAATTATTCATTCGATCTATGTTTTGTAAACTTTATGACTGTGTAATTTGGGGACCTGTTGTACACTTTAAAACTTTTATTTCGAATGAATGTATGTTAAACCTTTTACAACCATTTTTATGCGTTGTGCATGATTGGAGTTATTATGCTATCCTGTAACACTCAAATGACTCTTCTGCTGTACGGATATGAAATTTGAGTGTGTTACATTGGTGTTATCATAGACCTTATCACAATTAAAGTAATAATGTGTCCCACCACAAGTATCACATGCCTCATGAATGGCATTGATAGTCCTAGTAGGAGGAGTGCTCTCTTTTAAAACGACTTTTTCCATTAAATCAACAAGTCTATCAATTTTGTTATCGGTTTGTTTAAAAACTTAAGTATACTCATCCAAAGAAATAGCACTAACTCCAATAGTACTAGTCACTTGAACCCTAGTTTTATTACTAAACACCTTGGCATTGTTTTCAATTATATCCAAAGCTACTTGTGTGGAGAATATTCCCCCCTAGAAGAATTTAGTAAATCTTGATCATTTAAGCTCAAACCATTGTAGAAATTAGTAATTTGGTGAATCAAGTCAAAACCATGATTAGGAAACCTCCTAATAAACTCCTTAAACTTATCCCATGCCTCACTTAAAGTCTCCACATATTTCTGATCAGAACGTATAATCTCATTCCTTAATTCCGTGGTACGAGAGGGTGGAAAGAAAGTGTTCACAAATTTCTTCTTTAAATCATCCCAAGTAAGAATACTAATAGATGGCTCCTTGTCAAGCCAAATCCGGGCATGCCCCTCTAAGGAGAAAGGGAAGAGCAATACCCTAATCGTATCTTGTGGAACACTATTGTATATGACTTTATTGGTTAATGACAAAAATCTCTTAATGTGATTGTGTGGGTCATCCATAGAACGTCTAAAAAATAGGGTGGTAAAAACCATCTAAATAATCCCAGTCTTAAGCTCAAAACTGTTCGCGCCAATATCAGGATCCACAATCGCGTCAGCATCGCCATCCACATGGGATTTCAAAATCTTGATCATAGGCCGATTATCCGTGGACACGTCAACGGCTCGATTCTCAAGATCGGCTTGTTGTGTCATAGTATGTCTATTCTTCTTGGGAGGAAGTGATACACCAGGTGGTATGTTTGCACGCGCGTGGGTGCGCATGCAAATAAAAACCAAGGAGTAAGGGGAATGCCTTTAGTGACTTTGAGAGGGAATGGTTACCCAATCGAGGTGCAATAGGTAATATCCATAATATAATATAATACTTGGGTGGCACATCACTAGCTACTCTCACTTTCAAAAAATCACAAGGGAGCTGAGGAACGAGGCGCCGCGAAGCACGTAAGAGCCTTCTCCTTTCGAATGTGAAATACACTCTCATTATACCCCCCCACACACAGTGACTTATTTCTCTAGTTCAAGTAATTCGTAGTATTTATCTATTGTGCCTTAATTTGTTTGATCGATACGCGTGAAAAGCACCGGAACGCCGTTAATCAGGGTGTATTGCAAAGCAATACTTATGGAGATAGGTAAATTGGTTGTTCTTATCTACATATACGTATTTACATATAGTAATAAAGGAAAATATTTTTGTATTTTTTAAGAGAATAATATTCACAAGAGTTAGAAAATGGAGTAATATATATAGTAGTACTAGCTAATATTTTTGGTGTAACTCTTTAGGAAAAGAGTTACTTTTGGATTTTTTATTTTTGGTGCAATTCTTAGGAGATAAATTGCTTTTGTGATTTTTTTTATTTTTTTGTATTTTTATCTTTTTTATTTTTTATTTTTATATTTTTGATTGCAACAAAAAGTAATGTTCAAAATTGAACGGATCCCAAAATCCAATACGTCTCACGAGAAACCGTCAATCGTAACGACCACAAATCGGTAGCGGCGCCATTTTAATATTCGTTTTTAGTGTAGTTTGTTTTCCTCGAATCGAGTCGAATTGATATCAAGTTTTTAACAAGACTTAATTGTTTTTTGTTACAAAAGATTGTCTGGTATCTATGTTTAATAAGCACAAAGCACGTAAAAAGTAAAAATATCAACTAGTACGTATAATACGATGCTAAAAAAAATTTCACGTATAACATTTAAAGCACAAAGTACAAATTGTAACTAAATGAAACAAATTTAACAAAACTAAACAAAATAACAAACTACAGGGACTGAATGTAAAATAACTGAATATTAAACTACTAAAACTGAGTTTAACAACCTAACAAACTTGGAGGTCTATACTACAAATAACATAAAGTGTAACTAATTTCTTATAGATTGCAACTAACTATCAAGATGGAGGACCAAACTACAATTTTCACTAAAATAAACCAAAAACGGGTTCAAGCTTATCAATAAGCTGGCTAGAGCTTATTTCTCAACCAAATGAGCTGAAACAAATTGCAAAATGATCTAAATGGAAAATTAGCTAGGCAAAACCAATTTCAACTCTTGAGATAAGCTGAATAAGCTATTTGAATATAAGCACTTGTGACAAAAGTTGAGATAAGGATTCTGGCTTATCCTAATAAGCTGGATTTTTGCCAGATTAAAAAAAACCTGAGAAAAATGAGGTCTATCCAAGAAAATCTCCAAAAAGCACTAAAAATAAGCTAATACGACTAGTTGACCAAATCATCTTATTTGACCAAAAGTTTGACCAAGTTTGACTTTTCCAAAAAGCTTTCTAGGGACTTATTTTGACTTTTAGAATGATTAAAAGCACTTTTTGTTAAAGAGAATAAGCTAGAAATCACTAAAAAGCTAAACTGATGAACTTATGAAAAGCTAGTGGAAAACAGTTATATTAAGCTACTTTTAAGGAAGAATGCTGGCTTATCTAATAAGCTATTTGAAAAACTTACAACTACAAACTTATTCTCTAAAGTGCTGACATTCCAAAATGCAAAAGCTCAAAAGCTTACTCCTAAGATACTAAAAGATATTTGATGATAGAGGTGACTGTTTGGACTAAACAATCTGACCTATTCTTTTAGACTACAGCTTGCCTTTTTGACTAATAAAACTTGACTTTTAATGACTGGAATGCTATGTCTTTAGCTAAAGAATGAAGTTGTAAACAACATGAAACAATTCAACATGAATCAATCACTGAAACACCTATATCGAAACACTCTAATCAGCTAGCAGGTGAGATTTATCAAAGCAATTTTAAGATCTACTTCAAACTGAATAAAAACAGATATAAACCTAACAAATTCAGATAAAAAGAAACTAGTATTAGCAGATTGCAAACATTTTCTATCACTACACCACTAAAGAGCATTTTACAACAGATGTTTGCAGAAAGTGTAAAAAATGCTTAACTATTATCATTCAGGCCAGTCCTTTGATGTAGAGATTACTTAACATTAAATCACTAAACACTGTTCATCATCATCTCCAATGATCACATATAACATCAACAGGTCTTAAAATTCAGAATTCAAATCAAACGGCTACGGTTCTTTTCTACAAAGTTCAACATAAATTTATCTCCGATCGAAAACATAGCTATCTAAGCATAATCACAACATCAAAACTCTATAACAATGACATAATCAACATATATCAACAGGATCAAGATGAATTGGTAATTGCAGAAATTAAAGATGAATCAAACTTGAGATTGAAAAGTAATGCTTATTGAATTGACTATGAAATGTAGTACATTTGGAGGTGGATTACATCAACTAACCTATACTACAACTGAAATTGTTACTGTAAAGGCTATAGTTACAACTGTGTGAAAATGGCTAACTAACTGTCTAATTAACTACTTGTGTAAAATAAGGTTTGAGTGTGGTATTTATATAAGAGCTAGTGAGGTGAGGGGGTGATTAGTCGACGTGTCATGATGAATTAGAAACTGCCACCTGGAAAAGTTAGTTAGGGTTCTTAGTGGTTTTTTGGGGAAATTAGGGGTTTTATGTAAAGTGATTAATATTGCAATTAAGTGATGTTATTGTTTTCGCCTTGTCTAAACTATCAACTTTCCTTCTTTATGCTTCCACTGACATAGCTTCTATCATCCTTGAATCAATGATGTAATGATTGATGACGTGGATGGTGCTGATTGGTGAAGATAATATCATTATCCAAAAGAATAGTGTGATCCGTGTGCTATGCAATAAAAGCCCCTCATTGGCTAGGATGTATTAGTGAGGATTAATAATAAAATTCACTGTTGAGATTTTGGAATTAATGGCATTTAATTCCCAATCTATGTGTTATGCAATACTCAAATCCCATTGGACTAGGTGGCAAGGTGTAACAAAACTTTGGCAGTTTGGCAGATTTGGCCCCTTTGTTTATAAAAACTTGATCTTGTTCCATTTCAACCTTTGATATTTGGAAATCAACAACAATGGCCCTTGAATCTTCATGCCTTTTACATTATGAGCTCCATTTTGTCTTTTTCTTCATAATTCTTCAAGAAATCCCGTGTTTGCTTCGTTTTGTACCTTTTTGCCTACAAAAGCACAAATACCCGCATAATTTCGACTTTTAAAGTATAAATGTGTAACTTATGGCTTGTTTTAGTGATTTTATAGGTTATTAATGATGTGTGTTTTCACACTCATGAATAAATAAACTAGGGGTGTGTTTTGAGGGTGAAAAAAACATAGAGAAATGAAATTAGCTCTAATTCTTTTGTTTGGTATGTTAAAGAAAAAAAGGGAGACTTGATATTCCTTCGAATTCTTTGTAGTGCTATTTTGTATCTTTATTTCCATCTTTTTTTGAATGGAAATGATTTTACATATGTGTTGTGTTTTTAGAAACATGTGTTGTGTTTAATTAAACATACCAAAGAGCTGCTAAAGATTCAATCTTTTTTATAAAAACTATGTTAGCCACGTTCAATTTAAATAAACAACTAATGTTTTTATCTTTTTAGTTTTGTATTTTATAATAAAAATTAATTTTGGTTATTTTTAATTAATTTTTTAATTAATGCAAAATAGATATTTTAATTTATTATCATGTCTTAATTTTTTTTTGTATTGCTTCATTTATTTGAAATATTTTACAAATAAACTGAATTCTTCGAGGTTAATTCTTTGTCATTATCAAACAATAGAATTGAAAAGAAAACTCAATAAATTTCATTTCTTTAAATTTTATTCTCTGCTTCATTTCTAATATCTAAAATTCTTCCGACTAAGTGTGCCCTAAGAAAACATAAATCTATTTAAGGTACGGTACATCTAATGTTTTACAACAAGGATTTACACACGTGTTACGATGAAACGTTTGCGTCGTGTTGTATGTGTTGTAAATGTATGTCTTTTGTTGAGGAGGATTTTTGGTATTAGTAGAATGAGTATTAAAAAACTGGAGTAGTGAGGAGCCGCTACTTTAGCCATTATTGTTCATATACATAGCGAACCCGAGCCAATTCTTTTCCTTTTCCCATTTGTTTTCCCCTCTTTATAAGCTTCCTTGTCCATTCTTTTCTTTTTCCCATTTGTTTTCTCCTCTTTATAAGCTTCCTCGCCAATTCTTTTCCTTTACCCATTTGTTTTCTCCTCTTTATAAGCTTCCTCCACCTCTCAACAAATCTCCACATCTTTTATACAGTAAAGAAATATTTTATGAAAAATTCATACGTTGAAAAAATCAATTCTTCATTTTATTAGTAATATTTTTTAACTAAATACCTTTTTTAGAATTTTAAATAATAAAAATCAATTTATTTTCAAATTTTGGTGAATAAAATTGATGAAAATAAGATGATATAAAAATATAGATGTCAAATTCGTGAAAAACAAAAAAACTTATAATTTATATATTTCTTCAATAATTTCAGAAAGTAAGAAAATACTCTCAAACTTTATAATATGTATATTTTATATCTTAAACATACAAAATACTCTTACACTTTTATGTAGAACCACATACATAATTCGTAGTTGTACTAATATCACAATTACAAAACATTAAGCATGAGAAATTTTTATTTATATGTATTAAAATGAAATATTAAAAAAATAATTTATGTGTAAGTCGCGTGTGTGCACGCTACTTGCACGCTACTTATAACTAGTACCTCCACTAGACTTTAAAAACGATTGAAAGCTACACTGAAGGAAGTTATTAGCTACAACTTGAACAGATAAATATAAACACAAAATATAAGCAACCGTAGACCATGAACGCAAGTAATAAATTGTAAAGACAGTCCAAAAGATACATTGGGAAAAGTTATTTAGTAAATCTTGAAGAATTAAGAAAAGCATAGGCGTATGCCGCATGCGTAAGTATATAATAACTTCATACGAACCCAAGCTTCAAGATCATCGAGAGACGAATCATTCATAGCAGTTGATTAGCTTTAAGGTTGTAATCTCTAACACTAAGTGAGAATACTCGTATTATTTACTATAATAATATTGAAGTTGTGGTAATATTATTTTTCTTACATTATTGGTTTATTCAAAACATTCTTCTAAGATCATAGACAAGATTTCACATTCTCTTTAATATTTTTAAGGTTTCTACTAAGGTTAACTTGGATTTATCCAAAGTAACCTAACTTTTAAAAAATAAAGAAACGATCTAAATTAAGATCAACACAAAACATAAAACATAAATTTGAGATATTCTACTTTAGCATCAAGTATGTAATATCAAATTTTCTTCATCAGTAATCATTACAAAGTCTACAGAATGAGAGATTCACGAGATGGTTAACACATTGGTTTAAAGGAAATAATATTATAAAGTGTTTAACCATTTAGCTTCAAGTCGCATGTATTTATTGTTCCCCATTGGGTAATAAAAAATAAATGAAAAGACGTACAAGATGTTCAAGTTGAAGACAAAGATCAGCTTGGAATCATTTTAATATTTTTTCATCGTCAAAAAGGAAAGATTGTTGGGTATTATATCCATTTGATGATACAAAAGATAAACTGATTATGATACATTATAAGTAACAAGGACCAAGGTCGATGGTATGATCTTTTGAGTATAGTGGAAATAATATACGTTATATATGAATTCAATAAGGTAATTCTCTTTAGAAAAAAGAGAATAAACTTACAAAAACTCACAAAGACGGATATTTTCATTAGGAGTAATTCCCGGGTCGTTGTTGATCGGCGAAATTTTGAATTTGAAACAATCGTTTAGGTTTGTACAATTAACAAGAATGATTTTAAGAGTTTTAATTTGTTTTCTAAGATCCTACGTTTTGAAAATTAAGGCACATTAAAATTCTTAAAATACGCAAAACCCGTAAATCACGCAAATCAAGACGAAAATGGAAATTTCTTAAAATTCAAAATCTAATTTATTTTTATTTATTAAACTTAAAAAATAATAAAAATCAATAATAAAAGTTTACTGGGCCAGGAAGCCCAATAACAACTAAAGCCCAAATATAATAATAGGTTAAAACGCCCGATAAGAAAAGTAATAAGAAAATAAAAATCTAAAAAGATAGAAATGTTTTTTATTTTTATTTTGAGCAACTTTTATAAAAGAACCCTGACTTGAAAATAAGCAGATAGTGCTAAACGAACTAATAACCTATAAAAATAAGCCAGAAAGAGCAAAAATCTGCCAAATGACAAGAAATTTAACACACAATCCTATTTTAGCTTAACAAAGATATAATAAGTTGAAAGAACCAAAAACAATAAGCAAAAACATGTTTTAGGATAAGACAAATAGTTGTGATGACTACTTAGACTAAACTAGAGCACACCAAAATTACACACAATTTTTAAGAAGTGGGAAAAATGATTTCTATGAAAAGATTTCCAAAACAAGCTGACAAAATAAGCTACAAATCCGTAATAAGCGAAAATAGCTTATTATATCTAGTCCTTGCGAAATACGTTTACAAAAGGAACTGGTCCTAAAATCTTTACAAAAAAGACCCAAGGGCACAGTTGGTTAGAGTGAGGTGTGTAAAGATGGTTGAAGGGGTAGAGGTCACAGGTTTGAGCTCATGCTCACATGTGACTTCCCCCTTCCTAATTTTTCTTTTTTTTAAACTTTTTAATAGAACTAGATTCTAAGCTAACTTATTTATCAATTAAAAAAGTGACGGAATCCAACAATTATCAAATGATGAAGAAATCAAATGCTCAGCTACACATGAACACCATAAGCTATATACAACTTTATGCTTATATAATCTTGATTAACTTAAAGAAAATCATAACACAATCAAACTGATGCATAAATGAAATGTCGACATGATTGAATTTCACATTAGTATATTAGCATTCCAAATATTCGAATATTAGAGTGTCACTAAGGATTGAACTCTTCTATCCATAGAGAATACCTGAAGATAATATACACAACAGTTTACACATTTACATGTTCTACTTGACACTATTTTTACTAGCTTGTGTCCTATCCTTCAATAAGCATATCAAAGCCAAGTCCCAAACTTCTTGAAGCAGCTAAACTTCATGCTTATATAGGTGATCTTTTCTTCTTGCACCGGCACATGCAATTTGTCAAAAGATCATTAAGAAATATAATTTCAACCTCCTTTACTTGCAGTTCTGAACACATACCGTGGGATGATGTAATTATGCGTTCCAAATCTAAATATCAAGCTTTCCACATTGAATTCAGCACCTAACATTGCGTTAGGTGGGAATTGGGTATCTTGATACAAGGATTTTATTAGGTGGACTTTAAACCCATCCCAATAGCCGCCTTGCGCACGAGATCTCTAACTAACCCTTTGGTTAAATGGTCGGCTAAATTCAACTGAGTTTTCACAAACTCCACGGATATCACACCATTCATGATAAGGTCACGAATCATACTATGTCTAATACCTAAGTGTCTAGACTTACCATTATACACATAACTATAAGCCCTAGCCAAGGTAGAAGCACTATCACATCTGATAGAAATGGTAGATACCGGTTTAGGCCACAAAGGAATTTCATAAACCAAATTCCTTAGCCATTCAGCTTCTTTACCAGCAGCAGCCAAAGCCACAAACTCTGACTCCATAGTTGAGCTTGTAATACAAGTCTGTTTCTTAGAAGCCCAAGAAATAGCACCTCCTCCAAGTAGGAATACCCAGCCACTCGTAGACGAGTGATCCTCCATGTTGTTAATCCAACTGGCATCTGAGTAACCTTCTATCATAGAAGGATAACCACTATAAGTTAAACCAAAATTCATTGTTCCTTTCAAGTATTGAAATACTCGAGTAAGAGCTTGCCAATGTAAAGCACTAGGATTGCTAGTATACTTACTAAGCTGTCCTACAGCAAACACTATATCCGGCCTAGTGCTAATCATGGCATACATAAGACATCCAACAGCACTAGAGTATTCTAGCTGAGACACTGCAATTCCCTTATTAGGAATCAGTTTCACAGTAGAATCAAATGGAGTATGAGCAGGAATGCAATCAACAAAGTTAAACTTTGCTAGTATCTTCTCAATATAATGAGATTGAGAAATCGAGATACCATTGTTTCCTCGTTTAATTCTAATACCAAGAATCACCTCAGCCTCCCCCAGATCTTTCATATCAAACTTAGATGACAAAAATTCCTTTGTCTTATCAACTTGATCTTGGTCAGTGCCAAAGATCAACATGTCATCTACATATAAGCAAATGATTACTCCCTTACCAGAAGCATCAAACCTGCTATACACACATTTGTCAGATTGGTTTAAACAAAAACCATTAGACAACACCACATCATCAAACTTTTGATGCCATTGTTTTGGTGCTTGTTTTAGACCATACAATGATTTCTTCAATTTACATACCTTGTTTTCATGTCCAGGCATCACAAACCCTTCAGGTTGTTTCATGTAAATTTCTTCATCCAAATCACCATTCAAGAATGCAGTTTTCACATCCATTTGGTGAATAACAAGATTGTTTATAGCAGCAATAGCTAATAACAATCTAATAGTGGATATCCTGGCAACAGGAGCATATGTATCAAAGAAGTCAATTCCCTCCTTTTGTCTAAAGCCTTGGATTACCAATCTGGCTTTAAACTTATATATGCTTCCATCCACTTTCATTTTCCTTTTTAGGATCCATTTACCCCCTAATGCCTTGCATCCAGGAGGTAAATCAACTAATTCCCAAGTATCATTTTGCATGATGGAATCAATCTCACTTTGTATTGCTTCTTTCCAGAAGGCAACATCCCTAGACGCCATTGCCTCACTCAAGGTCTTTGGATCCTCCTCAACAGTGAAACAATATTCACGTAGAGATACAGTCTTATCTCTCGTTCCTTCAACCAAATAAAGTTGAAAATCAGAACCAAAAGACTTAGCTTTTCTTGTTCTAGTGCTTTTCCTAGGAACTGATGGACCAGGTACATCATGTGCACCTTCAGTCTCATCTTCAGCTATCTCACTTGAAGATGGCTGAATCATACCTCTTGGTCTAGGTATAGATGAAAAACGTTCTTCATCAAATATTGCATCTCTTGACTCAATTATAGAGTTCACCGACACATAATCATTAGGTTCTATAACATAAAACCTGTAACACTTAGAATGCTCAGCATACCCAATGAAGATACAATCTATACCTTTCTCACCCAGATTTTTCATCTTGGGCTGAGTCAACCTTACAACTGCTCTACAGCCCCAAACCCTTAAATAAGCCAAATTCGGTACCTTCTTGGTCCAAATTTCATAAGGAGTTTGTTTGCTATGTTTGTTTGGAGTTCTATTCAGAATATAACAGGCTGTCAACATTGCCTCACCCCAAAATCCTTCACTTAGTCCAGAATAGGATAACATGGAATTCACCATTTCCTTTAAGGTCCTATTCTTCCTTTCTGCCACACCATTCTGTTGTGGTGTGTAAGGAGCCGTGGTTTGATGTATTATTCCAGTAGATTGGAAATAAACTGGATCATAATACTCACCACCACGATCAGTACGAAATACTTTTATTGAATTTTGTCTTTGAAGTTCTACTTCTTGTTTATAAATTTTAAATTTATCAAGAGCTTCATTTTTAGCATGCAAAAGATATACATAACAATATCTAGAAGCATCATCAATAAAAGTAATAACATACTTATTTTGTCCTAGTGAAGGATTGGCATGAAAATCACATAGATCACTATGTATGAGATCTAATACATTGCTTTCCCGATTAACACCCTTAAAAGGTTGTCTAGTAATCTTTGTTAACATACAAGTTTTACAACTTTTATTTGTCATGTCAAAAGCAGGTATTAGACTCATTTTAGCCATATCTATCATTCTCCTGTAATGAACATGTCCTAGTCTAGCATGCCACAATTCAGAATTACTTACATCATTACTATGACCAGAAGTAATCATACAAGTAGAAGCATTAAACAAAGGATAATTTAGATTTAATCTAATCATTCCATTACATACATAACCAAATCCAACAAAAGTACCATGTCTTGACAAGATATACTTGTCACTTTACAACACCTGTTTGTAGCCACACTTATTCAACACAATTTCAGAAACGAGATTCTTTCGAATCCCGGGTACATACAACACATTATCTAAACATAAAGTTTTTCCAGAAGTGAAAGTTAATAAAACACGCCCTATTCCTTTGATTGGTTCAGTAGCAACGTTTCCCATCTTTACAAATGATCCATCTTCAATTGATTTACAGGCTTGAAACCAACGAAGATCCTTGCAAACATGACTTGTTGCACCCGAATCAACCCACCAAGCAACATCATCATCCTGAACATAAAATGCATCAGAAATAACAGAAACATAATGTAAATCATTATCAATATTATGAATAAGATCAGAATTATAACCTTGTTGCTTTTCTGAATCCTTAGACCCATTTGAACCAGCGCCTTTTTTGTCCTTAGAGCGACAATCCTTCTTCATGTGACCAGGTTTGCCACATTTCCAACAAGCCCCCACAACCTTCTTGTTGCCAGACTTATTGTCACCACTGTTGTTGTACTTACGTTTGTTCTTATTGTTGTTTGAATTCTTGGCTCCATCTCCTTCAACCATGTTGACAGAAGATGACCCAATTTGGTTCTTTCCTTTAGGGTTATTTTCAAGTTCCTGAGTTCTTAACCCTTCCTCAATTCGGAGAGCACTACCGAGTTGAACCAAATTTAATTCTTCCTTCTTATGTTTCAAACCATGTTTGAACTCTTTCCAAGAAGGGGGCAGTTTATCAATGATAACTGCAACCGAGATGGCCTCATCCATCAACAATTTGTGTTGGGTAATCTGTCCCAGAATCCTTAACATCTCATGATATTGGTCCATTACAGATCTGGAATCAACCATTCTGTAATTCATGAAATTGCTTACCAGAAACTTCTTTGCAGAAGCATCTTCAGCCATGTATTTGGATTCTAGAGACTCCCACAGAGCCTTTGCAGATTCAGTATTTTGATAGATATCAAAGAGTGAGTCAGACATACCATTCAGAATATGACCACGGCATATGTAGTCGTCGTTTTCCCACTTCATCCGCTGCCTAGTGGTTTCCAGCGTTTCATCCTCCGACCATTCGGGACTTGGTGTATTCAGAACATACACAACCTTCAAAGTGGTAAGAAGAAAGTGCATCTTCTTCTGCCAACGACGAAAATCCTGCCCCTCAAACTTAGCCAACTTATCGAACTTACTCGTCATGTCCTTCACAGATTCACCATTCGCCATGATCACAGAATACTTTGATCTTTGTTAGAAATATGGGTGGATCAAATAATCTGAGAGTCGTGTCAAACACTTTCAGATCAAAGTATTTCGATGGTTCTATCGAAATCTCCAATCGGATAAAACTCAGATTCGAACTGTGTATGTGTTATTGTTGTTATGAATCAGAACCAGAAAACCATAGAGCTTATATGACCAAAACCTGTATCTTTCGGTTGTAACTGTCAAAACAGTTATTGTAACCAAACTGACACTTTTAACAACGGCGCTGCCCCTTGGACCCTGCCAGGGGCTGCCGCCCCTTGGACCCTGCCCAGGGGCGCTGCCCCCGGACCCCCGTCGTACGGGGGCTTCGCCCCCGTATGATAACCGTAATAATGTCATACAAGTGTGCACTCCGCACAACCCCGACTTGATGAACGTTTATCACGATTACACATTGGTCAACAAAGTAAATCCATTACACTTAAATCATTATTGATAACACAAAATCACCAACACTTTATGCTCAAATTTTGTAAGCTACAAAGTCTTAATAACAAATCAAATAAGTTAAACTTACACAAACAACATTAGATCAATCTCTGGTCTACTGTAATTCAAAAATTCAAGTGAAATTAACTACTATAGTATGCTAGGATTTGACACTAAAGTGACAATATTTTTGAGGATTTTTGTGACTATTTTATTCAAAAGTCCTCAAACTCACTTGAAAACTTTTGTAAAAATCTATGCAACTACAAATATTACATCTAACAACAAAATTAACACAAAATCAGACACAAAATAAACCAACACCTATGGTGAACACACTAGCAGCTATGATCTAATGCATTATACCATAAGTTAACTCACATCAGATAAAAACTCAAGCACAGTGGATTACAAGCTAGATGTCAACTAATAACAAGCTTTAACAAAATTCTACCAACCTACAAAATATATTAATGACCTTATGATAACAATTTAAGTTTATCCCAAACACCACTTACTCTATCTGTTCAATTTTATCAAAGGTAAAATCGTTTTGATTGATCAAATTGACAAATCATGTTTAATTAACATATAACTACACCATTAACAATCCTAAAACCAACTATGATCTATTAATTTAAACAATTTGAGATTATGCAGATTCCACTATATATGAACACAGTTTATATCCAATTCCCATTAATATGAAATTTAAGTGATCTAACTTACAAACAAATTATAACTATCTTATAACTAACACATCCGAACTCTTAGAACATCAAATCCATAGCTACACCAACAGATCAAGAACAAAGAACATCAACACATGTTATTAAGTGACTTAACAATAAGCTATATCTAGACTATAATAACGTAAAACAAATAAAAAACAACATAATATTAACATCTTTAAAGCAAACAAAACAGCAAATCAACAAGTGCATTAGCAGATTATGAAGATTAAAGATAAAATAATAATTGAGCTTTGTCGTTTCTTAAATAAGGCTTTAGCTCCATAGAGCTCTAGTCTACAACTCTAGCCTCAATTATTGAGCTTATTCCATAGGGTTTCATCCAGCTTAAAACCTCTTCTATACGTGGAATAAGCTCTTACCCATTTTGTGTTTTTTGGATTTTTTAGCTTAAAGTAGTAAGGCAGTGAAAAAATAAGCTATAAAGAAGCGTATTTATCCGCTAAGAATGAATAAATGAAGTAACAAGTTATTATTAAAACTTGAAAGTAAATAAGTGAGACTGAATTTGCATAAAAGTAAATGAGACAAGGAAATTTAAGCTGAAAACGAAATTTTATTGATTCAGATTTTATACAAAGCTTTAAAAAGGAAATTACAACATAAATTCGACACTAAATTTTAAGCTAAAAGGGATGATCCTCTGATGCATATGGTGAGTATTTATAGCTGAAATAGGAGAAGCTCCTCTTGGATTCCATTGAGATGCCATCTTATCACCACATGATCATTCCAATCATGATCTTCTAATTTCTACTATTGGATCATTTTGTGTAAAATGGGATTGTCAAGCTGACATTCCATCTTTTTTCCCCTTTGTGCTTCTTTTCCATCGTTTTATTTACAAATTTCCCATTTGAGTGTGTTTGTCTGATTTTGTGTTAGATGTGTGTAGGCATCCACCAATCATTTAATTTGGTGACGTGCTTCTTGTGCCAACATGTAGCTTCGTACTAAGAATCATTTTTCCATGCTCCAACTTAACTCTTTAAACTTGGATTAAAACACTTGAAGATTAGGGTTTATACCCAAACACTATAGCAAGAACAAATTCTCTTTTCCCAGTTATATTTTGCATCCTATATACCCATCTATATAGAACATGAAACAATAAAAGAAAAAAGCAATCAATCTCAACCATTCATTTTTTTCATTAAAAAATAAAAAGTCATCTTTCACATTTTTCTTAAAAACACCATATCTTCCAAACGATAAATCGTCAAATTACGAAAAATACACCATTGCTACGAAAAAATTCTTATCTTTTAGTAGATAGGCACTTTGATATATTTTTGACGGTTTTTTATTATTGCGATTTTTGACTATAAAAATCACATGTAATTCGGAAAAATTACTTGTGATTTTTTTATAAAAAAATTATTTTTTTTACAGAATAAAGAAATAACTTTTATTATTATTTATTAGTGTAATTATTTACATAGTCGAATGTAAACACGTAACAAGTTACGCCACTAGCTTTTTCATATAGTTTCGATGATTTTTTGTTAAAATTTTCGTCAAAAAAATTACACATAATTTGTAAAATTACTAGTAATTTGTAAAATCAATTGTGATTTGTATTTCTAAAATGCATGTGTGATTCCATATATCGCATGTGATTTCATAAATTTACATGTGATTCAAGCATTCTGAAACCGCAACTTTTTCTAACAAACCCACATTAGATGAATCACATTTGATTTTTTTAATCATGTATTATCTGTTTTCATTTATGTAAAATATATAAATCACGTATGATTTTAGAAATCCTTAAATTGTAAATGATTTTACAAATTCACGTGTGCTTTATAAAGTAATAAATCACATGTGATCCGTGAGTGCGGAAATTAAAAAAAATCATCGAAAGTACATAGAAGTACGTATCATTAAAAAGAAAATTTATCACAAATCACATGTGATTTGGTAAAAATCATGCCATTTGACGCAAATCACAAGTGTTTGAAAAAATTACTTACGGTTTGGCGAAAATTATGATTTTGGATTTAGTATAAGTAACTTGTTATTCGGATCAATCACATGTAATTATCATTAAATCACATGTAATTTAAGCAGAATTACATGTGATTAAAATAAACTCATAACTAATTTTAAAAGCAAATTTGCTTTATATATTTTACATGAATCACATGTAAAAACACATAGAGAATCACATGTAATTCAAGTAAAATTACATGTGATAAAAAATCACATGTAATTCAGAAGCCAGTTTACTTTGTATATTTTATATGAATGACACAAAAAATTTTTTATATATTGACAGAATTACATGTGATTTAAACAAAATCATACGTGATTCATCTAAAGTGGGTTTGTTAGGCGAAGTTAAGGTTTCGAAATGTTTGAATCACATGTAATGCAAGCAAATTCCATGTAATTATCATCGAATTACATGTGATTTAATACAAGCAAAATCACATGTAATTATCATCGAATTACATGTAATTCAAGTAGACAATTTAATATATTAACAAGATTACATGTGATTAAAAAAATCACATGTGATTCATCTAAAATGGGTTTGTTAGAAGAAGTTAAGGTTTCAGAATGCTTGAATCACATGTAATGCAAGCAAAATCATATGTAATTATCATAAAATCACATGCAATTCAAGCAGAATTACATGTGATTCAAACAAAATCACATGTAATTTAGAAGCTAATTTGTTTTATATATTTTATATAAATGAAAACAGATAATACATAATTAAAAAAATCACATGTAATTCATCTAATGTGGGTTTGTTAGAAAAAGTTACGGTTTCGGAATACTTGAATCACATGTAATGCAAGCAAAATCACATGTAATTATCACCGAATCACATGTAATTCAGAAGCCAATTTGTTTTACATATATTTTTTGGGTAAAGGGGACTTCACCCCGGTAAAATGAACATATTTTATATTAATGGCAACAAACATTTTAATATATTGACAGAATTACATGTGATTCAAACATTTTAATGTAATTCACATAAATCACATGTGATTTTAAAGTAATAACGGAAATATTTTTGTCATTTAATAGACTGTTATTTTTTTTTGGGTATACCTAGGTTTCCAACTCGACATTGCGAGCCAACTAATCCCAGGGCGACTATTCTTTTGGATAGCCCGGAGTCGTCGCAGGTGAACCTCAATGTGATTCTCGTCAAAAAAACACACGTGATTTTCACAAATAGCATGTGACATTACAAATTCAAATGTGATTTTTAAAATAATAAATCAAACATGAGTTTTCGAGAATCACATGTAATTTCGAGAATCACATGTGATTTTTTTTACGAAAATTTTTAAAAAAAGTTCGCCGAAAGTATATAGAAGTACATATTTATAGAAAGATAATTTAATTCCCGTCGTGAAGGTATAATTATTTTTTCATAACGATTAACGCTTTGAGAGATATTTAATTTTTAAGAAATATGATGAAAGTGTGTTTTCTTAATTAAATTTAAAAAGACTAATGTACACCAGTAGATATGATTTAAATAGATGATGGAAATTGCTTCCTTTATTCTTTTTTGGATGCATGTTCATTAGGGAACTTTTGTCTTATACCCATTGCCTTTTCTTTTACTCTATCGTTGACTTGGGTCTAGTTAACCCGTTTGGACCTCATTTGGACTAATAACTCTCAAAATATTGCTTCGCACACATTTATAAATCCAAATGGGTTTCAAAATCCCATTAAGGCATAAGAGGCCCATTGAAACAAAAAATAAGCCCATTTATACTTGAATTCGTCACTTTGAGCTTTTAAGACAATTTCTAATAAAATAATACTAATGGGCTTTTAAGGCCCATTAAGCACATATTAGGCCCAACAAGAGATTTACAAGGCCCAATAAGCATGTCCAAAGCCCATTAAGCTTGTTTTCTTGATCTTTTGATAAAGTATGACTCTGGATTCAGATTCTTGTGCTCTTTTCAAATTTTGTGTTTATCTTACCGATTTTTGGTTGTTTCTTATGATCTTTTTGATATTCGCACCTACACACACGTAGACAACAAAATAAACATATACAAAACGATAT
Source organism: Glebionis coronaria (assembly GCA_025667525.1). Lineage (NCBI taxonomy): Eukaryota > Viridiplantae > Streptophyta > Magnoliopsida > Asterales > Asteraceae > Glebionis > Glebionis coronaria. The sequence continues at coordinate 162,826,697 of CM046877.1, read as the reverse complement.
TCGCATATCATTATTCAATTTATTTTTGTTTTATAGCGAAATAATGGTATGTTTTTACATACAAATCAGTCAACATTATGTAAAAGATAAAAGATGGAGGATGATGGTTTATGATTATCATAACAATTATAAAAACCCTAACATAGATCAAAGAGCATACAACGGAAGCAGATTAACAGGATCTTTATATAACACAATTATAATTAATAAAGGCTAGGGTTACATACCTTTATCCTAGCAGAACGATCACCGGTAAAAATAGATTAAGAACACCACCAGGATGTAATCTAAAATAATATCACACCACGATCTTGTACACACGTGATACGATGAGCTAATCGTGAGTCTAGCACGAACAGAACCGAGCCTTTCAAGCCTATGGAAGATCTACCCAACAACCCTAGAGAGGGGCTAGGACTAGATCTAAGATAGCTTATAGAAAATCAAAGGTAAACCCTAATAAGGGTGTGTTTGGCCGGCGGTTAGGAGCAAAGAGAAGAGAGAATGGAGTAAAAAATTATGAAGCCTTAGGTGTGTTTATATAGCCCTTGGAAAACCTATCTTCCAAGTTTAAACAAAAGATAAAGCCAAAAATTTTTCTTCCTTATCCCTTTCTTTGATAAAATCCGGATATACACATGTGTTAAAAGGGGTTTCCGGAACTTTCTGACACCTTCTTTTAGCTTCTTTAATATTCTATAACGATCGTTTAATACTTAACTTTTAATTACTTAACGATCGTTAGCCACAGTCTGATTTAATAAATATAATAAATATATTTAATAAATAAATTAACTCTTCACGTAATGTGTGCAATCCCGTGATCTCGAGTTCGATCCTATCACACGACTATCGATTTTAAAGTCCATAAACTTTCAGCTCCCACTTGGACAAAATTCGAATGTCGTGATCACATTGATTAGCGTCTAGTTACACTAACAATGTCACTAGTACAACTCGAGTAAGGCTTCCTGGACAAAACCTTTTAATGATATATAATCATTATTATTATCCTCTCATTTCATAATACATTGTTAATAAGGATATGGATCTTAGTCATTCCTTCATTAACTATTCTGTTTCTCGTTTACGGATATAGCAAGATTACCAAAACACATTTGGGTGTGGCCACACAAACATCTTACTACTCCCCCGAGGGGCCCAGTTGTATTTATACTTCAAATAATAATTTGAAGGAAACGAATCCCATTTCGACTACAAGCAAAACACATGAACTTCGCAACACTTCTGAAAATAACCCTTATGACTACCAGTTACGTTTAGCGTTAGGTTACCTTACAGAAATGCACTATATTCAATGCAGTTTTCTGGCATCTCAGGTCTAAGGATAACTATTTATGATTTACTTAATGACAAAGATCCATAAAGTAAAATCACATAGTTGGGATAAGTCCAATATTTGATCCATCAAATATCATCTAAAATTGACCAATATACTTTCAAGTATACTCTGTCACTATTTTGAATTGTCTTAATTTAATAATACTCCCATATTATTAATCGACAACGGACATTTAGAAACATCATAATGCTCATGGATTAAAACATGTAGAATAGGATACAAAATCAAATAACAGAAAAATAAACGAAATCCAAACTTTATTTCATCAATTCAATAATGTCTTACATCCTTTATCCAAATACTAATCAACAGATTTATTGCATGAATTCGCTAGCTAGTTGCAGCCCAATTGCCTTGGCATGCTTAACTACCTTTGGCCTAGACAAAGCCTTAGTAAAAGGATCAGCTACGTTATCATCTGTGTGAACTTTTATTAATTTTATTTCTCGAGCTTCCACTTGTTCTCGAACGTAGTGATATCTACGTTTAAAGTGTCTGGCGCCCTTCATGACTCCAGGGTCATTGGCGAATATTATTGCCGCAGAGTTGTCGCAATATATATCAATAGGTTCTTTAATTGAAGGCATCACTCCAAGATCTCCAATAAACTTCCTAATCCAAACAGCTTCCATTGCAGCTTCTGAAGCGGCCATGTACTCAGATTGAGTCGCATGCATAGCAATGGTTTTCTGCTTACTGCTCTTCCAGTCAACTGCTCCTCCATTGATGACAAACACGTAACCCGTCTGAGACTTCGTATCGTCTTTATCACATTGCCAGGACGCACCACAGAATCCTGTTACATTCAGTTCTGTGTCTGGTTTACCCCCGAATACCAAAAACATATCTTTCGTACTTCTTAAATACTTCAGAATATGCTTAACAGCAGTCCAGTGGGACTTACCTGGATTCTGTTGGTATCTACTGACCAAGTTCTGAGAAAATGCCACATCAGGCCTTGTGCATCTTACAGCATACATAATAGATCCTACAGCCGAAGCATAAGGCACCTTCTTCATGTAAGCCACCTCTTCAGGTGATGATGCATCTTTCTCATGACTTAACTCATGCTTAACCTCCATCGGTAAGAAACCTTTCTTAGAGTTATGCATGTTATATTTCTTCAATATCTTATCAATATAAGCATCTTGGCTAAGACCAATTAACCGTCTAATCCTATCTCGATAGATCTTAATTCCCAGAATATATGCAGCATCTCCCAAATCTTTCATAGAAAAACATTTACCAAGATAATCCTTAACTTCCTTAAGTCTTGGAATGTTACTTCCCATGATCAATATGTCATCGACATATAGAATTAGGAACACTACATTACTCCCACTAGCTTTGCGGTATACACATGGCTCATCACGATTTTGAATAAATCCAAACTTTTTGATTTCTTCATCAAATCGTTTATTCCATTGACGTGATGCTTGCTTCAAACCATAAATGGATCTTTGAAGTTTGCACACGCGCTTTGGATATTTAGGATCAACATACCCTTCCGGTTGTTGCATATAGATGTCTTCATCTAAGCGACCGTTCAAGAAGGCAGTTTTAACATCCATTTGCCATATCTCATAGTCATAGTATGCTGCTATAGCTATGAGAATCCTAATAGCTCGCAAGTCTGCTACAGGAGAGAATGTCTCCTCGTAGTCTATGCCAAAAGTTTGAGTAAAACCTTTAGCCACTAAACGTGCTTTGTAGGATTGTATTTCTTCTTATAGATCCACCTATTTTTCACTACTTTAGCATTTTTAGGCGCATCCACAAGAATCCAAACATCATTGATTTCCATGGATTTCATTTCCTCATTCATCGCAACCATCCATTTTGACTTTTCTGGATCAGACATTGCGGATCGATAGTTAGCAGGTTCACCAAGATCCCCTACTTCCTCCTCATCATCCTCTATGTATAGACATAGTTTGTCCGGCGCACATATAGCCCTTTGAGACCTACGTGGAGGAATTAATTCCGGTGGAACACTCAGACTTTCTGGTTCTACAGGAATTTCATCGCTAGTATTTTCAGAAGGCAATGTATCTTCTTGAATTTCTTCAAGATCATAATTTCTCCCACTGAATTCTTGATTTACAAGATCATTTTCAAGGAAGTCTCCATACCGAGCCACAACTATCTTGTTCTCAGCCGGATAATAAAAGTAGTAACCCATAGTTTCCTTAGGGTAACCTACAAAGATACATTTTACTGAGCGTTGTTGGAGTTTATCTCCAGAATCACGTTTCACATACGCCTCACAACCCCACACTTTTAAATAAGACAAATATGGCTTCTTGCCATGCCATAGTTCATATGGTGTCTTATCAACCTTCTTTGTGGGAACCATATTCAGAATACGAACAGTAGTTTCAAGAGCATAATCCCAAAAAGATAATGGTAAAGTTGTAAGATTAAACATAGACCGTACCATATCTAATAATGTACGATTTCTCCTTTCAGATACACCATTTTGTTGTGGAGTATACGGAGAAGTAAGTTTCTGAACAATTCCATTCTTACTTAAATAATCTTTAAACTCTTGACTTAAATATTCACCACCACGGTCAGAACGAAGAGCTTTAATCTTCTTTCCCAGTTGTAACTCTACTTCGGCTTTAAACGTTTTGAATGTTTCAAATACCTCATGTTTATGTTTAAGCAAATAAACATAACCATAACGGCTATAATCATCCGTAAACGTCAAGAAGTAGCTAGCACCTTTCCTTGACACATGTCTAAGTGGTCCACACACATCAGTGTGTATTAGACCAAGCAGTTCAGTAGCCCTTTCAATATTGCTATTAAAAGGTTTCTTGGTCATCTTACCATAGATACAAGATTCACATTTATCAAATGATTCATCATTGATACTTTCCAAAAGCCCATCACGTTGAAGCTTTTGTATGCGAGTCTTCCCAATGTGGGCAAGTCTACAATGCCAAAGATAAGAAGAGTTCTTGTCTAACTTACTCTTCTTATTCATGCTAAAAACAGAATTATTTTTCCTCTTGGGATTTATATCATGCATGTTAATTTCAAAAACACCATTCACAGAAATTGCATCAAAATAGAATAAACCATCTTTGAAAACAGAAATTCTATTATTATCAATTGTGTGAGTAAATCCAAGATCCAACATACAAGAAAAGGAAATAACACCCCTAACAATTGTAGGTGCATAATGACAATTATTTAAAGACAGTACTAAACCCGAAGGTAAAACTAATTTAAATATTCCTATAGCTTCAACTGCTGCTTGTGCGCCATTGCCCACTTGCAGAAATTGTTCCCCATAGGTAAGTCTCCTCTTCAACTCAAATCCCTGCAGGGTATTACAAATATTAATACCACATCCCGTATCATATACCCAGGAGTTTGATTTGTATGAAATATTAAATAACTCTATCATAAATAAGTTACCTGAAGATGGTGCTGCAGCAACTTGCTCAGCCTTCTTCTTATGTTCTGCCATTTCATGGAGATAGAGAGAGCAATTCCTCTTCCAGTGTCCAGTCATCTTTCAGTGGTGACAAGTCTCATCTTTCAGAGATTTCTTAGCAAAGTTATGCTTCGGTTTTGATGTAGTCGCAACTTGCTTGCTCTTATCAACCTTGCCTTTGCCTTTCTGCTTCTTATTCCCTTGCGGTTTTGGTTTCGACACTCTACCCTTTTGTACATAAAGTACTTGAGGAGTAGCAGTGGGTGCCTTATCTTTCAAACCCTTTTCAAAGTCAATGAGCATTGCATGCAAATCATTAACTGTCTTCCCCGTGCAATGCATATTATAGTTACGAACGAAATCACCGAAGTCCTTATTAAGGGACCTATTGATCAAGTTAATAGCCATATTATGATCGAAGGGTTGTCCTAGTGCGATGAGTTGTTCCATATAACCCCTCATCTCCATGTAATGTGCACTTACGGACTTTCCAGGAGCTTGCTTGCAACTATGTAGAGCATCAACCAGATCATAGATCTCTACAGCTTGTGGCGTTTCATACACTGCCTTGAGTTCATCAAGCATCTGCTTAGGATGAAATAGCTCATACTTCCTTTGAAGTGATGGAGCCATTCTCCCTAACATTACAGCAGCCACCTCATGGTGCTTCTTAACGTTAGCAGCGTGTTGAAGCCTTTCCACATCAGTTGCTCCTTCAGCAAGATCCTCCGGAAAAGGAGTTTCCAAGATATTGATGGTACCCGCTGCTCTCAGAACAATTCTTAGTGAGCGGTACCAATCATTGAAATTAGGGCCAGTAAGTTCAGGCCGCTCAAAAAATGCTTTGAACGCCGAGCTTATTGTCAGATTGTTTTCGGGTTGAGCCATTTCTACAGAAATAAGTTCAAACATTAGTATTTTCGATAATAAAATTCAAGAAAATAAAATTACCCCGGTAATAAAACCATAGTATTTTCCTTGAAAAACTAGAATCCACATTGACATAGATTTATCACATCAGTTGATCTGCTAGTGACAAATGTATTCAACACAGTAACTTGTCGAACAATAATTGCCAAATCATATTGCAATTTCTAGATATGTCAGGGATTTACATTGCCAAAAACATTTGCATTGTAAACATGTTTAATCCCTTCTTTATGCCTTAAGTTTCCAGTTCTCACTGAGTAACTCAATTAAGTCGACTAATCTAAAGAACGTAAAACCTTCATGTGCAATCTTATTCAGTCATGAAGTTTTCTCTCCATTACAACATCGTCCGATATCTTATATGACGACAATTGTAACTTCAAGTGTTCGTCAATTAGAGGGCATATGACTTAAATTTTAGGGTATAGATTTTGGTGTCAAAATCATGTATGGAAAAGCATGCATACATCTCCATAGCATAAGTTTAATAAAACGTTTAGTAAACTTTTTGGTGAGACTAAAAGTTCATCATATATTTGCAAGTTGATTATTGGTTAAACCAAACAACCTTAAAGAATTATACCAATAACAACCGTAGGAAATTCCAATTTTGACGCACAGGCGAGCCGGGAATTTGGTCAGCGTAAAAGCATAGCACCTCCTTCCTTAAACGGGTACTTGACCAGCGGTGCGTTATACCCACTTTATAGTTTGTCAAAATTGAGTAGGCCGTTAAGTTGCTATTGCAATTCTAATCAACACAAATCATATGTAATTTAGGTCTCAAAATAATTCATTAATTTTGATAAGATTTAGTCCATATTTTTTTCTTAAAAAAAATTACCCTTGTTTACGACATACAAAAAAAACGCATGAAAACAAGTAGTACAAAAAAAAAACTAAATCAAATAGCCACATGCAAACAATTTATTCAAAGAACATCAAATCTAGGGTTTTTATGAACATAAAAAGTCTTCCCTAATTTTAAAACTTTGAATCAAATGAAGCAAATAGCAATCAAAATTATATGATCCGTAAAAAACATGCATGTTTATTACGGATCTTCCATATTCTCTTAACAATTAAAAAACTACTACGGATCGTAACCACACATGACATAACAATTAATTCATGCATACATCTAAAGTTAATTACCATGTAATTTTAGGGTTTACAAAAAAAAAAAAAAAATTTTTTTTATAAAAAAAACGGCAAAGCCATTTTTAAACAAAAAACAAAACCTCTAATTTTTTTATAAAACCTAAAAACAACATGTAATTTTAACACAAATCAATATTAGTTAAAAAAAACTTTAGATCTTGATAATTATAATCATGTTAAAACGGCTCTCGATGCCACTGATGGTTTATGATTATCATAACAATTATAAAAACCCTAACATAGATCAAAGAGCATACAACGGAAGCAGATTAACAGGATCTTTATATAACACAATTATAATTAATCAAGGCTAGGGTTACATACCTTTATCCTAGCAGAACGATCACCGGTAAAAATAGATCAAGAACACCACCAGGATGTAATCTAAAATAAGATCACACCACGATCTTGTACACACGTGATACGATGAGCTAATCGTGAGTCTAGCACGAACAGAACCGAGCCTTTCAAGCCTATGGAAGATCTACCCAACAACCCTAGAGAGGGGCTAGGACTAGATCTAAAATAGCTTATAGAAAATCAAAGGTAAACCCTAATAAGGGTGTGTTTGGCCGGCGGTTAGGAGCAAAGAGAAGAGAGAATGGAGTAAAAAATTATGAAGCCTTAGGTGTGTTTATATAGCCCTTGGAAAACCTATCTTCCAAGTTTAAACAAAAGATAAAGCCAAAAATTTTTCTTCCTTATCCCTTTCTTTGATAAAATCCGGATATACACATGTGCTAAAAGGGGTTTCCGGAACTTTCCGACACCTTCTTTTAGCTTCTTTAATATTCTATAACGATCGTTTAATACTTAACTTTTAATTACTTAACGATCGTTAGCCACAGTCTGATTTAATAAATATAATAAATATATTTAATAAATAAATTAACTCTTCACGTAATGTGTGCAATCCCGTGATCTCGAGTTCGATCCTATCACACGACTATCGATTTTAAAGTCCATAAACTTTCAGAGGATTCTAGAAGGATTAGTTAAGAAAGAAAAAGATAAAGACTAGGAAGATTTATATTCTTAATAGAGTTATATTTTCATTGTAAGTTTAGATGATCTCTCTATATAAAGAGACATTAGACGTATTGTTATATATGCATATGTGAAACACGTCTAACAATGTAGACGTATGATTGTGTATGTTTTGCCCCAAGAACAAGTGCTTTTGATCCTTGTTACAGTTAGGTAACACGTTTTATACTAATCATATCGAATTGAGGCGATGTGAAATAGAAAACCTTGTTAAGTAACATCATTGTTCTCTATTATTCCATTTCATATTGTTCTTGATGTTATCATGTATCCTAGTAGCTTATAAATGATCTTATTATCTCTTTAATAAAACAACACATTTATTGTCATGCAACTCGATATAACTTAAGGTTGAAAGTTATATCGGGTTAAAAGGACCAAGAGTTACTAAGTTATCAAGTCTGTAAGTTGAACTGAAAAATACAATTTTAGTTTTATACAAGTTTATGCATTTATCGACCATAAGGGGGTGTTTGTTTTAGCTTATAAAGCGGGCGTAAAAGCTTATTAGCTTATAAGATAAAACTAAGTGTTTAGTTAAGCTTATATAAGGGGGTTTGGTAAGCCATATTAATAAGCTTAACCGAATAACCCTTAATTTTTATTAAGCAAATGACACAAAAAAGTATTCAACTTGAGAACTTTTTTCAATAAAGGTATCCTACTATTTTTTTGCATAAAAGGTACCCAACTCTAGTTTTTGGCCAATTTAGGTATTTCGTTAAATAGAAAACGATCATCTGTTAAGGGGTTGTTTGATAAAAGTTACTGTATAATTTAGCGTTGAATGAATCAAAGTTGCTAAATGATTCTTAGATGCTGAGTAAATTTGATTCTGAGCGAAAATGATTGTTTGATAATTGTTTTAAATGAGCAATCTGTATCGACTGAAATTACCAGTTTAACTTTCTGTTTAGTTTTAGAAAATATATAAATTTTCATACAAAGATTATTAACTCTAAAAAATATAAAATTAAAAATCAATGGTAGAGTTTGTATATGAAGAGAAGGTGCAAAACATAACATACTAGTATTAACATAATTTTTTAAAAAAATTAATGAATGTATTAGTGTCAATATAATGTTTGTTTCTTTTTATTTTAAACTTAACAATAGCCTAATATATTTTCAAGAAGTCTTTATTGTATGTCACATATTATTTAGTAAAAGCTCGAAGCCCAATAAAATGGTATATCGTAAATTATAAAATGGTAATTGTTTATATTTGTATCAATAAATAGAAAAATAGCAATACACTAGATATTAATAAAGTTATAAAGTGATTGGTAAAAAAATAATTAATTTAGCAGGTCTAAATAATTTGAAGTTTAAAAATTCATTTGGCAAATAATAGTTGAAGATAAATAAATATATATTAACTAAAAACATTTAAAGCTGTTAATTAATAAAAAAATATTTGTGGAGAAATGTAAAACACTAAAATTAGGAGAACACTTCGTACGTATATTAAAATGACAATTTTGACAAATATTAATCGTTGAATCACTTTATATTTTTTAAGTAAAATGGCTCAGAGTGGGAAGAGTGGTGGTGCCAAGGCTGGCTGTTAAGCCTTTGGCGCCACCCCATCGTTGGCGCACGGTACCGTGGCTCGCGCCAACGGACCTCGCGCCAACACCCTTTTTTTTTCTTTTTTTTTAATTTCTAGCCGTTGGTGGAGGGGTGTTTTTGAATTTTTCTTTTTTAATTTTAAAAAAAAATAGCCGTTGGCTAGGCTTATTAAAAAAAAAAAAAAATTTTTTTTTAAAAACTAGCCGTTGGGTTTAAAAAAAATATTTTTTTTTTCAAAAAACCCGGAAGCTTATCAACAAATGATGAAAGAACAATACGAGATCGAGAGACAAGCCAAGTTGGAAATCATGGAGCGTGAGTCAAACGCGAAAATAAAATATTTCACCACGCACATGGTCGCTCAAGAATTCGCAATCCTTCAAATCGACACAAGGAACATGCGTGCCTCGGACCGGGCAATCATCGAGAGCCCAAAGGATGCGATTCGCGCATCGTATGCCCCTCCCGAGAACTAGTTTATTTATTTCCGTTATGTATTTTCTTTATTTTAAGTTTTTCGTAATGTTTTTTTTTATTGTAATGTTTTTTTTTTATTGTAATGTTTTTTTTATTAATAAAAGTTTTATTTTAAGTTAATTTTTGTGAAAAAAAAAAAAAAATTAATTCCGTTGGCACCAGAAATTCTGGTGCCAACAGTTACCTCAGAAATGTGGTGCCAACAGGATTCTGGTGCCAAAGGCCCAGAATCCTACGTGGCGCCTTTGGCACCACCTTCTGGTGCCAACGGCTCCCAACACTCTAAGAGGCATGTGGGACCGTTCAGCATGACGTTTGTGACTATCAAAAATTATAGTCTCTGATGAAGTAGGAACTGAATTACTAAATTAAAAAGGGAAAAAGATCTTCTTATGTTATGGTCAAACATTATTGGTCATGTTAATAATTTTATCAAGATAAATAAAGAAGTGAACCCTTAATTTAATTAAATAAAAAAAACTTAATACATTCAACTAATTTCTCATTGATGTCAACTTTAAAGAATTCTAATCCATTAAAAAACTATCAAACACAACCTAAGCTTTTTACATTTCAAATAAACCACCATCATCAATCATGCTCACCAGTCACCATCATCACTACCAAACTCTCCCTCAACCACCAGCCGTACCTACTCACAAATAACAGACCACAGCCACCACCTCTACCACAAAGTACCAACTCATATTGAATGTATCTTTATCTTTCGATCAACATGTATAAACAAAATGAAACAAATTCACTACCTGAAATAACTATTTTTTCCCACTTAAGTTGTAAACAGAAGTAATTTTTTAATTGTATTTGTATATACTTAACTGTTTAAACCGTGACAACTACATGACTTATCACCATCGAAATGCAAATCATCGTGTCTCTTTTTAACTGCAGTTGTTTAAGGGGTAAATAGCATAAAAAAGTATTAATCTTATATAAAAATTCAATTAAACGTATTCAACTTTTTTTTTCTCAACTTAAGGTACCAATCATTTTTCTTGTTGTAATGTCGGGACAATAACAAATTTAAAAGTTATATATTAACGACCGTTTACTTTATTGTTGCATCGTTAGTCCTTTATATTAACGACACTTTATAATAACCTCAAAATTCGTTTTTTTTTACCGTTTTAGACCGTTTTTTATCTTTTTCGTTTGATTTTTACTGTTTTCATTCGGTTTTTAATCTTTTTAGTCCGTTTTTTGTCGTTTTCTTGGTTTTACCGTTTTCGACCTTCTTTAATGTGTCTGATATCATTTTCGGCCTTTTTTTTTTACAGTTTTCGCCTGTTTCTTGTCGTTATCGCCTATTTACTTTATGGATGAAAAAAGTAAATAAACTTAATAAAACGTTCAGAAGTGGTAAAAAAGAAGCCGAAAACGAAAACAGTTAAAAGCCGTAAAATGGACACAAACGGTCAGAAGGGCTCGAAAACGTATAAAAAATGGACGAAACGGTTGAATACGGTAAAAGAACGACGGATGTTGTAAAAATGGACCAAAACGATTAAAAACAAACGAAAACGGTAAAAATCAAACGAGAAGGGTGAAAAACGGTCTAAAATTGTAAAAAAACGAATTTTGAGTTTGTTATAAAGTGTTATTAATGTAAAGGACTAACGGTACAATAATAAAGTAAACGATCGTTAATATATAACCTTTAAATTTGTTAATTGTCCAACATTGCAACAAGAAAAAAGATCGATACCTTAAATTGAGAAAAAAAAGTTGAATACCTTTAATTGAGTTTTGAATTAAGATGGGTATCTTTTTATGCTATTTGCCCTTGTTTAAGGTGTCATTTGATTTAAAAATTCTGGAATTCTAAATTTTATTAAATTAAATTTCCTAAGAATTTAAATTTTCATATTTTAAAATGCATATGTCTATTTAGTTGGCAGAAATTTATAAGATTTTGAAATCTTGATTTTGGGTTGAACCAATTAACAAATAAATATTTTTTATATAAATTTTCTATTTAAAAAAGTAAAAACTTGAATTTTTACTTTTTTTATAAAATTTAAATAAATATTATAAAAATTTTATATAAACTTTATTAAAAATTTCTATAAATCTTATAAACAATTTATAATAAATTTTAAAAAAAATTTATAAATTTTTGTAAATATTTTATATAAATTTTATAAAAAGTTTATATATATTATAAAAAATATCTAAATTTATAAATAATTTATAAATGTTTATGTAAATTTTATTTTTCTTAATTATATGACTAAAAATCGATTATTATTTTTTTATTTTTAAATTTTTTTTACTTAATTGAGTAAAAAATTAATTTTTTTCACCATTTATATAAATTTTATGATGAAAAGCTTTTTATATAAACTTTATTTTTGCTATTTAAAAGAGTAAAAACAAAAAGAATAATATATATATATATTTTTTAATTTTTATAATTTTTTAAATAATAGTAACCCGAATAAAAACGACTAGAAAAAAATAATTTTCAAGTAAATTAAAATTCTTCACTTTTTAGCGTAATTCTAATATCATGCATTTGGCAATTCGGAGAATTTTAAATTCCTCTTGATCATATTAAAGTATTAAACACAATATTGGGGTAAACTAAAATGTAAATATTTTGAATATTCTCCAATCAATGGACACCTTAAGAATTAAAAATTTCATATTTTTAAATGCTTACGCATATTTGATATTTTGAAATCTAAATTTTGGGTTCAACCAACTAATAAATAAATATTTTTACATAAATTATTTATTTATAAGAGTCAAAATCAAATTTTTACTTTTTATATAAATTTTATAAAAAACCTATATAATTTTTTACAATGTTACATAAAGTTAACAAATTTTTTATACAGTTTTTATAAAAAGGTTCAATAAATTTTATAAAAAAATTCGATAAATTTTATAAATAATTTATATATATATATTATAAAAAATTGTATAAAAATATAAATATAATTTTTTATGTAAATTTTATTTTTCTTGTTTATATGACTAAGAATCGAATAAATCATTTTTTTTAATTTTCTAAAAATTTTAAAATTTCTACTTAAATTAGTAAAAATCAAAATTTTCACCTTTTATATGAATTTCATAAAAAACATTTTATATAAATTTTATCTTTGCTATTTAAAAGTGTTGTTGGGTCAGTATTTACTGACCCCGATGCAACTCTAGGATTTGAATATAAAATCTCCTAAGTGTTTCATGCTAGTAAGGCCAGTCTGCTGAAGGATGACCATGAGGAAAAAAGTTCCTATTGAAGACTTTGTAGCTGAAGAATGTTCAACATTCCTCTTCCAGTTAAATTAGAAGACAAAGGAGTCTTTGCTTCAAATAATAGGCGGTCTAGTTGCTGAAGAACATGTACTGAAGAAGAGCTTTCAGTTCAGTTTGGTTTGACAAACCAAACTGAATGATGTCGATCTCCTCTAGGATACTGAAGACTCTTCAGTATTATGATGGTTTGCATTAGGCGGGAAAAGATAACTTTAAGTTAAAGTAGGTTGCTTGTGTAGTTAGGTAAAAGTGCAACCTTTATCTTTTCTAGAATAGTTTATTATGTACTTTATACTGTTTATCCAGCATGGGCCTCAACCACCCACGGGATAAACTAATACATTGAAACATGCAAATGCAAACCCTAGTTTTACACTGCCTATAAAAGGAGTGTACATTGAGAGAGAAAGGGTTAACCAATACAAGAGCAGAAACTCTGGAAAACCTTTCTCTCTCGATACCAACTAAACCATATAGCCAAGAAGCATATGAACGTTTAGATTGGATCTTAGAATTTAACTATGGTTATACGTTTAAGTAGAGGAGATCACAACCCATTATCATTCAACCACTTTGTTATTCCACAAACAAAGTGGGTTATAGATTCTTTATTTGATTCTAATAAAAGTCTATATGTTGAAAAGTTATTGGTATTGTTGTTTTAGTTGTTCATAGTTCGTATCTATTGTTAAAACAACACACTTGGGTCTTGGTAAAGAGTTATTACTTAAGGTTGATAAGCAATAACGATTTACAAGGGACCAACAAGTAGTATCAGAGCATTTTGATTAGCTAAACTCTTATTTTATTAAACTGCTCATTTAAAAGTTTTCAAATCAAGATCCAAAAATGGCTCAAGTTATACCACAAACCCTAGAATATAGGGGTGGCCAACTCAATGTTGCTCCTGTACTAGAGGTAGCTAATTTCACAAATTGAAAGAAGAGGTTTCTTGTCCACATGGTTGGGATTGAACCTCAATTCCTTGGAATTATTGAAAATGGTCCTTTTGTTCCCATGGTTGGGGACAATAGAAAACCTGAAGTACAATGGACTGCTGATGAGAGAAAAGCTGCTAACCTAGACCAGCGTCTCAAAAGATCATGTCTGTGCTTCCAGATGACCAAATGAATTCTGTTGTGAATTGAAAACAGCAAAATATACATGGGAGGACCTTATTATCTATCATGAGGGACCCTTTGATGCGAAAGAAACTAGAATCATGGATTTAAAGCTTCAATACAACACCTTCAAGCACAAAGAAGGGGAAACCCTCACACAGACATTCACCAGATACAAAGCACTAATGAATGAACTTGTGAATGATGGTGTTGAGCTTTCAAACTTGAAATCAACATATTTTTTGTTAATGCATTGCTGTGACAATCGTGGTTTTGAGGTTCGTCACTTGGTCTTACTTTTAGGTTATTTTATGTGTGACTACTTGATTTTTGTGCTTACGTGTTTATTTTGTGTGAACGAGGCTGGTGTGATTATCGTTTATGAGTATAGAGTACTCATAAGTAAATCGAGGAACGGTTAATTCATGTTCAGGAGATCACAATTAGTGACTATGAAATGAAATGGTGATATTTTGGTGGTTACGTATACGTATAAGTATTATAGTAATAGTGTATTTTTTTAGGATTTACGGTTTAGCATTTAGAGGTCTCGGATAAGGTAATTAGTCAAATGAATATTTTTCGGGATGGTTTTAGGTCATTTAGGACTTAATTATAAAGTTTATTTCAAAATTTGAGATTTTTTTATAAAAGTGTATATTTTACGTCTTTTACGGTAAAACGTGTAAATTTGACTAGTTTTACGGTTTTGAGGTTTTGGGAGTTTTAGGAGCTGAAATAAATTAAGGTAAATTAAGGTAATATTAATAAGATATTAATTAACAATAAAAAGAAAAAAAATAAAGAAAAAACGAAATTAGGGGTGTTTGGGTCGGTTTAGAAGAGAAAAAAAAGGAAAAAAAGGAAAAAAAAAAGAAAGTGGGCTTTGGGTTGGACTAGGATTCACCCATACCCTATATAATGTATATACTAAACCAAATTCATTATTTTTCTCCTGGAGATGAAGGAAATTTGTGAGTCTTATAAAAAATTAGGGTTCTTCATAAAATTTGGGGGTTTTCATAAATCCAAGGTAAATCTTCAAATCCCTTTTTAATTAAATTGTTTTTATGTTTTCTTTAATAATCTTTTGATGGATTTAGGTTAGGGTTTAATATAAAAACAGTAAATTAATGTTGTATTAATCATAATATGATGATTACATAAATTAGGGCTTGTAATTAGAGGGATTAGGGTTAATTAATGAGGTTGATTTTGTTAAACCCGTTTTTAAAAACTGGGCAGATTTTTGAGTCAATTGTTTTGATCATATCGGGAGTTCTATAAACTCTTATTTTACGATCCAAGTACCCCTGGAAAGATATTTGAAGTGAATTTCCAATGCAAGAAACGAGAACTAAATTGGAGGTCGGAAAGTGGGTCAAAAGCAGGTTACAACAGTCGGAGGTCAAAACAGTTTTGAATTCAGCCTGTTTTCTTTTTAAGTTTTGGGTTGTTTGGGGAACTTAGGGTTGCATTGGGATCTTCTCACGAACGTGAGAGATGGTTTATATATTGTAGTTAATATCTGCACTTGGGCTAAGGTGGTGGTTTAGGGTAAGACCCCTTAATGGTAACAAACTTTTAGTACGTTTAAAATCAGGAAATCTGGAATGACGAAAGTAGATATATATATATCAGGGCCTTAACAGTAGCTTTAAGGTTAGGGCAAGTGGGAGGTGTTAGCCAACATATGTAAGGGTGTGAATATTTTCTTACAGAAACCATGGGTAGGTTTAAGTGGGCGTTTGACCTAAAGTTTTGAGACCTAAAAACTGGGACTGTTTTGGGTAAAATACGAACGGGTTAGTTGTTAAACTTAACCAAGTTAAGGACTTGTTAAGGAAGGGTAATGGGGTAATTAGAGCTTATTAATGAGGTAAATATGTGAGAATGAGTTAGATGTCCATCATAGGTTAATGAGCCATCTTAGTGATTGGTTCGTTTATTGATTTCGTGTTTTTGGTTTGTTAGCTTGTTGCTAGTGCAAGGACGTGTGAAGGAGCTATCAGGTGAGTGTTCATAGTCCCATATTTATTTTTGTTTTTGACTTCCAGATGGGATGGAAGAGACACTGTGTTGAGTTGTTTCTAAATTGTTGCTGTGAATGTTTTATGGTTGTGATGGACTTGTGTGTACACTTATGTGATTAACTGCTATGCGATTTTTGATATGTTATTGTGGTTTGACAAGGTAGTGGCCTTGTGGTTTGACAAGGTAGTGGCCTTGTGGTTTGACAAGGTAGTGGCCTTGTGGTTTGCCAAGGTAGTGTCCTTGGGATAGGTACATAGGGTGATCATCTAAGGTACCATGATGTTGTTTGGCAAGGTAGGAGCCTTGGATTGGTTTGGTATGATTGGTCTTGATTGATAGTTGTTAATACATAATTGTAACACATTGTCCATATGTTTTTTTGTTGATGATTGTTATTCACAGCTTGTAACTGATTTAGCGTTGGAGTCTAAAGCTATGACTCTCACCAACTTTATGTTGACGTGTTTTAGTGTCTCTTTCAGGTGAGAATGTGGTTAAGCTTGAGGATAGAAGTGGCTAGACTTGGATGCCTTAGGATTACATATAGAAGGAGATCCCCGTTCCTTCTTAGTTTACCTATATGTTTGTTTGGTTTATGTTTATTGTTTGTTTTGGGTAAGTGGTAGGACTGTTACCTACTTACCTAGACTCCTGCATTGTTGAGATATTGTCATGACATTTGTGTCGCCATTTATGACATTATATTTGCATTTTAGTCTTCTCTATAGAGACACCATTTGTTGTGATGATATCCTTACGTCGCGCCCCATATTCCGCCATTGGTGGGGTGTGACAGAATGGTATCAGAGACAATGGTTATAGAGAATTAGGTTGCCTAGTCGCGTAGCCTAGTCTATAGCTTAAGGGTCCCTGCATATAGGCGTCATAGGAGTATGTGTGCATTTTATTATAATTGATGTGTTTGAATGTTATTTATTGTGATGTTTTGACTGGTATGAATTGAACCATAGTAAGTTCATACTTAGCCACATGTTACTTTCTTTTCGAGTTGTGAGTAGTGCGGGTTTAACCATAATCGCCCACGCTAGTCATTGTCGTATTTTACTTATAATGTACATTATAGTACATAATTTGGTACATAGTAGTTTCTATCTTTTGTTGGGTTATTTTATGTACCTGAGGGGTATTATTTTCTTTTGATGTTTAAGTCATGTTCCCTAAGAATCATGTGGTGGTTCGAGTTATTAGGAATAGGTGAATATGAAGGACCTTATGCTATTTCCACTCTTATGGGCGACATGACTTATGACTGATTATGTTTTCGTTTTGGATTTAGTCTAGGCTGTTTTAGCTAGACTATGGATTTCTGTATTCCAAGAGTTTTATTATGTTATTTTATAGATGGAGTTTTGGACCTTATTGGTTATGTGGTTATGAGCTTATGTGAGTAGATAGATTTATGTGTTATATGTTGTATTGATTCTTATAAGTGTCATCATAGGAGGGAGTGCATTGGGGAAAGGGTAATTGTATAAGTATGGTGGCCAACATAGTTATACAAGTACCACAACTTCAATGGGTTCTCAAGTATGATTGCATGAAAGAGGATTAGTACATGCTTGTATATGGTGAGATGTAGATATTGGGTATACGTATAATATATGGGTTTATGTAACGGCTGCCTACGATATGGCTATTTTTATTAGTGTGTTATATGTTTTGGGTTATAGTTGTGTTGTGTGATTTTGGGGTCACACGATATGGTTTGGTTTTGGAGGTGGGTTTTATGCTTTGTTGTGGCATGGTGAGATGGTGATTACTCGTGTGGAAAAACGAGTGTATGACGTGATTGGTTGATCCGACATGTATGGTAACGAGTATGTTTTGGGTGATTTAATAGGTATATATATGCGGATGTATATATACTACTATGTGTTAAGTTATGGTATATGGTCGTTCACTAGTTATTATAACTTGAACGTACCTTGTGTTTGTTCGTGTTTTATGGTGCTGGAGTTGATGGAGTTTCAACAACGTTTCGAATTTTTTTTGAACTGTGTCTTGTAGCGTATTCTTTGAGTTCATATTTCACGTGTACGTTTTAAAATGTTGTTCTGGGTTTTAAGTCCGTTGAAATAAATGGAGATTTCTTTTGGGATAATGAAATCTTTTGGGTTGAGTCTTACATTTCTTTTGGTTGGTATATGGAAAAAGGGGGGACTTGGAAATCTACTATAGAGTTAGATAGTTGGTTGTATTCGGTAAAATAAGGGTAAGGTGTTGGAGTCATGTTTGAAACAAGATGTAACATAAGTTTTTTTTTTTATCAACACTTATTTATTTCAAATTCTAAAAGACTTTCTTTAAAATAAAGCGAAGTAAAATTTCTTTCTACTTACATAGTTTATATAATTGGATTTAACCGATTCATGTCATTTATAGTTATTAATACAAGGTTAAAAGGAGTTTATGAATATTTCACATACAATTATATCTTTCATTGAAAAGGATTGCATTGATCACTAAGTCTATTCTTTAGTTTTTAAAACAACTAGCATAAAATTGTTTTGGTCATAAATTGTTCGTTTTTAAAGTTTTTTGGGTGATTCAAAAGCCTAAAATTATGTACTCGGAACGTACTTTTCAAATATTCAGAATGTATAGTCATGGGAGGTCAGTGGACTGGTCGGAATTGTTGTACAAGTGTCGGGTTCAAGGTTGAGTTTGAATAGTAGTTTTATTTTTATGATTTGGGATGCACGGGATACCTAGTCTTTGAGTTAGTTTTGAGAACGTCAAGAAGGTTGTTTGTAGATGGTTTGAGTCACATAGATGTGAGGAGGTAAAAAAAAATTTAAAATATATATATATATATATATATATATATATATATATATATATATATATATATATATATATATATATATATTCTTTTGGAAAGTCGATCTTTTGCACGGTTTAAATAATATGTCACGGGGCGTAATATGTTTTGGTTGCCATTGGGTGTTTCTTGGATTATTTTTCGTTGTCATGGGTCATTTGGAATTGATACATGTTTTGGGTTTGAGTTTTCTTTGGAGTCTCGTGGTTTTTGATTTGTTTTAATTGGTGCACGTGAAATGTCGTTAGTTATCCGTGGGTTTAATTCGTCGATCGTATCTGGTGTATTCAGGATGTAGTTTTGGTTTTGTATGGTTTAGGAGCATTGAGGTAGAACCATGAATAGAGCAAGTAGGAGAAGTGAGAGGAGTTGTAGTTAGTGTCTTCCAAGGCAAATCGTTGATGGAGTGAATTAAGAACAAGAGCTGTTAGAAATTGCAAGGAATTTATTTGTATTGTCGCTAAGAGAGGGTGTGAGGAGGACATAATTGAAATTGCTATGGATGTTGTATGAACGCTTTGGGTTTACGGTTATGCATTTGGCTTCGCCAAAGCACTAGCGGTTTCATGGAGTCAATGAACCGAGTGTGCATGAACGTATATAAACGAGTTGTCATCGGGAGCATCGACGACATCTTGATCTACTCAAATCATAGAAGGAGGATGAGGCGAATTACGTGTTGGTTTTGGAGTTGTTAGTAAAGGGAATGAAACGTGAGATTTTCAAGTGTGAGTTTTAGGATTTGGTTGGCCAGGACTAGTAGTCAGAGATGATGGCATATCGTGGAACCAGCAAGGGGCGAAGTGAAGAAGGACGAGGAAGCATTTTGGAGGCTGAAGAGGTGGATTGGATGATGAGCATATCTTGGCATTATCGGAAGGACTGGATGAATTCGCGAAGCATGACGATACGTGGAGCAGGGATTTGGACGCGTACGAGGACGACAAAGAAAGGCGATCGCTTATACGTTGTAGAAACTGAAGATTTGGAAGAACTGGATAGACTTAGTTAGTGGAGCTGGACTGTTATATCTGCCTAGAATGCTAGAGGCATTTGGTGTACGAGACATGGAGAATGATCTATACGGATCATGAACGTATCCAACACATATTCAATCATCTTGATTGAACATTTGGCAAAGGTGATGGGTGGAGTTAATTGATGAAAGAAAATTGCAAGGCCAAGTACCATCTGGGAAAGGCAAGCATGGTCGATGAGACATGGAATAAGAAGGATGAGGTGAAGCTGAGACGAACTTGAACTATAGGGATGATGTATTAGAGTGGTTTGGATGAAGGATGTGGGTTGCACGAGTTGAGTTGTCTAAAGCAGTGAACGCGTCAACATTTATGTTGCGTGGCTTGGACAATCGTAAGGAGGAAAGGGACATAGACTATACTTCCTACATGGATAGGAGTAGTTTAGAAAGGGCGATGTAAGGACGAAGTTGGTGGAAGGGATACATAATGCGGTGGGGGATTAAGTATGAAATGTGGTATAATGCAAGTTCGTTTTCTCAGTTCTTAACAAATAGAAAGTCCAATCAATATCAGATTTATTATTGTTCTTGGTTGTTCAAACTTGCTTGGTAATCTATGCTAATTCAAACAACACTATTTAAAAATGAAAAATATTATCCTACTTATACGTAAAACAAGTTGCAATTACCAAGTTTTTATTCAAACAAAATTAAAATTGCAAAATATAAAACTAAGAGGACTGAAAATGTAAATTCTAGGAAAATTAAATGCTTGAAAATTAAATTCTAACAACTTTAGGGACTAAAAATGCAAATCTGTTAACTATAAGGACCAAACTTGTAAAACTGATAACTAACTAACCAATTAGTAACAAACCAACAAACTTATAACTGAAAACTAACAACTTTAAAATGTAAAGGACTAAATTTTGCAAATACCACAAAATTAGGAAGTTTAGCTAGGTTTTGAAACTGATTAAACTTCTAGGGACTAAAGTGCAATTTTTACAAACTTTTAACTAAAAACGGGACACAATGAAAAATAAGCTCATTTGAGCTTATTTCTACACCAAATCAGCTGAAACAACTTGCAAAACTCATAAAATCCAATTTTAACTACGTGTGTCTGAGGAATCTAGCTAAAAGTAAAAAATAAGCAATTGAGTGCTTATTAATAAGCTCAAAATAAGCTACAGCTCAAACCAAACAGTCACAACTTGATTTTTGTGAAGAAACTGATTAAGCACTTGATTTAAAGAAGGGGAAATCAAACTAGAACCATTTTCATCCAGAAATGAATGAGAAATCTGAAATAAGCTCTTTTGAGCTTATGTTGACCAAGTTTGACCAACTTTTTGCAAAAAGCTCAAAATTTCAAAACTTAATATTCAACACTTATTAACTGGATTGGTGAAAGAAAATCAAGACTTTTGTGAAGTGGATTAAGAGATCTAAGAAAACAGTTAGCACTTTATATCAGAGAATGACAAATGCTCAGTCATGGACTAAAAAGCTATTTTCTAGCTTATTACCTAAAACTGTAGAATTTCCTTATAGAAACTGAAACTTTATGATGTAAGCTAAGTCTGGAAACAAGTTTGAGCAAATTTCATCAAGTAATGAAGGAGGAACAAGTAATTGAAAATGGTAAGTTTTGGAGATCAAAGCTGAAATAAGGCTAACCCAAACTATTTTAGTACCAATTGCCTGTTTGACTACTTATTTGACTTGTAAATGACCTAAAACCAATTGTTAACTCCTAATGACTGGAAATCAACTTCTAAACACAAATTTCCAACACTTGAAATCTAATTCTAAGCTACTCCCAAACACTCCTTAAACTGTTATGATCAAACTTTTACAAAGACTTATTGAGTACTGGATTAAGCTGATACAAAAGCTATAGCAGACTAGTTTTAATTGACAAAATGAAGTGTATTCAAGCTAAGAACAAACAATAACCAAGGCTAGAACTGAAAGTGAGCTATAAGGCTAACAAGTTACTGAAAGTATGCAGAAACTACAACTCAGAACACAATGATGCAAGATTAAGCTACAATTCACACTAGAATCAATCAAACATCAACTACTTATCAAGTAAAACAGGCAGCCATCAAGATTAAACTAGAAAATTGAGCATGCAATTGACTGATTTAGAGGAACAAAAATCAAGAGCTATAGAACCTAATGAAGAGATCCTTTGGGAAGAAGAGGAGCGCTGAGCTCTCTTGCACTAGTGATACCACCTATCACTAGTAATCAACTAAAATCAATCAACAATCAACTGCAATTCATCTGGAATCAACATTCTGCTACAAATCTTCAAGAACAATGGAAAAACTTGAATTCTGATCAAACAGCTACAAAACTTCACCAATGTAAGCTATGATCAATGGTTGATCATAACAAACATCAAACAGCAACAATACTATCCAATGGAAGCAAGATCAAACTGGAATTTTGAAGAACAGAATTTGGCGGGAAAAGGAAATTTGAATTTTATTGCAGGAATTCAGTTACAAAGGTTGGTTACAAGCTAACAACTAACTAACTGACTCAAGAGTTTGTCAGACTCTTGAGTAGTTAGGGGAAAAGTGAGGGAAAAATGGAAAGGAAAGTAAGAACTATGTGTTTTTACAATTTTAAGCTACAATGAAAAAATGAGGACTAGTCTAGGTATTTATAGGCAAGAATTGTGAGTTTGTTGGAGTTGTGACGTGTCAGAACCAATAATAGCTTGCCACGTGGAGTAATCTGCATAATTGCTCTTTGAAGGTGATGAACAAATTTGGGTGTTTTTGATTGACTGGATGATTTGTTAATTGGATTGCACCATTGAATTCCTCTCTTCAAAACGAGCAATATTGGTGTTTTGATCTTCTCATGAAACGGCCTCTATCAAAAACCCGATCCTGGAAATTTTTCTTGTGAAGAAGATGACACGTGTCATCTTCTGGTTGGCTTAAAAAGTTGCACACGGATTGAAACTGTTTAGATATGGTAATAAATGTGGCGGCAGTTAGTGGGAAATAAATGTTTGATCCGTGTGATGTGTTTACTCTCTTCCCATTGGCTGCTTCCTTTGTCACATGGATTAAGCTTCATTATCTTTTCAAACTTGGCAAAACAAACCCCTTGACTTGGCAGATTGCTATTTTAAGCTAGGATCTTCATTTCTTTGACATTTTTGGTCCTTTAACTTTGATAACTTGTACAAAATGGCCCTTTGACTGAGTTGACTTGATAGTTGACCAGGTTTGACTTGAATCTTGACTTTTCATAATTTGCACTTTAAGTCCTTCAACTTTCATAACTTGTCAAGATAGGTCCTTGAACTTCAAAGTCTTGTCACTTTTGATCCTCTTTTGTCTTTTTCATCTATTTGAGCTTGATTTTTCCTTGTTTGCTTGGAATTGTATCTTTTTACCTACAAAAGTGCACACAAACACAAACATACCACATAATACTGTTTTTGCAAGATAATTGGGTATTTTGCTTCATGTTTTAGGGTTATTTGTTGATAAAAGGATATGAGTTTAAGCTCATATCAAATTCCCCTACACTTGAGCATTGCCATGTCCTCATGCAATATTATATTTCAAGGCTTAAAAATTTACATTTCCCTCATAATTAATCCACCTTGGCCATATGAGATGCACCTATACTACTCTAAACTAGATGATGCATGATTTTGACTTTAAATAATGCAATGAATCAAAATACAATTCTATCTATATCTTTTTGATTTTTCTTGAAATGGTTTTGATGGAAATAACTCATAAAGAATTCAATGACTTGGATTAGGGCTTGAGTACCATGAACATTTATCACCCTCAAGTTTCACTTTCCCCATACCAAGCTTATAAATGGGATCATTGCATTCACAAGTAAAAAGTGCATCAACTTATTCATGACAATTAAATGTGGATCCGGTTATTAATTGAGCAAATTGCTTGTGGGCAAATTTGTCATTATTCAAGTGTGAAATATAAGAAGTGTAAAATCCAAAAATAAGGAAGCACGGTTTTAATCCTAAGTAATCTTCTCATCCATTACTTGAAAAACCGCTCACAATTAATACAAGTCCGTATTAAGAGTAATAAGTCATTCGCCTTATGTGTAAAATCCTCATGTCATGCTTTCATAAGTAACTACACACTCGCTAAGGAAAGAAAAATAAAACTCACGCAATAATTTACATCCGCATCTTTTTGAGATTTTGGATCTTCAACCCCGCAACCCGTCAAGGTAATATTGGATTGGAGCAATCTATTGAATCCCCGCAACCCGTCAAGGTAATATTGGAACTCAATAGTCACTATAATTAACACCACACTGCCCCTCTTGGGAGTCTTGCATTATTTTTTTTTTCTTTTTCTTCTTTTTTTTTCTAGCCACTCATTTTTTTCATAAGCCGCTCTTATTTTTCTTTATTCCTCACAAAGAAATTTGCAAAGAAGAAAAGGAAAAACACCCGCTAAATATGGAGCATGACACAAGTCTAGTACACATAAAACGTGCTAACTTAGAATCTTAAGACGTACTCATATCAACCATAAATGATTAGCCAAAAATGCATAAGAGATTACAAACCAATTAAAACCGTACTTGATTATTTATTAACAATTATATACAAGCGAAGAAAATAGAGGTAAAGAAGAGAAGGGTTAAGCCACAAGTAATTGCCATGAAGTCTATCTAGCCCTTTTACACTTGCTTCAACTCTATCATTTCCCATTCTCCACAAATTTAAAATTTCAAAGAATGAAATTGGTGGAAGCTTAGCCTAATAGACCAATGAAGGACTACATGGTTAAGGATACTAGCTAGAGAGTGCCAAAATAAGCAAACTCGGGTTGAGTCAAAATATCTATGGCGGGCCTAATATGTCAAAGAAGTCTAAATTTGTTAAAACCATGTTTTATTATATTTTTTTTTCTTTTATATATTTTTGATGAAAAATAAAAGAAGAAATATATACAATGCAAATGTGTTATGCAAATGAAAAATGATTGATGCAAAAATCATGAATGCATATTTTTGGTGGCCAAAGTAGATCAAAAATTTGAAAAATGTTGAAAATTCATTTTTTTCATGTTATCATGCAAGACAATGACAAGTTCTAGGTAAGGTCACTTCGATAGAAGACCCCCCTACACTTAAGCTAAACATTGTCCTCAATGTTTAAGAGCATGGAAGTATAAAAACTTCCCCTACACTTATGACAATGAATAGACTTTGCTTAACCCAAGTTAAGGAAAGGACTACTATTAGTGAAATCATGTTTAAGCACAAAGTGTCAATGAAAATTCACTTAAAGTAACGAAGTGAACCGGATACAAGGGCCTCCTCCATAAGCTCCAAAACATGAGATGAGTGAGCAACCCTACAAACAATCAAGAAGACAAAAGAAGGTCTCCCCTACACTTATCTCCAAATCTATGCCTTTATTTCTAACCTACAACACTCTAAACCTAGTTATACGATGCTTGAGTTAATGAGTCTCTAGCTCGACTCGTCCCTCAATGAATTAATTCATGGGGAAAATGGGGACCTCTTGGACCATTTCAACGGAAATGTCCTCCCCAAAGTAATGTTTAACACGGTGACCATTCACTTTAAAATTTGGACCATCGGGTTGGGACAACTCAAGAGTTCCATATGGAAACACTTGAGCAATAGTGAATGGACCGGACCATCTCGACTTAAGCTTGCCCGCAAAAAGCTTCAATCTTGAGTTAAAGAGGAGAACCGGCTCTCCAACTTTGAACTCACGATTCTTGATCTTAGCATCATGCAATTTCTTAGTCTTTTCCTTGTATAGCAAAGAATTCTCATAGGCATTGGCTCTCAACTCATCCATCTCATTGATTTGATCTTTCCTATGTGAACCGGCTTGGTTTAAATCAAAGTTAGCCCACTTGAGAGCCCAAGATGCCTTATGTTCTAACTCAAATGGGAGGTGGCACGCTTTTCCATAGACAAGCCTATAAGGAGTACAACCAATTGGTGTCTTAAAAGCCGTCCTAAACGCCCACAAAGCATCATCAAGCTTATCCGACCAAGAAGCTCTATGCTCTCCCACCGTTCTTTCTAAAATTCTCTTTAAACCACGATTTGTGACCTCGGTTTGACCATTTGTTTGAGGGTGATACGCGGTAGAAAGTCTATGATTCACTCCATATTTCTTCATAACTCTCGTGAATTGATCATTACAAAAGTGCGTACCACGATCACTTATGATGGCCCGAGGTACACCAAATCTAGCAAACAATTGTTTCAAGAATTTTACAACCACTCTAGCATCATTAGTAGGTAAGGCTTTAGCCTCCACCCACTTGGACACATAATCCACCGCCACAAGTATATACTTGTTTCCCTTAGAGGATGGAAAAGGTCCCATGAAATCTATTCCCCATACATCAAATATCTCACACTCTTGGATAAAATTTTGTGGCATCTCATCACGTTGTGTAATTTTTCCTTGTCTTTGACAAACATCACAAAATTTCACCATCTCTTGAGCATCCTTGTAAATGGAAGGCCAATAGTAACCCGAATCAAAGACTTTCTTGGCGGTGTAGTTAGGCCCAAAATGTCCACCCGTAGGTCCTTTATGACATGCCTCTAAGATTTTAAATGCCTCGGGCCCATCTACACACCGTCTAATGATTTGGTCCGCACATTGCCTAAAAAGATATGGATCATCCCAAAAGTAATACTTAACTTCCTTAAGAAACTTTTTCTTTTGTTGATAAGTAAGACCCTCAATAAGCACATTGCCCACAAGATAGTTTGCTATATCCGCAAACCAAGGTGTGGCATCCTCTTGGGAAGAGATAGACATGAGCTCCTCTAGTGGAAAGGATTCATTGATTTCTTGATGTGGGAAATCTCCTTGAAAAGGATGCTCAAGTCTACTCAAATGATCCGCCGCTAAATTCTCGGCCCCTTTTTTATCACGAATCTCTATCTTAAACTCTTGAAGCAACAAAACCCATCTCAAAAGCCTAGGCTTAGCATCTTGTTTTGTCATAAGATACTTGAGAGCGGAGTGATCCGTATACACTATGGTCTTGGAAAGCACAAGGTATGGTCTAAACTTCTCAAAAGCATATACTATAGCAAGCAACTCTTTTTCCGTGGTAGTGTAATGAAGTTGTGCACCGGTCATGGTTTTACTCGCATAGTGTATAGGTTGAAAATGCTTATTAACTCTTTGTCCTAAGACGGCCCCCACCGCATAATCACTAGCGTCACACATAAGCTCAAAAGGTAATTCCCAATTTGGAGAAACCAAAACGGGAGCCTTTGTCAATTTTTCCTTAAGTGTCTCAAAAGAGTCTAAACAAGCTTGATCAAAAATGAAAGGAGCCTCTTTCTCCAAAAGATGAGTCATCGGTCTAGCTATCTTAGAGAAATCTTGTATAAAGCGCCTATAAAATCCCGCATGACCTAAGAAACTCCTCACACCTTTAACCGAGGTGGGTGGGGGAAGCTTAGCAATCACATCAATTTTGGCTCGATCAACTTCTAATCCCTTATTGGATATCTTGTGTCCTAAAACAATCCCCTCTTTCACCATAAAGTGACATTTCTCCCAATTTAGCACCAAACGTGTTTCCTCACAACGCTTAAGCATTCTCTCAAGATTGGTTAGACAAGAGCTAAAGGAGTTCCCAAATACGGAAAAGTCATCCATAAAAACCTCCATGGTTTGCTCTATCATGTCATGGAAAATCGCCATCATGCACCTTTGAAACGTCCCCGGTGCATTACATAGGCCAAAAGGCATCCTCTTGTAAGCAAATGTACCGTATGGACAAGTGAATGTGGTCTTTTCTTGATCCTTAGGGTCAATGGGTATTTGAAAATAACCCGAAAAGCCATCAAGTAAACAATAGTACTCATTTCCCGCTAAGCGTTCAAGCATTTGATCCATAAAGGGAAGCGGGAAATGGTCTTTCCTAGTTGCCTCATTGAGTTTTCTATAATCAATGCAAACTCTCCAACCGGTTACAAGTCTCGTGGGAATAAGCTCATTGTTCTCATTAGGCACCACGGTGATTCCACCCTTCTTTGGAACACAATGAACCGGGCTAACCCATGGAGAGTCGGAAATGGGGTAAATCATACCCGCGTCTAAGAGTTTAATCACTTCCTTCTTAATAACCTCATAAATTTTTGGGTTAACTCTCCTTTGGTTTTGAATGGCGGGTTTATAATCATCCTCCATAAGGATTTTGTGAGTACAAAAATGTGGATCAATTCCCCTTATGTCGGATATTTTCCATGCTAAGGCTTTCTTGTGTTTCTTAAGGACTTTAATAAGTTGCTCCTTCTCATCCTCTTTCAATTCCTTAGCAATAATCACCGGTAATTGGTATTTTCCTTCTAAGAAAGCATATTCTAAGTGGGATGGAAGTCCCTTAAGTTCAATGGGAGGTGGACTCTCTATGGAAGGTTTTACTATGGAAGGTTCCTCAATGGTAATCTCTTGTGGAATCGGTGAAGGAATAGGGTCCTCATTGAGCAACTTTTGGATTGTAAGAATATCTTCTTCCCAATTTATGAGAGAATCATTATCACCAAGAAAGTTGGACTCACATTCCTCCAAGAGGAAATCACTCTCTCCAAAAGGTGTTAAAGAGGGAGCAATTGAGGCCACGGTTTCAACATGGGGTATCTCATCACTAGCATTCTTACAAGCATCATGAAAGTGTTCATTACACACTTCATCTAGCACATCCACAATGTTAATAGTCTCACAAGGTCTAGACTCCTTAACCTCTTTTCTATCACAAACTTTCCCTAACTTAAACACCACTTTCTCATCCTCCACTCTCATAATTAATTCTCCTTCCGCCACATCTATCAAGGTACGACCCGTTCTCAAAAACGGTCTACCAACAATCAAAGGCACTCTAGGATCCATGTCATAATCGACCACTACAAAGTCGGCCGGAAAGGTAAACTTATCCACACCTACAAACACATCTTCAGCTATACCTACGGGGTGAGCTATGGTTCGGTTGGCTAGTTCAAGAGTCATCCTAGTGGGAGTGAGCTCGGGAAGAGATAGTTGTTTCCAAACCGATAAAGGCATGAGATTTATGCTCGCCCCTAAATCCGCCAAAGCCATGCAATTTTCAACACCGGGAAAATTACAAGGTATCAAGAAGCGCCCCGGATCTCCAAGTTTTGTTGGTAAGGTTTTAAGTAACACCGCGGAACAATTTTCATTAAGTGATGTGTTGGGCAAATCAACCAATTTTTCTTTGTTTGAGAGCAAATCCTTGAACATCTTAGCAAACTTTGGCATATAAGCAAGAGCTTCCGCAAAGGATATGTTGATATTTAGTTGCTTGAACATCCTTAAGAAATTGGAGACTTGTATGTCATCTTTGTTCTTTAACTTGTCCTTTTTCAACCTTGAAGGGTATGGAAGAGTAGGTTTTGGTGTAGGTGGAATAGGTGTTGTGGTGGAAGATTTGTCTTTGTTAGCCTCTTCATTGGGAAGTGTGGAAGGTAAAGGAGAAGTATGAGGTGGTTGAGAAGGTGTGTTTGAGTGAATAGGAGCACTTTGAGGAGGTGGAGTAGAAGTAGAAGGCTTATCACAAGTAGGAGCACAAGTGGGTTGAACAATAGTAGGTTTAGGAGGTGAAGGATCCTTTGTTGTTGTACCACTCCTTGTTGTAATAGCATTAACATTGGCCCTAGGGTTTGTTTGTGTGTTGGAAGGTAAAGCCCCTTGTGGTCTTTGATTTAATACCACTAAAACCTTATTGAATTGTTCTTCCATTGTACGTTTCACTTGGTCATTCATTCTCTTCTCAATTTCACGCATTTTCTTGTCAACATACTCTTGAGTCTCTTGCATCCCATATCCTTGAGTTTGATGTTGAGGGTAATCTTGATTTGGTATTGGAGCATATGCTTGATTGGGAATAAATGGAAGTGGTTGATTAAATCCTTGTTGTGGTGGATAAAAGGTATTAGCTTGAGGTTGAAATTGATTGGGTGCTTTGTAATTATTTCCTTGGTATGGTTGTCTTTGCCCTTGATTCCTTGCTAAAATTTGAGGAGGATTTTGTGGAATTTGGGTGGGTGGTTGGGGTGGGAAGCCGGGTGGAGTAAGGTAATTTTGGGATTTGTAAGAAAGGTTATTTGGATTGATGTTAGGCTTGAAGTGTTCACGGTGTTCCTCTTGATAAGCATAGCATTCCCCTTGATACCCTTGCACCTTGTCACATTGTTCATAAGAGTGGGGACCTCCACAAGTAACACAAGAAATGGTGATGGCATTCACATTGTTTGAGGAATTGTTCAATGACAAGTTCTTAAAAGTTTGAAGCATTTCTTGTTGTGCTTGCAAATGCCTCTCACTTTCTCTATCCATCCTTTGAAAAATGGCTTCTTGAAACTTGAGGAGTTGGTTGTCACAAGGGATTTGAGAAGTGTTTTGGATAACATGAACTCTTTCTTCAAATGGATCGTTTGTTTGAACCATTGCCTTAGTCTCAATAATGTTCAAAGCCTCATGGTATGTCTTGAAAAGAATACTCCCTCCCGCGGAAGCATTTAGTGAATCTTGGTGGTGAGGTTTAAGGCCATTATAGAAGGTATTGATTTGGCCTAGATCATCCATTCCATGGTTAGGGCATCGCCTCAACAACTCACTATACTCTTCCCAAGCATCACCAAAGGATTGACTAGGTTTTTGTGTAAAGCCCATAATCAAATTTCTCAAAGACATAGTCTTTTGTGGAGGAAAGAATTTGTTCAAAAACTTAGTGGTAAAATCATCCCATGTGGTGATACTATCGGGTGGTTGGGTGTCTAACCAATGCTTAGCACTCCCATCTAAGGAAAATGACACTAACATCAATCTAATGACCTCATGTGGAACCCCATTATGCTTAATGGTGTTGCAAAGTGAAAGGAATCTCTTAAGGTGAGCATGGGGATCCTCATTTTGTTTTCCAAAGAAAGGTGATGAAGAAACCATATTAATCATAGATGTATGTAGCTCAAATGTGTTAGCGGGAAAGTCGGGAATCTTAATGGCACTAACATATCCATGAATGTTGGATTGCATACGTTCATACAAAGTACGATTATCAATAGCCATGGCTTCTTGTGGTGGTGACAAAGCACGATTCTCGTGATCGGCTTGGTGGACGATGGTGGTCTTACTCTTTCTCTTGTTCTTCCTTTTCGGAGGAAGAGGTTGTACACCAATCGGTATTTGTGCACGCCCGCGAGTGAGCATGCAACTCAATACGAGGAATGAGAGAGAAGCTCTCGTGTGACTTTGAAGAGAAATGGATTATCCTCTTCGAGTTTCAATATTAAATATCCACAAGAAAATAACAATATATGTATTACTACTTTGGGTGCAAGACTCTCAATGAAGCTTTCCTTCTTAGAATACTCCCAAGTGAACGGGTGGTTAGGTGGCGCGAAGCACTTAAGTACCTATTGACCCTTAGATGGCATTTTATAGCACATCGCCTTTCTATTCACTTAAATGTTCGTATTCTTCGAATTGTTGCTTATTGAGAGTATTTATCTATTCTTGCTTTATTTTGTTTGATCGATACGCGTGTCAAGGACCGGAACGCCCCTCAACACGGTGTATTGCCTCGGCAATACTTATGGAAGATATGTAGATTGATTGTTCTTATACGTATACGTATCTACTTATAATAATATATGGAAAATATTTTTGTATTTATGAGTTTTTTTTTTTAAAGGAAAATACTATATGTACATAAAAACCGAGAGAATCCAATAATATATATTTTTGGGTGCAATCTCTTAGGAAAAAGATTGCTTTTTGGATTTTTTTTATTTTTTTGGTCAATTCTTTAGGAAAAGAATTGTTTTGTTAATTTTTTAGTTTTTATATATTTTTATATTTTTTTGATTTTTTATTTGTTTTTGATTTATGATACGTAAAAATAACGTTCACCAAATGAACGGATCCCAAAAGCCAATGAAAACCGTCAATCGATAGTCTCTCGTGTAGTCAAAGAACCGGCAGCGGCGCCATTTGAAATGTGGTATAATGCAAGTTCGTTTTCTCAGTTCTTAACCAATAGAAAGTCCAATCAATATCAGATTTATTATTGTTCTTGGTTGTTCAAACTTGCTTGGTAATCTATGCTAATTCAAACAACACTATTTAAAAATGAAAAATATTATCCTACTTATACGTAAAACAAGTTGCAATTACCAAGTTTTTATTCAAACAAAATTAAAATTGCAAAATATAAAACTAAGAGGACTGAAAATGTAAATTCTAGGAAAATTAAATGCTTGAAAATTAAATTCTAACAACTTTAGGGACTAAAAATGCAAATCTGTTAACTATAAGGACCAAACTTGTAAAACTGATAACTAACTAACCAATTAGTAACAAACCAACAAACTTATAACTGAAAACTAACAACTTTAAAATGTGAAGGACTAAATTTTGCAAATACCACAAAATTAGGAAGTTTAGCTAGGTTTTGAAACTGATTAAACTTCTAGGGACTAAAGTGCAATTTTTACAAACTTTTAACTAAAAACGGGACACAATGAAAAATAAGCTCATTTGAGCTTATTTCTACACCAAATCAGCTGAAACAACTTGCAAAACTCTTAAAATCCAATTTTAACTACGTGTGTCTGAGGAATCTAGCTAAAAGTAAAAAATAAGCAATTGAGTGCTTATTAATAAGCTCAAAATAAGCTACAGCTCAAACCAAACAGTCACAACTTGATTTTTGTGAAGAAACTGATTAAGCACTTGATTTAAAGAAGGGGAAATCAAACTAGAACCATTTTCATCCAGAAATGAATGAGAAATCTGAAATAAGCTCTTTTGAGCTTATGTTGACCAAGTTTGACCAACTTTTTGCAAAAAGCTCAAAATTTCAAAACTTAATATTCAACACTTATTAACTGGATTGGTGAAAGAAAATCAAGACTTTTGTGAAGTGGATTAAGAGATCTAAGAAAACAGTTAGCACTTTATATCAGAGAATGACAAATGCTCAGTCATGGACTAAAAAGCTATTTTCTAGCTTATTACCTAAAACTGTAGAATTTCCTTATAGAAACTGAAACTTTATGATGTACGCTAAGTCTGGAAACAAGTTTGAGCAAATTTCATCAAGTAATGAAGGAGGAACAAGTAACTGAAAATGGTAAGTTTTGGAGATCAAAGCTGAAATAAGGCTAACCCAAACTATTTTAGTACCAATTGCCTGTTTGACTACTTATTTGACTTGTAAATGACCTAAAACCAATTGTTAACTCCTAATGACTGGAAATCAACTTCTAAACACAAATTTCCAACACTTGAAATCTAATTCTAAGCTACTCCCAAACACTCCTTAAACTGTTATGATCAAACTTTTACAAAGACTTATTGAGTACTGGATTAAGCTGATACAAAAGCTATAGCAGACTAGTTTCAATTGACAAAATGAAGTGTATTCAAGCTAAGAACAAACAATAACCAAGGCTAGAACTGAAAGTGAGCTATAAGGCTAACAAGTTACTGAAAGTATGCAGAAACTACAACTCAGAACACAATGATGCAAGATTAAGCTACAATTCACACTAGAATCAATCAAACATCAACTACTTATCAAGTAAAACAGGCAGCCATCAAGATTAAACTAGAAAATTGAGCATGCAATTGACTGATTTAGAGGAACAAAAATCAAGAGCTATAGAACCTAATGAAGAGATCCTTTGGGAAGAAGAGGAGCGCTGAGCTCTCTTGCACTAGTGATACCACCACCTATCACTAGTAATCAACTAAAATCAATCAACAATCAACTGCAATTCATCTGGAATCAACATTCTGCTACAAATCTTCAAGAACAATGGAAAAACTTGAATTCTGATCAAACAGCTACAAAACTTCACCAATGTAAGCTATGATCAATGGTTGATCATAACAAACATCAAACAGCAACAATACTATCCAATGGAAGCAAGATCAAACTGGAATTTTGAAGAACAGAATTTGGCGGGAAAAGGAAATTTGAATTTTATTGCAGGAATTCAGTTACAAAGGTTGGTTACAAGCTAACAACTAACTAACTGACTCAAGAGTTTGTCAGACTCTTGAGTAGTTAGGGGAAAAGTGAGGGAAAAATGGAAAGGAAAGTAAGAACTATGTGTTTTTACAATTTTAAGCTACAATGAAAAAATGAGGACTAGTCTAGGTATTTATAGGCAAGAATTGAGAGTTTGTTGGAGTTGTGACGTGTCAGAACCAATAATAGCTTGCCACGTGGAGTAATCTGCATAATTGCTCTTTGAAGGTGATGAACAAATTTGGGTGTTTTTGATTGACTGGATGATTTGTTAATTGGATTGCACCATTGAATTCCTCTCTTCAAAACGAGCAATATTGGTGTTTTGATCTTCTCATGAAACGGCCTCTATCAAAAACCCGATCCTGGAAATTTTTCTTGTGAAGAAGATGACACGTGTCATCTTCTGGTTGGCTTAAAAAGTTGCACACGGATTGAAACTGTTTAGATATGGTAATAAATGTGGCGACAGTTAGTGGGAAATAAATGTTTGATCCGTGTGATGTGTTTACTCTCTTCCCATTGGCTGCTTCCTTTGTCACATGGATTAAGCTTCATTATCTTTTCAAACTTGGCAAAACAAACCCCTTGACTTGGCAGATTGCTATTTTAAGCTAGGATCTTCATTTCTTTGACATTTTTGGTCCTTTAACTTTGATAACTTGTACAAAATGGCCCTTTGACTGAGTTGACTTGATAGTTGACCAGGTTTGACTTGAATCTTGACTTTTCATAATTTGCACTTTAAGTCCTTCAACTTTCATAACTTGTCAAGATAGGTCCTTGAACTTCAAAGTCTTGTCACTTTTGATCCTCTTTTGTCTTTTTCATCTATTTGAGCTTGATTTTTCCTTGTTTGCTTGGAATTGTATCTTTTTACCTACAAAAGTGCACACAAACACAAACATACCACATAATACTGTTTTTGCAAGATAATTGGGTATTTTGCTTCATGTTTTAGGGTTATTTGTTGATAAAAGGATATGAGTTTAAGCTCATATCAAATTACGATGAGAGTTGGGTGATAGTCGATAGACTGACTAATTCATCACCTATTTCAAGAGGAATGAGAAGTCACGTAGTTGGGAAGTTGGAAGAATTAATGGATATGTGAAAGACCGTCATAGGTCACTTTGTAAGGAAATTGGAATTTAAAGTAGTTTGGGATACGGACTGAAGGGAGTTGATGAACGTAATTGGACATGGGTGATTGATTTAGAGGTAGTTCGGAAACTCGTTAGCGATGGCTGAGTTTTCATATAATGATAGTTATCATACTAGAAGTCGATAAATGCCATTTGAGGCACGATATGAAAGGATAGGGTGAGTTGTCCTCATTGTGGACTAGAATTGGTAAAAGAGGCTACTAATGTGGTAATGGTGTTTGTGGACAGAATGAGAGCAACAAGGGATGCTATGTAGAAAAGGAGGAAACCATTAGATTTAGTGACAAAGTTATGTATGGAGTTTCACCCATAGTAACGGGTGGTATGTTTTGGTAAAATAGAAGAGTTGATGTAGAGTTTTGTAGGTCTATTTATGATCTTTGGGAAGATCAGACCATTAGCTTATGAGCATAGAATTACCTGGGGGGAAATGAGTTGTATACATGATACATTTCATGTATTGGGATTGGTAAATGTTGTTTGAGGATGCATATTTGCATGTCCGGTTATTTGGGTTTTGTGCTAATAAGAGTCTTTGTTTTATCGAAGAGTCATTTGCGAGATTTATTGACTGTGAGGTCAAGAGTTTGGCAATGGGTTTAATTTTGGTTTGTACATGTGGTATCTTGAAACTTGAACTGAAGTTCACGTGGAAATGAGAGGAGTTCATTTAGAACAAGTATCCTCGTGTGATTTGTTGTCTGTGTGTTGATCCTAAGGAATAAATCTCGGGACGAGATTTCTATTAGGAGGGAGTGATGTGACAACCGTGGTTTTGAGGTTCGTCACTTGGTCTTACTTTTAGGTTATTTTATGTGTGACTACTTGATTTTTGTGCTTACGTGTTTATTTTGTGTGAACGAGGTTGGTGTGATTATCGTTTATGAGTATAGAGTACTCATAAGTAAATCGAGGAACGGTTAATTCATGTTCATGAGATCACAATTAGTGACTATGAAATGAAATGGTGATATTTTGGTGGTTACGTATACGTATAAGTATTATAGTAATAGTGTATTTTTTTAGGATTTACGGTTTAGCATTTAGAGGTCTCGGATAAGGTAATTAGTCAAATGAATATTTTTCGGGATGGTTTTAGGTCATTTAGGACTTAATTATAAAGTTTATTTCAAAATTTGAGATTTTTTATAAAAGTGTATATTTTACGTCTTTTACGGTAAAACGCGTAAATTTGACTAGTTTTACGGTTTTGAGGTTTTGGGAGTTTTAGGAGCTGAAATAAATTAAGGTAAATTAAGGTAATATTAATAAGATATTAATTAACAATAAAAAGAAAAAAAAATAAAGAAAAAACGAAATTAGGGGTGTTTGGGTCGGTTTAGAAGAGAAAAAAAGGAAAAAAAAGGAAAAAAAAGAAAGTGGGCTTTGGGTTGGACTAGGATTCACCCATACCCTATATAATGTATATACTAAACCAAATTCATTATTTTTCTCCTGGAGATGAAGGAAATTCGTGAGTCTTATAAAAAATTAGGGTTCTTCATAAAATTTGGGGGTTTTCATAAATCCAAGGTAAATCTTCAAATCCCTTTTTAATTAAATTGTTTTTATGTTTTCTTTAATAATCTTTTGATGGATTTAGGTTAGGGTTTAATATAAAAACAGTAAATTAATGTTGTATTAATCATAATATGATGATTATATAAATTAGGGCTTGTAATTAGAGGGATTAGGGTTAATTAATGAGGTTGATTTTGTTAAACCCATTTTTAAAAACTGGGCAGATTTTTGAGTCAATTGTTTTGATCATATCGGGAGTTCTATAAACTCTTATTTTACGATCCAAGTACTCCTGGAAATATATTTGAAGTGGCTTTCCAATGCAAGAAACGAGAACTAAATTGGAGGTCGGAAAGTGGGTCAAAAACAGGTTATAACAGTCGGAGGTCAAAACAGTTTTGAATTCAGCCTGTTTTCTTTTTAAGTTTTGGGTTGTTTGGGGCACTTAGGGTTGCATTGGGATCTTCTCACGAACGTGAGAGATGGTTTATATATTGTAGTTAATATCTGCACTTGGGCTAAGGTGTTGGTTTAGGGTAAGACCCCTTAATGGTAACAAACTTTTAGTACGTTTAAAATCAGGAAATCTGGAATGACGAAAGTAGATATATATATATCAGGGCCTTAACAGTAGCTTTAAGGTTAGGGCAAGTGGGAGGTGTTAGCCAACATATTTAAGGGTGTGAATATTCTTTTACAGAAACCATGGGTAGGTTTAAGTGGGCGTTTGACCTAAAGTTTTGAGACCTAAAAACTGGGACTGTTTTGGGTAAAATACGAACGGGTTAGTTGTTAAACTTAACCAAGTTAAGGACTTGTTAAGGAAGGGTAATGGGGTAATTAGAGCTTATTAATGAGGTAAATATGTGAGAATGAGTTAGATGTCCATCATAGGTTAATGAGCCATCTTAGTGATTGGTTCGTTTATTGATTTCGTGTTTTTGGTTTGTTAGCTTGTTGCTAGTGCAAGGACGTGTGAAGGAGCTATCAGGTGAGTGTTCATAGTCCCATATTTATTTTTGTTTTTTACTTCCAGATGGGATGGAAGAGACACTGTGTTGAGTTGTTTCTAAATTGTTGCTGTGAATGTTTTATGGTTGTGATGGACTTGCGTGTACACTTATGTGATTAACTGCTATGCGATTTTTGATATGTTATTGTGGTTTGACAAGGTAGTGGCCTTGTGGTTTGACAAGGTAGTGGCCTTGTGGTTTGACAAGGTAGTGGCCTTGTGGTTTGCCAAGGTAGTGGCCTTGGGATAGGTACATAGGGTGATCATCTAAGGTACCATGATGTTGTTTGGCAAGGTAGGAGCCTTGGATTGGTTTGGTATGATTGGTCTTGATTGATAGTTGTTAATACATAATTGTAACACATTGTCCATATGTTTTTTTGTTGATGATTGTTATTCACAGCTTGTAACTGATTTAGCGTTGGAGTCTAAACCTATGACTCTCACCAACTTTATGTTGACGTGTTTTAGTGTCTCTTTCAGGTGAGAATGTGGTTAAGCTTGAGGATAGAAGTGGCTAGACTTGGATGCCTTAGGATCGCATATAGAAGGAGATCCCCGTTCCTTCTTAGTTTACCTATATGTTTGTTTGGTTTATGTTTATTGTTTGTTTTGGGTAAGTGGTAGGACTGTTACCTACTTACCTAGGCTCCTGCATTGTTGAGATATTGTCATGACATTTGTGTCGCCATTTATGACATTATATTTGCATTTTAGTCTTCTCTATAGAGACACCATTTGTTGTGATGATATCCATACGTCGCGCCCCATATTCCGCCATTGGTGGGGTGTGACAATTGCCAAAAAGTGGCTCGGTTTCTACCAAAGCTTGAGAAATGCTAATCACATTAAAGATTGTGATCTAGCCTCTCTTTTTGGGAAACTCAAATATGAAGAAATCCTAGTTAATAGGATTTATAAAGGCTCAAGCAAGAGTAAAGCATTAACCATTGCTACACCCTTGTCTACAGCCTTCTTCAGTGAGGCTGTCATCCAAGACTACCAAGATAGTCCTGAGGATGAAGAAGACACAAGAACTAGTAAAGAATATCTGAATGACCTCAAAGAGGAATATCATGAAAGAGCACTTCTGGCCAAGTCTAGAAGGTTCTTTAAGAAAGGAGGCAAGTTCTCCAACACCACAAAATCTTCAGTTGACACTGAATACTACAAATATGGGAAGACTGGTCACTATGCTAAGGATTATTAATCCAAAACATCCATCCCTTCTTATTCCTCACCAGCTCAATCAAGACCATCTGGTCAATCATCATTTCAACCAAAACAAATTTCTTCAACTTCTTATCAGCAAAACAGGGTTGAACTTCGACCAGCAAAAGACTTTGAGGCTAAATACAGAGAAATCAAGGCTAGATTGGCCCTCATGAGCATTGAAAGTTCTTCCTCCAAGGCTCCCAAGCAAGATAAGAACAAAGGACTCATTGCTAAAGCTTATGAATGGGATGAAGAAGATGTTTCTTCAGATGATGATGAATTGGTTAATGTGAAAGTGCTAATGGCACTTGTTGATGATGAAGGGTCAAACTCCAATGTTGTGGCTAAAGAAAGTGCTAGAAATGGTGAATGGGTCAATATCACAATCAAAAGGTACAAAATCTTCTTGAATTAGAACAAAAGGATGACATTAAATTTGTCTTTGATTACCTGTGTATTGATCTAAAATTTGTTGAAGAACAAAGAAACAATTTGCTTGAAAAATATCATAAACTTGTTCTAAAACTTGATGATTTTGAAAGTAAGCAAATAGAGTTAAAAGAAGCTAAACTTGATGTACTTACTTTTCAACAATTGAACAAAGAGATTCTTGATGAAAATAACTCCCTAAGAGTTGAACAAAAAGAAGCAAAAGATATTGTTAAATCTTGGCTCAGAAACTCTAATAGGGTAAATCAATACATCAATGACAAATTCCTGCTCAAAAAAGGAAAATGCTTGGTGCTGAAGGATCTTCCAGCACCAACTCCATTGTCTTTGTCAAAGCCTCAAATGAGGATGGTAGCTCGATCCCTGACGTTGTAAGGTCAGGTGAAGAGAATACCCAATCATGACACTGGACATATCCTTCTTTCTGATTTTCAGGCAAATGCTGATTCTTCAGCACCTGTTGAGTCCTCAGTCACTAAAGATGACTCAGATGATGATTTAGAGAATGAAGTAAGTACTCCACTTCCTCCTTTGGAGAAGCTGGTTGGTGCTGAACCCTCTATTAGACCAAAATCAATCCAGTCAATCATCAAGTCTCACACCACACACAAAAGTAGTTCTTCCAAACATGTCAAAATTGACACTTCAAAGAACTCTTCAGCTCTTACTGAAGGTTCACATATGGGAACTACCTCTTCAGTTTCAACACAAACTAAAGAATGCCAGATCTGAGGAAGATGTGAGAATGTCTCTTGTCATGCAAGAGATCAATGATCTCAAATTGCAACTCAGGCAATAGCAAACACCAACTCGATTCAGAGATGAACCTTCAAACTCTCCCCATTACAAGTACAAGACACAATTTAAAAGGGCTTGTGATCTATGTGGTCTAAACAACCATCTCACTGAAACTTGCCTAAAAGTGATTTATTGTACTAAATGTGAGAGGACTGACCATCGCACTTGTGAACATACTCAGTATATGCTTGCTAAAACTAGTGCTGATGCTCACAATACTGAAGCATCTCATTCCAGGCGCAAAATTCCTTTCCCACCATGCATTCATTGTGGTATGGGTAATCATCACTCAGATGACTGCCACTATTACCCTGTTTGTAATATTTGTGAAAGTTATGACCATGATACTCATGGACATAATCGAATTATCTCACTCACAAGAGGTATTAAACCAAGAAACCCAAACTCTATTACCAAATATTGTGAAACTTGTGTAAGTAATGTCCACACTACATCTGATCACAATCATATAGAGTGGTTCAGAAGAGGTGAAGCCCTCCAGGCTAAGAAAGCAAAAGCTGTTCATACCTCTTCTTCTTCTGAGCAATCACACACATCCTCATCAAGAGTACCCTCCAGATCTGAAACACCTTCCAGATCTAAAACTCCCACCCATCAAAGGTGGGTTTCAAAACAAAAATGACTATTTCCTTAACTTGTGCAATGTGTTGTCAGGAAGCCTATTTGGTACCTAGATAGTGGCTTCTCAAGGCATATGACTGGCACCAAAAGTTATCTGCACAAGTATAAGGAGGAACAAGGTCCTAAAGTTGTTTTTGGTGATAACTCATCAGCTACTACTGTAGGATTTGGTTTAGTGAAATGCAATGGTATAGTTTTCACAAGGGTAGCATATGTCAATGGATTGAAGCACAACCTCATCAGCATCAGTCAACTTTGTGATGCAAAGTATCTAGTGCTATTTGATGACAAAAAAAGGTACAATCTTCAACTCTAATCATGAAATTGTGATGATTGCTCCCAGAGTCAAAGATGTTTATGTCATGAACATGAACTCTACTCAGGAGACATGTTTCTTTGCTAAAGCTTCCAACATTACTAACTGGATTTGGCATAAGAGGCTCTCACATCTAAATTTTAAAACAATAACTCTGTTGGCAAAACAAAATCTTGTTATTGGTCTTCCTTAACTTGTCTATTCCAAGGACAAACCATGCTGGACATGTGAAAAAGGGAAGCACCATAGGGCCAGTTTCAAAACAAAGCAAACTTTCTAAATCAAGGAAAGTCGTCACTTGCTTCACATGGACTTATTTGGCCCAGTATCACTTAGGGCCATTTGTCACGAAAAATATACACTTGTCATTGTTGATGAGTACTCTAGGTACACCTAGGTATATTTTCTGACAAAGAAAAGCCATGCACCAGATGCCATTATGTCATTCATCAAAAGAGTTGAAAATCAAAATGACACTTATGTCAAATAACTCAGAACTTACAATGGCACTGAATTCAAAAATCAAACACTGATCAAATTCTGTAATGAAAAAGGAATTTCCCAAAATTTCTCATCTTCTTACACACTTAAAAAAAATGGTGTGGCTGAAAGAAGGAACAGAACTTTGATTGAAGCGGCAAGGACAATGCTTGCTAGATCTGCTCTCTCTAAGCATTTTTGGACTGATGCTGTAGCCACTGCTTGCTACACTCAAAATAGATCCATCATTGTGAAGAGACACATGAAGACTCCCTATGAAGTCTTCAGGGGGAGAATTTCCAAACATTTCATTCTTACATGTGTTTGGGTGTCCAGTATTCATTCACAATCACAAGGATCACCTTGGAAAGTTTAATGAAAAATCTGATGATGGTTACTTCCTTAGATACTCTCTAGTATCTAAAGCATATAGAGTCTTCAACACAAGAAAACAATGTATTGAAGAAACTTATCACAACTATCCATCTGATGAATTTCAACATTATGAGCCTTCTCAAAGATATCAAACAAGCAATTCAGTTCCTCATATTGATCCATTTAAAGATATGACAAGTCCTACAAAAGGAAATCCTTCAGTATCAAATACTGATGGTTGTCAATCAAATGATCAAAATGATCAGTCTCAAAATGATCAACATAGCAACATAAATGACCAAAATAGTCAGTTTCAAAACAATCAGCATGCTGACACACATGATCAAAATGATCAATCCAATGAAGCTGCTAATGAACAATCTGAGCCCTCTACTCAAAACTCTCCAACTATCTCTAGGGAATTAGGTCTTGGATGTGTTGCTTTTAACCAAGAAGGAAGCCCTCAATTGATTGAACCTTTATCTATTGAATATCCTTCAGCAGACACTAGAGATAATCCAAGTCCAAGTCCATGTCATGGACTTCCAAGTTCTAGCTCTAATCATGATACCAGTGCCTATTCCGCAGCTCCACAAAATCTTGGACTAATAATAGTCACATACAGTTGGTGAACATAATAAACAATCCTGGTAAAGGTAGAGTCACTAGATCTATGGCAAAGAAACTGAGTGCTGCTTCATCTGGAGAATGCCTCTATGCAAATTTTCTTTCAGAAATTGAACCTACAAAGGTTTCTGAAGCACTCACACACCCTGGATGGATGGATGCCATGCAAGAGGAACTAACTCAATTTGAAAGAAACAAAGTCTGGAAATTATTGGTTCCTCCTCCACATGGTAAATCAACCACTGACACCAAATGGGTTTACAGGCGCAAAGATTTGAAACCAATGTGGTGACCTAAAATAAAGCTAGGCTGGTGGCACAAGGATTCAATCAAGAACCTGGTGTTGATTTTGATCAAACCTTTGCTCTAGTTGCACGTATGAAAGCCATACGAATATTTATTGCTTATGCCACTTACATAAACTTCATCATCTACCAAATGGATGTCAAAAGTGCATTCCTAAATGGTGACTTAAAAGAAAAAGTTTATGTTACACAGCCTCCTCGCTTTGAGAGTAGTAAATACCCAAACCATGTCTACAAGCTTTACAAAGCTTTGTATGGACTGAAGCAAGCTCCAAGAGCTTGGTATGAAACTCTCTCAACATTTCTCATTGAACATAAGTTTGTCAGAGGAAAAATAGATAGCACCTTGTTTATCTATAAATCTAAAACTGACACCATTCTGGTACAAATCTATGTGGATGACATCATCTTTGGTTCAACAAGCTTGAAACTTTGCAAACAATTTGCCAAGCTTATGACCAACAAGTTTGAGATGAGTATGATGGGAGAACTCACATACTTCCTTGGTCTCTAGGTTAAACAATCTGACCAAGGCATCTCCATCAATCAAGAAAAATATGTCAAGGATCTGC
Organism: Glebionis coronaria; assembly: GCA_025667525.1. Lineage (NCBI taxonomy): Eukaryota > Viridiplantae > Streptophyta > Magnoliopsida > Asterales > Asteraceae > Glebionis > Glebionis coronaria. Next base: position 162,782,860 of record CM046877.1, on the reverse strand, counting down.
TGAAGAAGTATGATATCAATTGTGCTTCAGCGAAAACACCATTGGTACCCCCTAAAAACTTAAGATCTGATCTCAATGGACAATCAGTCAGTGAGACTTAGTATAGAGGTATGATTGGGTCACTCGTGTACTTAACTGCCAGCATACCTGACATTCAATTCTCTACATGCCTTTGTGCAAGATTCCAAATAGATCCAAAGGAATCACACCTTACTACTTAAAGAGAATCTTCAGATACCTAAAAGGTACACCAAGTCTAGGTCTCTGGTACCCCAAATCCTCAGGTTTTGATCTAAAGGGGTATTCAGATTCTGACTATGCTGGATGCAATATGGACAGAAAAAGCACATCTGGTGCTTGCCAATTGCCGGGTGGGAAACTTGTGTGTTGGAGTGCTAAAAAGCAACAAACAGTTGCCATGTCATCAGCAGAAGCTAAATATTTGGCAGCTGCTGGATGTTGTGCCAATGTTCTTTGAATGAAAAGACAACTGGCTGATTATGACATAGAATATGAAAAGGTACCAATCTTTCGTGATAAAACTAGTGCTACTGCAATATCCAAAAATCCAGTCCTTCACTCAAGAACAAAACACATTGATATCAGATATCACTTTATCAGAGATCATATTGTGAAATGGGACATTGAATTACATTTCATCCCCACTCAGTATCAATTGGCTGATATCTTCACCAAACCACTGGATGAACCAACTTTCAAAAGATTGATTATGGAGCTTGGTATACTGAACATTGATGATACAAAACCTGAACCTTCATCATTCACTAAAGAAGCTTGAAGGTTCAGCATTTCTTAAAGAATTTTTATTAATGCTAAGTAGTAGCGTCTGAGTAAAGGAGTGTGCAATGTCATGTGTCTATTTCACTTTATGTGATTGTGTATATAATGTTTTGTCGCCTTATCTGATTCACTAAAGCTGAACAAATGATCACCAGTCATCAAAAGTTTCCTTCAGCAAATGCTAAACAAAATTTTAATACAACTGAGTAGCTAGGCCTGAGTAGAGGAGCGTACAATGTCATATGTCTTGTTCACTTATGTGAAAATATATATGGGGTTTTGTCGCCTCATCTGACGCAATGAAGCTCACAAGTATTGCCATTAGCTTCAGCATATCTGAGCAACAACATTTAAAACAAATCAATCATGTGATGAAAATTAAATGTCATTGAATTTTCTTGTGAATAAAACAAACATTCTTTCAAAAGGTGTCATTTGTTAATTAAAGAAATTTCAAACGTCCCCATCCACAGTCAACAACTCCCTGACACATGGGGCGTTTCACTATTCAAAGCAACAGAAAATCATACCTTTTTGTAGAACATTAATGAGAGAGTTTGTGCTAAATGTTCAAAAGGAACCTTAAAAGATTTATAATTTTTTTTTTCAAATAGTTTTAAAAACTTTTTAAAAATTAGTTCAAGTTTTTATATAATCCCTTACAATTGGATTTCATTCCACGCTCACAAATCTTTTCATCAAAAACACACACACAAACTCTCTCTTTAAAAAAACACACACAGAAACAATAATGGCTAAATCATCTTCTTCCCCAAAGGTTGCAAAGATCACACTCAACCCATCCACCCATGTGACTTTTCCCATTAAAGATATCATCTTCAAGCCCAACAACATCACCTTACTCAAACCTGAATCCATTAAGTCTGTTCCTGGGGAACAAGTTATAACTTACTTGTCTAAAAGTGTTTTAAGGTATATTATTTGAGGATCCTGGTATGATGTTTCAAAATGTCCTAAAAGAATTTTGGTTCACAACAGAGGCTTCTAACAATAAGAAGTCCATTGAGTTTGATTCTACCATAGTTGGGATTCATGGTAGATTTGGGTAAAAATTATTTAGAAGGGTTTTGGGTCTAAATTATTTGGAAAACCCAAGTGATTATGAGGATATACCTGATGATTTTATGAATGTTATTTTTTTTTTAAGAAATTGGGTATACTGAAGAGATTACTGAGAAAGGGGGGGTTAAAAAGAAGTTGTTTGCCACCAAGCTGGAAGTTGCTGATGACTATTCTTATTGAGTGTTTGGGGGTGGGGGAGGGGGGGGGGGGGAACTGGAGGCCTTAACCAGATCGACAAAAAAAATGTTATTATTCTTATTGAGTGTTTGAGGAGGGGGGGGGGGGGGAATGTCTGGCCAAGGGAATTAAAGCTGATTTTGGGAGGCTTATTTTTGAAGATCTTAATGGGAAGTTGGAGAAAAAGACAAGAGAGAAAAACGTTGTTTACACCAGATTTCTATCTCTCCTCTTTGCTGACCATCTTGGTGATGACTTTTCAAAAATCAATGGAGATAAACTAATTTTTCGACCATTTGATCTTACTCGTTGGAACATTCCAGTCAGCACCAATGATCTTCCTCTTACACAACCCATGTTGGACATCTGCTCAGCAGATGATCCAGTACTGTGCAAAGCTCCAAAAGATACTTCTCCAACTGGAGAAGGGGATCTAAAAGGCGAAAAGCCTGGAGCTTCATTTGGACCTCGTCAGAAGAGCACGTCAGTTAATAATAAGAAGGTTAGACGTGAGTCCAGAAAGAGGAAGTACCTCACACAATCTTCCTCTAAGAAGGTTGCTGATGAACCCCAAGGCCATGTTTTGAAGAAGAGTAAGTCCTTGGCCAAGGACAAGAACCCTAGCCAGTCGTCACCTTTAGTCTCTTCTAGAGGTGACATGCATAAAGAGGCCCAGAAGGCAACCCCTATCTCAACTTCTTTAGGAGAGAAGGGTGAAGATGGAGCTCACCCTCAACTCATTAGTGTGGAGTCAGCATTGAATCCATCAGGTAAAACCAACCCTGGTGGTGAAGGACTTGAAACTGATCCTCACACTTGAGGTGATGCTCAGAAGACACCCAAGGAAGTGAATCTCACCACTGGCGCCAAGGTGGGACACTTGTCTTCATTTGTATTCAGCATGTCTGGTGATGATTTGGAGAAGAAACTTGGGTCAAGTGAAAGAATTCCAGTCAACCTTGATGACAGTGATGAAGAGACTACTGATGCAACACCAAAGCCACCATCCCCCAGAACTGAACATGTAAAAAAAATTAACAAATCAAGTCTTGATTCTTCAATCACAGGTGGCTAGATTGAAGGAAGAAAAGGTGCTTGCTGATACTGAAATCTCAACTCTTAAAGCAAGACCAATTCCTCCTTCTGTTGAACAAATCAAGGATTTCATCATTTCTGCTTTGAAGTCACTAGTCAAAGATGTGGCCATCACCACTTCCTTAAAGCAAGGGATGTCATCCCTTATGGACTCCATCAACGGTGCTTCCATGGAGTTTCCATCATAATTCACACCAGTACCTTTCCAAGTTAATACTTTGTGTGATTCTGTGTCAAAGATAAAAGATAGAGTGGCATTATTGGAGAAACAAAAGTTGACCATATCTGATGAGGTTCAACAGAAATTAATTGATCTTGAAAATGTTACAGCCATGCTGGCCAAAGTATCTTCCACTCTTGATCATATTTGTGGCCTCTTCCCTGCTGGTGGGTCATCAGAAGCTGCTGGGCAGTCTTCTGCTGAGGGGGAGAAAAACACCATCAAACATCTCTTTAAAAAACATGCCCAAAAGAAGGCTCAGAAACAACCTGTTGTCTATGAGTCACCAATTACTGAAAAGAGCCCAACAAAGGGTAAGGGGGAGTCATTAGCCAAAAATGATCATGTGGATGGGCTGACCACAAGTGAAGAAACAACTGATAGTGGTTCACCCCCTTCATACCCAAGAACAAAGGAGATTATACATTGAATGATCGACTGATCAAAGCTGGGGTGGCCGCTCAAGAAGAGCTCAACAAAATATACAAGCTTCAGGAAGAAGAAAAGCTAAGAAATCTGAAGCTGAGCTTGTATGAACAAATAGGGAAAGCAGAAGTTGAAAATCTTTTCAAGAAGAAAATGTTATATGAAAAGTTTTGTATAACAAGACTGAACAGAATAAATCTCTCACCAGTCACCAATGTTGATATGCTGACCAGAAGAGGTGATATTCATCTCAAGTTCTATAGGGGTGATAGAACTGATGAGATAATTGAAAACTTCTAAGGAAAAGAACTTTCTTACACTGAGTGGACTGAAATGAGTGTGAAGATTAAGAAAAGGAAATCCAAGAGATGGGATGAAGTTCTCACTAGAATTGAGCACTATATGAGAAATCATGAAAGACTGGGTGAGATTTTGAACATCAGCACTCAAGTTTCTCTAGAGGATCAAGATCTTATACTTGAGCTGAACAAAAGAGCTAATCTGATACAACCTGGAGTGGGTGACATTTTTGCCACTACAAAGAAATACAATGGCTTTGTTCAGTTTCAAAATCATCTCCCTGGCCATGTACTAGACGAACCAGAACTAGGAATGATAATGTTCAATCATCAAGAACGTCAAGACTTTGTGGGCATAATTGACCTTGATGAAATGAACAATGAACTTCTCTCGAATGTTCAAAGGATATTTTACTCTCAGCATGGAGGTCCATGACGTACTGATGCTACTAGAACCTTCAGCATGTGCTTGCTTGCTATACTTGACCATAGAAACTCAGAACCATCAACTCAGACTCCCATAATTGAAGAACTTAGGCCTAAAGAAGTTTGAATAATCATTTGTATTGTTTTTGTTGTAATTTGTAATGTTTCATGAATAAATGATTATCTGATGTTTATAAGTACTTTATTGTTCAGCGCAAGTAAGAAGAAGTTGTTATGCTCACTTACTACTGACATTAGACTTAGGCTATTTGTATATCCAAATAGGGGGAGATTGTTGGGTCAGTATTTACTGACCTTGAAGCAACTCTAGGATTTGAATATAAAATCCCCCTAAGTGTTTAATGCTCAATAGTAAGGCCAGTCTGCTGAAGGATGACCAGAGGAAAAAAGTTCCTACTAAACACTTTGTAGCTGAAGAATGTTCAGCATTCCTCTTCCAGTTAACTTAGAAGACAAATGAGTCTTCGCTTAAAATACTAGGTGGTCTAGTTGCTGAAGAACAAGTACTGAAGAAGAGCTTTCAATTCATTTTGGTTTGATAATACAAAACTGAATGATGTCGATCTCCTCTAGGACAATGAAGACTCTTCAGTATTCTGATGGTTTACATTATGGGGAAAAGATAACTTTAAGTCAAAGTAGGTTGCTTGTATAGTTAGCTATAAGTACAACCTTTATCTTTTCTAGAATAGTTTATTATGTAATTTGTACTGTTTATCCAACATGGGTATCAACCACCCACTAGATAAACTCATGCATTGAAACATGCAAATGCAAACCCTAGTTTTACACTGCCTATAAAAGGAGTGTACATTAAGAGAGAAAGGGTTAACCAATACAAGAGCAGAAACTCTGGAAAACCTTTCTCTCTCGATACCAACTAAACCATATAGCCAAGAAGCATATGAACGTTTAGATTGGAGCTTAGACTTTAACTTTGGTTATACGTTTAAGTAGAGGAGATCACAACCCATTGTCATTCAACCACTTTGTTATTCCGCAAACAAAGTGGGTTATAGATTCTTTATTTGATTCTAATAAAAGTCTATACATTAGAAAGTTATTTGTATTGTTGTTTTAATTGGTCATAGTTCTTATCTATTGTTAAAACAACACACTTGAGTCTTGGTAAAGAGTTATTACTTAAGGTTGATAAGTAATAACGATTTACAAGGCACCAACAAGTGTAAAACCCAAAAAACATTTTTTATACAAACTTTTTAAATTTTATAAATTTTCTTATAAACATAAAAAACCGAATAAAAACGACTAGAAAAAAGTTTATATAGGATAATTTTTAAGTAAATTAAAATTTCTCACTAGGGCTGAGCATCGCGCCAAAACCCGACCCGACCCCCCGAGTTATACCGAAATTGACTCAAGGCAAAAATCTAAACCGAAACCGAAACCAAAACATGTCGGTTCGGTTCGGTTGGATTCGATTTTAGTTGGGCCAGTATTCGGTTCATACCGAAATTGAATTACGCCCATAAATTGCAAACCTAAACACCCATAAAAAAACTTAATTTACAGGAATTATAACAGTGGGTATACACGAATTCAAAACTTATATCAAACAAGTCATGTAAGTTAACTAAAACAGTGGGTAATTGGGTATACACGAATTCAACACTAATTAAAAATCTTATGTCTGTAAAGATTCAGTCCCCATATATTAAATGGGAATTGATATTTACACTGATGGTTTTTATACGTGCACAAAATTTTATTCTGACTAGACTAATATACCCCCACATTAATTTCCATAACCCATTTCCATCTCATCCAGCATGTGATTTTAACAAACCCATCTCTTCACCGTGTACAATTTCATACATTACAATTTATATTGCTGATCTTCTTAGGCTTTTCATACAATTTCATCCTAAGATTCTTGTCGTGTAGCATACATAAGGAAATAAAATAAAACAAGTAAAAAATTGGAAATTATGGCATCATCAAAATTCACAAATGGTGTTCTTTCTTTATGTTATTAGGTTTTAATTAATTTTAGTGCTTGACGGGGTGTTATCCATCCCAATAAAATAATGACAAGAGCATTAATCCAAAACGTCTATACATTAGAAGTAGGTGCAAGGCATATCTGTTGGTGATATGTAGCGTTTGTGATAAGAAGCGGGAATACAGTGAGGCATAATACACGACGTTAGTGTGGTTTGTCGGCATTGGTTACGATGAGGGCGAAGGTGGGATATAGCAATGGATATGGCCAACTGGGTTATACTAGCGGCATGTATAGTCCCCAAGATGGTGGGAATGGGTTGTCAAAGGAAGTAAAAAACATGGGCTGTGAGGGTTTTATTTAGTTTTATGTGTGGGAATGCTCAAGATCTGGCCTTAGTGATGAACTGATGATGATGAGACAACAAGAAGGAAAGATGCAAATGGCGGAATTTTGACAAACTTTCAAACGTAAACTCAAAATTGTGGTAGCATCATGTTTAAGGGTATATTTGTCCTTTCAACTGAATTTTCTGTGTGCAAATAAATTCTTTCCGTGTACATATCATCAGCCATATTAAATAGGGTGTCTTTAAGATTTAGCTTCTATCATATGTTCTAGAACAGGGCGTTTGAACCAAACGTTGCTGGTATTTAAACCATTGCCCATTATTACAGGAGTTAATGAAAAGGAATACAAACAACTTGCAGTTACATTATTAAACACATAGTCCAATTATTACAAGCTCAGTAGTAGGAGTTATGTAATCTATAAATGGCAATTGCATTGCTTTGCAACAGACATCTCTTCTTTTATCTCTACAATCACAATAACTTAAAGCATGGCCACTATGTCGGTTGAGTCTTCCATTCGAAAACAAACCAAGCTCGCTTAGCGACAACCAGTTCCGTCAGAAATCTGCCGGTAAAGTGATTTCCGACGGATTTGTCGCTGATTTCATGGTCGGTAATAAGTATCTGCTGGAACTCTGTCGGAAAGAATACATCAGTCGAAATTCTATCGGTAAATAGTGTGATTATTAGAACAGAGAAATAGCAAGCATCTTCGGAAAGTCGGCCAAAATCTTGGGATTTTGTCCAATTGTGAGAAAAGAGAAGATGTGCCGCCGGAGAAGTTATAGCAGAAGTTTGATATGTTACTTTGATATGGTATGACTTTATAGAGGCATTTGTGATTAAAAATTTGGAAAACATAATTATAGAATTTAATTCCTAATATTTAGCCTTTTATTACGTAGGCATCAATAATAAAAAGCTGTTACTTTTTTTCTTTAAAATGTATGATGTTACAAATTTACTTGTAACACCCCACTTGGATAAGTGGACCGCTACGTGTATTTATGGCGTGTCATCAAAGCATAAGGTAAATGTCCTAAAACATTAACTGACCATAAAGGAATACCGGAATCAAACATCGGTAATCCAAACATAAGCCCAAAACATGAAAAGTAAAATACTGAAGGAAATGACTAAACAATGTCCAAATAAGCAGAATAATGTAAGAAATGCATAAAGTAAGAAGTCTGGATAGCTTCCATCCAAATGCACATGCTCTCAGAATCCTAAGAGCGTCCTGGTGTACCTGCCGTTAGATCATGAAAGGAACTACGGCTGAGCATAACGCTCAGTGAACGGATATAAAGCATGATAAGAATATACTGAATGAACAGGCGATAGAATACTGAAGCTGTAAGACTGATATGTAACATGTGGTAGAACTCTGCATAAACTCTGAGAAAACTGATTCATATATACTGATACTAAAATATAACTATTAATTCTGAAAACATGCATTTACTGTATTTTATTTGCCAGAGCTTATATAGGTCACGTGCTGTAACAACCGTGCATGAATAACTGGAGGGGTGACCTCGTCATGCTATAGAGGGGTGACCTCTAAATAACTGTGCTGGGTGGAGGGATCAGCTCCAATGTGAAGGATGTAGAGCACACACCACATTCACCTGCTAAACTGTAAACTGTAGCCTAGGATGCATCTATACGCCCCACTAATAATACTGATAAAATGGCCAAGCTGAGCTGAGTGGGACGATGCAGGATATCACTCTCCTGCATGTGAGTCACGGCACAGGTGCCTCTAGTGCCGTGGTTACGGTACCTCCGTAACTAGTACATAAACTAATCATGCTTGTATATAATGGTCAGGCAATTTATTTTATTATTAACATGATTACTGATAAGCTTAAACATATACTGGGGAAAACATTTGGCTGCAGACGGGGAATCCTAATCATGCATAGGAAATGAAGTCCTTACTGAAAGGACGGAAATCCGTACCTCATATCCAATAATGAAAGCTGCAGGACCGACTCCGACTTCACGGATACTACATAAATAATGTACGCGAAAATAAGTTGACTGACGTTTATTTATTTTACTGCTCTTACTGTTTTCGTTGGATTAAAATTATTCTTGAAATACTAATCGTATATAATCTGGTAGGTTCTGACTGTTCGTAAATATTACTGATTTAATGTATTTGGTATTTCTGATTATCGTATAATGTATACCCCGGTATTACTATACATAGTAACTCGTTATTATTAAAAATTTCCTATCTTAAAATATTTCCAATTTAATATCTTTAAAATTAAATTATTTATAAATCAAAGGTTTTTAATAGGATAAAAAAAATGATAAAGCTAGAACTAATTAAATTTTATTAATTAGATTAATAAAATTGGACAATATAATTAATTTATTTATAAACTCATTTATAAAATAATTTATCCGTTCAAATAATTCGTGGTTCCCACCGCTTGTGTTAAGTTCCCACTGCTTTTACAAAGTTCCCACTGCTTTTACAAAGTTCCCACTGCTTTTACAAAGTTCCCACTGCTTTTACAAATTTCCCACTGCTTTTACAAAGTTCCCACTGCTTTTCTTATACTTCTAGTTTATAAACCCAAACGCCCCCTTATTGTCTGCATATGCAGTCTACAAACCCAAACGCCCCTGTTGGGCCATTTTTCCCACTGTCCCATTCACAAACACCCCTGGTGGTTCGTGTAGCCTTGGTTGGTCGAAAAACAGCCCCGAGCCGCCCCCTGTTGGGTCACGGCTGGCATAAAAAGGGGTCACCGAGACATTAGGTCTCGGTTTTCGTGAGGCCAAACAAAACCCGACCACCCCTGCTGTTTGTTTGTTCGCTGCAGTCCACCCAAACCAACAGCCTATACGGTTGTTCCTAGAAAAAGAACACCGAGACATCTAGTGTGTCTCGGTTCGCGTACAAAAACTGAAATCTGAATCGAACCATCTTAATTCACGTTTATTATAGTTCGAAAATCATTTGTTCTTGTTTAACCCGTGCATTCGAGTTCATAAAACGAAAAGGAGAAAGGATTTACTTACATATGTGATCGAGGATCTATGTGAATACATAACCCACGACAAAAAAAAACGTCTTCTTCCTCCGGGTTTGTCTCAGCCGTCGGCCACATAGCAAAACCCTAGATCTTTTTTTTTGTTAACTGATCTGGGAAAAGTTAATACTCCCGTTTATTTATTTTTTGTATTGGGCTGGGCTCCAAGCCCATCTTCTTCTTTTTGTTTTTTAAACGCAGCCCCCCTCCTTATATACATACACCTTCATTTTATTTTTCGCGTCATGAATTAATGTGCGTGTACGTGTTCGTAAATCGTGTTTTAATTCCTGAAAACGTAATACTCTTTTTCGTAAATAAATCATATGTACGTAATGTTTACTGAAATTAATAATTATTTTCTGAATAATTATTCATTTGTAATATTTAAATAAAATGAGACTACGCGTATTTAATATTAACGCTTAATTATTCTGTAAATTAAATAATTCATCTGTAATATTTTCTGAGACTAAATACTTATTAACTGAATAAACTGTAATATTTATAGTATTTAAATAAACTAGGATTGCGTATTTAATTTCTGCGTTTCTATCTCTGTCTAATAATTAATACTTATCTAGTTTATTAAAATTAAACTGCGTATTTAAATATTCTGATTTTTAAATACGGGTTTTACAATTCTTCCCCTCTAAAAACAATAATTCGTCCCCGAATTAAAGATACGACCATACTGGGTTTTACAATTCTTCCCCTCTAAAGGAAAATTCGTCCTCGAATTATCGGTAATTTAAGCCAGTCGAAATAAAAGCTGAAAGTATACGTAAGCTGAAAGACGTATAAGCTGAAAGGACACATATGTTGAAAGATCATGAAGGCTGAAAGGCATATAAGCTGAAGGATCATTCGTCCTTGATTTAGAACATAAAGCCGCTGAAAGGGTATAACATGACATGACTGAAGTGAACATGGGACGTGACATGACTGAAAGAACTTAACTGGATTTATTGAAGGAAAAGGATGAGAGGTCCGGATGGACTCCTCCGTTTCGAGTGGCCTCCCGCTCGAAACGATCCCTTCAAATGTATAACATAATAAATAAAATCTTGGTCCTGTTGACCCTGTCCTGATGATGCTGAATAGTTTCTGGTTCTAAACTTAAGGTGGATTTTCTGAACCTGAATGAATAAGCTATAGCATGTAGGATACATGAAGTGGTACGTATAATTATCCTGAAAAGATAACATTTATATCTCTGAGCAAGCTGCTGAGAATATATATGAGGACGAACTACGTGAACAATTGTGAACATGTTAAGTGAGCAATTGTGAACGTGATTCGTAATTATATGAGGGGCACTGGCATGGAATTAGAATATGATAAGTGAATCATACTGTGAACGTGATACTAGAACATATCATGAACGTATGCTGACTGAGGAATGAATGCCAAACGATACGGCCTGAGATGTAAAACGTCTGACTGGTTATGGAATAGTTGTGCTAAACTTGAGTCTGATTTCCCAAGCTTTCTGTAACCGTATTCGGTAATAAACTGAGAAACGTGTATCGTGAAATGGCACACGATCTTGAACGTGAACAACGTTATGAACGCTAACGTGAGCTTAAATCATGAGATAGCATAAAAGATGAACTGAAACAACATCATACCGCGAATGAGACGTAAACGTAAAAGTGAAAATAAACATGAATTTAAAGTGGGCGTAAACATACACTTGATCGTGAACATGAATTCTGTCTGATATGATGGTCAAAGGAATGCCTTGAATTCGTACGATTTACTGCTAAATTTTCTACAGGTCCGCTACTGCGTAATCCTTTCGGATGAGAGAAAACGCGTAGGTTGATTACATGGTCGACAATCACTTCGATAGTGTTATACTTTTCTGAGTCTGTGGTAAACTGATAATAATCTCCATGGAGTCTTGTCTCCTTTCGGTCCAGAATTTCTACTGGTAGTAATAACTCGATAGTATGACGACGTTCTATCTTGAACCTGTTGGAATGGAAGGTATTAGATATGAACATAGATGCCTCAACGCGTTATACTGTTTCTATCAAAATTCTGCCTGGAATTTTGGTACATTCTGGTGGAATTTCGTTCATAGGCGTCAGTCGGGACCATCAGGTGATGGCCTTCACCTTCACAGCATTGTTTGAAACTTCTTTATGCTAAGGTAGAATGTTCAGAAATGCCACCTTGTTCAATTGGAATTCATATCTGGAAAGTTGTATATAAAATTTTCTCCTATCGAAGATTCTGTACAACTGTGAGAAGATGATTCTCGTGTTCTTCTCAAAAAATTAAGCAGATCAGAATGTGATCAATGAATATACTGACGATTTTGTCTGCGAAGTCGTAAAAGAAAATTCATTCATAAATTTCATACTATAGCTGGGGCATTAGGGAGCCCAGTCGTATAAGTCAAAATTTAGAGAGACTGTAACGTGTTCAACAGCAGTCTGGAAACATCATGTTCTTCTCTCACCACTGCTGGTGTCATGATCGCGAATTGTTCCAGAACTATTTAAGATATCGTAGTAGGTCAGGTAAACCTTCTATACGTGGAATGAAATATCGATTAAGAATGGTGATCTGGTAAATTTGTCGGTGGTCGATATATGATCTCACGTTACCGGCCTTCTTAATAAACAGAAACGGTGCACTTTCTGGTGGTGCGTTGGGCGAATAAGGCCTCGTTCTGGTAACTCTTGCAGCAAATGCTGCAACTCTTTTAACTCAGTTGAAGTCCTCGATAAAGAGTTCTAAAAATAGTTTCTGTCCTTGAGACATGCTCGATGTTACTCTCTGCTTCGTGGTTAGGAAGGAATTTCTGGAAAACCTTCTGGAATTACATCTGGAAACTTTGGGATAATCTGTTGATCATGAATTTAAGGAATTTCAGAATTCGTATCATGAATGGTGACCAGAAGTCTTCGTAACTAAAAGATAATAACTCACGTGATCGTAAAGTTGGAACAATTTGTACTGATTTTTCTGGTAGGAGTAAAATGAATATGTTCGGGGTTGGTAAGACGGATCTCGTCATTAACTGACAATAAAACTTTAATAAATATGGTGATACTACTGAGTCCTTTCTGGCTGAGAGGCAGGTGACCACCTGATTTAAGATAAAGCTGTCATAGGAATACGTGAAGTAAACATGGCGACCTTTCACTGAATGTGTTCGTCTGTAACCTCACAGAGTGAATACTACGTGTTTAACCTGAATCATACTCTAGTGGTGGTGACTAAAATTTTCAATTGATCTGGTTTATGCGTGGCATAATAGAACGGGTATACCCCTTTCTGAAGGGTACCTTGAATTACTGAGGGCCTGGTTTAGAAACATACTGGAGTTATGAGTTCTGACTCGTATTTTGAGGAAGATTCGTATGACGTGTACCATGACTGGTGTCCTAATATGTGTCTTCCGAAAAGATACCTGAGGCCTATGCCTTGACTGATGTCTTGACACGTGTTTTAGTAGATGGATCTGAACAAGGTTAAAAATTTTGGTAACTACTAGGATTGGCGGACCGGTTAGACTACTGACCTATGTATTTCTGGTCACGTCCGTTCCGGAGTTCCGATGGTTACTGACTGATTAATTATAAGCACGGTGGTTGGATTACCACCTTTTCTGTCACTTTCCTGACGGTCGTTATCATGACCGTGATTCATGTAACTATTTCTGCTGAGTGGCCGGATGGTTACCGGTTCTCACTCTTTTGACTGAAAGTTTAGCTGAGTGAATTGTGATACCTAACTGAGAAAGTAAAAGCATGGAATAGAACGGTAGTGTCTGATGATTGAAGCTTATTCTTGTCAGAAATTTCAAATTTATAGTTTTCGTCCTTGCTCTGAAAAGTCTTCATAATATAAACAGCATCAGCATCTTATGGAATCTTCAAGGTATCAGCAGCATCAGTATTTGTGAGGTCTTCAAGGTGTTAGCAACATCAGCATCTGGTAAAATCTTCAACTCACGAGCAGTATCAGCATCTGGTAGAATATTGACAAGCGGAAATGCCTGAGGTGATTAAGGATCGATTAATGGTACACATGGAGTAAGGTACATGAGGTACACCTGAAATACTGTACGTGAAGTACACGATGAATACTGTTCATGTGGTACCGCTGAAGGTTTGCTGATATGATCGATACTAGTGTAAACCGTCTGACACGGTCAACGAAAAATAATTTGATTTAACTGGTTAGCAACTGAACCGAAACGGTTAACATGGCAGGCTGAAAATTTCTGCGTAGACTTAACGCTGGTTGTATAGAGGCTGAAAAGTATGATTAAACGGAGTTTCATCAATGTTCAGTATGAAGACATGATTGATAAAGACCAGAACATGATTTATCATGAAGTAGGATTTTACTGTAATCCTTCTGTATCTTAGCATGAAACACTATCGTTCTGTTGAAAACATAATCCTTGTAAGGAAACATGAAACTGAATCCGCCTGAAGACGACATCATCTTGCAGTTGTGAAACTGGATTGTTACAAAGAACATAAGAGTACGATCAACTGAGTTTTAACAACAACTGGTGTGGATGGCTATAGTTCAATCCACAAAATTCAAAGAAGAAAACATGAGACTAAGTATGGGATATTCTGGTTCAATCCATACTGGTCAAAATTTATGAAATGTCCTGATATGACAAAGGTGAACATCTGTGGATCGGTTCACAAAACATCATTTGACTGAAAAGCAAGAAATTTGACTTGAGAAATGGTGAACGTTTATGGCTGGTTCACCAAGTGATGTTTGACTAAAAACATGAATCTGTCATGAGTAAGGGTAACGCCTATGGTCGGTTTACCAATACAAAATCTGAACGGGCAAGGGTGAACGCCTATGGTCAGCTCACCAAAACGAAAATTCGCTAAAAAGCACATGCGACTAAATATGGCTAGTTATGTACCAACCTTTTACTTAGTCAAAACTTTAAGAAAACTGACTGATAAATGAAGAAAACTGACTGAATAATCCATGAGAAACATGAAAGATAACAACGCCAAGATCTGGGAAGTTCCTGGTGACTACCCACTAGTCACAGGTCAAGTTTTAGAGCCTACAGGTCGAACCCTGATGCTCTGATACCATAATTGTAACACCCCACTAGGATAAGTGGACCGTTACGTGTATTTATGGCGTGTCATCAAAGCATAAGGTAAATGTCCTAAAACATTAACTGACCATAAAGTAATACCGGAATCAAACATCGGTAATCCAAACATAAGCCCAAAACATGAAAAGTAAAATACTGAAGGAAATGACTAAACAATGTCCAAATAAGCAGAATAATGTAAGAAATGCATAAAGTAAGAAGTCTGGATAGCTTCCATCCAAATGCACATGCTCTCAGAATCCTAAGAGCGTCCTGGTGTACCTGCCGTTAGAACATGAAAGGAACTACGGCTGAGCATAACGCTCAGTGAACGGATATAAAGCATGATAAGAATATACTGAATGAACAGGCGATAGAATACTGAAGCTGTAAGACTGATATGTAACATGTGGTAGAACTCTGCATAAACTCTGAGAAAACTGGTTCATATATACTAATACTAAAATATAACTATTAATTCTGAAAACATGCATTTACTATATTTTATTTGCCAGAGCTTATATAGGTCACGTGCTGTAACAACCGTGCATGAATAACTGGAGGGGTGACCTCGTCATGCTATAGAGGGGTGACCTCTAAATAACTGTGCTGGGTGGAGGGATCAGCTCCAATGTGAAGGATGTAGAGCACACACCACATTCACCTGCTAAACTGTAAATTGTAGCCTAGGATGCATCCATACGCCCCACTAATAATATTGATAAAATGGCCAAGCTGAGCTGAGTGGGACGATGCAGGATATCACTCTCCTGCATGTGAGTCACGGCACCGGTGCCTCTAGTGCCGTGGTTACGGTACCTCCGTAACTAGTACATAAACTAATCATGCTTGTATATAATGGTCAGGCAATTTATTTTATTATTAACATGATTACTGATAAGCTTAAACATATACTGGGGAAAACATTTGGCTGCAGACGGGGAATCCTAATCATGCATAGGAAATGAAGTCCTTACTGAAAGGACGGAAATCCGTACCTCATGTCCAATAATGAAAGCTGCAGGACCGACTCCGACTTCACGGATACTACATAAATAATGTACGCGAAAATAAGTTGACTGAAGTTTATTTATTTTACTGCTCTTACTGTTTTCGTTGGATTAAAATTATTCTTGAAATACTAATCGTATATAATCTGGTAGGTTCTGACTGTTCGTAAATATTACTGATTTAATGTATTTGGTATTTCTGATTATCGTATAATGTATACCCCGGTATTACTATACATAGTAACTCATTATTATTAAAAATTTCTTATCTTAAAATATTTCCAATTTAATATCTTTAAAATTAAATTATTTATAAATCAAAGGTTTTTAATAGGATAAAAAAAATGATAAAGCTAGAACTAATTAAATTTTATTAATTAGATTAATAAAATTGGACAATATAATTAATTTATTTATAAACTCATTTATAAAATAATTTATCCGTTCAAATAATTCGTGGTTCCCACCGCTTGTGTTAAGTTCCCACTGCTTTTACAAAGTTCCCACTGCTTTTACAAAGTTCCCACTGCTTTTACAAAGTTCCCACTGCTTTTACAAAGTTCCCACTACTTTTCTTATACTTCCAGTTTATAAACCCAAACGCCCCCTTATTGTCTTCATATGCAGTTTACAAACCCAAACGCCCCTGTTGGGCCATTTTTCCCACTGTCCCATTCACAAACACCCCTGGTGGTTCGTGTAGCCTTGGTTGGTCGAAAAACAGCCCCGAGCCGCCCCCTGTTGGGTCACGGCTGGCATAAAAAGGGGTCACCGAGACATTAGGTCTCGGTTTTCGTGAGGCCAAACTAAACCCGACCACCCCTGCTGTTTGTTTGTTCGCTGCAGTCCACCCAAACCAACAGCCTATACGGCTGTTCCTAGAAAAAGAACGCTGAGACATCTAGTGTGTCTCGGTTCGCGTACAAAAACTGAAATCTGAATCGAACCATCTTAATTCACGTTTATTATAGTTCGAAAATCATTTGTTCTTGCTTAACCCGTGCATTCGAGTTCATAAAAGGAAAAGGAGAAAGGAATTACTTACATATGTGATCGAGGATCTATGTGAATACATAACCCACGACAAAAAAAAACGTCTTCTTCCTCCTGGTTTGTCTCAGCCGTCGGCCACATAGCAAAACCCTAGATCTTTTTTTTTTTTTTGTTAACTGATCTGGGAAAAGTTAATACTCCCGTTTATTTATTTTTTGTATTGGGCTGGGCTCCAGGCCCATTTTCTTCTTTTTGTTTTTTAAACGCAACCCCCCTCCTTATATACATACACCTTCATTTTATTTTTCGCGTCATGAATCAATGTGCGTGTACGTGTTCGTAAATCGTGTTTTAATTCCTGAAAACGTAATACTCTTTTCCGTAAATAAATCATATGTACGTAATGTTTACTGAAATTAATAATTATTTTCTGAATAATTATTCATTTGTAATATTTAAATAAAATGAGACTACACGTATTTAATATTAACGCTTAATTATTTCTGTAAATTAAATAATTCATCTGTAATATTTTCTGAGATTAAATACTTATTAACTGAATAAACTGTAATATTTATAGTATTTAAATAAACTGGGGTTGCGTATTTAATTTCTGCATTTCTATCTCTGTCTAATAATTAATACTTATCTAGTTTATTAAAATTAAACTGCGTATTTAAATATTCTGTTTTTTAAATACGGGTTTTACAATTCTTCCCCTCTAAAAATAATAATTCGTCCCCGAATTAAAGATACGACCATACTGAGTTTTACATTACTGAATTAAATATTTGCATGTATTTATGCAATGTTTTTCATGTAAATTCCACACTTTTCTTTTTCAATCATGTGATTCTTTTAAAATTTTATTGGGATAAAGTTATAATCCATTAAATTTTTATTGTAACAATGTTTTTGATTTAATTTTTTTATTAGAATGGCTTAAAGTAGTAGCAATGTTAGTGGTTCCATTAATGGGCTCTAATATGAATCAGTCAGTGAGGTCTTTCGTTTGATAAAGTTCCATTAAGTGATGAGTCGGTCACCGTTAAAAGAATGCAAAATGATTAAGTAATATGAAAAAACCTCCCATTTCAGATAATTATTTTATGAGTATATCTTAACTCCTTTATAAAGAGAAAATGAAATTGGTTGAAAGTTGAAAGTTGTTTTGTGGGCCCTAAAATAGCGGATGTGAAAAAAAAAACATGGTATATTTTCTTTCTTTTTCTCTATCTCCACATATCACCTTGGAAACCTGTACATCTTTTTCTCTATAATCCCCACGCTTTCTCCATCTTCACCTGTACATTTTTGCTTGGAAACAATGAAAATAATCCCCACGCTTATCTTGGAAACCATCAATACATTTATTACCCTGTCACTCAAACGAATCACTCCATCTTCACCTGTACATTTTTTCTTGGAAACAATGTACAATCAATCCATCTATATATACAAGACTTATTTCATCAGCGGATGTCCAATCAAACGAATCATAATACTTTTCAAACGAATCTTATCAAATGGATGTGAAACAAAATCTTATCAATTCTGAGGTTTGGTTTAATTTTCATAATCTTTATTGGTTTAATTCTGAGGTTTGGTTTAATTCTGAGGTTTGGTTTTCTTCTTTTTCTGGTTATAGATTGACTTGGAAATACAAAATGCTTTTGGGTCAATGGAGGCTGAGGTTAAGGAAGACCCTACTGTAGTGGATCTTGAGGTTGAGGTACACACTGCTTATTAACAATGTTTCTATCTGCCTAATTGTGTTTGGAGTGTTTGGCAACGTTGTGTTAGAAAGTTTTAGTCTTGTTTATTGTTATCGGCTAATACTTGAAAGAAAAAAAATAGCAATCCTAATTTCTTGAGAGACTGAATCACTAAGGGGGGTGTTTGGGATTATTTATTAAAACACTGCATATTTGTATTTTGAGTTATGATACACCAGATTATGTGCTTGTTTGAGGGTTATAAATGGGATTATAAATGGTATTTTGAGTTAGAAAGATAACCTAGAATGGGATTATTTGTGTTTGAGCGCATCGATATAACGAAACTGTTTATGATTATGTGCTTGTTTGAGGGTTATAAATGGTAAGTTGTTTGAGAGTGAACTGCTTATGATTTAAGAGACCCATACGTCTCCAAATAAACACAGCTTATGTTATATACTACTATGAAAAAGAGTCTTACCTTACGGTTACGGTTAAAAGTTTGAGTTTTCAAGTTCAATTCATGTCAGGTGCAAACAAGTCTAAAAAAAAAGTCTTGTGATCTTATGTAAATTTTGAAATAGAGTTTTTTAAGTTAAATAGAAGAGATCACAGACATGTCACACAGGCTTAGTGGGTGTTGAGCGATTGCTCGAAGTTAATGTGGTACTTCAGTCACGCTCTATTGTATTTTAGTTTCTGTGATTAATATATTTTACCGGGGTAATCCCCTTTACAAAATAAAAAGTTTTTGCAGGGTATGTTATTCGTTGATTAAATTAAAGATGCACGATTCAGTGTTTAAGCCTTAAACAGTTCAACTTTAAATTTATAGGATGAAATTAAAAAAATTGGGGAAAATCGCCAAAAGTGATGTAACTGGGTGTTGTTAAAAAGAGACAAAGGTCGAGAATCACACAAAAATTGGGTATCCAACTGGCTTTTCGTCAAGATTCTGTCTCGGTCTCTTTTGGTTCAACATACTTCAAATTGATTTTGGTCAAACTTCTGTCTCTTTAGGTACAACATACTTCAAATTCTGCCAAAATGGCGATTTTCGCTAAAACAGTGTTGTATTGTACTCTTTTAACTGTAAGAAGGTGGGAAAATGAGGTTTTCGTTGTAATGCCTGGGTACCACATTCCTTAAAGGTGCGCTCAAACTATCAAGAAATGAGAGTGATTCAAATAGCTGTGTTAGATGCTATACATGTACAGAAAACAGAAAAGAGGATGCTATCATGAGTAATGTTGTAATTAGGACACTGAAATGACTAGAATCATGAAAGTAGGATGTAAGGTGTAAGAATTATAAATACTGTTTGGACGACTCTTAACCAGTTTGACCAATTAGGGATGAACTGTAGCCCAAATTGACCCGAGTAGCATGCTATAATAGTTTTGTGTTTGAAAATTGATTATCTGAAAGTGAGTAGTTACGTGATATAACAAAACGTGATATAACGAAATGTGATGTATGAAAATGTGATTATCTGAAAATTGATTATGTTAAATAGAAGAGATCACAGACATGTCACACAGGCTTAGTGGGTGTTGAGAGATTGCTCGAAGTTAATGTGGTACTTCAGTCACACTCCATTGTATTTTAGTTTCTGTGATTAATATATTTTACCGGGGTAATCCCCTTTACCAAAAAAAAAGTTGTTGCAGGGTATGTTATTCGTTGATTAAATTAAAGATGCACGATTCAATGTTTAAGCCTTAAACAGTTCAACTTTAAATTTATAGGATGAAATTAAAAAAATTAGGGACAATCACTGGGTGTTGTTAAAAAGAGACAGGCATTGAGGTCCCAAAATAAGCTGATGTAATTCTAAATACTCCCAATTAAGTTGGTTCAGTAGGTGGTCTTTTACCCATCAGTCATGGACATGGTTTGACCACTTTCTACCCATTAGTCCCGTTTTTTCAGCTAAATGAGAAAGTGATTTGTCTCCTTTGCCCTTGACACAACAGTGTTGTGATCGTACCATTTGAAATGTTGTTCTTTGCATAAGATTCAAATATTACTTGTAGTGGTC
Organism: Glebionis coronaria; assembly: GCA_025667525.1. NCBI lineage: Eukaryota > Viridiplantae > Streptophyta > Magnoliopsida > Asterales > Asteraceae > Glebionis > Glebionis coronaria. The sequence continues at coordinate 162,762,077 of CM046877.1, read as the reverse complement.
TTTAATGTAAATCTGTTCTGGAATATTATAGGAAAGATATTTACTGCCATAAATAGTTCCTGGACTATCATTAGAACTTAGAAAATGGTGTACCAGATTTTGAATCTTACTGTGTCACTATCATTAGAACTTGACACATAATGTCACAACTGACAAGTTCTAATAAAGTAGCAAAAAACATTGCTTCGAATGCTTCATCTGCTACTTTAGACTGTTGTTGTACTAAATCTCTGTTGAGCCTCGCGAAGAGCTGTTAATAACTTTTCACTTATCACAGTCTCTTAACACTGTCCTCAAATACTTCCAGTTGTAATGCAGCCTTTGATGTTGCTGCAGGCAATAGAGAACTTTGACAAACAGGATTTATAGCAGTAAATATCTGATTTTGAATCTTACAAAAAATCTTACGCCCTACTATATGATGTATTCGTCGTTATATCTTAACATATTGTGTAAAGATACCAGAATATACCGGCTGTCCAAACTTTCTATTACGAGTCGGTGACGGAGTTGAAGAGGTCATCGACGAAAACTACATACGTATACCCGATGACATGACAATTCCATACACTACCGAGGCTGCCTGAAAGGATGCATTGATCAATGAAATATTTCCTTCCTTTGCTAACAACGTTGATATAGTTTCAAGAGCAATATTATCAACTAAAAATGAACACGTTGACGGCATTAATGACATGTTGATAGATAGATTTCCTGGGGAAGAAAAGGTTTACTATAGTTTTGATGAAGCGGAAGACGACCCACAAAACTTCTATCCTCTTGAATTCTTAAACTCTCTCAACGTGAGCAGATTGTCACCACATTACTTGCGTTTGAAAATTGGATGCCCGATTATCCTTTTAAGGAATCTCGATCCGGCAAATGGATTATGTAATGGTACGAGGTTGATATGCAAACGCTTTGATCCTAATGTTATCGATGCTGAAATTGCTGTCGGGCAGCATGCTGGAGTTAGAATGCTCTTGCCAAGAATTCCTCTAGCTCCATCAAAAGAAGATATGTTCCCTTTCAAGCTAAAGAGGACGCAATTTCCTGTCCGCCTTTGCTTTGCGATGACAATCAATAAAGCTCAGGGGCAAACAATTCCAAATGTGGGTGGCTATTTGCCTGACTCTGTTTTCTCCCATGGCCAACTTTATGTAGCATTGTCTAGAGGGATATCACGATCAACAACCAAAGTTTTAGTGAAGCCAGTTAAGCAGTTTGCCGAAGAAGGAGTGTACACCTCAAATGTTGTATACCAAGAAGTTTTGCGCGATGATTAACGTCGTTACATTTGATCATTTGTTGTTTGACGTTTAATTTTAATAACTGCTTTTTAATATGTTGTTTTGTATTAGATATTTTATTTAAAACTGAATTATCACATGCTAGCACATTTTGCAATTATACTTGAATATTACCACGATGTAATGTTTCGTTAATTATCTGCCGCTAGGCAATTCCGCCGCTATGCGCGGGTACTCGCCTAGTGTTAAAAAATTCAACAAAGTAAATATATTGATTGACAACTTGCATACATCATTTAGACCATGTTTATTCATAACCTCAATCAACCCAATCTCTTATTAAAATATTATTTTCGTACTCCCTTATCTATACAACTTAACCATCTAATCAATCTCAACTTTTTTATCATTTATCAACAAACCAATCTAACCCAACCTAATATGTAATATTTTTTTTATATTTATTTAAAATTTTATATAAAATTATAAATTAAATAAAAAAGTTACTTAAAATCTCATATAAAAACTTTTATATACACACTAATATAAGGAGTATTAATGTTTTTTTTAAAGAAAGCTTTAAAAAATATTATAGTAGTTTTTTTTAATAAAATGTACTCATAAAATTGATTATCTTCATTAATAAAAATTTACTACTGCATATGAATTTTAGATATAAAGTGTACAAAATTAAAATTGCGAAAAGCTAAAATATAGTATTATAAAAGGATCTCATTTTTACAAGGCATATTGATATTTTCAAAGACAATAGTCTGTCAATAATGTAACCAGAATATAAAAGGAAAGAATATTACTTGGTTGGATGAGGGATTCGAGAGCCGCCAAACGACCGGGTCGTCACTTTCTCTTTCATCATTTTGAAGATTATCAATATAATATGATTTTTTCTCCACGATCGATTGGAAGGGAATCACGGATAAATATAGTCTTATAATATCAATTTCAGTCTCTTATCATATATTTTAATCCCCTAACAATGCAGCACATTATGGTACTAGACGAATGTTACATATAATCGATGAAATTATATATTACACCAAAATGAAGTGACTAAACGAATGAATGAATTCAGAAAAATTATTACAGTAATAATTTAAAATTTGTCATATAACTATAAAAAATTAATGATGAACTTATTATGATTTTAACCAATCTTAAACACCCGCTTAAGTTTATAAAACTAAAGCTTAAGCTTCATCACGCGTTATAAGCTTTATGACGTAACCGAGGCATCGTCCGGATCTGAAAGCCTCGTGTAAATTAATTAAAATGAACAATTATAAAAAACTTACTTTATCATTAATTGTGTTTTGTAACAATGGATGAAGGTATTGAAGATGAAATGGATGAAGGTTGAGAGTGTTTTTCATTTTTTCTCCCCGTTTTGGAGTCCAAAGAGAAAGAAGATGGAGTTTTGGAAAAAGCGGCTGTAAAATAAAAGTTATAAAACATAACCTAGATACTGAGTCGGGCTAATTCAGGCTAAATTTGGTTTTTTACCCAACCGGTCCGAAACCGAAAAACTAACATTTTGTAAACCGGAAACCGTACCGAATTACTCGGTTTCGGGCTCGGTTCACTCAGTTAGACCGGTTCGGTCGGTATTGCTCAGCCCTATTTCTCACTTTTTGGAGTAATTCTAATTTCTTTTATTTTAAAATTTTGGAGAATTTTTAAGTCTTTTGTTAGTTATACCCAACATAATATTTGGAGAAAATTAAAATGTAAATATTTTGAATATCACTTAAGATGGTTCGATATCTCGGACCATACGACACCTAAAATGTTTAAACTCATCTCAGTCATCTATTATTCGTGTTAACTACTTATTATTCATCAAAGTTGCGAAAGTTCCAAGATAATTTAATTGATCGTGTGTGAAAGAATTTTTTTTATGTATGCGACTGTAATAATAGTAATAAACAAATCTGCTAATTAGAGAATATCATGTGGTAGTAGGTGTGTCTGCAGGTGGTTTGCGATGGTTGTGAGTAAGGCTGATGGTAAGGGCACTGTTTGGTAGTGATGGTGGTGGTGGGCTTGTGATCGAGACGATGATCGATGATGGTGGAGCACGTAGCAGCGATTGACTTGAAATATAAAAAATTAATGAATGACACTTATAAATTTAACAAAAATATTTAAACTGGCAAAAAAATAAGTTAAATAACTTTTTAAGCAAGAAAAAAAATTGTGTAACTTGATTAGAAATGACTTGAAAATTAGGTACTCTTTTATGTTATTTGTCCATTTTTATTTGTTAGTTGCAACCAAATAATTATTTCATTTGAGAAATTAGTTACTGATGGTGGTAGTATTCATTGATGATCATGAAATAGAAAAATGTATTATTGGGTAAACATGATAATTACAATTCCCGTATCATAATTACTTCACTCAATTCCCTTGTGTCAGTGCTAAACTTTCTTATCCTCCCACTAATATATCATATTGATAATCCAATTTTTGAAAGAAGATGTTTTTATATAGATACAGTGTCAAGAAATTTGAGCTAATTATCGTATCTGTTTTTTTGCTAGGTTAATTGGGAGTATGTAATTGTAGATATGTCAACAATGAAGCCCATGCAGTCTTAAACTGTCAGTAAGCCCTAGAGGTGGCAAAACGGGCGGGCGGAAACGAGCGGCGGGTAAAACGGACGCGGGTAAAACGGGCACAGGTAAAACGGGAGGGCGAAACGGGCGGGCTAAACGGCTGCAAGCTAAAATGAGAAAAAAGACATATAAAAACGTAGAAATAAAAAATAAAAATACTTGTTTAAAACCCGGAGATAAAAACTAAATATAAAATATCCGTCGAGTAGCGTAATTAGAATTATAAAGAATGGGCAAAAAGTGCCCTATCTTTTTTTGGATATGGGTAAATAATGCCTATATTTATCAAAATAGGCAAGATTTGCCACCTCTAGTAAGCCCACTCAGACAGCAATGTAAAAAACGCAGTCGAGTGAATACTAGTAAAAAAAACCTTTTTTTTTTCAAACTCATTTTTGTGAAGTGTAAAATCATCAACCTGCCAACGAAATTCACAATTATCATCAGGATTTACAAAATTATGTAACCATAGTGTTATTTTATAAATGAAATTTCATTTCTTACAAGGGTTAGTTTCTTTAATAACTTCATGCGAGGGTACAAAAGATAGTCTTTGTGTCATAATTAACATTTTTCAAATCGTTTGAAAATCTCGTTGTATAGTCATTTTGTTGGCCATCATTCCATCAAGTTGAGCAATTAGTCCACTAATGACCGATTTTAATCTATTAACGTTTTAATTTATTCTAGATGATTAATTTCGTATAGTGTCGATTGTGGATAATATCGTTAACTTGATACATGTTTTCATATATATTGGTTTGGAATAAGTGAGACTAAAGAAATATGGTCGTGTAAATTATAATTGAGTATTTAATATGCAAAAATTTGTGTTTTTATTTATGAAGGCACCCACTAAACTAACGAAACAAATTATGTTAAATAAAAGGTTTTTTATTAATAGCAAGGTTTTCAAAATCGGGATCTTACCTAGGATCGTTTTCGTCTTTGTAAGATCGAGATCGTAAAGTAGGATCGGGATCGTAAGATCCTATTATAATGTAATTTTCTTAGTAATCTTCACAATGTTTTACAAATTTGCAAATTAATATACATTGTAAACACAAAATTATACGAATATTTCATAAAAATATGGTCATAAATAATGATTATAAAATGTATAAGAAGATTTACATGTTGTTTTTCAGATTATACAAAATAGAACCTATAAATTTGTAGTTTTTTAGTTTGTCGTTCGAGAAAAAGTAAGATCGGATCGTAATAGATCCTAAGATCCTATGATCAAGATCGGAATCCTATAAGATCTTAAGCATGCAAAGATCCTACGTAATATCCGGATCGTTTTTGCTTTGCAGTATCGTATAATCGTAAGATTTTAAGATCAAGATCGAAATCTTGACAACCTTAATTAATAGTATTGCATTATAGTTTATGTTTTCTTTTTGAAATGTTTTATAGTTTACAAAGGCATTTGCTAAATTAACGAAACAAGGTTCGACAGACTAGGTGCGTTTAAAAAAATTTATGCAAAATGAGGAACATAATTTTTTGGGACCAGATGCACTAAAGAAAAATCAAAGTTTACAAAAATTAACATTAAACTGCAAAATTTCATGAGTGTCTCGGGATCTGTCATAACACCCTGGTTCCGTTCCTGTTGGTCCTATTGTATAGTTTGATCATAACGGTTTTTAGTACTCGTATTTGCTAATGCTATACCCAAGTGGCCTGGTTCCGATGGTGCAACAGTTTCATCATATTCTCTTATTTAACCACCTCTATTGAAATCATCCTACGACGAAATAGACCACTCATAAAATTGCAATACTACAATCTACAAATAATAGGTACCCATCTTGTTTCTATCCAGATAATACACTTCCAATTACTTATAATACTGTCAAATGCATAGTTATTTTATGTTCTAATATTCGAACTCATGTGATTTTTTTACTAAGGTGTGACCATCATGGCGAAGAAGATATGGCTCGTGATATTTGTAACCCTAGTGCTCGTGCTAGGAACCACCGAAGCAGGAGTGGACCTTGGACGGAAAGTCGGATTTGGAACAGCAAAGAATCCAACAAATGGCAATGAGGAAGATGCGAATGGGGATGCTGATACGTATAGTCCCCAGCCGGGTCATGGACCCGGCCCAAGGGTACTACCCGTATCCGGCCCATCACAGATGGGTGGGATAATGTCAGTCAGGCTTATGGGCTTGAATGAACAGTAATCGCACACATGTGTGCGGCCCACGGCCCGGTACGCCCGACACGGCCGACATAGGGTCAGACAGAATGATATTCTGTCTAGGAATATCTTTACCCCAATAAGGAGAGGATATTCACTACCAGAATTAGAAGATAACAATCATTCTAATTCTGGTGCTTATCTCTTCCTTGGGGCCGAAGGATCAGTGAAAACCCACTAGGGTTTTACTGCCTATAAAAGGAACCCCCAAGGGTTCCACAAAGGTATCACAACTCACTCTAAACTCACATACAACCCTAAATCGATTACTTACTCTCACGCCGGAGTTTAATCGTGGGAAACCTTCCCACGGTAAGCTTAACGCGTGTTGTTTAGTGTGCAGGATCCCAACCAGACGATTCACTTGGTGCAGGAGCCGGAGCCCAGCCAACCCGAATTAAGCCTAATTCGGGTCTAGCAAGGATCAACCAACTTTGCATCAACAAGTTGGCGCCATCCGTGGGACCAGTAACACTAAGCTAGAACAAAATCTCATCTCAAATCTCCAATGACGAAGGGACACCCGCCGACTAACCCCAGGAATGTGAATCCTGGGAACCGGAAGTCCCAAGGGGAAGGGATTCTCATCCCCAACCAGTCACCTAACCGCCTCGCGGGCGGGCTGGGTAACCGTAGCGGTTTTCAACCCGCGGGGGTGACGAGCACGATCTCGGTGACACCCCCACCCACTTCAACCTTGGACAATCCTGATCCAGGGAGTGCGCCAGACCCTCCTTACAAGGAACCACGCAGACCTTCGACGGAGGAAGAAGTGGAAGCCCTACCACTCAGTGAGGAGGATCTTACTCGAGTTCTTACTCAGAATTTTGAAAGGATCGTCCCAGGGATCGCATCAAGATTGAGTCTGGGGAGGAACCTCCAAGCCCGACTCAACTTTGGCGACAGTGGACCATCCACCCCTTCCCAAAACCGGAGAAAAAGGAGGACTCGGCCTCAAGAGCAGGGAACCTTCGAGGAAAACCCTCAACCCCGGAATGTGTTTGAACGCATAGGGGATCGCATCATGCAAGAATTAACGCAGTCTCAAGATGGAGAAAGGTCGAATGGCTCACCCGAGCGGCCAGATCGAGAGCTGACCAGAACCACACGCCGCCCAAGTGTGTGGGATAGAATGAACACAGGGAGGAAGGCTCCTGGTTCGTCTCAAAAAAGTGGTCCCTATTCAAAAGGCGGGGCACCACCGCCGTCCCCAGATCCGTCTGGGGAGGACTCAGATGACCATCCGCCCAAACGCCGCCGGCCTAGGCGCACGCCTCCACCACCAAACAATGATGAGTATTATGGTGGCCCCTACTATCGGGATACGGAAGCAGAGGACCTCTCGCGTCCGTGGTGTGAACCATGGGATGACCCTAGGCTCACACGGCCATGGGCTGATCCCAGGGAAGATCCGTTTACCCTCCGCATACGGAACTATTCTGAGGACACCAAACGTCGCATGCCGGCATGTATCAAGACGTATGATGGGTCCGGTGATCCTGTCGATCACCTCAAAATATTCGATACTCAGGCTAAAATTGAGCGATGGCCCATGCCTATATGGTGCCAAATGTTTAATTCGACCTTAATTGGAAACGCTCGTGACTGGTTCGAGGCACTCCCCCCACGGAGCATTGATAGTTTCACGGAACTACGCACTGCGTTCGAGAACAATTATACTCAAAGGAAGAAGTATAATAGGGATCCGGTTTCATTGGCAACTGTCAAGCAACGGCCGGGGGAGTCCACAGAAGCCTTCACTGAGCGCTTCAATGATGAGTGCACACGCACGAGAACCATGTCAGAGCTCCTGAAAATCTCTGACTACATGCACGCCATAACAGACAGAGAACTGATCAGGCGTATCAACGACAAGCGTCCAGAGAGATATGATGACCTCATGGAAAGGGTCAGAAATTTCATAGAGGGAGAGACAGCTGTTGCCGCAGCCTACCCATCCCGAGGAAATGGGTACCGCTCAAATGACCAGTCCCGGAGACAGTCGGGCGGTCAAGGCAACCAGAACAATAACAAGGGCTCGGACTATAAGAGCCAAAGCAAAGGCGGACGGTCGGACGACAAGTTCACCCCCCTAAAGATGTCCTACCGGGAGATCTTGTTGACTGAAGGGGCGAATTTTCCAAGGCCTCCCCCAATGACCACACCCCCGGAACGTCGGCAGGGAAGTCGCTTCTGCGAGTTCCATAATGACAAAGGACACGACACGGAGGAGTGTATCCAGCTGAAGAAGCATATTGAGTCGCTAATCAAATCAGGCAAACTCAAGCACCTAGTTAAGGATTGGAAAGACGGAAAGGACAACAACAAGAAGTATGATAAGAAGGATCCCCAAAAGGACAAGCCTTCTACCATATACATGATCCAATCCAGACAGCGCCGCACGAGACAGAAAATTGGCCAAAAATTTTCACGCGGCAAGGAAATCTCATTCCCTCTCATTACAGCAAGTGACGTAGTTGATGCGCCTCTCACTATTGAGATAAGCATTGGAACACACAATGTTCGTCGCATGTATGTGGATGGAGGGTCGTCAGCAGAGGTGTTGTATGAACACTGCTTTGTGCAGTTATGCCCAGAAATAAGAAGCCAATTAGTACCGGCCACGTCGCCGCTTACTGGCTTTAGTGGAGATACTATCTGGCCAATAGGGCAGTTGCGTTTGCTTGTCACCATTGGGAATGAGGAACATTCCACTACAACGTGGATGAACTTCATGGTGATACGTTCACACTCTCCTTATAATGGAATCATAGGCAGACCAGGCATTTTGGCTATCCGGGCAGTACCCTCTACGGCACACGGAATGATTAAATTCCCCGTTGATGGGGGAATCGTTACTATTTATAACATAGTCGTGCCAACATCCGAGTGTCACACTGTGACAACACCGACACCACCTGTACCACCCAAGGATGGAGCACCACCACCCAATTGGAAGGTGGCCATTCACCCTGACTACCCGGAACAGGAGGTATCCATAGGAGGGGCGCTCTCAGATAGCGGCAAAAGGGCCATGTGTTCTCTTTTAAGTGCAAACCTGGACATATTCGCATGGGAGCCAAAACATATGACGGGTGTGCCACGCGCGATAGCAGAGCATAAACTCCAGATCCGCCAAGGGTACCAACCCATCAAGCAAAAGAAGCGCGGCCAGGCGCCCGAGCGAAGTCAAGTTATACTGGAGGAAGTGCGGAAGCTGGTGGACGCAGGCATCATGCGCGAGGTATACTACCACGAGTGGTTATCCAATCCGGTCATGGTCAAGAAACATGACGGAAGTTGGCGCATGTGCGTGGATTTCACGGATCTGAACAAGGCCTGCCCACAGGACTGTTACCCGCTACCAGAAATCGACTGGAAAGTAGAGTCCTTATGTGGATATCCTTTCAAATGCTTCTTGGATGCATATAAAGGGTATCACCAAATCCAGATGGCGGAGGAGGATGAAGAAAAAACGGCGTTCCACACAAGCCAGGGCGTATATTGCTATACGAAAATGCCGTTCGGATTAAAGAACGCCGGCGCTACGTATCAGCGGTTGGTGGATAAAGCTTTCGAATCACAAATAGGACGCAACTTGGAAGTATATGTTGATGACTTGGTGATAAAAAGCCACACGGAGGAGGCACTTCTCCGGGATGTCCAGGAGACATTCTACACGCTGAGAAGGATTAACATGAAGTTAAATCCAAAGAAATGTACGTTTGGTGCAACAGAAGGAATGTTCCTGGGATATTTGATTGACCCAAACGGCATCAGACCTTGTCCAGAGAAGACGGACGCAGTGATACGGCTACCGTCCCCGCAGACACGGAAGGAGGTGCAGTCCCTGAATGGGAAGTTAGCCGGGCTGAATAGATTTCTATCTAAATCCGCAGAGAAGTCCTTACCCCTATTTAAGACACTCAAGAAGTGTATTAGAAAGGGAGACTTCCGTTGGACGAAGGAAGCTGAGGAAGCCTTTGGCCAACTCAAGCAGCATCTCGCATCTCTCCCCATGTTGGTAGCTCCCCGGCCAAAGGAGGAACTCGTTATGTATCTCTCAGCTACTCATGGCGCAATAAGCGCGGTACTGATGACGGATAGAGACACAATACAGACCCCGGTCTACTTTATAAGTAGAACATTACAAGGGGCGGAGCTGAATTATTCCTCCATGGAAAAATTGGTACTAGCACTAGTATTTGCCACAAAGCGGCTGCGCCGGTACTTTCAGGCGCACCCCATTGTTGTGATCACGGATCAGCCAATTAAGCAGGTTATATCTAGACCAGACGTGGCAGGGAGACTAGAGAAGTGGAGCATCCTATTGGGAGGGCATAATATATCTTACAGACCAAGGACGGCTGTTAAAGGCCAGATCTTGGCAGATTTCCTGATCGAGAAGCCGGATGAGGAAGAACCAATCATTAAGCAAGAGGAGGTCCCAGCGGAACCTTGGGTGCTATTCACGGACGGATCCTCATGCACAGACGGGTCCGGGGCAGGCCTCATCCTCACAAATCCAGAAGGAATGGAATTCACGTACGCCCTCCGTTTCGAGTTCACGGCCACCAATAACGAAGCGGAATATGAAGCATTAATTGCGGGTTTAAAAATCGCCGCTAGAATGGGAGTCCGCAACCTTGAGGCCTACGTGGACTCACGGCTTGTCGCGAACCATATTCTAGGTGGGTATGTGGCTAAGGAGGACAACATGGTCAGGTATTTGGAAAAAGTCAAGACGTTAATCGCGACTTTCAGTAAGTTTTCCATCAAGCAGGTGCCAAGGGGCGAGAACAAGAAAGCGGACGCTCTCAGTAAGATCGCATCCACGAGCTTCGCCCACTTGTCTAAACAGGTTTTGGTGGAAATACTCAAGGAAAAATCTATCACGGAAGGGGAAGTGACTGCTATAGTTGAAGAGGAGGGACCTACGTGGATGACCCCAATCATCAACTATTTGACTAATGAAACCCTTCCAGACGAGGAAAAAGCAGCAAGGCGCGTTAAAAGGAAGTCACAACATTTCGAACTCCGGGAAGGCATCCTTTACAAACGCTCTTTCTTGCAGCCGTGGCTGCGGTGTGTTGGACCACGCCAGGCGGCTTACGTTATCAGTGACATACACGAAGGGTTGTGCGGCATGCATGCAGGCCCACGATCCGTGGTAGCCCGAGCCTTACGAACAGGATACTATTGGCCCACTATGCACAGAGACGCGCGCGATATGATTCGCAGGTGCAATGATTGCCAAGTGCATAGGCCAGTACCGCGGCACCCGCAGCTGGAGCTTACACCTATCACGTCCCCGTGGCCATTTTACAAGTGGGGAATTGACATTGCAGGACCATTTCCTGTAGCTGCGGGAGGGGTTAAATTCTTGATTGTTGCAATGGACTACTTCACGCGATGGATAGAAGCCAAGGCAGTAAAGTCTATCACGGGTAAGCAGGTCAAGAAGTTTGTGTGGGAACACATCGTGTGCCGTTTCGGTCTGCCAGGGGAAATTATCTCGGACAACGGCAAGCAGTTCACGGACAACCCATTCAAAGACTGGTGTGCATCATTGAACATCAAACGGCGCTTCGCGTCCGTTAAGCATCCACAAACGAACGGCCTTGTCGAACGAGCAAATAGGAGCTTGGGGAATGGAATCAAGGCACGGCTGGATGAACGACAGGGCAAATGGGTCGATGAGTTGTCACACGTGCTATGGGCACATAGAACAATGATCAAAACAGCCAACGGAGATACTCCATTTGCATTGGCTTACGGCACTGAAGCCGTTATACCAGCAGAAATAGGGATGCCTACTATCCGCACGGCGGAGGTTAACGTCGTCACAAACGATGAACAACTGCGAATCAACCTAGATCTGTTGGAAGAAAAAAGGGAAATAGCAGCCATCAATGAGGCTAAGTCCAAGGCTAAGATGAAGGCTTATTATGACGCCAAGGTCAAAGGTGTTTCTTTTCGACCGGGAGACTACGTCTATCGTGCTAACGAAGCAAGCCGAGTGGAGAATACAGGAAAACTGGGACCTAAATGGGAAGGACCGTACGAAGTCACTGAAACCTTGGGACGAGGCGCGTACAAGTTACGTGACATGGATGGCCGCGACCTAGAGCGCACATGGAACATCTCCAATCTTAAAAGGTGCTATCTTTAAAAGCTACGGCTTCCGCATGGGACTTCGCTATAAGCGGCTTTGATAAAGAACCATGCGGGTTATTTGTTTTGTTTGTTTTTCTCATGTTTGTTTAAGTTTCCTCTCTTATTTTTTAGGACTTGTCGTCATTATTCAAACAAAAGTGTAAACGTTCTAATAAAATGCCGTGGTGTCTAGCTAGCTCCACGGCCTGTTTCGTGCAAATCATTTTCCTTTCTTTGTTAGATTCTTTGTTAGCCGTATGAATTTTACTTGTATTATAATATGCCATGTTTCATTCGTATGCATTCTCTCAAAATACCGTACATGTACCATACGCCTCCAGGTGGGGTAAGAGGATTAAGTGAACCTACTAATTCAACTTGCCGCGTAAGAGGGATGCAACCCCAGCCGCACGGATCACGTATCCTTACTAGACACCTTACTCACAAGACGTTGGGGTAAGTTTCATATGCTATAGCCATACCGTGCTCTGCATAGTAAAGACGCACGTCGCACGTCTAGTAAATTATAGACTTGTATGTATTTTCTTTGTGAGTAAGACGTGGTATATCATGCAGTATTGAGCTACAATATTTCGAACACAAGCAAAAATACACAGGTTTCCAAACAGATCAAAATTGTCGTGGTTACCCACGGACTTATATACAAAACATAAAAATTGTTAGCCGTGTACATGCACGGACGAATCGAAAAAATACATATTCATAGATTACAAAACAAGTGTTTGATCATGAATATGTCTGTGTTTAGTGTGCTTTAGTGTGTTTTAGCTTTTATTCGAAACTCGAAATCTATTTTGGTTGTCAAAACTTGAAATCCATATAAACTAGATTTCATGCATATGCGACTGTGCGAGTAGTTACAAATCGTTCATCAAAATAATAGGCCTCTCTATAAAAGCTAAAAATACTATATTCCATGTGGGTTGTTTGTTTTTTCTTTCCTCGATCCTGTTTTCGTCAATCGTCTTGGTTATTGAAGTCAGGCGCCTTTGTATGTTTTCGTTGTGTTATTACTCTAGCTATTCCTCATAACTTATTGTTCTTAACATACTATGAATATTGTCGTTCTACACGACAGATTTGATTGTTAAGGGTATCAAGTTGATGTTACTTGAAAATTTGAATGATAGAAACTTAAACATAGTTTAACTATACATTTGCTGTATTCTCATCTCAAGTCAAGCCACAGAAAATTATAAGCAAGCATTACAACAAATTTCGTATTTGTTCATACTTTTTTCTTTGCACTTTAAAAATTTTAAATTTTATTTGTAAAATATTTACTTATAACTGTGAAGTATTAAAAAGTCACTACAAGAAAGTTGAGAACAGGTGACCGAGGTTTCCCCGACGACATAGAAGTGTGAATTATTAAAAAGCTGACACATTAAAGTGTAATTTATTATAAATATTCACACTTAAAAGTGTAAAATTATTTGTTACATCAAATTTGTTCACACCAAGAACAATATGATGAATGAACTTTTTAAATTCATACATTTTAAAGTGTGAACTAATGCAATAATAAATATGAAAAATCAACTAATTTATTGTGATGTTGGAAGTTTGTGATCATGATGTGACGTAATAGCTTGGACATTCTCCTAGTATATATCCTATCAACAAGTTTTATGGGAAATTATATTTAACTACATATCCTTTGGAGATGCAAACTTGATGAAAAGCATTTCTTAGGGCCCGTTTGGCTTGAAGGGTTGAAGGTAAAAGTTAAAAATAATAGTAGAAAATTGTTGTCAGGTATTTTTTTTTTAGTCTCTTAAGTGGGAGTAAATGACATATATTTGCCGTATATAAAAACAGGCATGCATGCATGTCATCTTTTGGTTACAAGCTGATAAGATGTGGGTCCATACTTTTTAGAACCACTCATTTATTATTTAAATTATAGTTCTTCATTAATAACATTTATATTATAATATATTAAATATATTATCTTTTATTTTAAAATAATAATATGAAACCAAATCCTATCAAATCCTAAACCCCATGCTTAAACCCGCACCTAAAGTAAAACCTGACTTCAAATCAAACGGACCCTTAGTTATGAATACACACAAAGTCTAATTGCCTAAATTTTAAGAGGAAACCATGTAGGCCTTTGAAGTTTTGACTCATGAGAAGTTGACTTTTATCATTTACCTACGTTGTAGTATTATACGTACTAAACTCTTATTAGAACTGTGGTCGTTTTGTAGTTTACTTTGATAATCTAATTGTAGTATTGTACGATGTACTTTCTTTGTGCATGAATGATTTAAGTTTTCTTCAATGTATTCGTCTCATTCCTCAATACACGATGCACTATTTGCCATGCAAACTCTCTCAAAAGGTTAAATCAGTGAGGAAACTTTCACCTTGCACTATTTTAGATGCAAACTCTACGCAACTCATTAGATTCAAAATTGTTGTTTTTGTATACGTTAATAGAACAATGAACATTATAGAAAACGTGTCTATCTTGACATCTACTGAATACAAAATTAACTATCTAACATCATCTATTGTTAGATTTAATATAACAGTTTTGCTAAACAATGTTCACTAGACAGAGTTTAGCGTGTATTTAATACACACGTACTTTTCTAATTAACAAAAAATACATTAAATACAAATTAAATGAACTGGTAAATTACCATATTTGAACATGATTAGAGATTCATTAATTGAACTTGCAATTTTTGATAAATTAAGAAAGTTTGTGTGTATGTGATACACGCTAAACTCTGCCCAGTAAGCATTGTTTAGCAAATGTTGAAGGTTACTCTTACTAGTAAGTCATATATAGTATTGTTCAAGGTTCTTACTGTCAAGTGTCTTGGAAAAGAAGTTCTTGAAATAGTCCATAAAACCTACCCTTTTAAATCTTGCTGGTGTCTCAGAGGTAATTAGGCTCAGTGCTGGTCCAAAATCCCTATCTAAATTAGGGCCTACAAATGTTGCTATAAAAATCCTCTTTTTCTACGAGTTTACAAAAGCTCTATGCTTGATGCTTTTGCATAGTCCGTTCGTCACCATCTGATATTAACGAACAAAGTTGTCAAAACTTTAATGCATGAGTACAAGTTTGAGAATGTGGGAAATCAAATTCATGCAAAAAAAAACATATTGATTTTGAGATAGAAATGACCTCCAAGGCGTCCCCAATATTGACAATGAATGAATCAGGAAGTGGTTTATCAGCAATCCAAATGTCGTCCTTTTTAATCTGAAGACCTTCTGTTTCATTGAGTTGGAGAAAGAAAGTGATTCCAAGAGTATCCGAGTGTGGACTAAAACCAATAACTTTTTCAGGTTTTGGACATGGTGCATAATAGTTCATTCTCATAGATTTTAATCTATCATCAAACAATAACTTCATATCCCCGACCTCTATCTATGTAGCTTTTGCAATGAACATCATAGTCCTCGGAGAAACATTCTTAACTTCTCTCGAGTATGCTTCTAGAGTATCTCTATTAAAAGTAACACGCAAGTTCAAACAGTAAGTTTTAATGAGACATCAAGGACACAAAGATACATATAGAAGAGGTATAAGCGACCTGAATGGAAGTGGTAGGCATGGAAACAAATGCGGCTTCCGGACATGAAGAAGAAGGGAAACATGTCTCCCCAATCAAGCTTTTCCTCCTCTGAGAAGACAAATACTTGTCCAAATCCGTCAATATCTTCTATTGTTTGCCAAAACTTCTTTTTCTCGTTCAGTAGCATATCAAAGAATTCTTGAGTTTCTTCCTTTAACTTCTCCAACAATGAACCACTCACTCCATGATTTATCATCTGTTCTATGCACTCAATAAATCATTTTTGACACAAGCAAACTAGGCTAGTGATGATTGTGCAAGCAGTGATGTATATCAAATAGTGAAATAACTTTTCGAATAAGAATTTAGATTTAACGCATATATATATATATATATATATATATATATATATATATATATATATATATATATATATATATATATATATATATATATATATATATATATATATATATATATATATATAAAACAAATCCACAATATTACAAGATTCATTTGCTGTTTTTTGAATAATTCTGTCATGATGATGAAGATTTGCAGATGAATCATATTATAGTGTGATTATTCTTAGAAAAATAGTCCTGAAACCTATAATCAGTTGTGTATTCATATTTCATAATCCGTTACCATGAAAAACCCCAATCTTTGCATGCTAAGTGTAGTTTTTTTAGTTCAACGTCAGTAGAATCATTGGAAATTAATAGATTCATATCTATCACTGGTACATCCAATGACAAATAACTTGATGCGGTAGGAAGGTCCACATTTGAACGAACATACCGCGATGGAACAATGATAGGTGTTTCCTTAGCCAATTCTTGTACACTGGGTACAACTAATGAACTACCTACGCTTGTTTCATTTGATTGTATGATGTATAAAAAAGTCTATGTGTATGTGTATGTTTATGGGTATGATCGAGTATATCTATTTTTGTTCGTGTATATATAAATGCACATGTTATCATAATCTTTAGATGAAAGTAATGCAATTTAATTTTCTCAACTGTACATAGTCTGTTAAAAGTGTGTGCCCTATATTGGTTCAAACTCATACTTAAGGGACTTATGGTGTAAACATTATCTTTGATATATTTTGGGTTTGTTTTGTATTGTGTATATTTGTGCATATATTAAAGAGTAAGTATGGATGAGTCCAACTGCTATATAAAGAGAGCCATGTTCATAATCAACCGATTTATCACATGTACACACACAAGATCAAATCTGTTGGTTCAGTATTAGTTTGTTAGTATTAACTTGATCATCTTGATCAAGTATGTCGGGTATTGTATTGGGTCTTGAGAGATTGTAGTGAGGTTACTTGTAACTGTGATTTGTTAGTGATTACACCTTATAGAGGGACAATCAGTGTTTCTTTTGTATGTTTGATAAGCACACGTTTATGGACTTATATGTATTGGATTATCAATAAGAAGTATGTGGGGAGGTTGGTTGAGTGCTTCAATCTGGTTTTTGAGTATTAGTTCTTTAATTTTTACGTGGTATTAAAGCCATAATCACCTTGATTATTGGTTCTTGATTGATTGTGAAAATTAGGGTTTTGATCTATTGGGGGTTTTGTATAGAAGTGGTTTTGATCACTTCTAGCTGGTTCTTGGTGAGTCTTGATTGGTTAATTATGGTTCTTGATCATTGAATTGGTCCAGTTAGGTTTTTTCTTGAAACCGTAATTTGATTAATCTTGGGGATCATGATTCTGGTGATTGGTGTTCGTTTATGGGGTGTGTTTCTCTTGTTCTTGATTCTTGTTGTTTAAGAATAGGGGGTTGTTGTTGGTTTCCGATGATTCTGGTTCTTGTTCTTGGTTTGGGTTTGATCTTTATTTTCCCTACTTGTGTGTTTTGGTTTTGACATTGAGTAGTCTTGCCCTTGACCTACCACCGTGAGTGGTTTGGAATGATGGGAACTAACCAGGCTACTTGTTTATCTCAGTTTTTATTTTTGTTCTTGGTCTTAGCTTAGTTAGTCTGGTTTATTGTGTTCTTTTTTTAATCTATTTTGTCTCTCTTGGTTTGGTTATCATGGGGATGTTCTTATTAGTGGTTTAGATTCTGGTAATCCTTTACATTTACATAATAATGATCATTCTAATCTGCCTATAGTTAGCGTTGAGTAGACTGGTACCGACAATTATAAAATATGGTATACTACTATGAAAATTGCTCTTCTTGGCAAAAACAATATGGGTTTTGTTGATGGTACTTGTGTTAAGCCTGTTACTAGTGTGATTCTTGCCCAGCAATGGGAAAGATGTAATGCTATTGTTCTTAGTTGGATTCTTAATTCTTTGTCTCTTGAACTTTATCTTGGTCATGTCTATTCTGAGATTGCTTCTAGTGTTTGGGAAGAACTTGCACAAACTTATGGTAAAGTGGATGGGTATGTGATTTTTAATGTGTTGCATAAACTTCATTCTATTAAACAAGGTGAATTATATGTGTCTGATTATTATCATAAGCTGAGTTCTTTGTGGAGAGAATTTGTTTCTCTTACTTTGCTTCCTGCTTGTACTTGTGCTGGTTATGAAGGTGTGCTTAGATATAATATGTTTATCACACTTACGCAGTTTCTTATGGGGTTAAATGATGTATCAAAACATTAAGAGTAATATTCTTGCTAGATAACCTTTGTATAATGTGAGAGATGCTTTTAATATCATTTCTAGGGAATAGTCTCATAGAGGTTTTCTTCCCAGCACAGGGAATGGTGCTGGGAATAAGTCTTCTCCTGCTGTGTTTATTGCTAAATCTAACAACTTCAGGTCTAATGATATCAAGAGAAACAATTTGGCAATAATAATAATAACAAGGGACCTAATCCAAACTTATTGTACAAACATTATGGTCTTATTGGTCATACAATTGAAAGATGTTTTGAATTGATTGGGTATCCCCTGGTTTTATAAAGAATCCTAATTTGACTAAGGGAGGACCTAGTATTGAGAGTAGGGTGTTTAATGGTTCTGGAGGGGCTCAAATGGGAGCTTCCTCTGGTTTTCACTACTTTGGATACTTCTTTTACTAGGGAACAAATGGAAAAAATTCTATCCTTGATAAATGAATCTCCTTCTAGCAATATCAACGCTAATATGGCATGTATTAATTCTTCCTTCTTTAATGGGAATGCTTATTTCAACCTAAATTTTAAGTAGTTCTTTTGTGTTCATAAGTGTCATGATATGTATAATTTGAAAATTGGCTGGATTATTGACTATGGTTCTCAACAACACTTGACTGTTTCTACTAAGAATATGTTTAATGTGATTGCTATATCTAGTTTGAATATAATTGTTGGTCATCCTAATGGCACCCTTGCTAAGGTGTCTAGTATTGGAAATTTCTAGGGAATAGTCTCATAGAGGTTTTCTTCCCAACACAGGGAATGGTGCTGGGAATAAGTCTTCTCATGCTATGTTTATTGCCAAATCTAACAACTTCAGGTCTAATGATATCAAGAGAAACAATTTGGCAATAATAATAATAACAAGGGACCTAATCCAAACTTATTATGCAAACATTATGGTCTTATTGGTCATACAATTGAAAGATGTTTTGAATTGATTGGGTATCCCCCTGGTTTTATAAAGAATCCTAATTTGACTAAGGGAGGACCTAGTATTGAGAGTAGGGTGTTTAATGGTTCTGGAGGGGCTCAAATGGGAGCTTCCTATGGTTTTCACTACTTTGGATACTTCTTTTACTAGGGAACAAATGGAAAAAAAACTCTATCCTTGATAAATGAATCTCCTTCTAGCAATATCAACGCTAATATGGCATGTATTAATTCTTCATTCTTTAATGGGAATGCTTATTTCAGCCTAAATTTTAGGTAGTTCTTTTGTGTTCATAAGTGTCATGATATGTATAATTTGACAATTGGCTGGATTATTGACTATGGTTCTCATCAACACTTGACTGTTTCTACTAAGAATATGTTTAATGTGATTTCTATATCTAGTTTGAATATAATTGTTGGTCATCCTAATGGCACCCTTGCTAAGGTGTCTAGTATTGGAGATTTAAGGTTGTCTGATAATATTGTCTTGTTTGATGTCTTGGTTGTGCCTGAATATTGTGTTAGTCTTATGTATGTGAACAAGTTGATTAAAGATAGTAAATTATTTATTGGTTTTGATGAGCATAAATGTTATATTCATGATTTTAATTTGGTCAAAATTGTGGGGATTGGTAATGAATCTAATGGTCTGTATTTTTTTAATGAAAATGTTTTTGGTAAGTCTAATATTGGTGTTGCTAATTCCTCATCTGTTTGATGTGTGTCTAAAAGTCTTTGGTATAGCAGACTTGGTCATCATTCCAATCAAGTTTTGTCTGTGCTTAGTAAGTCTATTGGGTTAAAATATGATTCTCATATTTCTCCTTGTGACATTTGTCATAAGGCAAAACAGACTAGAGAACCATTCCCACTTAGTGATCACAAATCTAAGTGTGTTGGTGATCTGGTTCATTTTAATTTACGGGGTCCTTACAGGGTTGTTAGTAGGGATAGGTATAATTTCTTTCTGACAATAGTTGATGATTTTAGCAAAGCTGTATGGGTTTATCTGATTAAGACTAAAGAAGAAGTTGGTTTATTCATTGAAAGCTTTGTGTTGATTAATACTCAGTTTAATAAAAGAATTAAAGTGTTTAGATTTGATAATGGGACTGAGTTTGTAAATCAAAAACTTGCTGTGTTTTTTAATGATAAAGGGATTATTCATCAAATCTCTTGTGCCTATACTCCTCAGCAAAATGGTATAGGAGAAAGAAAACATACACATCTTTGGAATGTTGCTAGAGGTCTTATGTTTCAATTGGGGATTCCTCTGAATATGTGGACTAAGTGTATTTCAACTGCTGTGTATTTGATTAACAGGCTTCCTTCCTCTGTCTTGTCTGGATCTTTCCCTTATAAGTTAGTGTATGGTAATGAACCTAGTCTTTCTCACTTAAGGTGCTTTGGTTGCATGTGTTACTCTACAATTCTTAATAATAATGAAAAATTCAGTTCTAGGTCTGAGAAGTGTGTTTTAATTGGTTTTTCTTATGTAAAAAAAGCTTATAAGTTGTATAGTCTTGAAAACAAAACTTGTTTTTTTGATGACGTATAGTCCCTAGTCAGGCTGGAGACCCAAGGGTACTACCCGTATCCATTGGGTATGGATCATGCACAGACAGCGCGCGAAGCCCATGAGGACCGGTAAGCCGTTGTCGCACGCGGTTTATTCCTTAACCGTGTCCTCGTCGCACTACAACAGGATCAAACAAAATATAATCTAAACTATGATTATATTCGCCTAAGGGGAAGAGATATACACTATCCTTATTCACGCAATAAAGATCAGTCTATATTTGGTCATTATCTCTTCTTTAGGTCGCAAGATTAGGAGAGCCCAACCAGGACTCTCACAGGTCTAAAAGGAACCCCAGAGGTTCCACAAAGGTACGATATTCACAATACTCTAATCCTCACATATACTCAAACCGATTACTTACTCTCACACCGGAGTCTAATCGCGGGACACACGCCCACGATAAGCCTAACAGTGTCTGTTAATTAGTGTGTAGGGTCTTCAAACAAGTTCACTTGGTGTAAGAGCCAGAGTCCACAAGACCCTGAATCAAGCCTAATTCGGGTCAAGCAAGGTCCATCCAACTTTTGTATCAACAAGTTGGCATCATCTGTGAGACCCTACACTAAACTCCAAAACATGACGAAAGGCTGCACAAATGTTCCCTACCATAAAGGAGGTGGCAAAAGGTCATCAACGGTGGATGCTCAGAATACATCAGTCGAGATCACCCCTGGATCTTTCAAGCTTTAAAGAAGTTCAGCCTCGGTGTTTCTAGCGGCTATTTGTGCGGTTCTTTTGGTGTTATTCATTCTACTAGTTGCTGTTGATTCTCATTTCAATCCTCATGCTCTTATGGACAATCTATCTGGAAACTTGAACTCAACCAAGTCAAATTCAAGTTTAAGGGAAAATTGTTAGGAATAATGTAATAGATATTTGTTTTGGTATTGTAATAGGCTGACTAGGAGGTATTTAGTTCCTCATGGTCATAGTAGTAGTAGGAGTAGTTACTCCTGGTAGAAGTAATACGTTACTCATGGTCTGTTAGAAAGTCAAACCTTATTATTAGTAGTAGTTTTTTAGGATATGCATGAGATATCTTAGGAAGGGATGTGCATATCATCCGTTACACGTTTTGAGTAAATGTAGTTTAGGGTTTCCTTGTAGTATAAAAGGAACCCTTTGACAGAAGGGTTAGACATACCTTTCACCAGTTTCATTCAATATCAGTAATATTAGAAATCCTTAGAAATGATCATGTTATTCAATTAGTCTGTGTTTCTTCTTGTTCTTAGTTTTTGTATCCCGCACAGATACTTTGTTTCTCTTAGAGTCTCTATGTGAATAACTTGTGATTACAAAAGTTGTTCACCATCCTTAACAGGTTGAAAGATCTATCTCTAAAGGACTCAACAAAAGTTTATGTGACCAGTTTAGACCTGAAATAAATATCCAATTTCCTTGGAATATCCAATATTCAAACTTTCTAGTTTTTATTATTCATTTAACATTTTCTTAAAAGAAAGCATATTTGAAAATGTTTTGTCACATTTAATCAAATGTGAGTTTTAAGATAAATCACTTTTAATGCTCACTAAACATGTTAAAAATATGTTTGTGCACGACTTAAATGATTATTACCTAAATAGTAGTATTCGTTAAGTAATTCGTTTTGCGATTATTTTTAATGATAAATATTTTTACACTTTTTCGTGATCAAAATTAAGAAAGATTAATTATCACAAATAATGTTTTTAGGCATAATTTTCATTAACAAAATATAAGTTGTATACAACAGTAAATTTAAAAAAAGGAAAAAAATATTGAAAATTTTATGAACTAATGTACTGTTTTTTATTAAGAGACTCTGAATCTAAATTTGATTTGCACATATGAATCTGAATATTCGGTAGAAAAATATGAATATGATTTCCATTTGAATTCGAATAAGTGGTTGAGATATCTGAATATGAATCAACTATAGTTATTACAATTTAAATATGATATGAGTTCATTCACACAAGAAATAAACTTTGTTAGATATAATATAACAAAAAATATAATACAATCGATTTAAAGTTAAAAGTCTTTTAACCAATACATGCAATCTCATGTTTATTTGACTACAATAAATGTGTCGGATTTTAATAAATTGAATTGATCACTTTAGAGTTAAGATACATGAGTCCAAACCGAACCCTTCAATTTGAACAAAATATGAATCGCCACATATCATTTTATAAACTCTTTATCTATCAAAACACATGCAACACCTTATTCTATTGTTGACCAATCATGGCCTTATTTTGAGTCTTTCTTTGATATTGACAAAACTCCCCCACTTAATCGGAATCTCCTTCACTCACAACAGAAGGCTTTGGCTCGACTCAATGAGTTCTCTATTTGAGTTTCGGAAAAGAAAGGAGAAAGGACTTTTGAAGCTTGCTGACTATTCTAAAAAACAAAGGTGGAAAAAAAAAGAATGAAAAATAACACCAAAACAGATAAAAATAACAAAATAAAAAAAAGTAACAAAAATTAAGAACAAGAAAAATGACATAAAAAGGTGTTACGACATCCCTTCTACATCTAGTTTAATCAGACGTTTATGCCTCTTACTGCCTCTTATTGATCAGAAAAAAACAGACGCTCCTAACACTGGTTGCCTCTTACTACCTATGAATGAAATGAAAAAACAAACATCTTAATGACCCAAATTTTTCAATGCATTTGAATGAATAAAATTAAGATGTTGTTAAGATGCATTTTTGAAAAAACAAACGCCACCGAACTTTTTGAAAGGTAAAAAAATTTGAAAATTTTCATAATGAAATTGAGAGTGACATAAAAACAGAATCCCATGAGGACCGATGATAAATAACTTTTTAGATAATTTGTCTCATTTACGATTAGAATTTGGAGAATAATACGAGTTCGTTATATGACTTACCATCACATCTATTACAAAAAAGTGAAAACCTTAGTTCTTTTTCTTAGTCTCTTAAGTAGACGAGCTCAAAGTCTAGTTATTTTCGTGGATTTTACGTTTTATAGCTGCCAAGAGAAATGTTGTTTCCTATATGTATGAAGCCATGGTTTAACAACATTACCCTTGAATCGTATCATTTCACATCAACTATTTATAAAGTACAGAATTAAATACGTAAGTGATTCACTTGTTTGAATAGAAATTACAAATTCAGTTCATTTTTCAATTTTGTATCAAATTCGGTCCATGTGATTTTAACATGTATCGTATTCAGTCCATTTTGACATGCAATGACCAAAATAACCCTACAAACAAAATCAAGATAAGGTTGAAGGAGGGGGTATTTTAGTCTTTTCACATGCTTTTTTTAAGAGAAAATGAACCCGATTCGTTATATGTAAAACCACACGGACTAGATTTGTTACAAATTTATAAAATAAATTGAATTGGTAATTATAATTATATTCAGTTTATGGTATACTTTGCTAGAGTAAGTATTGGATTATTTTATTCAATAAATTACTATCTTATTCTAGCCATTGCCAGGAAAAAATCCTTAGCACGTGACATGAAACCCACACGTCTCTGTATCTCTGTTCGTTTCTAGATTATTTGCAAAGCTACAAACGCTCAACTTTTTACCCTACCTAAGAAAACACACACAGTAACCACCACCTCAAGATCCCTAATTTATTACACAACCCATCTTTTTTTCCTTAAGAAGAAAGTTTCTGTCTTTTTTTCTCCAATATTGTTGATTGTTGGAAATACGTTTTTCCAAGGAAAGTCTCGGTCACATCATTGATAGCATAGATCACGAGCTATAGACTATTTAGGACATTGTAACTTGGAGGGACCTCCCTTAGGGGGAGATTGTTGGAAATATGTTTTTACGTATTTAGAAAGGATCAGTCACTCCAATGATATATTCAAGTATTAGGCTCGTGATCAAGTATGTAAACAATATAGCCCATATAGCCCACATGTAGGGTGGGCTATATATACCCCCTCCTAGCATGTTAGGAGGGGTTGGTCATTGTTCATTTCACACATTTTTCATTAATCACATCATTCATTCTCTCCTTCTCTTCTTTCTCTCTCTAGCTTTCTCTCTCTAGTTCTTCCTTCTCCATCCCTCTCTTTTGATAAATCCAACACATCTACAATCCTAAGAAACTATGATTCTACAATTGGTATCAGAGCTATGGTTGAATATTAGGATTGACCGTGTTTTATCTATTGATTTATTGGTCAATTTTTTTTCCTTTTCTTTTGCTTTAGTTCCAAATCTGATATATCATTTGGAGTTGCGTGATTTTTATCACCAGTTTCATAAAATTTTGTCATATCCACATAAATTTGTCTCATTTGAGTATCAGTTTATCAACTTTATCAATTTTTGTCTCATCAACATTAAGTCTATCACTTTTTGTCTCGATCTAGTATCATGAAGCAATATCCTGGATAAGAAGTCGAACAAGTATTCCGGATAAGATATAAGTTTTATTCCGGATAGTATCCAGAAACTATATTCCGAATAAGGTTGGAAAACGCATTCCGGATAAGGTGAGAAAACGTATTCCGGATAAAGTTAACATTTGTGTATTTCGGATAAGGTTACCAACTGTGTATTTCGACTAAGGTCTGAAACTGGTTCCAGATAAGGTCGAGGTTCATGTATTCCGGATTACGTAGTAAACTGTATTCCAGATAAGGGTAGAAAACTATATTCCGGATAAGGTGTAACAACCCAAAACCGTGGTCATTATTTAATTATATTTTTACGTATATTTTTGAAATTTTTGACGAGGTTGATTGTCATGACAATTGGTAATTTGATTTGGATGATGTTGAAATTTTATTTTTACGTTTTGACGAGTTGCGAGGATTATTAGTGATGACGATATCAACGGATGCCCGAGAAATTTTACATTTTATTTTAAACATGTCGATGTTTAATATTTTGACGTTTTTATTTTAATGTCGTATTAATTTGTGTCGGGACTATATAATATCATATTTTGTGTGCGTTTTAAGTGTTGAGGAGCATTTTTATGAAACTCGAGACCCGTAAAAATATTCAAAAATGACTAATAGTCATTTCTCGCTTTTTTTTTGGTAACCGTGATTTCCGACTCATTGGCCGACTAATCCACGGGGTTTGAGCCCACCGCCACACAGACTCAAACCAGGTAAAGCCCTCCCTTTTCAGGAGGTTGGCGTGGCCACTTTACAAAGTATTTGCACTTTGGTCCACAAGAATCACAATTGGCAAAAACTACCCTAAACTTTTTCCATATAAAAGGAAAATTATACACAAAATAACACACAAAACACTCCACCCAAAATTTTTCTCTCTCTCTTCCCTCCTCCCTTTCTTTCCCGTCCACCCTCACCATACAAACACCCCAAAATTTTCAATTTTGAGATTGAATCTAATAAAACCAATTGAAGACCCATTCCTGATTCTTGATTCTCTACACATTGGTATAAAAATTTCTTACATGCATTGAGATTTTTGAAAAACCCATTTTTGGATGAAAATCTTGTTGTTTGATCTTAAATTGTTATTGTATGTAGGTGTTTATGTGTTTATACATTAGTTTTGATGATTGCATGTTGATATTTTTGAGTTGGGTTTTTATGAATTAATCATCTAGGATGATTTAGTGTGTTATGATATAAACTAGTAGTGTAAGAATGATTATAGTGGTAAAAATGGGGTTAAAATGTGGTGAAAAATTAATTTTTAAATATATATTTTATAACAGATTATTAAACTTAATTTTCTGAAAATATGAGTTTGAGTTTGAGATGAACTAATTAGATATTGTTGTAGAGGATGTTTTTAGCTTCGTTTTGGTATAAGGTAGGACTTCTAGCTCTAAACGAGCGAAAAGTTACGTTAGTTTGATTATTTCGTGTACCGGGAGACGAGTATCGACACAATATATAATTGTTGTCGATATTTGGATCGAATCTCGGGGACTATAAAATGGATTTTTAAATATGTCATGGACTGATTTTTAATGTTAAGTATGAGGATGTCGAGTTTATTTTCAAAGTTGAGTGTCGGTTTCATAAACGGAGAAAAATAAATGTGTTAAAAGACTATATGAATTGTTAACGTAAAACTGTCCGGTTTTTGTAGTTCAAAGATGTGTCGGGCAGGGAACTTTACATGTAATATCTTTTGATGAGTTTTTAACAGGTCTTTCTATATATAGTAAGTGAAGTTTCTGATTAGTATCATAAAAATTTGACGTGTTTAAGTGGGGTAAATGAGCTTGTACATTTGGTGTGTACCGGCAGATTTTTATCGAAGGAATTAACTAATAGAATAAACATATAGAATGAAGTAAAAATGTCACTTGTATTATTTTTATTTTGGATTGATTGTGATTTTATGATTTTGAGTTTGATATTACTAAGTATGGATTTTACTCGATTTATTATTGATGAACGCGCCTTATTTGATAGGTTGCGGTTTTTGTGTTTATCGGGCATCAACTATCGTAGAAGATCGTCTTACTACTGCTATTACTTCAGGTGAGTCTATAGCCTCGCTTTCTACTTGTTTTAATGATTTTAAAACCCGCGAGGGGGATACATTCTATTTGAAGTAAAATGAACACATGTCATGAGTAATTGTTGGACCCGATGTTGCCTTTGTTGCCTTTTATGAAATGAATTGTATAAGTACCTAATTGCAAAAGACCCTAAATTCATGAGCCGTTAACTATCTTCTGACTTGATGTTGCGAGTTGGGAATAGCCGCTTATTCTAATAATAGTACTATTGGGCTGACAACCCTATCTGAGACCAGGGCTTTACGCTGAGTAACCCGTTGGGAAGGATAATTTTACGTGAATGAGAAATGGTATTCTTGCAATTAATACCCTAGTAGGGGCACTGGTAATTTTTCTAGTCATGCTGGCATTTGGCGTGGGTGACTAAGTTAAGGGGTCGGTGTCATGAGCTTAATACAATTCAATAGCTACTGCTATAATATGATATACCTGATTAATAGATTGTATGGCCATAATTCTATTAAACAATTGTGAATGATTTTTACAATGTGTTCAATTATGTTTTGTTAAACCTATAGACTTGCTCAACCTTTGTGTTGATGATTTTAAGCATGTATTTCAGGTACTTGAAGTTGTTGAATTGCGCAGCTTGCTGGAGAAGGATTGCGGGATTGCTTTTGTTGTAATTTGGTCTAAAACAGATTTCTTTCCCTATTGTCATAAACATATAGTAAATGGTCAAGTATTTTGGTAAAAGGTTTGTTGTCTTGATTAAGATCCTAGGGAAACCTGTACGCTACTCTGATATATTTTAAACTGATTTTACTTGGGATTGAAGGTTTTAGACATTAATTTAAATTATTTCCATATTTATTCTTAAATATACTGTTTTTGGGTCATTTAAAGAGTTGTGAAATGAAGTTTGTGAATAACACCTGTCGACGTACAGTCGGTATTCGGCCCGGCCCAACAGGCCCGCGGCCCACACACACCTAACTTATCCTTCAAGAAACCCTAAGCCTATATAAACAGGGGTAGGGGTCTCATTATAATCAGGTTCTCTCTCATAACTACACCTCATATACCACATATTCATCCGATACTAACTTGACCGTCGGAGGTGGACCCCGGGGCTCCGGCCTCGGGTCCACGTCTAACCGGTTTACCTTTGTTTGCAGCATTACTCAGGACCGGGGAAGGCGATGAACGGCCCAGGAGAGTCGTCGAACCGGCCCAGCCAAATTATGCTCCAACAAGTTGGCGCCATCCGTGGGACCAGACTAAACTAAGCTTCGTGGTCTCACGCTACGAAAAAGCAAAAATCAATTCTAAAAATCGGTAACTCTAAGACCTTCGAATCTTTGTTTTTTCGATCTGTTATGCTATGCGGACCGTCTGATCATCATCGTAACATTGACATATATGTCATAACTATCAATTTGATTACAAACTCTATTGCATACATGTGAAATTATCTGATCATCATCATCATATTATTCTTTGACTTGAGGCAATAAAAATAATATTAAGTCACACTCTACTTGATATCTATTATTATGAGCGGATTATAACAGTTGTCCGTAATACCCGGTCCAACGTGTTTTTAAATTATACGATGACATCGTATATTCCTTATACTAAGAGTAGATATAACGATTTCAGAATATTCACAATGCAACATACGAGTTCCACCTACATCTTCACAAAACCTTCTTGTCGTCCTCACGTTAGTGATGGACAAGAATTAAACCTTGCCAAATGCCAGTGTTACCCCGGCTATAGAACACGTTTTCTTCTTACGGGGTCTTTACCGTCAAGTCACGGGAAACCATGCATTCGAGCACAATCAACCGTCTTACGTATACATGTTTTCCCATTTCTTTCGACGTGGATACGCTTACAGGTAGCGGATATGGTGTAAAGTCTAGTAACCTCGGTGACAACCTCGCATACTAGACTGGGGGGACATGATGACGTATAGTGGCTATGCTCACTATTCGTAATCCCAAACCATCATCTTTTCGCTAAAAGTAGCCCATTACGAGTGGAGCCATATGTTACGGACGACCCACGAGGATGTCCTAAGCAAAAAGCCGTACGCGGTTGTTGGTAAGCGTGATACACGAATGAGTCTAGCATAACATGATCATGGACCATATCATACTAGACTGGGGGACATGTCGACGTACAGTCGGTATTCGGCCCGGCCCAACAGGCCCGCGACCCACACACACCTAAATTATCCTTCAAGAAACCCTAAGCCTATATAAACAGGGGTAGGGGTCTCATTATAATCAGGTTCTCTCTTATAACTACACCTCATATACCACATATTCATCCGATACTAACTTGACCGTCGGAGGTGGACCCCGGGGCTCCAGCCTCAGGTCCACGTCTAACCGGTTTACCTTTGTTTGACCAGGGAAGACGATGAACGGCCCAGGAGAGTCGTCGAACCGGCCCAGCCAAATTATGCTCCAACAACACCCAATTGTGTATTTTCCGCTGCGCAATGTAAATTGGGGGTGTTAAATATTGGTAACCAGAGCTTTTTAGTTATAGCGAATTAGGTCAATTTTTGAAAATGTCTTAAACTATAACTTTGGTGTCGAAGTATTTTATAAAAGCAACGCAACTTCTCTGCAAGGCTCCGGTAAGATTATTTATTTTTGATTATGCTTTGTTATTATAGATGTATCCCGTATAATTGTTGTGAATTCTTGAGTATTTATTAAGTAAATACTACAATGAGGTATTGGTATTAATGAAAGGACGTGGAGTGCTTTCATCATAATTTCATCATAATTTCATCATAATTTCATCTTTATGAATATTGTATAATTATCATTTGCATTGCATTGCATTGTATCACATACATATATCTATTTTGCATACGTAATTCATTTGCATTTGCATGATTATGCACTACATATATATTTTTGAATAATGACCTTATGTACTTATGAATTTTATGTGATTTCAGAAAATGTCTGACATACCATATTACGTCAAGAATGGGGGATTTGCTGTAGGTCAATGAAGTTTGCAGAACCAGTATGTAGGTGATCATAAGATTTCAGGTGGATGGTTAGATTACGAGGATGATACGAATGATAAGGAAAATGTTGTAGAATCTGATAGTGATAATTATATGACTGAGAGTGAAGTTGGAAGAACTGAGGTTAGAGCTGAAGTGAGAAGTTATGGGACTGATTTTGAGAAGTATCAGAAAGAGATAGATAGGCTTCGCAGGTTAAGTGAATATGTAGCTCATCTTGGGCCGTATCTTGAACCACATTGGAAGTTTCAGGATAGTGAGGTGTATGCTAATTCTCATTATATGATAGATCCGCCGTGTCAAGGAGGGATTTTGAGGTATGGATTTAGGAATCCACCGTGTTTAGATCCAAAAGGGAGGTGCTGCAAGTTAGGACCAGATGAAGATGAAGCAGAAACGAGCCAAGTTGGAGAAAGTGATGGACCACATCCTATGGAGTGATGTAGTGATGGATCTTTTTTGTATTTCATTTTATGTATTATCGTATTGTATTTGGATTATTTAGATGTTGTGAGGTAGTATTGTGATGGATTATTATTATTGTTGTTGTTTAGGATGGTAAGGGTAAGTGACATTAATGACAATATTTTGTTGCGATTTTCTCGGATTTATGGATGAAATCTACTATTACCCTTTAGTATTTTGATGTGTTTTTGTTATCTTCTATTTTGTGAGATGATTGTGGAATATAGGTAGTAATGTGTTGTTGGCGTATGCAATATTCATGTTATATCTTGATAAAAAGATCCTATTCTTTTTATCTCGATGTGTATACTTATTAAGTTTCTTTCTACTATTAACGCATGGAAAGAGTTGAGTGAGATATGTTTCTGTCATTAGCAGGGATTCCTGTGTGACTGAGTATCATGAAATATGTCTCCAAAGGTTGCCAACCATTAGGGTAGATTATATGATTGTGGGAATAGTTGTTAGATTGTTTGAAGCTGATAGTGCTGAGAGGAGACGTGATGCTGCTGAGATTGAAAACCCCGCTGTTTCAGTTGAAGATGATGCTGAGACTGAAGATGTTGCTGAGACTGAAGATGCTGCTAAGATTGAAGATGCTGTTGTTCCAGTTGGAGATGTTGCTGTTATTCTGCAAGATTTTAAAAGGATGTCTATGTGTGTTGGATTTTTAGGAATGAGAAGAGATGCGGTGAAGAGTGCCGTACGACCATTGATGGTAATTGGAAAGGTGAAACTATATGGATAAGTTCGAGTAACTGATGGATGTTTGATATATCAATAGTCAATTGAGAATGTTCAACTCGACGAAAAGAGATAGTAATTTAAAGATTGATCCTGATTCGAAATTAAGTGTGGCAGAAAAGGGTAAAGGAATGGTATTGTTGCGAATGACAATAAGGAATAGGAATTTATTTCTTCTAATAGAAGGTAAACTTGGAATTTAATAGTCTAAGATAAGAAGAGATGGTATTCAAGCAGTTACTATAAATCGGGTAAACAGGAGGAAGTATGATGTGTAGATCACATGTATTTTATATCACTTAAGTAATTATCTATTTACTTGACGTAAGTTCGGACTAGCTGGAGGTCGAGCTACTAAAGGAATAGCAAGGAATGTGGTATAAAAATTAGTATTTCTGTGGTAATTAAATGTTTTCATTTCGGTAAAGGAGATTGAATAAAGGAATATCCAGATAGTGGAAAATCAATATAAAAGGAATGTTGCTGCCATTACAGTTTATATTTTGGAAATACTGATAAGATTTGAGATTTAGATGTAGTAATTTGTATATTCCTATCTGGTAATCATTGAGTTAGAATTTTATTGAAATACTGAAAGTGTTATTGATGGTGTATTAAATTCTGAAGGTGTTATTGAGGATATATCGAGATTTGAAGATGTTAGATTTTAGCAGAACTGAGGACGAGAAATCAACGAGAATTTGCGATTGGTTGAAATGAGAAATTCACCGACGGAAGAATAATATATATGTATATATTAAGGAAATATTTTCCGAGTTTATGGAATTAAGAAGTATAGCACAATTAACCGAACTAGAGTTGTGAGAAAGTTAACCAGGATAAGGATGAATATCATAGGATATGATAAATAAAGGTGGAAAGAACTAAATTGGAATGTTGTTGAACATTGAGTACTGATTTCAGGGAGTAATCAGTGGAATTTCTATTTGACGATTTTATTGGTCAATGATGAGAAGGTATGTAGTAGGAAACTACAATAAGTCAAATTTTCTGTGCGCTTTACTACTAGTAGTCGGAAAAGAATGAGAAGATGAGTTAGTACTTGAGGATACTATGTGATTGTTCTGCGGAATCGTAGAGTTCACTGTCGTCATGGGAAAAAGGAAGCTTTGTGTTAGCTTGGTGATAGGAGTTATGCAATCTGATTGTATATTTTATTATATGGCATTATCAGGAAGTTGAGGATGGTAATATGTTTGATTGTAAGGATTGGCAGATGAGACAATAAGGATGATCTGATTTGACTGGGGTATGTCATCAGAGAAGTGATAATGTAAGTATGTAAAGAAGCTGGATGTTTCGTGAATAAGATGATTGTTGTGTGGTTGAACAAACTGAGCACCAGAAATCGGTATCTATTATTGATTGTGAATGTTTAGTGTGATGAATAGATGATTGAAGGAAAGAAAAGTATTCCCTAACAACTGGAAAATTGTTATTAAAAAGGAATGGTGTGTAAAATTCTTTGAATAAGAATTTTAGTTGGAGTATTATAGATGTTTTAGAATGTGCAATCTATGGCTGAAGTGATCGTGAAAATCTGACTAGATTGAAACGATTGAGGCTTTGTCGATACCGACGAAACCGACTGAAGCTTGTCAATTCCTTTGTGTATGTTGATTATTATCGGAGGTTTATCAGGAGGTTTTCACTGATTGTTGAACCAAGGATAAAGCTGACAAAGAAGAACTAAATGTGTGAAATCCATTCATATATTTAAGTTGTGGTTGTGAGATCTGATTTTGTATTTGAGGAAGTTGTTTATGAACACTGAGGATAGATTGAAGTTCTGTGCCTGTATAATTAGTATTGGAGGAATCTGAAGGAATTATAGAGCTGCGATGATGATATTTGGATAATATCAAGTGGAAAGGAACGCAATAGTAGTGTGTTGAATTGAATAAAGAAGTGTAACAGGGTTTATATGATCATGAGATTGGACATTGTGGTATTTGTTTTGGGATTGAAAAGTATTACTTGTATGGAATCAAGTATGAAGAAAATAAGAATAAGAAGGACTTGTGTATAAATACCATTCGGGGATTCTAAAGGAAGGAGTTAAGGATTACTTAATGTGACGGGGAAAATAATAATCGGTAAATTTTAGATGGGATATGTTATAGTTCTGTATTATGAGGTATGTTTCAGATTATGAAGGATAAGTGTGGATACTGTCACTATCAACTAGTGAGTATTTAGTAAGAAGGAGAAGGAAAAAAGGCTTATAAAGTTTCTGAAGTAATTGAGAATTGACTCTTGAGTTTTGAGATAATTGGAATATTGGTAACAACAAGAAGAATAGATAGAATGTAAAGAACCTTAGAGTTGAATTGATAAACTAATGGAAAAGGAATATTAAAGAAAGAAGATCAACAGATTGTTGGAAATTTTGAAATAGAATGGTAATAGAAATGAGAGAGTCGAGATGTATGTTTTTGTGGGACAAAAACAGTTATTGTGATTATTTAATTTATCTCATATTATATCAAAGAGTGTGTTAAGAATGCAAGGACCAGTGGTGAATGAATTGTTCAGATTAAAAAGAGAATTTAATTATTCTTAGAGTGCTGAGAGTGTCGCATGTAGTATTGAATGGATTTTACAAATTGAAGTATTAATACATAATGGTTGGAATAAGGTATATTACGATATCATGAAGTGATTTGACCATTATATATTTCAGATTTGAATATATGAGGCTAACGGAGTTATTTAAACAGTATATGATACGAGGAAGATGTAATAATGTACTATGGAAGGTACAATAATTCAGTGATCTAGCAAGCACTACGCTCGAGACATAGAGATTGTTAGAAATAATGAAAGTGGAAAATGAGTATGGAAAGTATATAAGTGACTTGTAAGAATTATGGATAATCTCATTGTGATTAGTTTAAGTGTAACCTCGGGACATAGAGGCAGAGTAAATTTTGAATACTGGAAATCGTTGTGATAAAGTATGAGTATTGATTAAGGTTTGAACATATTATATGTGACCCAGAGATTGAGATTGACTTTTGGATATTAGAGATTTCTACAGAAAGTGTGAAGAATTGAGTTAAGAAGGAATATTTCGTATTTTCAGAAAGCAATGGACAGAGTGAAAGGATGAATTGAACGATGGTAATTGAATTTGGTATCAATCACATCAACATATAATAGAAATTTGGGATGATGATATCTTAATATTTTACTATGAGGACTAATGGAAACTAGTGAAGATGGAATCTTTATGCGATGATAATCGTCATACCAGTAGTTAAGAGGTGTAATCTGACAACTTGAATCACAACTATGTATGTTGTCAGAGTATTGGGGCAAGAATGAAACTGAGAAAGTAATGCAGAAGAGTATGAATGATGAAGGAATATTAGCATAATAGAAGATGAAATTGGAAGTTGAAGTGTAGTAATAGTTGTGGATATGGTGATATTATAAGAATTGAGTTGGACTGGTGTGAAAGACGTGAGTATCTCTTGAGGATAAGAGATTACGCTGATTCTAGAAGTGAGGAAGTGCGAGTGTGAGGCGGGTTGAGCACCGGGACGTCGCTCTCTTTTAGGAGGGGAGGATGTAACAACCCAAAACCGTGGTCATTATTTAATTATATTTTTACGTATATTTTTGAAATTTTTGACGAGGTTGATTGTCATGACGATTGGTAATTTGATTTGGATGATGTTAAAATTTTATTTTTACGTTTTGACGAGTTGCGAGGATTATTAGTGATGACGATATCGACGGATGCCCGAGAAATTTTACATTTTATTTTAAACATGTAGATGTTTAATATTTTGACGTTTTTATTTTATGTCGTATTAAGTCGTGCCGGGACTATATAATATCATATTTTGTGTGCGTTTTAAGTTTTGAGGAGCATTTTTATGAAAGCCGAGACCCGTAAAAAATTTCAAAAGTGACTCATAGTCATTTCCCGCTTTTTAACAAAGTATTTGCACTTTGGTCCACAAGAATCACAATTGGCAAAAACTACCCTAAACTTTTTCCATATAAAAGGAAAATTATACACAAATTAACACACAAAACACTCCACCCAAAAATTTTCTCTCTCTCTTCCCTCCTCCCTTTCTTTCCCGTCCACCCTCACCATACAAACACCCCAGAATTTTCAATTTTGAGATTGAATCTATTAAAACTAAATGAAGACCAATTCCTAATTCTTGATTCTCTACACATTGGTATAAAAATTTCTTACATGCATTGACATTTTTGAAAAACCCATTTTTGGATGAAAATCTTGTTGTTTGATCTTAAACTGTTGTTGTATGTAGGTGTTTATGTGTTTATACATTAGTTTTGATGATTGCATGTTGGTATTTTTGAGTTGAGTTTTTATGAATTAATCATCTAGGATGATTTAGCGTGTTATGATATAAACTAGTAGTATAAAAATGATTATAGTGGTAAAAATGAGGTTAAAATGTGGTGAAAAATTAATTTTGAAGGATATTTAAATATATATTTTATAACAGATTATTAAACTTAATTTTCTGAAAATATGAGTTTGAGTTTGAGATGAACTAATTATATATTGTTGTAGAGGATGTTTTTAGCTTCGTTTTGTTATAAGGTAGGACTTCTAGCTCCAAACGAGCGAAAAGTTACGTTAGTTTGATTATTTCGTGTACCGGGAGACGAGTATCGAAACAATATATAATTGTTGTCGATATTTGGATCGAATCTCGGGGACTATAAAATGGATTTTTAAATATGTCATGGACTGATTTTGAATGTTAAGTATGAGGATGTCGAGTTTATTTTCAAAGTTGAGTGTCGGTTTCATAAACGGAGAAAAATAAATGTGTTAAAAGACTATATGAATTGTTATCGTAAAACTGTCCGGTTTTTGTAGTTCAAAGATGTGTCGGGCAGGGAACTTTAAATGTAAAATCTTTTGATGAGTTTTTAACAGGTCTTTCTATATATAGTAAGTGGAGTTTCTGATTAGTATCATAAAAATTTGACGTGTTTAAGTGGGGTAAATGAGCTTGTACATTTGGTGTGTACCGACAGATTTTTATCGAAGGAATTAACTAATAGAATAAACATATAGAATGGAGTAAAAAGGTCACTTGTATTATTTTTATTTTGGATTGATTGTGATTTTATGATTTTGAGTTTCATATTACTAAGTATGGATTTTAATCGAGTTATTATTGATGAACGCGCCTTATTTGATAGGTTGCGGTTTTTGTGTATATCGGGCATCAACTATCGTCGAAGATCGTCTTACTACTGCTATTACTTCAGGTGAGTCTATAGCCTCGCTTTCTACTTGTTTTAATGATTTTAAAACCCGTGAGGGGGATACATGCTATTTGAAGTAAAATGAACACATGTCATGAGTAATTGTTGGACCCGATGTTGCCTTTGTTGCCTTTGATGAAATGAATTGTATAAGTACCTAATTGCAAAAGACCCTAAATTCATGAGCCGTTAACTATATTCTGACTTGATGTTGCGAGTTGGGAATAGCCGCTTATTCTAATAATAGTACTATTGGGCTGACAACCCTATCTGAGACCAGGGCTTTACGCTGAGTAACCCGCTGGGAAGGATAATTTTACGTGAATGAGAATTGGTATTCTTGCAATTAATACCCTAGTAGGGGCACTGGTAATTTTTCTAGTCATGCTGGCATTTGGCGTGGGTGACAAAGTTAAGGGGTCGGTGTCATGAGCTTAATACAATTCAATAGCTACTGCTATAATATGATATACCTGATTAATAGATTCTATGGCCACAATTCTATTAAACAATTGTCAATGATTTTTACGATGTGTTCAATTATGTTTTGTTAAACCTATAGACTTGATCAACCTTTGTGTTGATGATTTTAAGCATGTATTTCAGGTACTTGAAGTTGTTGAATTATGCAGCTTGCTAGAGAAGGATTGCGGGATTGCTATTGTAGTAATTTGGTCTAAAACAGATTTCTTTCCCTATTGTCATAAACATATAGTAAATGGTCAAGTATTTTGGTAAAAGGTTTGTTGTCTTGATTAAGATCCTAGGGAAACCTGTACGCTACTCTGATATATTTTAAACTGATTTTACTTGGGATTGAAGGTTTTAGACATTGATTTAAATTATTTCCATATTTATTCTTAAATATACTGTTTTTGGGTCATTTAAAGAGTTGTGAAATGAAGTTTGTGAATAACACCTAATTGTGTATTTTCCGTTGCGCAATGTAAATTGGGGGTGTTAAATAAGGTTGGAAAACGCATTCCGGATAAGGTGAGAAAAACATAATCCGGATAAAGTTAACATTTGTGTATTACGGATAAGGTTACCAACTGTGTATTCCGACCAAGGTATGAAACTGGTGTGGAAACCTTGGTTTTCGGATCTTTGAAGCAACTAGGAATGCATCATGTTCATATGATTAACTAATCAAAGCGGAATTAGAACACGACACATTAACAAGGTGTTTAGGCACGAATAACATGAATTAAAACAATAGGGTTGCTCATTATATTAATAATAAACAACACTAGACGTGTATACATTGAATCCCACGTCTAGTGCACACACGCTTTTAGGTTTACATTGTGAATGAATTGATAATTAAAACCTAAGACCCTTGGTTCCTTTTATAGTGTAAGGATTAGGGTTTACAAGAGATAATAACAAATAAACAAGTAAATCTTCTATTTAAATAAACTTATGCAGAATATATCTTGCATGTTTATCTAAATAGAAGCTTCCATAAGCTTCTTGTCTACGTTTCTATCAACTCTTGAATTTCATATGACAATGCTTGGATTGCACACGACAACTCTTGAGCCAACAACGTTTAGTTTGTTCTTGTCAACGCCTAAATTGCTCTTGACAACGCTTAGACAATATCTTCATGTTTTCTTCGTTTTTGAGTTTCTGCCACATCAACTTTTTGACCCAACAATTGGTTCCGGATAAGGTCGAGGTTCATTTATTCCGGATAAGACATCATACAAGACTCGAAAAAGATTTTAACCAACCTTAGTCTACTAACTCACAACTCAAACACGAACACCAAACACTCTCACCAAGACTCGAACCTAGACTCGACAACTCTCGAACCCAGACTCAACATTCGAACCTAGACTCGACCTCTCTCTCTCGAAACCAACCGACTAAACCCAAACTGACCAGACCAACACTGACTCAACTCCAACATCAGACTTGACAAATATTAACTAAGACTTGAAAAATCTTTTGATTGACTCAAATAGCCTAAAAAACACACAACCTTCTCAACCTCGACTTATACACTCAACACACCAAGACACCAAGATCACCCATTTCATCCAAACCTCTCACAACTCAAACTTTGACACAAGACTCAAACACACTAAAATCAAAAGACAAAAATATCTCTGTCTAAAAAACAAGAACTTTCATCGATCAAAAAATAAATCGAATTTCATAATACCTACCCGAGACCTTGTCGTTCAAGATCTTTAAGCTAAACATATTTATGCAGTCTTCTTGGGTTTCGTTTATCATATGAATGATTTATCATTTGAATGGATCTTAGATGGTTGGTTCGAATGAAGGAGGTAATTAACTATGAATACGGTGGTGGCTGTGATTCGAATTCTTTGATTTAATTCAAAATCTTTGATTGTTATCACTAGATTTCGTGAGATTGGGTGGCGGAGAAAACTTAGTGATGAGATTTGGATTTGAGTTTTTTGGCAGATAAGAGAGAGACGGAGGAGTGTTTTTGTTTATCTGTGAGAGAGAGAGAAACAGGTTGGGGGCGGAGGTTTTAAAGAAGGGATAATTATGTTGACTGAGAAATTTAAATGACTTAAGTATTCGTTATATATTATTTTCAGACGGAGTTATCTATGTGCTATTTTAGGCTGCGTTGGGAGTTAGCATAAATAAAGAGAGGGGATGTTAACGTGGTAGTCAAGTGGTTATGCCAGGTGGGTTCTGAGAACAAGTGTATTACATTATTTATTTTCATAATTGGTGCTATGTCATATTATGACGACATTTTAAAATATTTTGGCAAATTGCACCACTACACAATTTAACTGACTTTTGCTCCTTTGATATGGGTATTGTCATTTTTTTAGGATTGGGCCGCGAATATTGAACTAGTTGCTTTGGACGAAAAGTGGGCTATTGGATATTATACAATTCGTGTAGTTGGACTGTTGAATAAGAAGCTTTCTTTCTAATTAATTTTTGTCAGGGTGTTTTTCACTTTCACCGGGCCAAGATCTTAATATTCGATAATTCTGCAAATATTCAGATTTGGCATAAGTTATAAGTTCAATTGTTGATATTGAAATCACCAAACAAGGAGCCAAATAGTGTTCATCAAACTTCAATGGAATCATTAAATTCGACGTTTCAAGAGGGAGAATTGCCTCAAATGCAAGACAACGATAGAGAAAGTGGTATAACTTCATTTCGAATGCTTCAATATCATCTAATGACTCTTTCATGGCTTCAAGGAGGGAGCGAATTTGTGACACTCTTTGGTCACGATTGTCATATATTCACGGAATTAATGTTCTTCAACTTGAACCAACTAGCAGAAAATCTCCACAATGAAGAATTTAATCACTCTGCATCGGCAGTTGCATATAAGGCTCTTGTGACTCAACTTACGCCTTTCCTCCAATTCAATATTGTCAAGTCTAAAAGTTCAGTGATTTGCCAGTCAGTTCTTCGAGACACACATACCGAGCTTCAAGTTTTCCATGGTACACTATTGAAACTCATGACATCGGTCTCGTCTTCGATTTATGAAAGATCTCGAATTCAGCAAGCGTATGACAATGGAGTGCAAGCATCTACGATGCAAGAGGAAAATGGTCATACGATTGACGCATTGGAGGCTGCTAAAAATTGCAAGGACATGGAATCAACAGTTAAGCATGACATCAGCAACACGCCATGGAATGTTACAGACATCTCTTATGATGACACAATACCCGTTTATGACGAAGAGCCTACACATATGGTACAATGTAATGTTGTATATGATGTCTATGCCGATGAACTACCGCATGTTGAGCATTTTGAACCTAATTATGACAAACATGGGATGGAAAAGGGTGATAGTTTTACCACTTTAGATTCATCCGATGTGAGTCATAATGGGGGAGAGATTGTTCAGAATGCTATAGTACATCATGATAAATGCTTTATGACTGCTTCGTTAACTGATTCTGATTCCAAATTAAAGAGCTTGAAACGATTTTAGCTCAGCAATCTAAAGAGCTTGAGGATGCCAAATATTAATTTTCAAAGAAAACGGACAAATTTGAAAAGTATTTTGAAAAAATTGAAAAGTCAAACGTTGTTCTTGAACAAAAATTGGATCAAACAGTTCTAGATTCTAAAGCTAAAAGGATAATCTTTTGAAACAAAATAAGTTGCTTGAATCTAAGTTGGCATCCCAAGATGAATTGCTCAAAGATAATGAGACTTTAAAGGCTCAAGTACAGGAAAAGGTCTTTGCTATAACTGCGTTGAAAAACGAATTGAGGAAAACCAAAGGAACTAATAGACACTAAGCTAGAAAAACCATCAATCTTGAGGAAACTGCTGTTGATCCCAAACTTAGATCAATTTAGCTTGTGTAAACGAGATTAGATCATGTTATACACGTAGAGAAACTTTGTTGTGTATAAAACAATTCAAGTATTATGCAGAATTAATACTTAAACAAGAACACACAAACAGTTGTAAAACAAACTTTCACTTGATTGATAATAACAAACTTGCTTACAATGAAAGTGTTTAACGTATGAAAAACTTACATATGAAACATAACCTAAAGGTCTTCTTTTATAGACATAAGAAGCCTTGTACAAGAGTCTACGTATCAACTATTCTAGGTAAAGATAATTATAGAAAATACAATGTTGATCCTATCTTTACTAGAAACAAACTAGAAACATGTTGGGAATCTAAACTTGTTAGATTCCCTGATCATTGATTTAAACATAATTAGGCTGATAGATAGTCTCTTGCCTGTGCCTAGGAGGCAGGCAAGTTTCGCAAGACTCACAGAGATCCAAGTCTCTGTGAGCAACCTCAGAGGAGTCCATGTCAGAGACATTGTCAGGGAAGTCGAAGATTACCTGAAGACATACTCCTTGGCTGTGATGGATAACAGCCAAGATGTATTAGGGACTCTGAGGGGTTGAGAGTTAACAGGGGTGGCAATACCCTGATAACTCTCAGCACACTTTGGACATGCCATTTGTGTGTTCGAGAATATGAAGAATAAGGAAACTGTTTTTGACAACTGTTCCTTAAAGCATAATGGAAGACTACCAAGAATAGAAGGACATCATGTGACTGATGTGGGAACTTGTAAAAGCTTGTGTAGTCGACATCAAGTACTGTTTAAGTCAAACTCGTAACACTATAAATAGGATGTGTATCCATGCATTAATGTTTAACACTTTGAGATATTAAGAACATTAGTGCGTATAACTTAGTGAATCAAACAGCTACGACTGTATTCATAAGTTAAGGTTTATCGTTGTTCAAAGTGTGCACAACACATTGTCATCAAACGGTGTTATCCATAACACTTGTAATTCTTTATTATACAATAATAAGATTACGTTTGAAAAGTAATACCTTGTGTTGATTAAGTTAAGATTAGGGTTTCTAGCATTGATTAGGGACTTTCAATTGGTATCAGAGCGGTGTTTGATATTAAAACCTTCAAGAAACATCGTTCTCAGTTTTATAATCAAGATCCACCATGCCGGAAACTTCTAGCCCACACTCACCTTCCACAAACCCATCTTCACCAAGACATAACCCTCCAGCAAATGACGATGATCTACCCTAACTTCTTGACTCAAGAGGTGGATCACACGTAACCAGTGTACCAGTCTTTGATGAAGAAGACTTTGCCAGTTGGAAGAGTCAATTTCTTGTATACCTTGATGGACTTGAACCTTTTCTCTTAGAAATTTTAGAAAATGGTCCATATATTCCCATGGCGCTTACATCTACTGAAGAAAACCCTCTTCCCAAACCTGTCAAACAATGGACCTCAGCTGATAGGAAATTAGCAAACCAAGATAAACGTCTCAAAAGCATCATAATTTCCTGTCTTCCCAAGCATATCATGAAGTCTGTCATTCAGTGTCCCACAGCTAAACAAATGTGGACAGACCTCATTCTTGGCCATGAAGGACCCTCTGAAACAAGAGAGACAAAGATTCAGGCACTCAGACTTCAGTTTAATGCCTTTAAGTCACTTGAAGGTGAAAAGGTTCAACAAACCTATACTAGGCTGAAGATTCTTCTAAATGACCTTGCTATGAATGATGTCACTATTGGTCAAGCTGAGATCAATGCTACTTTTGTCAACAGCCTTCCAAGAAAGTGGCTGAGCATGAATCAGACTCAGAGAGCTAACAACTCAATCAAAAATGATACCCTTGCTCAGCTCTATGGTAAGGACAATTATGAAGAAGGGCTGATCGATACTATCTACAAATCAGAGACTGAAAGATTTGTTGTCCAAGGAGCAACTTCCAAAGCTTTGATCTCTGCAACACATCCTCATGACAGCGATTCTGATATTGAAGAAGATACCCGTAGCAGCCAAGAATTCTTGTCAGACCTCAATGCAGAATTCCATGAAAGAGCACTGCTAGCCAACCAAAGAAGATACTACAAAAGATCTGGAAGAGTAGGATCAGCTAGCAAACCAACTGACAGGTCAAAAGAAACATGTTTTGCCTGTGGAAAGCTTGGACATTATCAAAAAGAGTGTCCTTATACCAAGACATCCTCACCCTCTTATCCATCATCTTCATCCAAACCCTACAAGTTCAAACAAACAACTCATCTCAATCCAATTCTTCAGACACTGAGAAGAAAGATTACAAAAATAAGTACAAGGCACTTAAAGCTGAGTTAGAACAAATGAACTTGAAGATTGAAGCTATGTCAAAAAAGAAAGGTGGTGAGAAAAAGACTGAGAAAGGGTTGGTTGCTGAAACTTATGATTGGAATGATGAACCATTGACTTCAGATGAAGAAGACACCACAAGAGTCAGGGCTTTTATGGCGATAGCTGAGGATGAACCAGCTGTTGGAAAAGGTGATGCAAGATCAGGACAATGGGTTGACATCACAATGAAAAAGGTACACAGGCTTCTATCTATGTCTGATAGTGATGAACGTAAGCATGTCCTTGATTACACCATTGTTGATTTGTACTTTGTTGAGGAACAAAGGAAGAACCTACTTGATAAGTTTCACTCTGTTAAAACTGAAATGATAAATGCTAAGGCTGAATGTGAAACTCTCAGGCGGGTTAACTTAGAGAAAATATCCCTGCAAAATGAAGTAGCTAGATTAACCTTGAAAAACATAGCTTTAAATGATCAAGTCACTGAATTGAACAAGATTATTGAAAAATGGCTGTGTGCTAGGTTTACTATTGATGAATTGCTTAGGGATGAAATGCCTGCTGACTTAAACAGGGATATAACTGCTAAGAATAAAAAGCTGAGGATTCTCACCAAACCCAAAGACGTTGTCTTTAAATCTACAGAGACTATTCATATGTCAGATACCTCTTTGACTAATGACCCTGTCTCTAAAGATGTGGCTGAGCTACCACCTTTGCCCAAACTCTCTGGAGTTGAACCTAGCAGTTCTTCTAGATCTGCTAAGGACGAACTTAGGACAAATATTGAGAATCCTCCAGCCAAAGTTTTTCGTGTGCCTGCTAAACAAACTGGTAAACAAGTAGCTTTTAAGCATGTTACTACTAAAGCTGTGAATAAGGTTGACCCCACCACTGAAGATCGCCTGTTGTCTCTTATGAAAGAAGTAGAACTCTTGAAACAACACATTAAGCCTTCCGCTGAATGCTCTACTTCTCATGAACCTAAGTCAGTCCTAGGTGAACCCAAAGGGGAAAGGTTAATCAAACCTTATTGCAATGTTTGTAAAAATTCTCACCATTCGACCTTAGATCATGACAGACACATGGCAACTAAAAGAGCACAGACACCCTCTAGGGACAGACCAC
Source organism: Glebionis coronaria (assembly GCA_025667525.1). NCBI lineage: Eukaryota > Viridiplantae > Streptophyta > Magnoliopsida > Asterales > Asteraceae > Glebionis > Glebionis coronaria. Next base: position 162,717,285 of record CM046877.1, on the reverse strand, counting down.
AGAGTTCCAAAAGACAACAGGGAAATTACAAATCTTATCCTCCCTGTAAATTCTGTGGGTTCACAGACCATCACTCAGACGAGTGTGGTGACTTCCCTGGGTGTGATATCTGTGGGAGTTATAACCATGAAACAATGAACTGTCCATCCCAACGCCAAAAGTTTTTCAGGAACACAAGAGTTGCTAACAAGCAATTCAGGGAACCCACTGGAAAGTGGGTTCACCATAGGAACTAATCTGTTTCTATGTATCTGTGCAGAAATATCTCAAGGAATCGGTATGGTATCTAGATAGTGGCTGTTCTAGACACATGACAGGGATTCAACAATACCTGTACAGATACTCAAAGGAGCCAGGTCCCAAAGTGGTGTTTGGAGATAACTCTTCAGGTGACACAGAAGGATATGGCTCAGTGAATTGTAATGGGATCACATTTACCAGGGTTGCATATGTGAATGGTCTTAAACACAATCTTATTAGCATCAGCCAATTATGTGATGCTGACTATAAGGTTTTGTTTACTAAGACTCAGGGAACCATATTCAACAAAAATAATGATGTTGTGCTGGTTGCACCTAGAAGAAGAGATGTTTATGTCATCAACATGGCTGTGTGCTCTGAAGACAGTTCAAATTGTTTTCTTGCCAAAGCCTCTGAAAGTGTCAACTGGCTGTGGCACAAAAGACTGTCTCATCTCAACTTCAAGAACATCAATAAGATAGCCACTCAAAACTTGGTTGCTGGTCTACCTTCAGTAATGTTTTCCAAAGACAAAACTTGTTCTGCCTGTGTCAAAGGAAAACATCACAGGTCTTCATTCAAGACTAGGCAATCATTCTCTATTGACAAGTGCTTACATCTCCTTCACATGGACTTGTTTGGGCCTGTTAAACCTCAAACCATTAATCACAACAAATACACCTTGGTCATAGTTGATGAATTTTCAAGATATACATGGGTGTTCTTCCTCAGAAGGAAAAGTGATGCAGCTGATACCATCATGTCCTTCATCAGACAGGTTGAAAATATGAATGATGTTAGAGTCAAAGCTCTAAGAAGTGATAATGGTACAGAATTCAAGAATCATCAACTTGAATCATTTTGTGATGAAAAAGGGATTTCTCAGAACTTCTCTTCAGCTGGCACTCCTGAACAAAATGGTGTGGCTGAAAGAAGAAACAGGACTCTGATTGAAGCAGCAAGAACTATGTTAAATGGTGCAGCCCTACCAAAGCAATTTTGGGGAGAAGCTGTACACACTGCCTGCTACACTCAAAACAGATCAATCATTGTCAAAAGACATGGCAAAACCTCCTATGAAGTTTTAAGAAAACGATCTCCAGACGTCAGCTATTTTCATGTGTTTGGGTGCCCTGTGTTTATTTATAACTACAGGGATAAACTTGGAAAGTTTGATGAAAAAGCTGATGATGGTTTCTTTTTGGGATACTCTCCAACAGCCAAAGCCTTCAGAGTATTCAACATCAGAAGACAAGAAGTAGAAGAAACTTTCCATGTCAGATTTAATGAAGATGATGAAGTCATACAGAGGACAGGAACAGAGGGTGATGAAGTAGACTTTAATGAAAATATTTCTTTCCCAAGTGATGAGTTCACAGAACCCAGACCTACCAGTCATCACCACTCCAACACTCTCACTCCTTATGTTCCTGCTTTTGACCCTCTGTCTACTCACAACATAGAAGTTCCTACCTCTCAGGAACTTGATGAAGAAGAACCTCAAATCTCTGATGGTCCTTCTCATGATATTGATGACTCACCAATTCTTCAAATCTCTGAAGATTCTCCTGCTGATAATGAAATAGCTTCCCTTGATATGGCTGAAGAAGACTCTGACACTGAAGTAGTCTTTGAAGAAAGCCCTCCTAGTCAGCAGGATGAGACTCAAATTGTACCAGCTGTGCCCTCAAGTACCCCTGTTCTTGAATCCCCAGCTCCTCAAAATAAGTGGTCAAGAGATCAACACATTCTTCTTGTCAACATTATTGGGGAACCAAATGCAGGGGTCACAACCAGACAGCGAATCCAAGACTCAGAGTCAGCCTCAGCCAATGAATGTCTATTTGCTGAATTTCTTTCTCAAATTGAACCTAAAAGAGTTGCTGAGGCTCTGGTAGAAGAAGGATGGGTAGCTGCTATGCAAGAAGAAATCAATCAGTTCAAAAGGAACAAAGTATGGACACTAGTGCCAGCTCCACCTGGAAAGAATATCACAGGCACTAGATGGATCTATAGAAATAAGATGGATGAAATTGGGAACATCATCAGGAACAAGGAAAGACTGGTAGCACAGGGATTCTCTCAGACTGAAGCAATTGATTATGATGAAACTTTTGCACCTGTTGCTAGACTTGAGGCCATTAGAATCTTTCTTGCTTATGCTGCCTATATGAACATCACTGTCTATCAGATGGATGTAAAGAGTGCCTTCCTCAATGGTGATTTGGCTGAGGAAGTCTATGTTGCACAACCTGAAGGATTTGAGAACAGCGAGTTTCCCAACCATGTGTACAGACTTCACAAGGCAATGTATGGTCTGAAACAAGCTCCAAGAGCATGGTATCTCAAAGGAACACCATCCCTGGGTCTATGGTATCCAAAGGAATCAGGCTTTGATCTCAAGGCCTATTCAGATTCAGATTATGCTGGATGCTGTATTGACAGGAAAAGTACTTCAGGCAGCTGTCAAATCCTAGGAGGAAAATTGGTTGGATGGAGTGCTAAGAAGCAAAACTCTGTGGCTATGTCTTCAGCTGAAGCAGAATATGTCGCTGCAACCAACTGTTGTGCTCAGGTGCTCTGGATGAAAAGTCAATCGGCTGACTATGAAATCTTGTATGACAAAGTGCCAATCTTTTGTGACAACACCAGCGCCATTGCCATATCCAACAACCCTGTTCTTCACTCTCGTACCAAACACATTGATATCAGGTATCATTTTATCAGGGATCATATAATGAAGGGAGATATTGAGCTGCATTTTGTTCCCACAGAGCTGCAACTAGCTGATATCTTTACAAAGCCTTTGGCTGAACCTTCGTTCAACAGGCTAGTTGCTGAGCTAGGGATGCTCAATATCTCAAAGCCTGTGGCTTGATATTAAATGTGTTCATTAAATGATTGATTCTATATTAAATGTTTTATTAAATGTTTTTCACATGAAACTAGGTAGTTACTTTCCAAGTAAATGCAAAAAACATTCTCACATATTTAATAATTTATTTTTCGGATAACGAGGAGACAAACTTTTTGAAAGGTCAAGGGGACCCACTTGAGCAGTCATTTTCGCCCTTGCATTTGATACGGTTGAATAACTGTTCACTTAAGTTTGAATATATATTGTCTTCTCTCTCTTCTCACCCACCACCATTCTAAAATCAACTTCTCTCTCTAAATTCTTATCTCTCTCAACCATCCGCCATTTTCACTCACCTTCAACCTCAAATCAATGGCGTTTCCCGTTCCAAAAGCCTCTAATGTGAACTTCGAGATCAACGAGAGCATCATCGCCTCCAACAACGCCATTGGATGGATTAAGGCACCAAACAGCACCTATTCAGATCTGGTAAATTTCATGCAGCATTGTGACCTAAATGAAGCCTTCACCAAATCTCCATCCACTTTTTACCAAGAATACCTTAGGGAATTCTGGTATTCTGCTGAAGTAGTAGAAGACACCATTACATTTAGCCTCTCATGCAATGAACATCCCTTTGCCTTTTCCCTTAACGACTTTTCTAGTGTGGCCGGACTAAAACATGGAGATGAATGCTTGAAGACTGTTGACAAAAAGGCTGTCAAGGAAGCCCTGGCCACACTAAACCCTTGCCATGATGTTAACCCTGCCCTTACTCCAGCTGAGGTCCTCGCCAAATCGCCTCTGAAGATTAAGTATTTTACCCCTATGTGGCGTGTCCTCTTCACCCACATTGTGAAGTCCCTGGGAGGAATGCAGGGATCACAGGATCAGATGTCATCCAATCATCAGGCTATTGCGTATGGATTAATTTGGGGAGCTGATGTCGACTTTGGAAGCATCCTGTTCTCAAACCTGGTAGAACAACTCAAGGGAAGGAATCAGGTCAGGGAAAAGAACATCTGTTATGTGCGCTTCCTGTCCCTGATCTTTGAAAGTTTGCTGGGAGATAAGTATCACAACAAGGCCTTGACTGCTCTTAAGCCCTATCACATCACAAGCGCCATCTACAAGGAGATAGGAGCTGAGGATATCCCTGTCACTGCACACATGCTGAACGTGGCCAACCAGGTACCCAACGCTGAGAAGCCCTTGCTCCCTTCCTCTGAGAAGGTGAATACTTCTAGTGTCGCTGGCAAGTCTACGTCTTTGACCTCTGGGCAGCACACTACTAAGTCCAAGGCTTCATCTGGCCAACAGCCAAAGAAGAAGAAAATCCCCTCTTCTTCCCACTCCAAAGCTGTTACTAAGGCCAAGGAAAAGAAGACTGACACCGCCTCTGGTCCAGATACTCTTGTGGATTCAGAATCTTTGGCTGACAAACAACAGGCGTCTAGTGTCTCTAGGTCAGCAGAGACAACAGGAAACCAGCCAAACCAAGCTGATATCTCACAGGTAATCAGTGTACATTTTTAGAGGTTCACAAGCAACCACTCTCATTATGTCTGTAGGAGAGAGTGGTGAAGTTAGGGTAATCCTCGACCCATAGAAGTCTGTCATTACACTTAGAATACTTTAAGACTTCTGTACACCCTGTCTTTGCACCAGGGAATGATTCATTTGTGTTTATAAAGCACCCCGATGACCCTGAACCCTCTAGACAGTATTCAGGCTAACAACAACCTGAATACATTAATGTCTCAACCTTGATCAGCTGTACTTCACACAGCCTCTTGGTTCCCTCCTTAAAAGAGTCCCAAAGGATTTATCCTTTCAGGGGGAGCTGAATCATCACCCTCAGCTTTCCTAGGGGCAGCGTAACAGGCGACCTACAACAACATATGTTTCACTCTTAAAAGAGTCCCAAAGGTTTTACCTTTTGGGGGGGCTGAATAATCACACTCAGCTTTCCTAGGGGCAGCGACTGGCGATCATTAAACAACATATGTTTCACAATCAAAAGAGTCCCAAAGGTTTTTTACCTTTTTTGGGGGGGGGGGGGGGCTGAATAATCACACTCAGCTTTCCTAGGGGCAGCGAATGGCGACCATTAACCACACTTCATTCACACTTAAAAGAATCCCAAGGATTTATCCTTTGGAGTGGCTGAGTAATCACCCTCAGCCTCTCTGGGACAGCGAAATGGCGACCATTCACCTTATATTTTTTCACTGTTACTAATTACAACAAACTTGCAGGCTGAAATTGTACAGCCAGTCAAAGAATCTCAGGTACATGAAAAGGAGGCTGAAACAATAACTCAGGACAATCAAAATGAAGAAGAACCTGTGCTCAATGCTGATGAAGAAATGCTCTCAGTAGAAGATTATGTCTCTGAATTTGAGCCCATGCCTGAAGATGAATTCCCTGAGGGAATGTTTGATGAAGAGGATGAAGAAGATGAGGATGACCAGCTGTCAGCCTCTCCTCCTAAAGAAGATGACAAGACTTCTCCTCTCAAGGAAGCTGTTGACACTCCAAACTCTGCTACATCTGCAACAACAGTCTTCCAAAGACCAACATATGATCCAACAGCCGAATTCCTCATGTTTGATCATCCTACCCAGACCAACTTCGACTTAATTCCAAGGGGGGATGATTTTGCTCAGCAAAGCCTCAATATCAAGAATCTTCAGCCCGTACATCATCAATCTGATATTGAGCGCTTATCAAGGAAGCTGGACGTGATCAAGTCAGAGATGCACAATTTTACTGTCACTTTTCCAGGCATTATAAAGAAGGCTGTGACTGAGGCTGTCACTGAGCCAATTCAGGAGGGTGCCAGAAAAGGTGTGGCCCAAGGACTAAGTCATCTCTCGAAACGAATCAAGGATGCCATTGACTCAGTTGTCCCTGCTATGTTCCATGAACAAGAAAACAACATGAACAGGCACTTCAATGCGGTTCGCAACAGGCAATACAACCATGCTGGCTTTATTGTCAGGCGTGTTCAGGCAAATACTAATGCCAATGCCAACCTCTTGCTGAAGATTGCCAGGGCTTCGAGAAAGAGACAACGTGCCATGGCTGCCTCTGTGGAGCAGATTGCAAGACGCTTTCAGGCACGTTCATCCAAACATCAGGGAAGTAAGGATGAACGTGAGGGGGAGAAGAATGCTACACTCAGCCTTGCATCTGCTGAACAACGCTCATCTTCAGCCAATCCCTCAACTACACCTGTTCCTCTACAAGTCATCACACCCGTTATAGTACATGATGATGAGGATGATACTCAGGGGGAGCAACAAACACAAGATGGAGCTGACTCATCTAAATCCATGATCTTAGTTAACATCAGCAAGCCTGAGGATGATGATGAGCCAGCGGCCAAGAAACTAAAATTCACTGTGAGCTCTCTCCCAAAATCTATTCAAAATCAGGCTCAGATAGCGTTTCTCAAAAGAGTTGATGATTTGAAAAACATAAGTGTGGAGTCCTCTGTCTCGAAGAAAGGGAAGGAGATAGTTTTGGTTGATACTGACACCAAACTTAAGAAGATAGCTGCGATGCTAGAGACAGGAGGATCCACCACAGAACTTTCCCACTTTTCAACCTTTACACCTTCCGATGAGAGTCCTCTAACTCCTGAAGAAATAGAGCAACAGGCTGAAGAATTCAAAAGACTAAATGAGCTCAAGACAGCCAAAGAATTAAATGAAGCTACTCTGAGGAAGATGACACCACCTGAAAGGGAAAAACAAAAACAAAGGTTGAGGGAAATGGAACTAAAACGCGCTGAGGCCTTAAAGAAAGTCAAAGCTGACTATGATGCCTGCGTGAACAACAGGTATGCTGCTGGTAAGATAACCAAGTTTAAATACACCATTCACAAATCCACAAACACCCCACAGATGATCTTATGGAGGGAAAATCAACAGAGGAATATGGATGTGTTTGACAACTTCAGGTTAAAGACACTTGGGTTATCAGAATGGTTTGAACTCGAAGCCTTAGCTGCCAAAAAGTCTAGACAGGCAAATTTCCTTCTGCTTAAAACTCTTAAGGCTAAGTTTAACTGGATCAAGGAAACAGCTGCCAAACTCAAGATTGATTCCCCACCACAGCTTTTCGAACAAGAACCCCCAAAGACAGGCAACAAAAGAAGAAGAATTTCACAAATTGTTGATGAAACTTTTGTTACTGAAGATGTTCGTGTGGATGGTATGCACATGGATTTGATCCTTCCAAATGGTATTGTTGGCCCTGTTGATGGTCAGACATACTCAGTGCCTGAAAGAGGAATGGCCTTTATGAACAAGGCTTGCCAGTATGCTTTTCAGAGGGAAGATGAGCTGTGCCTGGCTTCAACTATTCAGCTACTCTGTCACAAGAAGTGTCTCAAGATCAACATAGAGTATTCCAAGAAGTTTGCAAAGACTTTGCAGGATGAAATTGATAACAGATTAGATGTGGCCGAAGCTGAAGAAAGAATAAAAAATGATGACTATTGAAGATGGTGTCAGCCCTTTTTACCTTCATCTTTTATTTTACTTATGTAATGAACTTGTAATTTTCTTTAAGTCTTAATAAAATCATGAGGTATGTTTGTTTAGATCTGTCATGTGTAAGAAGAAGCTGTTAAACTCACTTACCTTAACTTAGTTAGATCTAGCATTATTTATGTTTAAATAAGGGGAGATTGTTGGGAATCTAAACTTGTTAGATTCCCTGATCATTGATTTAAACATAATTAGGCTGATAGATAGTCTCTTGCCTGTGCCTAGGAGGTAGGCAAGTTTCGCAAGACTCACAGAGATCCAAGTCTCTGTGAGCAACCTCAGAGGAGTCCATGTCAGAGACATTGTCAGGGAAGTCGAAGATTATCTGAAGACATACTCCTTGGCTGTGATGGATAACAGCCAAGATGTATTAGGGACTCTGAGGGGTTGAGAGTTAACAGGGGTGGCAATACCCTGATAACTCTCAGCACACTTTGGACATTCCATTTGTGTGTTCGAGAATATGAAGAATAAGGAAACTGTTTTTGACAACTGTTCCTTAAAGCATAATGGAAGACTACCAAGAATAGAAGGACATCATGTGACTGATGTGGGAACTTGTAAAAGCTTGTGTAGTCGACATCAAGTACTGTTTAAGTCAAACTCGTAACACTATAAATAGGATGTGTATCCATGCATTAATGTTTAACACTTTGAGATATTAAGAACATTAGTGCGTATAACTTAGTGAATCAAACAGCTACGACTGTATTCATAAGTTAAGGTTTATCGTTGTTCAAAGTGTGCACAACACATTGTCATCAAACGGTGTTATCCATAACACTTGTAATTCTTTATTATACAATAATAAGATTACGTTTGAAAAGTAATACCTTGTGCTGATTAAGTTAAGATTAGGGTTTCTAGCATTGATTTGGGACTTTCAAAACATAATACGCGTAGACCATATCTTTCTATCAGTGCTTGTTCTTCAACCTATCATGTAACACCCCACTTGGATAAGTGGACCGTTAGATGTATTTATGGCGTGTCATCAAAGAATAAGGTAAATGTCCTAAAACATTAAATGACCATAACGGAAATACCTGAATCAAACATCGGTAATCCAACCTAAGCTCAAAACATGAAAAATAAAATACTGAAGGAAAGGACTAAACAATGTCCAAATAAGCAGAATAATGCAAGTACATAAAGTAAGAAGTCTGGATAGCTTCCATCCAAACGCACATGCTCTCAGAATCCTAAGAGCGTCCTGGGTACCGTTAGAACATGAAAAGGAACTACGGCTGAGCATAACGCTCAGTGAACGGATATAAATCATGATAAGGAACTACTAAAATGAAACAGATGGTAAAATACTGGAGCTGTAAAACAGATAAGTAAAGTTGCAGCGGAAATCTGTGTATAATCTGTAAAGCCTGATTTATAAAATAATAAAGCTGAACTGTTATCTGTTAAAACTGAAACATGCATTTACTGTATTTTAATTGCCAGAGCTTATATAGGTCATGTGTTGTAACAACGTTGCATGAATAACTGGAGGGGTGACCTCGTCATGCTGTAGAGGGGTGACCTCTAAATACTATGCTGGGTGGAGGAATCAGCTCCAATGTGAAGGATGTAGAGCACACACCACATTCACCCTGATAACTTGTAACACATATAAGCCTAGGATGCATCCATACGCCCCACTAATAATACTGATAAAATGGCCAAGCTGAGCTGAGTGGGACGATGCAGTATATCACTCTCCTGCATGTGAGTCACGACACCGGTGCCTCTAGTGCCATGGTTACGGTACCTCCGTAACTAGTACATAAACTGGTCATGCTTGTATATAATGCTCAGGCAATTTATGTAGTTATTAATCATGATTACTGATAAGCTTAAACATCTACTGGGGAAAACATTTAGCTGCAGACGGGAAATCCTAATCATGCATAGGAAAGGAAGTCCTTACTGAAAGGACGGAAAATCCGTACCTCGTGTCAGGTAACTGACTGAATGGAAGACTGAACGAATACTACTCGGGCTTCACGCGTGCTACATGAATAAGGGACGCGAATAAGTTAACTGATATTCGTTTATTTAAATTTTTACTGATCTTATTGGCTTCTTATCATTTATTTATTTATTTTTCTGAAGTACCGTACGTATATTAACTGATAAATCTGACCTTATAACAATTCATTTAACGTATTATCTTTCTACTTTTAGTTACGGTTCAACGTATTTCCGACGCTATAGTAGTACTAAAATACGTATCCCGTTAGAATAGAAAGTTTCTTAATTTAGAAGTTCCCAAAATAATCTAATTCATTTAATAAAATTATACCCTTTTAAATATTAAGGAACTATATTAAATTAATACATTTAAAAATATATTTTAAACGTTGATAAAGCAATTTAATTAAAAGGTATAATATAAGAATATTTGTTTTATTCATTTTAATAGTTTCCCGAGCCTACCGAGATATCCCATCTCGGTCGCACTAAACAATCAACATATAATGATTAAATCTATCCATACAAATCTGTCCACCAGAATTTGTGACAGAATTCTGTGTCACTAAAAACTGTCGCTAAAACTGTCCTTTTTAAAACTGTATATTCATAACAGTTCTGCGACAGAAAACTGTCGCTAAAACTGTCGCTAAAGTTATTTCAATATACCCATTTTATAGTCTCGTTTTTCCCACTGGTTTTACATATAGTTCCCACTGTTGGGCTATGTTTCCCACTGTTTACATAAACCAAACGCACCCTTATTATTTCTGCAGTTTACAAACCCAAACGCCCCTGTTTGGCTTTTGGTCGCTGCTGTCAACCACAAAACACCTCCGGACTAACCCAAACACCCCCCGCTGTGGTTTGGGTATCCACTGTTTTAACAACCACACACTCCCCTATGGTTTTTGGTTGCTGCCGTCCAACATAAACCAACCCGCACCCCCTTTTGGTAGCGACCTGGCTCAAAACAGCCACACCGAGACTTATTGTCTCGGTTTCTTTCTGATTTTACATAAAACCCGACACCCCCTTATCTCAGTTTATGATTACACATTTTTTTTATACAATTGCTCTTGATTAGGAGATAACTCGTGAATAAGAAAAGGGATCACATACTTACCGTTATAGGATTAAGGAGACAATGATTCTTGTAGCGAATCGCAGATCAACAAACAATAACAAGAAACGATTCTTGTTTTTTTTACCTGGCGGCACCTCAACTCCCAAACCCTACGTTTTTGTTTTTTTATTTTTTTTTTCGTTACCGTCTGTGCAAAAGAGGGGTATGCCCCGTTTTTTTTTCTTTTAAGTCTTGCTGGGCTTAAAGCCCATTTGTCCTCTTTTTTTTTGTTTCTAGCCGCAGCCCAAAGAGAACCCAATATCAATTGTCTAATACTTTGTTCCGTTTAACATTTAACTCGCTCTTTCGCGTTTTAAATTTTCTGAAACGTATTATCTCTTCTGTATGTTAAAATGATACATTCATAATATTTTCTGAACTATATGAATAGTTTTTTTTTAATTATTTAAAACTGCGTATTTAATATTCTAGATTTTAGATACGGGTTTTACAATTCTTCCCCTCTAAAAGGATAATTCGTCCCCGAATTAAAGATACGACTATACTGGGTTTTACAATTCTTCCCCTCTAAAAGGAGAAATTCGTCCTCGAATTAAAGGTAATAATCTGATGAAGTTATAAGAACTAAAAGAGCATGTAAACTGAAAAGAAAATAAGCTGAAGGATAATTTGTCTTCTAATAGACATAATGCTGCTGATAGGTATAAACCTGACATGACTGAAATGATCATGTAATGTGACATGGCTGAAGAGAAACATGGAACGTGACATGACTGAAAGAACATAACTGAATTTATTGAAGAAGATAATGAGAGGTCCAGATGGACTCCTCCGTTTCGAGTGGCCTCCCGCTCGAAACGATTCCTTCAAAGGTCTAACATAATAAATAAAATCTTGGTCCTGATGACCCTGTCCTGATGATGCTGAATAGCTTCTGGTTCCATATTTAAGATGGATTTTCTGAATCTAATAGAATGAACAAGCTATAGCATGTGGATACATGAATTGGTAAGTATAAATATCCTGAAATATAACATTTACATATCTGAGCAAGCTGCTGTAAACATATAAGGGCGACTACGTAAACAATTTCGAACGTACTACGTGAGCAATTGCGAACGTGGTTCATAATTATATGAGGTACGTTGTGCATGTAGTATATCATGGATGTAATACGTGAAACATATTGGGAACGTGATACTACAACATGCCATGAACGTATGCTAACTGAGGAAAGAATGTTTAACGATACGGTCTAAGATGTGAAGCATGTGCATGGTTATGGAATAACTGTGCTAAACTTGAGTCTGGTTTCTTAAGCTTTCTGTAACCGTATTCGGTAATAAACTGTGAAACGCGTATCGCGAGATGAAACACGAATCTGATCGTGAACAATGTCATGAAAGCGAATCGTGAATTTAAATCATGAGATATCATAAACATGAACTGAAACAGCATCATACTGCGAATGAGGCGTAACGTAAAAGTGAAAGTAAACATAAATGTGATGTGATACGTACACGTGAGCGTGAACATGAACGTGAGTGCGATTCACGAACGCAAATTTTCATTTGACAAGATTGTTGATGGAATACCTTGGAATCATACGGTCTATTGTTGAATTTCCTGCAGCATGTCGGTGTCCTATCTTGAACCTGCTGACATGACAATTATCAAGATATGAACATAGCCACATCAATGTGTGATACTGCTTCTATCAAAATTCTGCCAGTGATATGGAACATTCTGGTGGAAATCTAGTTAAATAGCCATGGAAAAATTTCCAGTGAGAACTGTCACCAACTTCTGCGGTAGCAGTCAACTAAGTTCTAGGAATTTTGTACTTCATTCACCGGCGTCGGTCGTGACCATCTGGTGATGGCCTTCACCTTCATAGGATCATCTGAAATTCCTTTCTGCTGAAATTGTGTGGTCAAGAAATGCCACCTTGTTCTACTGGGATTCATATCTAGAAAGCTGCGTATATAATTTTTCTCCTATCGGAGAATCTATTCCACTGTGAGAAGATGATTATCTTGTACCTCTCTAGAATTTAGAAGATCAGAATGTTATCAAAGAACATACTGACGATTTTGTCTACGAAGTCATAAAAAAAATTTATTCATAAATTTGATACTATAGCTGGAGCATTAGGGAGCTCAGAAGTAAAATTCAAATTTTTTTTTCATAGTGACTATAATATGTTTCTCTCACCACTGATGGTGACATGATCGTGAATTGTTCTGGAAAATACATAAGAAGTCATAGCAGATCAGATAAACCTGCTATTCGTGGAATGAACATCGATTAAAAATGATGATCTTGTCAAAATATCGGTGGTCGATACCTGATCTCATGTTACCGGTCTTCTTCCTGATAGACAGAAACGACACACTTCCTGGTGGTATGCTAGGGCGAATAAAGCCTCATTCCGGTAATTCTTGCAGTAAATGATGCAACCCTTTTAACTTAGATGCAACTCTGGAATAAAGAGTTTTGGAAACAGGCACAATTCTTGAGACAAGCTCGATGTTAAATTGTGTCTCGTAGTTAGGAAGGAATTTCTGGAATGACATCTGGAAATTTTAGTATAATATGTTGATCATGGATTTGAGGAATTTTAGAAGTGAATTTATAAGTGGTAGCTAAAAGTCTTCGTAGCTATGGACTGATAAGTCACGCGCTTGTAAGGCAGAAATAATTTATACTGATTTTTCTGACAGAAAGTATAATGAATATATTTGGGATTTAGTAAGACGGATCCTGTCGTTAACTGAAAGGAACACCTTAATAAACATGAGTGGTACTGTGGAGTCCTTTTCTGGCTGAGAGACAGGTAACTACCTGATTCAAAATAAAGCTGGCATAGGAACATGTGAATTAAACATGGCGATTTTTCACTGAATGTGTTCGTCTGTAACCTCACAGAGTGAATACTGCGTGTTTAACCAAAATCATACTCTAGTGGTGGTGGCAAAAATTTCAATGATCTGGTTCATGCGTGGCATAATAGAATGGGTATACCCCTTTCTGAAAGATACCCTGAATTACTGAGGGTCTTGCTTGGAAACATACTGGAGTTAGGAGCTCAAACTCGTACCCTGAGAAGATATTCGTATGACGTGTACCATGACTGGTGTCCTGATATGTGTCTTCCGAAATGATACCTGAGACTTATGTCTTGACTGATGTCTTAACACATGTTTTAGTAGATGAATTTGAACAAGGCTGAAATTTTTTTGTAACTGCTAGGATTGGTGGACCGGTTAGACTACCGACCTCTGTATTTCTGGTCACGTCCGTTCCGGAGTTCCGATGGTTACTGACTGATTAATTATAAGCACGGTGGTTGTCACTACTGCTTTGTTTTTCAATTTATGACAGTCATCATCATGACCGTGATTCATGTAACTATTCTGCTGAGTGGCCGGCTGAGTTCCGGTTCCCACTCTTCTGAATGAACGGTTAGCAGTGTAACGTGTGACAGCTAACTGAGGAAGTAAGGCATGGACTAGAATGGTAGTGTCCGATGGTTGAAATTTACTCTTGTCAGAAATTTCAAATTTATAGTTTTCGTCCTTGCTCTGTAGTGTCTTTATAGTATAACAGCATCACCATCAGCATCTTGAGAAATCTCCAAAGTATTAGCAGCATCAGCAATTGTGAGGTCTTCAAAGTGTTAGCGACATCAGCATCTAGCAAAATCTTCAACTCACGAGCAGCATCAGCACCTGGTAGAATATCAACAAGTGGAAACATCTGAGATGATTTGAGGATCGATTAGCAATATCCATGGAGTAGGGTACCTGGAGTACACTTGGACTACTGTACATGAAGTACAAAAGGAATACTGCACATGGATCATATCCGATACACTGTACGTGGAGTACACCTGAAATATTGTACATGGCACTGGTGGAAATTTTATGGGATGATCGATACTGGTGTCAATTGTCTGACATGATCAAAGAAATAACTTGATTGACACGGTAGTAAACTGAACTGAAATGAGTAACATGATAGTCTGGTAATTTCTGCGTGGACTTAAAGCTGGTTGTATAGAGGTTCAAGAATATGATTAAATGGACTTTCAATAATGATCAGCATAAAGACATGACTGATGAAGATCAAACATGATTTATCATGAAATAGGATGATACAGTAATCCTTCTGTATGTTAGGATGAAAGCATGATCACCTTGCTGAAAACATAATCCTCATAAGGAGACATGAACTTAGTCAGCATGAAAATGACATTCACGCGAAATTATAAGTTGACTGATACAAATAACATAGGAGAATAGTCAACTGAGGTTTAACATCAACTGATGTGGATAGTTATGGTTTAATCCACGGTATTCAAAGTAGGAAGCATGTGACTAAGTATGGGCGATTCTGTTTCGATCCATACCTGTCAAAATTTTCTGAGAACTGTCATGAATAGAAATGTACAATCTGGGACTAAATGTGGTTGGTTGTAGTCCAATTCATATTTGTCAAGATTTTATGAAACGTCATGATATGACAAAGGTGAACAACTATGGATCGGTTCACAAAACAACATTAAACTGAAAACATGAAATTTGATCTGAACATTGGTGAACGTATATGGGCTGGTTCACCAAGTAATATTCGACTGAAAGCATGAATCTGTCAAGAGTAAGGATGAACGCCCTTGGGTCGGTTCACCAATACAAAAATCTGAACGGCAAGGGTGAACGCCTATGGGTCGGTTCACCAAAACGAAATTTTGCAGAAAAGCACATGCGACTAAATATGGCCAGTCCTGTACCAACATTCCTGGTGACTACCCACTAGTCACAGGTCCAGTTTTAGAGCCTACAGGTCGAACCTTACGCTCTGATACCATAATTTTAACACCCTACTTGGATAAGTGGACCGTTAGATGTATTTATGGTGTGTCATCAAAGCATAAGGTAAATGGCCTAAAACATTAAATGACCATAACGGAAATACCTGAATCAAACATCGGTAATCCAACCTAAGCTCAAAACATGAAAAATAAAATACTGAAGTAAAGGACTAAACAATGTCCAAATAAGCAGAATAATGCAAGTACATAAAGTAAGAAGTCTGGATAGCTTCCATCCAAACGCACATGCTCTCAGAATCCTAAGAGCGTCCTGGGGTACCTGCCGTTAGAACATGAAAAGGAACTACGGCTGAGCATAACGCTCAGTGAACGGATATAAATCATGATAAGGAACTACTGAAATGAAACAGATGGTAAAATACTGGAGCTGTAAAACTGATAAGTAAAGTTGCAGCGGAAATCTGTGTATAATCTGTAAAGCCTGATTTATAAAATAATAAAGCTGAACTGTTATCTGTTAAAACTGAAACATGCTTTTACTGTATTTTAATTTCCAGAGCTTATATAGGTCATGTGCTGTAACAACGTTGCATGAATAATTGGAGGGGTGACCTCGTCATGCTGTAGAGGGGTGACCTCTAAATACTGTGCTGGATGGAGGGATCAACTCCAATGTGAAGGATGTAGAGCACACACCACATTCACCCTGATAACTTGTAACACATATAAGCCTAGGATGCATCCATACGCCCCACTAATAATACTGATAAAATGGCCAAGCTGAGCTGAGTGGGACGATGCAGGATATCACTCTCCTGCATGTGAGTCACGACACCGGTGCCTCTAGTGCCATGGTTACGGTACCTCCGTAACTAGTACATAAACTGGTCATGCTTGTATATAATGCTCAGGCAATTTATGTAGTTATTTATCATGATTACTGATAAGCTTAAACATCTACTGGGGAAAACATTTGGCTGCAGACGGGAAATCCTAATCATGCATAGGAAAGGAAGTCCTTACTGAAAGGACGGAAAATCCGTACCTCGTGTCCGGTAACTGACTGAATGGAAGACTGAACGAATACTACTCGGGCTTCACGCGTGCTACATGAATAAGGGACGCGAATAAGTTAACTGATAGTCGTTTATTTAAATTTTTACTGATCTTATTGGCTTCTTATCATTTATTTATTTATTTTTCTGAAGTACCGTACGTATATTAACTGATAAATCTGACCTTATAACAATTCATTTAACGTATTATCTTTCTACTTTTAGTTACGGTTCAACGTATTTCCGACGCTATAGTAGTACTAAAATACGTATCCCGTTAAAATAGAAAGTTTCTTAATTTAGAAGTTCCCAAAATAATTTAATTCATTTAATAAAATTATACCCTTTTAAATATTAAGGAACTATATTAAATTAATACATTTAAAAATATATTTTAAACGTTGATAAAACAATTTAATTAAAAGGTATAATATAAGAATATTTGTTTTATTCATTTTAATAGTTTCCCGAGCCTACCGAGATATCCCATCTCGGTCGCACTAAACAATCAACATATAATGATTAAATCTATCCATATAAATCTGTCCACCAGAATTTGTGACAGAATTCTGTGTCACTAAAAACTGTCGCTAAAACTGTCCTTTTTAAAACTGTATATTCATAACAGTTCTGCGACAGAAAACTGTCGCTAAAACTGTCGCTAAAGTTATTTCAATATACCCATTTTATAGTCTCGTTTTTCCCACTGGTTTTACATATAGTTCCCACTGTTGGGCTATGTTTCCCACTGTTTACATAAACCAAACACACCCTTATTATTTCTGCAGTTTACAAACCCAAACGCCCCTGTTTGGCTTTTGGTCGCTGCTGTCAACCACAAAACACCTCCGGACTAACCCAAACACCCCCCGCTGTGGTTTGGGTATCCACTGTTTTAACAACCACACACTCCCCTATGGTTTTTGGTTGCTGCCGTCCAACATAAACCAACCCGCACCCCCTTTTGGTAGCGACCTGGCTCAAAACAGCCACACCGAGACTTATTGTCTCGGTTTCTTTCTGATTTTACATAAAACCCGACACCCCCTTATCTCAGTTTATGATTACACATTTTTTTATACAATTGCTCTTGATTAGGAGATAACTCGTGAATAAGAAAAGGGATCACATACTTACCGTTATAGGATTAAGGAGACAATGATTCTTGTAGCGAATCGCAGATCAGCAAACAATAACAAGAAACGATTCTTGTTTTTTTTACCTGGCGGCACCTCAACTCCCAAACCCTACGTTTTTGTTTTTTTTTTTTCGTTACTGTCTGTGCAAAAGAGGGGTATGCCCCGTTTTTTTTTTTAAGTCTTGCTGGGCTTAAAGCCCATTTGTCCTCTTTTTTTTTTGTTTCTAGCCGCAGCCCAAAGAGAACCCAATATCAATTGTCTAATACTTTGTTCCGTTTAACATTTAACTCGCTCTTTCGCGTTTTAAATTTTCTGAAACGTATTATCTCTTCTGTATGTTAAAATGATACATTCATAATATTTTCTGAACTATATGAATAGTTTTTTTTAATAAATTAAAACTGCATATTTAATATTCTAGATTTTAGATACGGGTTTTACATATCAACGCTTGACTTCTTCCTATCAACGCTTGATCTGTCAGCGTTTGTTTTCTTCTTATTAACGCTTGTTTTCTTCTTGTCAGCGTTCAAGTGGACTGGCTACATTTATTCCCAACAATCCTCCCCTAAACTTGATATCTACTCTAGTAATCAAGTTTTTGAATAAAAATTAAGAACTAGGAGGAATCTTAAAACTCTTATCATATTGGTAATAAACATGCCTAATCAAATCTTTGGCCACGTCACTTGAATAGTCAATCTCCAGCTGTGTTGTCTTCATCTTGTCCAAAACTTCTTTAGACATGGGATACTGAGCATCTACAAGAAGATACTCAACAAACTTTGTAGAACTCAAATAATACACACCAGCAGCTGAATACAAACGCCATTGAAGACCACTGATATCATCCTCAAGATCCTTCCAAACAGTATCTTCTTCTTCTGGTGCACACATTCTCTTGAATGTTGACCAAAGTTTTATTCCATTGACTGAACTAGGAGCTTCAGTCTCATACTTGGCCATCAACAACCTCCAAAGGTCTGCCAAGTCTTCTCTATCCATACTTACAAAGAGAGACATAAGAGTAGTAAATGTGTGTACCTCTTTCCCATATCTGCCAATCTTCCAAAACCCACTTGCATCTTCTTCATAGCTAATGATAGGGTTTCTGGCATCAAGAGGTAACACTTGTACCATATCTGAAGCTTCCATAGGTGAGATCTTAATGCTTCTTCTAAGAACAGCTTCACTGGGAACCACTTTATTTAGATCTTTAGGAAACTCAATTGGAACTCCGTTCTTCAAAGGCCTTGGAACAATCATTGCCTTCTGAATCTCCATCTCTTCTGCAAGTTCTTCTTTTCTTTCATCTGAAAGAAGTCTTAAAGTGTTCATTTCTTGCACTTTTGCCCAAATGGGATAAGCCTTGTACTCTAATTCTTGAAAAGATAATCCCTGCAATTTCTTGAAGGTCCATCCAGTTCCATGACATCTGAGTAACATGTAGTAAAGCTCTCTTCTATCCCTCTTCAGCAGTGAGAAAACATTGCTAGCCTTATGTTTCAGAATGACCTTGCAGTCTCTTTGAACTCTTAGAAGAATCTCCAATCCCCAAATTTGGTCTGAAATAGTCAAATCTGGAGTCTCCATAATCCTATTCTCCCAAGCATGGTACATCTGAACTACTTCTGGCATATCAAAGTCTACTTGCAATTTTTACTCTCTAAGCTTCTCCCTTGCCAAGTCATCACCATATTCAAGTCTTTCTGGTTGTTCAATTATCATCACACTTGAATCTGAACTTTCTTCATCACTTCCTTCTTATTCCTCAGAAGTGACAACAAATGGTGATTCACCAACCTTCTTCATCTCTTGTTCCACAAGTTGTACAACCAACCTTGAATCAAACTCTACTTGTGCTGCATCCTTTGGAACTTCTACTTCTACCATGATTCCTTTACCCTTATCTAATGGATCAATGATGGGCAAGGATGATGGTAATACCTGTGAAGACACTTCTTTGATGATAGCTGATGAATGGAATACATCAACCATATCTGCAGGTCTGTCAACGCTCAAATTCCTTGTGTCAGCGCCCAATTTACACATGTCAGCGCTTGGTATGTCAACGTTCAAATTTTGCTTATCAACGCCCAACTTACTTGTCTCAGCGTCTCTTGTAAATTGCTCCAACATAGCTGTAAAAGACAAGTTTAAATTTGTAGGAGTAACCAGAGATGTATCAAAACCTGGTTGCTTCTTTAATTCAGTGAGGGCTTCAGCAACACCCAAAGATTCTCCATCATGTGAGCCTTTATCACTCACATTAATCTGCTCATCCTCCCCTTTGGAAGATTCCTCCATCCCACGCCTAGTGCTAGCATTCTACAAAATGACAATCCTCTCCCTCAATTGCTTGAGTTCAAGGCCTTGTGTACTGACTATTTGTACCAAGTCTGCATTTTGCTTTTGCAAGCTAATGCAGTCAGCCGTCAATTCCATCAATGTGTATGGTTCCAATCTGCCCTCCTCTAGAATGGGTATTTGACCTCCCAAAGTAGAGTCATTGGGCATGGATGAGGTCTTAAAGATGTTAGGACTGTCTTGGCCTGCATCTAAGCCAGAACCAATACTCCCAGCCTCATCCATAGCACCAACCACACTTGTGGTGGTGGTTCTCTCTGCTACATGGCTAGTACCACTAGAGGAGAACACTCCAGTAGTCCTTGGGCGTTTAATCAACCTATATTCAGGTGGGGTAGAAGATGATGTGGATTGGGTGGTAGTTCGAAGGTTAAGGGGTGTTTGGGTATGTGAAGGAAAGGTGTCAATGTTTGGATTACTCGTGTCAACGCCAACATTTAATGTGTCAGCGTTGAAGGGTTCTTGGTCAATTTCCATGTGTTGAGGTGAAGGAAAAGGTTCTGGTATTGGATCAAGGGTGGTTGTGGGTCTGGTTGGGGTTGTGCTGCTGCAATAACAGCAAGCATAGCTTGGCTGAGGGGTAATTTACGGTGAGGGGGTGAATTCATCTTGGTAAAAATAGCTTTATTTTGCACAGGGATCTCATAAAAATCATCATGATCCCTTATACAATACTTTTTGCACATCAAAAACCATTTGCAAAAATCTGGGATAAGCCAAAGTCATCTTATTCCCTTTGTTTTTACACATGCCATCAAAAATCAGTTTTGAAAAATTAAACTTTTGCCCATTTGTAATGCGCACAATTGCACTAGCAATTGATCTATTAATTTCATTGTGTGCAGTACATTTGGGACTCAAACATTGTAGGATGACATGTATGAGGTACTTCCAGGCTGGAGGAAACTCTTGTTTATGATATTTGTTTAAAGTGCCCTCATCAGGGAAAGGATACCCCAAAGCCCGAAGTCCTTGTTCTATTTCATTAATGGGGAGGGTGGTTATACCATCTGCATCATCAAGATGCAAAGCCTGGCGAACCAAGGCTTTAGTAACCACCCATGTACGCCCATGAACAATAGCTGATAATGTAGTCAAATTATTAATTGTTGAGGAACTGACAGTGTTCCAAAACTGCTTAATATGAGTGACAGGGATAAGAGGGGCATGAGAAAGACCATACCTAATAGGAGATGCATTCAAATACGCCACCATCTGGGTGTATTGAGGAAACAAAGTATCATCAGCGTCCAAATAAGCAATCATGTTGTGCTGACTCCTGAATCCCAATACCAAGTCACTTGGTTTAAACTTTGGTGCCATTGTTGAAGAAAGCTGTTTGTGAATTATTGCGAAAGATGAATTATAGGAGAAAATTGTTAGACAAGAATATGAGGTACCCTGTTTTAAAAAAAAAATAGGAGCCAAATATATAGGAGAGATAGGCACATGTGATTGGTCAAAAATTAGGCAACTATTTTCAAAATATAATGATGAAAATATTGAAAAGAAAATAAGTTATCTTGTGCATTAATTAAAAGTTATGTTAGAAATACGTTTTAACGTATATTAGAAGTATCGGTCACTCCACAATAGTATTTATGTTGTAATAGCTCGTAGTTAGAAAATAGTCATTAGTTGCTTATTAACTTAAGTAAGAACCGGTCCATGGGCTTGTCATGGACCGGCCCAAGCCCAATGTAAGGCTTGGAGTATAAATACCCCTTTCCACCATGGAAAGGGGTTGGTTGTTGTTCCATTTGCATTTTCATAGTAATAAAATAATACACATTTTCTCTCACTTTCTCTCTCTAGTTTCTCTCACTAGAAAACATCAACCCACTTCATAGATTCATAGGTTATCAATATTCTACATTTGGTATCAGAGCTATGGGGTGATTTAAGGTAAGGATTGTGTTGCTTTTTTAGTTTTTGAATCAATTAGTGATCTTTAGAAAAAATCAATCTTGAATCTTGTTGTTTTTGGTGTTTTTGTTATTGGGATTGATTGATAAGGATTGGGTTTAGCTTATTTTGGTAAAAATCATAAAACTTTTTGTGGTTTTGGATCAAAAATCGGGGTTAAAAGCTGCTTTTTAAGTCTCGGAAACATTTTTTCCAGAATTTTCCGAATAGGGATTCCGAATAGAAGTATTTTCAGTATAGAAGGTTTATTCCGAATAGGGATTCCGAATAGGAGAAATATTCAGAATAGAAGAAGTTTCCGCATAGACTTTCCGAATAGAAGAAATCTTTCCGAATAGCAGAAATCTTTCCGAATAGCAGAAATCTTTCCGAATAGCAAAAAACTTTCCGAATAGCCTATAATTTTCCGAATAGCCAGATTTTTTCGAATAGCCAAAATTTTTCCGCATAGGAGAAATATTCCGAATATCTTTCCGAATTGCCCATCATTCCGAATAGGAGGCTTTTTCCGAATAAGCCAAATTGCCAGATATTCCGAATTGAAGAAATATTCCGAATAGGAGGCTTTCCGCATAAAGGTTATTCAGCATAGAGTTTATTCCGAATAGGGTATTTTCAGCATAGGATTATTCCGAATAGGTATTATTCCGAATAGGGTTTATTCTGAGTTTGGGTTATTCCGTATAAGCAAGTTCAAGGGGTATTTGAGTTTTTTCGACGATCTTTAGTGGATTTAATCTTGAGTTCAACCAACACAACACAAATTCTCAACCTTTCTTCACTGCTCGATCAACCGATAATCTTTGAGTCTGTTAAGTGATCACAATGAATCCAAGTTCATTAATGCCTCAGATGACATCTCTTACGGATATCTCGATCATAACGGGGACTGATAGTCGTCCACCGATGCTTATTAAAGAGGTGTTTGAAGCATGGCAGGGCCGTATGATGCAATACTTGAAGGGCAAACCAACATACGGAAGGCTTATGGTCAAATCGATTTTGAATGGTCCACTCGACTATGGTACCATTGTGGCAAATAACGTGTCTCGACCAAGAGAATATGAAGAACTCACACCGGCACAACAACTCATTGCTGATGCTGATGAAAAGGCTCTACAGACACTTCTCCAAGCTCTTCCGCATGATATTTATCGTATGGTTAGTCAATATACGGTTGCCAAAGATTTGTGGGAACGTCTAAAGGTGTTGTTACAAGGCACGTCTCTCACCAAACAGGAAAGGGAGTGTCAGCTGTATGATCTGTTTGATAGATTCACGTACAGCCCAGGGGAAACACTACACGATTATTACTTCAGATTCACTACACTAATGAATGATCTGAATGTATACAATCTAGTGATTGCTCCATTCCAGGTTAACACCAAGTTCTTGAATACTTTACCTCAAGCTGAATGGGGTGAGTATATTACCGATGTGAAGTTAACCCGGGATTTGCATAAGTGCAACTTAGATCAAATCTATGCTTTTCTTCAGCAGCATGAGAAGCATGTGATTATGCACCGTTCTCCTCGCGGTATGTACCCAGATTCCTTAGCTTTGATGGCGAATCAACCAAGCTTGTCACACAACAACACACCTTATATCTTGGGACATCAAGCCTATCATCCATCACCTTACATGACACCAACCTTCCCACAATACTCGATTCTACCGCAACCTCCCACCTCACATCAGCAACAATATCGGTTCAATGCACCTTCACCACAGTATGCTTCATAACTTCATCCAGCAAATGTTGCACCTTATGCTCAGCCTTCATATTCTTCTTATAAAGAGAATGCAGCATATCCAACAAGCTATCCTGATCAAATGAGTATTCCTTCTACTGATTATGCAGCTCATCCAGATCAAGCACTGTATTGTGATGATGAGGAAGTCCCCGTTCCTGTATTCCAACAAGGAGCTGACCCAGTTGAAGTGCTAACTACTATGTCTGCTTATCTCACACGAACTTTAAGCAAACGAGGATACAGAGGATCAGCTCCTACCAACAATCAGTTGAGGAATTCATCCAATTCTCGTCAACAAGCTACTATTGAGAATGGCAGGGTCATGGTTCAGCCTATTCAACCATATCAGGGGAGACCTACCACATCAACATCCAATGCTCGCACGGTCAATCAGGCACCAATGGCCAATCCTGCTCCACGGGCTAATTCCACGGGCAAGTTGCGAATGATTACATGTTACAACTGCAAGGAAGAGGGTCACATGTCCAGGGATTGTAAGAAACCCAAGAGGAGAAGGGATGGACAATGGTTTGCAGAAAAGATCTATCTGGTTAATGCTCAGGCACAAGGAAGGGAACTTGATGAAGAGGAGCTTGCATTTCTTGCTGATCCAGGGATTGCTGAACAAGACGTTGTCACTACGCAGAATGCAGCTTACCAAGCCGATGATCTTGATGCTTATGACTCCGACTGTGATGACTTTCAATCTGCAAAGGCTGCTCTCATGGCAACTATCTCCAGCTTAGGGCCAGAAAAGAGATCTGAGGTACTTATTAATAACACCGATAATACCACTGATGCTAGTATTCAACCACATCAAGTTGTGCAAGAGAGTGCTGACTCGAATGAATCTTCGGTAGTGAGTCTTTCAAATGAGGAGACAAACAATGATAGCAATATCAATGTGAGTCCCCAGACTTTGAGTGAATCACAACCGGGACCCATTTCGCAAACGCCTACTCCTGCTAAACAAGATTTGGTCATGGTTCCTGCTACATTACTTAGCCAAATGAATGCTGCACTCTTAGAAACCTTAGCTAAGAATAAGAATTTGTCTGATGAGCTTGCCTTAAGCAATGAGAAAGTTCAAACCTTGGAATTAGTGCCTCGTCTAGTGTTCTAACTAATCTCGAATATGATCACTTTAGAAACAAACAAATGGGTCACTTGCAAGAAATAGAAAACTTAAGAGCAAATCTGTCTAATGAACTTCAAGAAAAAGAGTTAGTGGTCACTAATTTTCAAAAACTTCAAACGGATTACGAATCACTAGAGTCTAAGAAGAATGAAATGGAGATTAATGCCACTAATAAGATTAGAAGTCTAGATTACTTGCTGTTAAGACAATACGCTGCTTCTCAACTAGTTCACTTATTTGATGCTTCATTTAGAGAATTTAACTTATCACGTCAAAAAGGCCTTCCCCCTAATCCACGGTATGCAAAACAAGCTTTAAGACATAGTCCTAGACTTTATAATGAAACTCAATTAGGATTGGCCTTAGAACCGATTGTTTTTCCTAGTGATCGAACAAGTAAGGAACTAGTTGATGAGGATCGGTCATACAATTCTACAAAATATCCCGAGTGTGATTATTTTAAATTGAATAAGGAGCTTGCAAAAACGGATTTTAGAATTCGCTTCCATATGGACAAAGATCTCATAACAGCACCAACTTACATATTAGATGAAGAAAACCCTAGTACGTTTCCTACACTTGTCAATATGGAAGGTCGTAAGGAAATTCCAAAGGATCTTCCACCTGTTAGCACTGTATGGTTAAACTTGCAAGAGATTAATCAATACTTTACTAATTTTGACAAGGTCATTTTGGAACGTACGACTTCAAATGGCCTAAACGCCGGAGAATGGGCTTTCGAACATATGAACGAGGTGTTTAAAACTGAGATCAATCCGTTTGTCGAAAGTCTAAAAGGAATTTTTGCATCTCTTAAGGAAAATCTTGTTTTTGAAATTGGTGAAGTTCAAAAAGTGTTTTATGAAATGGACACCGCTTACGAACTACAACTAGTTGAAAAAGAAAAGATTTTAACCGAATATGACCGATTCTTGTCTGCAGTAATCTCGTGTGATGTGCTTACTACTGTAAATGTTAATTATTCGAATGAGCTTACATCCACTATGATTAATTGTGATACTGTGAATATTTGTAATGATATTTGTGATGATGTTTGTGATATCTCTGTAAATGTTGCTGATACTGTAAATGAGGTAGAAAATCAGTCTTGTCACGAATCTAACGCTGAGTTTTTAAAGCTACAGGATTCTTACAATTTACTTTCAAAACGCTTTAATCAACTAGAACAACATTGTATATCTTTAGAATCTAAACAACAAACTCAAAATGAGAATCTTTTGATATCAAATGTTTGTGAAAACGGTGTTGAGAATAGTGACAAGATGATTGCAATTGTTAAGACATTAGAGGAAGAGATAATGAGATTGAAGAGAGATGTGTCATCAAATGAAACACTCAAAATGGAACTAGCGGCTGCAGAGTCTAAAAACCAAGTCTTAGAAATTAGACTTTCATCTGTTCTAGGGGAGATGGATCGGACAAGACAGGGATTATCCGCTCTTTATGGTTCACTAGAAGAACGCTTCGCTTTTAATGCGGCACAGCAACAATCTTTTGTTGAACAACTGAACCAAAAGTGCGAGGAAATCTCTGATTTGAACATCCTGCTCATAGACAAAAATATGGTTTTGGCTGAGTTAAAGGAGACACTTCTTCTCACCCGACAAGAAGTTGTTGATAACTTAGCTACCGACTCTGCACCGTCCACTAGTTCTCCAACAACCAAGTCAGTAGTGCTTTATAAGAATCCGCTTCATAAGAGAAACCCGGTTACCTACGATGATTATATGAGGAATTCCATTAAGCATGTCGATCTTCTTAGGGATATTTTAGACGATCTTTATGCCTTAGATCCCTCAAGTAGCGACTATTATTCAGCTCATGAATATGTTAAGCGAGTTCAATATTGCCTAGCATATTTGCAATACATAGGTACACCAGGTTCTGCACTACTTAATAATAGGCCCATTGCTGTCACTCCATTTAATAAGACTCCAGGAGCGAAACCGTCATTGGCACAATCAAGTAAGACACCTTTAAAATCTGTTGCTAATGTTCCCACTTTGCCTTCTACAGGATTAAAAGAGACTACTAAGGCTAAAGGATCGCCACTCAAGAAAGCTAAGATCAAGCCCTCCACTAGTAGTGCCACAAAGAAGAAAGTAGAAGTCCACAATAGGAATCTAGTTCAATTTTAAATAAAAAGAATCATGTTAAGACTAAAAGCTCTGCGCCTGTGCAGCAGCCTAAACCATTCGTGAATTCTGATTTAAATTGTTGGAATTGTAATGAATGTATGTTTTCCCAGCGTCATGATTTGTGTCTGATTGATCACGTTAATGAAATGAATGCTATTAAGAATGGTCTTGAATGGAAGCCAACGGGTAGAACTCGTGCCCAAGTTGGCTGGCAATGGCGTCCCACTGGTAGGACCTTTACATTAGATGGAAAAATGTGCCCTTTAACTAGGAATGCATCCATTGAGGTTAGGTCTGAGCGTCCTTTAGTTAGGAACACTCGCACTCAAGTATGGAAACAGCGCCCTTTAATTAGGTCAGCCCCCACTATAGTGCCTATCAGTGAAGAAATACCTCAGGATTTAAGCCAACTAGAATCTACACCACCTATTAAGAAAAGGAAGGCTAGGAAATCTAAGAAACCTAGAGTTAGCAAATCAAAGATTATTAAATCTGTACCTGCTAATAACAAGGAACACTCAGATTCCGATACCTCTACATTGTCTTTGTGTGGTGATATTTTCAGGTGGTCCAAATCATCCTGTGGTATTTGGACTCCGGTTGTTCAAAACATATGACCGGAAATCGCTCGATGCTCCGAAATTTCGTCAGCAAGTTTCTTGGTACGGTTAAATTCGGGAATGATCATATAGCAAAGATTATGGGGTATGGTGAATATCAGATTGGAAACGTGACGATTTCTAGGGTATACTATGTGGAAGGTCTTGGTCATAACTTATTCTCAGTAGGACAGTTTTGTGATTCCAACCTTGAGGTTGCTTTTCGACAACACACTTGTTTCATCCGCAACTTGGAAGGAAAAGATTTGTTGAAGGGATCTCGTGGTGCAAATCTTTATACTTTATCCTTACAAGACATGATGGCCGCTTCTCCAGTATGTCTTCTCTCTAAAGCTTCTAAGACCAAGTCATGGTTATGGCATCGCAGATTATCTCATCTTAATTTTGATGCTATTAATCATCTGGCTAAAAACGAATTAGTTCGTGGTCTTTCAAAGCTTAAATTTCACAAGGACCATTTATGTTCCGCGTGTTCAAGGGGGAAAAGCACCAAGAAATCTTACAAGCCCAAAGCTGAAGACACCAATCAAGAAAAACTTCATCTTTTGCATATGGATCTTTGTGGGCCGATGAGAACTGAAAGTGTGAGCGGTAAGAAATTCATTCTCGTCATTGTGGATGATTTTTCCAGGTTTACATGGGTTAGATTTCTACGTACAAAGGATGAAGCACCGAAGGCTATCATCACGTTTCTGAAGTTCATTAAGGTACGTTTGAATACCACTGTCCGCCGTATTCGTACAGACAATGGTACAGAGTTCGTCAACCAGACTCTTCGTGATTATTATGAAGGAGTTGGTATATCACATGAAACATCCGCTGCACGCACTCCACAACAAAACGGTGTCGTTGAAAGACGGAATCGTACACTTATGGAAGCTGCTAGGACCATGCTTATTTATGCGAACGCTCCATTGTTCTTGTGGGCAGAGGCTATTTCTACTGCATGTTTCACCCAAAACCGTTCTATCCTTCGGAAACGCCATGGAAAAACACCTTATGAGCTTTTACATGACCGTAAACCCGATGTTTCATTTTTCCATGTGTTTGGTGCTCTGTGTTATCCAAACATCAATAGTGAGAACTTGGGTAAGCTTCAACCGAAACCGATATAGGTATTTTCATTGGTTACTCACCGTCCAAAAGAGCATACCGAATCTATAACCGTCGTCTTGGCAAGATTGTAGAAACTATGGACGCAGATTTCGACGAGCTGACAGCGATGGCTTCTGAGCAACACAGCTCTGAACCCGCGCTTCATGAGATGGGAACCGGTGCTATTAGTTCCGGATTAGTTCCCAACAATCCTACTTCTACATCATTTTTACCACCATCAAGGCCCGAGTGGGATAAACTGTTTCAACCGTTGTTTGATGAATTCTTCGATCCCCCGACTGATGAAGTTCCAGCACCTGTAGTAATTGCTCCAATACCTGAAGTGGTTGCTCAAGTTAATGAACCTTTATCTAATGCATCTACAATTCACATTGAACCGGATGCACCTTCACCAAGTGATTCTCAAACTACACCTGAATCATCACCCCTACTTGTGCCTAATGATGTGGAAGAGGATTCTACTGATCACGACTTGGAATATGCTCACTTGCAAGAGCTTCCTTTCTTTGGTGTAGCGATCCCTGAAAACCCTTCAGCCGCGTCTACCTCAGAAGAAGCTCCTTCTATTGTTCACTCCAGACCACCTAGGATTGAAAACCATAGCACTAAATGGACAAAAGATCACCCAATTAGGAATGTTATTGGAGATCTAGATCGACCCGTCTCTACACGCCATCAATTACAAGAGAGTGCACTTTATTGCTACTTTGATGCATTTCTCTCTGAAGTTGAACCTAAAAATTGGCAGCAGGCTATGACCCAATCATCTTGGATTGAAGCTATGCAGGAGGAACTAAATGAATTCCAACGACTTGAAGTATGGGAATTGGTTCCTCGCCCTGACAAGGTTAACATCCTTACTTTGTTATGGGTTTATAAGGTTAAACTTGATGAGATGGGTGCGGTATTGAAGAATAAGGCTAGATTGGTCGCTAGAGGATATAAACAAGCCTTGGGTATAGACTTTGAAGAATCTTTTGCTCCTGTGGCTAGATTGGAGGCGATTAGACTATTCCTTGCGTTTGCTGCTCATATGAACATGATCGTCTATCAAATGGATGTGAAGACGGCATTTTTGAATGGTGAACTAAGGGAAGAAGTTTATGTTAGTCAACCGGATGGGTTCGTCAGTACGGAGTCTCCTAATCATGTGTACAAGCTTAAGAAGGCTCTCTATGGGTTGAAACAAGCTCCACGCACGTGGTATGATCTCCTGTCAACATATCTCATGTCGGAAGG
Organism: Glebionis coronaria; assembly: GCA_025667525.1. Taxonomy (NCBI): domain Eukaryota; kingdom Viridiplantae; phylum Streptophyta; class Magnoliopsida; order Asterales; family Asteraceae; genus Glebionis; species Glebionis coronaria. The sequence continues at coordinate 162,687,230 of CM046877.1, read as the reverse complement.
CTTCTCCAAAGGCAAAGTGGACCCCACTCTATTCACTCTCAAGGAAGGCAACGACATGCTTCTGGTACAAATTTATGTTGATGATATAATTTTTGCTGCCACTAACATAGAATTGTCAAACCGATTTGAGAAGATAATGTCCACACGCTTTCAGATGTCGATGATGGGAAAAATTTCATTTTTCTTAGGATTACAGATTTCTCAGAATCCCAGAGGCATCTTTATTAATCAATCCAAATATGCTCTAGAATCTCTTAAGAAATATAACTTTGAAAATTGTGACCCCGTGGACACTCCAATGGTGGAGAAATCCAAGTTAGATGAAGATAGGAATGGGATTATTGTCGATCCAAAACTTTACCGTGGGATGATCGGCACCCTTCTATATCTGACTGCTAGCAGGCCTGATTTGCAATTTGCTGTATGCATGTGTGCCCGGTATCAGGCTCGGCCTACCGAAAAGCACTTACATGTAGTGAAAAGGATCTTTCGGTATCTAAAAGGAACACTTCATCGTGGTCTATGGTATCCGAAAGATTCCTCGATTGCTTTAATATCATACGCAGATGCCGATCATGCTGGATGTCAAGACACGAGGCGTGGCACTTCTGGATCTGTGCAACTCCTAGGAGATAGATTGATTAGTTGGTCTTCAAAAAGGCAGAAAAGCGCTGCAATTTCTAGCACGGAGGCTGAATACATCGCCATGTCCGGTTGTTGTGCTCAAGTCCTTTGGATGAGATCACAATTAACTGACTACGGTCTTGGATTTAACAAAATCCCGATGTATTGTGACAACAAGAGCGCCATTGCCCTTTGTTGCAACTATGTTCAACACTCCCGGGCCAAGCACATAGACATTCGCTACCATTTCATTAAGGAGCAGGTGGAGAACGGAGTGATCGAGCTGTATTTTGTCACTACTGAGTACCAGCTGGCGGATATGTTCACCAAAGCCTTAGATCGAGGACGAATCGAGTTTTTGATCGACAAGCTTGGCATGAAATCATTCACTCCAGTGACTCTCAAAGAGTTGGCAGAAGAATCAGCTGAATAGTCGTGGTAAACTATTCAGAGTATCCTTTTGTTCGTGATCATGTATATTATAGTAAATATATAAACCACAAAAAGAAAATACAAAAATATAAAATCAAGAAAAACCATAAAAAATATAAAACCAAGAAAAACCATAAAAATTATAAAATCAAGAAAAACCAAAAAGATTTTTCGTTTAAAATGGGCATGTCTTTTAGTACGGTAATATTTACGGCCTTAGAAATGTCGATTAATATTGACACGGTTCCATAAATAGAGTCCGTATAAAAGTTGTAATGTTTTAAAACATGCCCATTATGGCTTGTAGTTATTTCTGACTGCAACCCGGTTTTCATATTAAAGTCACGTATTTCCTTGGAAAACGTTGGCTCAGAACGGGAATTAATTTTCTCGGGTGTGATTTACAAGCCAAATCATGCAAAGGGATCAAGTTTACTTTACAACTTGGTCTAACACGAATTAGTGTACGTCTCAGTGCATTAATTTGTTAAAATAAGAGAAATCTTATTGACACCACGAATCAAACTTTTTCAAGATATCAATTGGGAAATGTTTTTCATCATCCTGTGCCTCGTTAAACAATGACTACAGCTCTTTAAATAGAAAACGGGTCATCATTTAAGGGGGAGAAAATGTTACATCATCTTTCACATCAAAAAGATCTTCAAAAGTTTTCAAGGAAACTCACAAAGCTTAATGGTTAATGGTTGGATTGCTTTGGCATTTGTCTTGTTGTTGCTTATAAGTTTGGATTGTTTTGTGCTTGTGTTAAGATAGGATAATCACAAAGGCTAGGGTAATTAACATAAGATAGGTCAAAATGACAAGATTTAAAACTTGGAAAGACAAAAGAACTTTGTTTGTTGAAAGTAGAAAAATTGAGGGGGTAAAGTTGACAATAGGTCAAACTTGTAAAAAAATTTGACTTTGTCAAAATCACCCATCCCCGTTCCATTTTCTTCTTTCACTGTTTACCTTATCTCTAGCCGCCATTAACAAACATACACACAAACCCTCACGAAAAGCAATCAGAACATCTCACCAATCAGTAATCCTCTAGATCAAGATCATCAAAAAGGTATTAAATCGGATTAATCTTTCATGCACAACAAGTTAATTAACTGTTTAAATTGAAAACAATCGAAATCAAATTACTGCTTAATTAGGGTTAATTAATTTGGGGGTTTTGCCTGGGTTATATTCGGAATTGATCTATTTGCACAGATTTGTCCTTTAGAACACTTGAATCAAACGATTGCATGCCTAATTAGAAAAAATATAAGTGTTGAAAACTTTCCGCGTAACAAGGACTTTCCGAATAACGCTTTCATTCCGAATAGAAAGAACTTTCCGCATAGTAGCTGTTTTTCCGAATAGAAAAGTTTTTCCGCATAGACAAAAGTTTTCCGCATAGGCCAAATCTTTCCGCATAGAGAAATTTTTTCCGAATAGGATTTTATTCCGCATAGGACCAAATGTTCCGAATAAGAACTTTATTCCGCATAGGGAAAATGTTCCGAATAAGGGATTTTTTCCGCATAGGACCAAATGTTCCGAATAAGGACTTTATTCCGCATAGGACCAAATGTTCCGAATAAGGACCTTATTCCGCATAGGCCAAATGTTCCGGATAGGGAATTTATTCCGCATAGGACCAAATGTTCCGAATAGGATTTTATTCCGCGTAGGTCCAATGTTCCGAATAGAGTATTTTATTCCGAATTGGATCAATGTTCCGAATAGCCTTTTTATTCAGAATAGGGATGTTTTTCCGCATAGGCTATATGTTCCGAATAGGGATGTTTTTCCGCATAGGCTATATGTTCCGAATAGACTTATGTTCCGCATAGGACTTATATTCAGTATAGACCTATCATTCCGAATTGAGTGATTATTCCGAATAGAAGATGTTTGAATGGTTTCAAAGCTTAAGTGATTATGTCATATGTACAATGCTTAGGTTTAAAGTCATAATGATATTCATACTTGTTTGTATCAACCTTTGTGTTTTATCTTAAGCAGAGATGATGACTAATCCTACCGTACAACAACTACAAGACAACAGAGCCGCCGCCATTGCTGAAGCCAAGACTCTAAAGTTTATTCCAAACAACTTCCGTTTGAAGGAGGTATCTCACTCTACACATAATGGATTTAAGGTAGGTACAGCCATGCTTGATAAATCTCATTTCAAGCATGCGCTAAGGAGAAGTGCTTCAGTGCCATATGAATATCTTTACGAGTTCTGGGCTACCAAAGAGAGGACGTCGAACAAGATCACTTTTTCCTTGGACAACAAGCAGCAGACGCTTACTGTGTCAGACTTCAGGAAGATCTTTGGCTTTCGACCAATACTCAAAGGTTTACCATCATACTCACCCAACCTAACTAAGGACCAGATCATGGAGATGTTCACCGCCATTGGATGTCTTGACATACGAACCCCGTCTGAGTTTACTACTGCCAAAATTGGTCAACCATGGAAAGCTATCTTTGGGATTCTAAGCCGATGTTTAACACCCAAAACAACTGGGTTTGATGCTGTTCGTCCACCAATCATCAAGATGTTTTATGGTATGTTCAAAGGTATGGGTATTGATTATGCATCACTGCTGTGGGAGGAGTTTACTTTTCAACTCTTCACAAACACAAAGGGTAAGGTTAAAAGTTACCAGTACCCTAGGTTTATTAAGTTGATCATACATTACTTTATGGAGAACGATGCATCCATTAACAAGCGTGCAGGTAGTCGTCACCACACGATGGATGATGATGATTTGGTAGACTTAAGGCAGGAGACTCATTCGAATACGGTTATTCCTGGTCCCATTCCCAGTCACCTTCTGACCGATGAGATTATTGCATCTGCTGATTACAAGAACTTGCTAACCGAAATTGAGAATCAACGAGCAAGTATTCTAGCAGGTGAAGACTCTTCCACCATGGTTAAGAGCAAAGGTAAACGGAAGCAAGCAGATTTACCTGAACCCAAAACCAAGAAGAAGAAGACAGAGGGTAAGAAAGGAAAGGGTAAGGCTGATGAGATGCGTCTACGTGACGAAGAAAACATTGTTGATCCTGCTCTTGATAAAACTGAGAAGCAAATGATGAAGATAGCTATTCAAAGGAGCAGGAAAGATACTGGCGGTAGTGGTTCAGGTGTAAGGGTAGACGTTGAGGATGAGTACATGGAACCAGATGATGTTGATGAGTTTGGGTCACCTGAACACTATTCCACTTCGAAGGAGCCATCAATCCCTATTTCAGCAAGTATGGAAAAGGAGTCGGTTGCTCCTACGATCACGATGTCAACCCAACCTTTAGCAACTCAACTTCAACCAACTCAACCCTTACCAACCAAACCGGTTTCAACACCATTTCCTCCACCACCAATAAAGCCCATCCATAGTACCGCAGTTACAACCGAGCCTATTCCATCAACCCAAAGCAGCTCTGCAACATCTGCAATGGCCGCATTAGTGATGGCCGAAATGTTGGATAAACATGTGGATACTAACAAGAGAGAAATGGATGAACTTCGCCAAGAGCTAAATAGAAGAACTCAAAGTGAAGAAGCATCAAGGAAAGCTCAAGAAGAGTTGATTGCCAAGTTCGCTGCAGACATGGAATTTACACGTAAAACTCATGCAGAAGAACTTGCTCGGGTTAAAAAGGCTGAAGCTGATAGGCATCAAGCACGAATTACGAGACTTAAAGCTATTAAGGATGACCTTAAAGAGCAAAAAGCAGCTCTTTAAGCTTCGATTGAGCAGAGAGTGAAAGACTCCATTGAATCCTTAATGCCTAAACTGCGTGATGATTTGAAGACGCTTGCTGCTGACAACTTAATGATCAAATCATCCAATCCTTCAGAAGCCGCCTACAAGATTGCTTATGACTTGACGAATTTTGAACTTAAGAAGATCCTCAAAGCTCGAATGAAGGAACTTGGATCGTTTGATAAATCGAGGATTCAACGGGCTCTCTTCAAATCCCTGAATGACGCTATCATGGAGGATGATAGGTTGTTCAAGACGTTTGGAAGTGTGGTACCCTACCACATTCTCCCTGAAGAAGAAAGGGAAGAGAGTGACGAAGAAGAGGGTACAGGTGGAGAAGAGGAAGAAGAAGAAGAAGAAGATAAGAATGAGGATGATGATGAGGATGATGAGGATGAGAATGATGAGGATGATGAGGATGATAATGATAAGGATGATGATACTGATGATGAGGATGATGATGACAATGATGATGATGGCGATGATGGTGGTAATGGTAATGAGGAGAGTGTTCGGGGGAGCAACGGGGATGATAATGAGGATGCTGATGGGGGTAAACAGCCTGAGAAAGGGGATAAGGCTGCCAGCTCAAAGAAACCTGACAAGTCTGGCACCAAGTCAAAGAAAGATGCAAAAGCAAAGGAAAAATCTACATCCACGGAATCCAGACGATCGAAGTGGCGCCACGATGTGAATGCCACTACCGGGTCATCTATTCCTGGTACATTTATCCATGCATCCATACCTATTACAACTAACCCTGTTAGTTCTATTGTTGTTGCTCCTGTGATTGCAGAATCAGTAACCGAACCTGAAGCTGCACAACACTCACCCATCCATGACACTGCTGAAATGCCTGAATCAGAACAAGCAGATGTTCACGTCTCCACTCCTCTGCAACAAAACCCACAATCTACTATTCCTGAACCAAGCACAAGGGACTGGGAGGACACGTTGGAGATCGACGAGACTGCTCTACCACAAGCTTGGATCACGGCAGCGGCGCAGTATGATCCGATCACCGACGCCGACAAAGATGTCTTGTATCTTCGTATCCGAAGTCCGATTGACTTATGTGCATTTCTTGCTCATGAGTATAAGACTTCGGTTACTCCATCTTTGGTGAAGAAAGTACTGAAGGATAAAAGACTTCGCGCCAAAACCCGGTTGACCCAAATGGAGTTCGAATATTATGCCGAGGAAATCCTGAAGGCTCTGAATACCGTTCAACGGCCAGGTCTTCATGAATCAGAAAGAGCTCCACCTCCAATGGATCCTACTCAAGATAATCAGATTGCTCTTGACTTCTTCGTCACCAATGATCTGGTGTATCTACTGAAGGGGTCATCAAAGTACGCAACCTCCCTGACCTTGTTGAAAGCTGCCAACTGGGGGACAATACCCTTTATCGAGGAAAAGGTAAACCGACTCTGGGTCCCTAAGATAAATCGTAATTATGATATGTATGCTGTCGTAGGTGCATCTCATTGGGACGAACGAGTCCGAAGGGCGTACAGGGGTTGCTGCTTGGTCAATTCTGGAAGCAATGTTAGATCCGACATCCGCATCTCCAGCATCTTAGGAATGAAAACTGAAGCCAAGAATGGCTATTATCATGTGACGGAGATTCGTTTGAAAAGAGAGGATGACAGGGAATACAAAATCCAGCAGGGAGATTTTTCCATCATTCGCCTTGAGGATATCGAAGATATGCTGCTTCTGATGACCAGAGATCAACTCACACATATTCCTCGTGAAGACCTCATTGCTTTGAATACAGCACTTCGTATGTTCACACGAAGCGTTGTGATCAAGACACGAGTTGAAGATCTTCAGTTGGGAGTCGAAAGCTATCAGAGGAAGCTCAACCTAACCCGTCCAGTGAATAAAGTGCTACCTCAACATGTAGAAAGATGTCCCTATACCGGTATTTCTGTCCCGAATTACGGCATCTTCTACTTGAACAGTCGAGGTTTAATGAAGTTTATGAGGGTGGGTGAGCTCCATAAGTACAGTGATGGGACTCTTCTACAAGTCAGAGGAAAGTTGGAGCATCTGAACTCGGGTGGGACGTTGCCAGAAATGACGGAGGATTGACATCCAGGTTACCGGCAGATGGCGAAGTATGTCATCAAGAAGATCGATCAGAAGCTCCGTGAACGTAGATTGATGAGGAGCTTGGAAAGATTTGTGGGTGGTAGACCATATGGAGTGCACTACAGGACACTGCAACGATCCATCTAATGGGTCGTACATTTCAGGTCACTCTATATTGGTATTATTTGTGAATATGTATATTTGTGAATAATGTGCTTTAATGGCTTGTTGTAGTGTTAAGGTATGATAATTTTTCAAGAATTTCTCACGAGATTCTAAATCTTTCAAAATATATCATATTAAAGCACTACAACTATCCCTTATTAATTTAAGGGGGAGCAATAACTTGTTCTATGGCCAAAATCGATTTCATTTTTACCCAAAGACCGATTAATCCATTCAATATCCCAAATATTAATGGTTAACATTTTGGATAAGGGGAGAAAATGGGATTAAGGAGATTTAAATGATACTTGGCTAAAAGATGAAAAAGACTTAACGATTATCCAACTTAATATGTGTAAAGCACGTGTTAAGGGGGAGCGTTTTTGATGAACAAAACACCTAAGGTACAAAACTTTTGATTTCAATATCACAAGTACCTTAAGTGATTTTCAATGATTTTTCATGGTGGCAATTCCTTCCCAAAACACACTTAATTCACGACGAATGTGGTGACAAAAGGGTGGTAGGAATAGGTTTAGTCCAATGATTCATCAGAGCCGATGGAATCTTCCCAAGGACAATTCCCTAGATAGAATTAGAAGTCCTAGGAAAGATGGAGAAAGAATGTGAACGTAGCTGAATGCCGACCAAGTACTTAAGCTAGCACTGGAACAATCACAACAAGGTGCTAGTGATGACGTATTGGTAAGCATTGAAGGGGTTGAAGAATGAAAAAGAATTGTAAAGATAAAGGGTGTAAAGAAAGAAGCCCTCCTTACAACTTTAGGCAGAAACCGGGTCAATACATATGCTATTGAGGTCATTTTTGCTAATGATTCTCGGTATTGAAGAAAGACATCATGGACCCAGTGATGCAATGCACAACCCTTCCCAGCTAACTCAAATATCTCTCAAAAGGTATTTGTTTTAATCACACGGAGATCAACACGTTATCTATTGGTTTATTCACTCCGAATAGACTGGTATTGAAAAGGTGGCACTCCTCTCCAGCCATCGCTCACTAAATCAAAACGCACAATCGAGTCTAGAGCCAAGAGATCATCAAAAGTCTCATTAGGACACTTTTCATTTATTCCTTGCTTTCTCACACACTGTGAAAAGTAAGAGATTTTCATGAGTCCTACGCAATATTCCTGTAATATTGCAAGAACATCCGAGTAATACGCAAGTATTACAATGAAGATGGAAATCCTGCTTGAGCCAACATCAAACAAGCTCATGGTAGGTTACACGTGCGGTTCTTTTAGAACCAATCTTGTGAAAAACTGGAAGGTAACAGTGGTTTAATTCTTAATTGAAATTAAACTCGTTCCAGGCCTCTTCGCATTATCATATGATCTTGCCAGAACACTCAGAGTGACTCTTTATTGACCACAGTGACGAGTGGAAATCCTTCTAGTGTCAACATCAAACAGCACTTGGTAGGTGACGTGCAAGATTCTTTATGAATTGAGCTCGTGACAACTGGAAAGCAACGATGGTGAAAATCTTAATTGAAATTCACTTGTTCCAGGTTTCATGAATTGACGGCTTTTAATCACAAGGATAATTTATCCAAGTGATTCACTCTTTATGTTCGCAGTCAGCTTTGGACGGTCGAATAAAGAGAACGGGTTTACCCGTGAAATCCTGTCAGGAAGTTACTTAATTGAAACTATCCGTCACGGGTACGATATCTAATATCGTCCAACGGTCTTCACCAACCGGAGGTAAAATGCTACCGAATTAGAATAAAATGTTCAAAGCCATTTTATTCGTGTCGTTGCTGTGTACCTGTTAAAGACGGTGGCGTTGCTGTGTACCTGTTGAAGACGGTGGCGTTGCTGTGTACCAGTGAAGACGGTGGTGTTGCGGTGTACCTGTAAAAGTCGTTCCCACATGCTTATGTCTTTTGCAACAAAGTTCAGCAAAAATTCAAGAAAGTACAAGATGAAGTCTTCCGCTGTACCAAACTCTGAAGCTTTCGAGAATTCAACAAAAAGACGTAAGTGTGTGGAACATGAAGTCACGAGGAGGCAAAGTTCACAAGAAAGGCAAAGATCGCACGTGAAAGGCCAAAGAACAATGCTCTCAAGTCAAAGCCAAAAAGATCAAACCAACATATTCACAACAAAAGAAAGAAAAGAAGAAAAGACTACGAGCTAAAGAACGAAGACTTAGTATAGTATGCTAGGTTTAGAACTTTGTAACGTGGAGTGACCTCCCTTAGGGGGAGATTGTTAGAAATACGTTTTAACGTATATTAGAAGTATCGGTCACTCCACAATAGTATTTATGTTGTAATAGCTCGTAGTTAGAAAATAGTCATTAGTTGCTTATTAACTTAAGTAAGAACCGGTCCATGGGCTTGTCATGGACCGGCCCAAGCCCAATGTAAGGCTTGGAGTATAAATACCCCTTTCCACCATGGAAAGGGGTTGGTTGTTGTTCCATTTGCATTTTCATAGTAATAAAATAATACACATTTTCTCTCACTTTCTCTCTCTAGTTTCTCTCACTAGAAAACATCAACCCACTTCATAGATTCATAGGTTATCAATATTCTACAAGTTATCTGCTCCCAAAATTACGGCCCCAAAATTCGTCAAAAATAACAACTGGGTAGATCCCAATGAGTGTCAATGGTAAAAAATAACCCATCTACGCCCAACGGCTATATTCTTGTCAACGTTTGCCAAAGCCATGTCAGCGTCTAAATTGGTCATAACAACGCTTGGAAAAATACTTGTCAGCGTCCAAAAATAAAAGTAATAAAAATGAAAAAGGACCTTAACAAAGTAATTTATCCTAGTGAAGATAACCTATAAATTGATAATTATTATAGGGTGGCAAGCACTGTCCAGTTATGCACACTTGATTAAGCAAGATAGACATAACAGTCCTCTAGTGTCCCTTGCTAACCAAAATTCTTAACAATTAAGCTATCTCATGAAATCCCTTGTAACTCCCGGGTAAAACTCATTATAAATCATTCCCAAGTCTCCCAACAGATCACATCCAATGCTAGGCCAAAAATGTATTGGCAGCATGCATAGTATATCAACTTTGCATGCTATAGTGCCTCATGATTTAGTAAACTAACTCATACTCACCTGTGGACATAATCTAGAATTGTGATAATAGTATTATAAGAATACCCAAAAGTCCTAAAGGATCCTAAAACCTTCCCTTAAACGTGATACATATGTTGCCCAATAATATGCATGAATATAAAAATTTATGTCAAGATAGGAATATAAATATTCAACCATCATCCATAAATTGAAACATGCTCCAAATGATTCTCCAAGGATCCATAAGCAACTCTGTATCCAATGGTACAATGCTAACACCACCTGCACATTTAGATCAAAAACCACAAAACTAACATGTTGCTGACAACGTCACGATAACACTTATCAGTGTTAAGATAACCTTTGTCAGCGTTAGACAAATATAGTGGAAAATCTAACTTCAAAAAGACCAATAACAATGCATATGTACATACTTTTTCAGACAGACCCCAAAACACATATTAAGTGAGATTGATCATTCCAATACTTGTTACCAAGTATTGAAACCTTCCAGTATCAAAAGGTTTAGTCAATAAATCAGACACATTTTCTTCCGTGTCAACCCTATCTGGTTGTATTAAACCCTTTTCAAAACAATCTCTTATAAAATGATGTCTAATTTCTATGTTTTTTGTTTTAGAATGATGTACAGGATTTTTAATAATGCATAAAGTACTGTTATTGTCTATAAAAATCTTGGTATGCATGAAATTATACCCATAATCCAACAGCTGGTTTTGAATCCATAAGACTTGTCTACAACAAGCAGCTGCAGCTGCATACTCTGCTTCAGTTGTAGAATTGGCCACCATTGTTTGTTTCTTGCATTGCCAAGATATCAACCTACTCCCAAGAAACTGACATCCACCAGTTGTGGATTTTCTATCAAATTTATCACCACCATAGTCACTGCCTGAATATGCAATAAGCTCCAATGGTGAATCTTTTAGATACCATAATCCAAGGTCTGGATAACATCTGAGGTACCTAAAGATTCTCTTGACAGCATGAAGGTGACACTCTTTAGGAGTCACTTGATGGCGTGCACATGCACACACAGCAAACATAATGTCAGGTCTTGAGGCTGTGAGATACATCAATGAACCAATCATTGATCTATAGTGCCTGACATCCACATCTTTTCCATCTCCAACTTTTCCCCAAGGATGTTCTCTATCCATAGGAGTACTAGCCCTCTTCTCATGTAGAGAAAACCCAAACCTCTTCAAGATCTCTGCTACATACTTATCCTGAGAGATGAAGATACCATCTTCTTTCTGCTGAACTTGTAACCCTAGAAAGAAGTTCATCTCCCCCATTGCACTCATCTTGAATTTTTCTGTCATAAGCTTGGAAAAGTCTTCACTCATCTTTGGATTGGTAGAGCCAAAGATGATATCATCCACATAAACCTGAACAAGTAAGACATCCTTACCAGTCTTCTTTGTAAATAATGTCTGGTCTATGGTGCCCCTTTTGAATCCATTTTCCACCAGATAAGTGGACAATGTGCCATACATGCTCTTGGGGCTTGATGAAGTCCATACATAGCTTTCTTGACTCTATACACCTTGTCTGGATGTTCTGGATCTTCAAAACTAGGAGGCTGCATAACATATACCTCCTCAACAATTGTGCCATAAAGAAAAGCACTATTGACATCTATTTGATAGACAGTAAAGCCCATGCAGGAAGCATAGGCTAGAAATATCCTTATAGCCTCAATCCTTGCAACTGGTGCAAAGACCTCCTCATAGTCTATCCCTTCCTCTTGTGTATATCCTTGAGCCACTAAACGTGCCTTGATCTGACCACAATGCCTCTTTCATCTTTCTTATTTCTAAGAACCCATCTTGTCCCAATAGGTCTGACATATCTGGGACAATCAACCAACTCCCAAACATCCTGAATAGCAAATTGGTGAAGCTCATCCTGCATTGCTTCCACCCAACTTGGTTCTTTGAGAGCATCAAAAATCTTCTTGGGTTCCTGTTGTGACAGAAAACAGGCAAACAAACATGCTTGAACAAGAGGGGTATCAACCTTCTTGTGTATATTGGCAATAAATCCTCCAAGACTCTGATGAGATCTTCTAGTCTGAACAGGAGACATGACATCCCTAATAATTTGAGAAAAGGGGTGTTTCTTCATTGTAGAAGTGAGAACTCCTCCCTCAAAAAGTGTATTGTCTTCAATCTCATCATCCAAGTTACCAATATCTTCTTCAGACTCTCTTCCATCAATATGTATGAACCTCTTCATTTCTGCTTGAAGGTTCACCTTGTTCAAAATTGGAAGAGAAAATATGCTCAAAAGAGTAGTCAACGCCTGAACCAAGGTTGTCAGCGTTTGATCCATCCACGCCTGAAATGGTGTTGTCAACGTTTGAGCCATCAACGCCTGAATTTGTCCTGTCAGCGCCAGATTTTCCTTTGTCAGCGCCTGAAGGACCATGCATGTTGTTAACTAGTGATACTTGGGGACCACCATTTTCCTTTCTAGCAGCAGCAACAGTAGCAAAAGCATATGTCCATATGGAAATAGAAACATACTCAAGTATGGGAGATGACTTGTCTGCTTATGATCCAACCTCTTCATTAACCTGTATACCTGAAACATCAACAACTGGTTCTTCCACAACATTTGAAGTTACCTTCACAATGTCTGGATTAGTAACAGGCATATAATTCAAAGACCTAGATAGAGGTTCCAAGTCAAACAACCAACTTGGACCACTTTCAGGATCACTAGGTTTACTCTCTAAAAACCTAACATGTACCTTTTCAAGTATACGTTTTTACTTCTTAAGGTAAACCCTATATCCCTTGCTCTGCACTGAATAACCCATGAAATAGTCTTCATCACCTTTAGCACTAAATTTACCTAAGGCATCACTAGTATCTAGGACAACTACATGACAGCCAAAAGGTTTAAGAAAACCAATATAGGTTTCCTTCCCCAAAGTAACTCATAAGGTGTTTTGTTATGTATCTTGTTGACTAATGCTCTATTCTGAACATAACAAGCCGTATTCACAGCCTCAGCCCAAAAAGCTATGGGAAAGTGAGCATCAGCCAACATAGTCCTGGCTGCTTCAATTAGGGTTCTATTCTTTCTCTCAGCAACCCCATTTTGCTGTGGGGTTCTGGCAATACTAAACTGCCTAGTAATCCCTTTCTTGGCACAAAAATCATCCAAAAATTTATTTCTAAACTCACCACCATTATCACTTCTAAGCATTTTAACTTCATTACCACTTTTCTTCTCTATTTGGCTAATAAAGTTAATTAAAGTATCAGCAGTGTCACTTTTCATAGCTAAAAAGAAAGTCCAAGTAAACCTAGAAAAGTCATCTGTGATGACAAAGCAGTATGATTTACCATTCAAACTCTCTATATTAGTTGGACCAAACAGGTCCATATGCAGCAAGTGAAGTGGTTTAGAACTAGAGTGCACCTGTTTAGACTTAAATGAGACCTTGTGCTGTTTGCCTTTAAGGCATGCAACACAAGAGTGGTCATTGTGGAAAGCCTTTTTAGGCAAACCATCAACCAAACCAAGTCTCACAAGTATGTTTATATTTTTAAAGTTAATGTGCCCTAGTCTCCTGTGCCATAGATTACTCTCATCAACTGAAGCTTTAACATAAAAACATGATATATTATTATTCATCCTAATACCATTAAGATTCACATTATAAATGTCCTTATGCCTAGGTGTTCTATAGTCAATAAATTTCTCATATGGCATTTTAAAATCCTTGCTCAACACCAAGCATTCAACATCAGTGAAAAGAACCATATTTTTGTTATCACAAACTTGTGATACACTAAAATGATTATAATCAAGTTCTTTTACCAGAAACACGTTTTCAAAACGCAAGTTTTTGGTGAGAAGAGTTCCTTTGCCTGTGATAGTTCCATATCCGCCTCCAAAGTAAACTTTATCACCATCCTTAATGGGAGTGAAGTTTGTGAGATAATGTTCCTTCCCAGTCATGTGCCTAGAGCATCCACTATCCCAATAGCCATAATCATTTACCTGTTTTTGAATGCCCTACACATTAAGAAAACAAATTAGTTTTCTTTGGGAACCCAAGCCTGAGCAGACTTGGATTCATCTGGTTGTTCAACAAGAACATACTTATCTCATAACAACCCCTTGTTCATCCCTTTTTGGATGAAACACCCAGTTAACCCCAATTGGTTTTGTGATGACCTTTGAAATATAATTAAATCTGTTACAGGTCATAGAAATCCCATTAGAATTAGGGTTTTGATCTTGTTTAGGTCTCCATGTCAAGCTAGAAGAAGCTCTAGACCCCTTTCCCTGTGGTTGCAAATATTTACCATTATTTGGTTTGGCAACGTTTCTGTCAGCGTTTGATTTGGTCTTGTCAACGCTGAAATTACCCTGATCAGCGTTGAACCTAGGGTTTGCTACAGGAACCCATTGCCTATTAGACCATGTGTTGGTCTTCTGAAAAGGTCTTTGTCCATGAGTGTTAGACCCTTTAGTGAAGAATGGGGCTGGTCTAACAACTTGTGGACTTTGCTCCACAAAAGTTTTGGGTCTGACAGTGTTTGACCTTTTGTCAGCGTTGACCTTGGAAGCGTTGACACACTTATAGACTAAATATGAAAAGCTACCACAAGTATAACAGGCTTTTCTAGACATAACTCTAGGTCTAGAAGAAAAGAAACCTGTTCCATTACCAAGGTTTCCACAATTGGTATCACTAACTTGCCTTTTTGGTGACCTAGTATTTCTATACATTTCTGCATACTTAATGCTAGGTCTTCTAACAGTGTTTGAGCCAAGGTCAACAGTCTTGCCAGTGATTGGGTTTGTTACTTTGATAGGGGTCGACTTATTTAGATTATCACAAAGCATGTCACCCTTGATAAACAAGTTAGGGTTGGCTTTCTTCCATTCATTCAAATCAGTCAACTTATGCCTATATTCCTCTACTGGGGTAAGGACTCTTGGTGGAGGAATAAATTCCTCTTCTTGGAGTTCTGGTAAACCAGTCCAAGATAAGTCCTTTCTTTGGACACCATAGAAGTCCCCAGCTGGTGGTGAAACACCAGCATACTCTTTCATCCCAATCCCAGTCATGTCCCTAGAATCCCTTTGTTTACTAACACATTCTCTTAGGGTTTGTGAGGCCTTATCAAATCTCTGAATTTTAAGGGCTACATTATCCTTATTCTTAATAGCCTCATCTAACTTAGCCTGTAATTCAGCATTGACCCTTTCCATGATGTTTCTAACATCATTACTAGCATTTAAATCATGTTTTAAGATATTTATTTTATCTTTTAGGTCAAGCTCCATTTTCTTATACTCAGCTACAGTCTTTTTAGTTTGAGTAAGAGCAAGTTGATAGTTAGACAACTTGCATCTCTCAGTACTCACATCTCCTAACAATCTTAAAACCTCTTTGTTAATTCTTTCAGTATTTAAACGACAACCCTTACTACAAAAAGCATCATCGTATACCTCATTGTCTGATGAAGATGAGGAGTGTGCCATGAGAGCATATTGAACATGCTCTTCTTTTTCTATCTCAGCAACCAAAGCTTTATCCTCTTCCTCATCCTTAGCCAAATAGCTCCAGTCCCATCCAATACCATCAATTTCTTGCACTGCCACCATGGCCTTAGGATCCTGAGCCTTAACAATTTGGCTTGAGGGTTTTCCAACATCAGATCTTCTTGGAGATCTGCATTCTCTCATAAAGTGCCCCATACGATGACAATTGTAACACTCAACCTTGGATTTATTAAATCCAGCAGTGTCCTTAGCATTAAAAGTCATCTTCTTCTTGAATCAACTATTCCATCTGTTTGCTCTTATACTTGCAAGAGCCATGTTCCACTTTATATCCATCTCCTCCAAATGCTCATCACTTATTTGCTCAAGGTCCTAATATGTAATCACTGAACCATTGGGTAATGAAGCAATACATGCACACACAATATCCATCCATACCAACAGGTTTAACTCTTGGCGAGTCAATTTTGTATGTGTCAGCGTCTGAATGTGAGGCGTTGACAGGATATGATCCAGCGTTGACACATGTTGATCCAGTAACTGGGTGCATGTATGAATCCTGCTGATCAAATTGACCTTCACTATGTGAGAAGAAGGCCATGTTACCATTGGTAGACTTACTTCCATGATCCAAAAGAGTTTCATTCTCCAACAGCCTCAGTTTGTTGTAGACATCATCAAAAGTAGAACTTTTGTGAGTGTTGTTGGAAATTATAGATCTTGCCTCAATCTTCCATGCATCACCAAGGCTTTTAAGAAAAGTGGCATGATATGAGTGTATTTACTCATATCATTTGTAGCTTAAAACAATGAAATATTGCATAAAATGTATCAAATATGCCTTGTATATGCTTGTTTCTTGTTTGAATGTGTGTAGGTACCAATTTCGCAAAAACTGGCAAATATCGACACGAGTTTGATGATAAAGATTGAAGAAGCCAAAATCGAGCTCGACTTTAGAGGATTTAATCATTTGTCAAGTTTACGGCCAAGTGGGTCCCACAATTGGGTAAATGGGCTCAAAAGCCCATTTAAGCTTCAAGTTAATATAACTTGTTGTTTGGAAATCCATTTGAGGCCCAAAAGTGGAAACTATTATACGGATTGAATTTGAAAACATGCCCAAGCCCAATGTATAAGGGATCGAATAGAAGATTGTAATGGGCCTTAGGGTTTCCAGTAAAACATTTAAATAAAACTCATTACCCATTTACTGCCATTATTCCACCCACACAACTTTTCACACCAAATACCGTTCCACTTTCACATATTAAATGTTATTTCGATAGTTTCTATGTTATCCCATCTCCACTCTTTCTTCTCCAACAATAAAAACCAGTAACGAAATGTTACTGTGCAAAAAACCCTAGCCAGTAATTACCCAATATTAATTGGGGATTTTTACCTACACGATTAATTCATACCAAGGGGAATAAAAGCCCCATGTTTAAGGAAGAGAAAGGCTGGAAGAGTTTAGCTATGTGGCTGATTTTAATTGGAAGCAACACCTCATCTAGCCAATCAACCAATCACAGGCCTTAAAAGAAACACAACTAGCACACAGATGCCACGTTGGCAATCCGTGTGCTAGATTGTATATTATACACCATCCGATTCAACAAGAGAGAGAAGAATGAAGATCAAGGGCTGAGGATCAAAAGGGATATTCCCAAGAATATCCGAATATTTGTCACCAACAAGCCCTTGGGGAGGCTATAAAAACCCCCAAATAATCTTGTATTGATCATCCTTTCTTTACTTTAATGTTATTCTGTTAAAATAGTTGTAGGATTTATTCTTGTATTTTTAATTAAATCTTGTAATTTCTTTGAAATTTAATAAAAGAACAGTTTATTGCTTTACAACCGTGTCTCATTTTAATTTCTTTTATTGCTTTAAGTTGATATACGAATTAACCCTATTTACTGTTTCATATGAATGACGTATAAGATGTTAAGAATTAGCTAATTAATAGCTTAATTTTTAATATTGAAAGTGAAAAGGATTTTAGTAGTTTTTCCCTACTGGAAAAAATAAATAAATAAAAATGTTATGGTTCGATTGTCATCGGATGATGCTACTTGGTGGTGCGATTGGTGATTGATGGTGAATGGTGGTTTCACTCTCGGTTCATAGGTTGCTCAGCGCAATCCTACGTCTCAAAGGTTTCGTCAAAAGGTGCTTATACTTTTAATTTTCATGTTATTTAAATAAATCGAGTTTTAATGAATGCTTGCTTAGAATATTTAAGATTTTGGATGATCTGGTAGAGTAGTTTGGTTTTACTGAGTTGAGAACATATTGTTTTATGAATTTGTTATAATCATGTCATATCATTTGAATATTTTCAGTTTGTTTGTTTTTTAGATAAGTTGTTTAAATTTTATCTTGACTGTTCAATATGATAAGCTTAGATTTGTATTGTTTAGGTTTGCCTGATGGTCTGTTTGGTTAAACTGAATTGTTTGCTAATCTGTCTGCTAATCTGTTTGAATTGATTAATCTGTTGCGTTTGATAATTGTTTAGATTTAAGTTAAAGCTGCTAGTAGTTTAGGAGTATTTTCTTACACTGCATGATTAAAAGGATGTATGTTCTGAAATGTTTTAATGGCAATCTGGATAAATAGCTAAGGTTATACTGTTGATTGCTTCTAAATCTTTGGTTAATATAGATAGTAACTGAATGAATGTTTTAGACTGGTGTTGAATTGAGTTTTGTTTTTTTATGCTATTTGCTTGTTTTGGATACTGCACAAATTGAACTTTGATTTTAGTTTTATTCAGCTAATTTTTAGCTTGTTTGTCTGCTTAATGAGTTGCTGATATATTGATTGTGTGCATAATTTTTATATGATCAGTTAATTTGAGCTTTTCGATTTCTTTTAATTGTTCAACTTTTAGCTTATCAGTTCCATTGACTGATAAGTTCAAAAGCTGAGTCCTTTCAGCTTAAGCACAATAATCTGTACCAAAAGTCTCTCCTGAGATGTTTCTTCCATAACTGTCAAAAAGAAAAAAAAATCCAAAAAAGATGTCCATGTCTGGACTCCAACTCGAGACCCCCAGGTTCAAGGCCATGCGTGATAACCATCTGGGCTGAATGCCTATTTGATTTTTCTCTCTGTTAGTTAATTAATATAGATTAGTTGGTCTTGGCAGTTTCATTTTAGTATAGTTTTATTTACTTAAAATTCGATTTTAATAAACTTTCTAGAATAATTTTTGGTTTCTTTTATTAAAAGTATAATTTAGTTAAAAGAAAATAATAAATAAAATAAAATAAAATAAGAAATGTTTTTGTTAAATTTAGATTATTTAATTAGTTTATTTTCTATTAATTAGAATTTTTATAAAAGTAAATTTTAATAAAGTAGTTTTTTAAAGTAGATTTGTTTTTAAGTAATTTGTAATAAAGTAAATTGTTTTAATAAGTTTTATTAGATTTTTAAAATAGATTAAAAGTTATTTCAATTAAATAGATTTACTTTTATAGATTTTTAATTAGATTAATTTTTAAATAGTGTGTTAATTTTTAAATAGTAATTGTTTAGATTTTAAATATAGCGGGGTTTACGATTCATGCACCATAGGATAATATTAAATAGTTTAAAATTTGTAGATTTTAATTGTAGTTTAAAAACCGAAAACCAATTCAAATCGATTGTCCAAATCAAAGCAAAACGTCTCAAATTCATATTCGTGTACAACGAACTCGACTCGCTCACGTGTTTAATTAAATTCGTCATCGGTATTATTAGTCTATTACTTTTTCCTAAAGGTAATCTTCTAATTTACCCTATAACGTAATATCAAATAAATCACTATACACATCTCCACACATCAAAAATTTTGGCGCCGCTGCCGGGGATGTTGTGTACGATTCGCTTTTGTGGAGATTTGTTGATCGTTGATTTGAAGACCCTTTCCGTCCTTGGAAAGTTTGTTATTTTTCTATTATATAGTATGTATCGTTTTTCTCGTTTGTTGTGAATAATATATTGTATTACGTAGAACAATAATTTTACATATCTTTCAAATAAGGCCTTAGTTTTCATTTCATCACCTAGCTATTGTAGTCGAATCCAAAACAAAAATAAAAGGCAAAATAGATAAATACTAATAAGAAGTTTGAACTTGATTTATACAAACTATAAGGTGGGTATAAGGCGACGTGCTATAAAAGGCCGTCTAAGGAAAAAGGTTTTTAAGTGCTTTGTGCCACCTTGTTTCCCCGCTTGCTTGTGCGTATATTGAGAGGGACAACCTATTATTGGTTTGCCGAGTCAAGTAGTAATAAATCTTATTTTTGTTGTTTACTTATTGAACCTCGAGACGTTTAGGTTTTCACCTATCGTTTCAAAGTCGACCGAGGGTAATTTACTTCCATAGTAGTTATCCTTATTCCTTTTTTTTCAATCATTATTGATTGAGCAATACCAAATAAATACCAAAAATAATCTTCTTCTTGTCTAATTTCTTTTCTTCAATCCTCTAAATTCTCGTGTTTGTAGTGTATGCAATTACGTTCTTCTCGTCTTGTGATTGATTTTAATAGGCTTGAAAATATTCCTCGTAGAAATAGAAATCGTCAACAACGAATAGTGGAACCCGAGCTTCCACCTATTGTTGTAGAGATGGCCGATAACCGAACAATGGAGGAATTGCTCCGTGCACCCACCGAAGGGTATGGGGAAGCAATCGTTGTGCCGGCTATTTTGGCGGATCATTATGAGATTAAGACGGGTCTTTTATCGCTCATTCGTGCCGACCAATTTCGTGGCAATGAGATCGATAACCCGCACTCTCACATTCGGAATTTTAATCGAATTACCTCTACTCTCAAGTTTAGAGATGTGCCGAATGACGCGATTAAGCTCTTGCTTTTTCCGTACTCGCTCGAGGGTAATGCTAAGCTTTGGTATGAGAAAGAACTACCGGGTTCGATCTTAACATGGGATGATTTAGTGTCTAAGTTCATGAATTATTTCTTTCCACCATCTAAGACGACACACTTTAAGAATGAGATCACTAGATTTGAACAAAAAGTGCATGAATCGTTTGGGGTTGCATGGGAAAGATTTAAAGATTTGTTGAGACAATGTCCACACCACGGTTTCTCGGAATTGCATCAAATTAATACTTTTTATAATGGGCTAAATATGATTGAACAAGATTCTTTAAATGCCGCCGCGGGTGGTAATCTTTTAAGAAAAACTCCGAGAGACGCGTGGGGAATAATTGAGAATAAATCTAGAGCACAATATTCACGAAACACATCGGGTGTTTCCAATGTGAATTCATTTAATCCCGAGATTGCTAGATTGGACTCTAAGATTGACACGATTTTGAATGAGCTTAGGAAGAATCCTCATGGATCCATTAATATGGTTGAGAATGTTTGTGTATCATGTGGTGGAGCACATCCTAATTATGCTTGTTTAAACACGGGTTTTGATCAAGCTAGTGCTTTTGCCGCGACGGGAACTTATGGCTCCAACGGTCAAGTTCCTCGTCAAAATCTTGTTGCTCCACCGGGTCAAAATAGGTACAACAATGGAAACAATGGGAATAATTTTAACCGTGGTAACCAAGGGAATTATAATCAAGGAAATGGGTTTAATGCTAATCAAAACAATGAAGGTTTTCAAGGGAATAATCAAAATGATTTGTCAAGTTACATTAAGTCAAATGAGGCAAATATGAAAGCTTTACAAAACAACATTGAAGGGCAAATTAATACTTTGAAACTCGATTTTCAAAATATGATTAAAGGGCAAAACAATAAGATTGAGCTTAATCAACAAAGGCTAGAGCAAAACCAAAGTCGTATGCAACAAAATTTGGAAGAAGGTCAAAACAAATTGCTTCCGATGTTTGAATCCTTTATGAGTCAACCTTCCTCGTCTTCGGGTGGCTTACCTATAACACCTTTCCAAACCCGAAGGGTGAGATGAAAGCTATAACCACACGTAGTGGGAAAGCTTTAGACGGACCTTTGCTTCCACATGTGAGCACCTCTACGGTGAGGGAAGTGGAGCAAGAACCCGAGGTGGTTAAAGAAAAGGAAATTCCTATTCCACCAAAGGTAGACCAATTGCCTATTCCGGAACCCGAGCTTCCGAAGACTAAACCCACACTACCCTACCCTTCGAGACTTAACCAAGAGAAGCTCCGCGAAAAGTCCAATGCTCAAATGGCTACTTTTTTAGAGATGTTTAAGAATATTCATATTAATGTTAGTTTCGCGGATGCATTGCTTCACATGCCTAAGTTTGCTTCGACTATTAAGAGATTGATAAATGATAAAGGGAAATTGGTTGAAGTGTCTACATCTTTAGATGCTAATTGTTCCGCGGTTCTTACACAAAAGCTTCCCAAAAAGCTTGGAGACCCGGGCAAGTTTGTGATACCATGTGATTTCCCTAATATGGAAGAATGCTTAGCTTTAGCCGATCTTGGTGCTAGCATTAATTTGATGCCTCTTTCCGTATGGAAAAGGTTATCACTTCCCGAGCTTACACATACTAAGATGACTCTCGAGCTAGCGGATCGATCGATCGCCTTACCAAAAGGTATAGCCGAGGACGTGTTTGTCAAAGTAGGGAAACTCGTCTTTCCAACGGACTTTGTAGTTTGCGATTATCCCGAAGATTCTCGTGTACCACTATTTTTGGGAAGACCGTTTTTGATGACGTCTAGTGCTTTAGTTGACATGAAAGCGGGGAAATTGACTTTAAGAGTTGATGATGAAAATATCACGTTTGATATTGGTCATATCTCTAAATTTTCTTCCAAGTATTACGAGGAATCAGTTAATCAAATCGATGTGATTAATGTTACTTGTGAAGAATATTCTCAAGAAGTGCTTGGATTCTCGGCTAATTCCGAAAGTGGCAATCTTTATTTATCGGATCCTATTATTGCCCTTTCGTCTCCACCCCTTACTCCATTTGGGGCTAGTGATTTTATCTTGGAGGAGGTGGATGCTTTTCTTAGCACACCGGATTTGCTAACTTCATATGATGAGGAATATCATGATATGGAGGGAGATATCGATTTACTTGAAGCCTTTTTGAATGAAGATCCTTATGAATCGCCACCTATGGATTTGAAAGTTGTGAATGAAAATGAGACTAAAGTGAAAACATCTATTGAGGAAGCACCCGAATTAGAACTTAAGGAATTACCCACTCATTTGGAGTATGCTTTTCTTGAAGGAACGGATAAGTTACCGGTGATTATTGCTAAGGGATTAAAGGAAAATGAAAAGGATGAGCTTATCAAAGTGCTTAAGAAGCATAAACGGGCCATTGCATGGAAAATCTCCGACATTAAGGGTATAGATCCCAAATTTTGTACTCATAAAATTCTAATGTAGGATGATTATAAACCCGCTATCCAAAATCAAAGAAGGGTCAATCCAAAGATTCATGAGGTGATCAAAAAGGAAGTCACTAGACTTCTAGACGCCGGAATGATCTACCCTATCTCGGATAGTCCATGGGTTAGCCCCGTGCATTGTGTTCCAAAGAAAGGAGGAATGACGGTTGTTACCAATGAGGATAATGAATTGATTCCTACTAGACTTGTGACCGGTTGGCGTGTTTGTATTGATTATAGGAAACTTAATGATGCCACTAGGAAGGATCATTTTCCATTACCTTTTATGGATCAAATGTTAGAGAGACTAGCGGGGAATGAATTCTATTGCTTTTTGGATGAATTTTCCGGCTATTTCCAAATCCCCATTGACCCTCGTGATCAAGAAAAGACCACATTCACTTGTCCTTATGGAACATTTGCCTATCGTTGCATGCCTTTTGGACTATGCAATGCTCCGGGGACGTTCCAAAGGTGCATGATGGCCATTTTCCATGATATGATCGAGAAAACCATGGAAGTGTTCATGGATGACTTTTCGGTTTTTGGGGAATCTTTCACTTCATGTCTCTCTAACCTTGAAAGAATGTTGCAACGTTGTGAGGAAACGAATCTTGTGCTTAATTATGAAAATGTCACTTCATGTGCAAAGAGGGAATTGTGTTAGGACATAAGATCTCTAAGGCCGGTATTGAGGTTGATAGGGCTAAAATCGACGTGATTGCCAAATTGCCTCCACCCACCACCGTTAAGGGAGTAAGGAGTTTTCTCGGCCATGCCGGCTTCTATCGTCGTTTTATACAAGACTTCTCTAAGATAGCTCGGCCTATGACCCATCTTTTGGAAAAAGAGACTCCTTTCATCTTTTCAGATGAGTGTATTCAAGCCTTTGAGATGCTTAAAAAGAAGTTAACCGAATCTCCAATCTTAGTTGCCCCGGATTGGGATCTACCTTTTGAAATTATGTGTGATGCTAGTGATTATGCGGTAGGTGCGGTTTTGGGGCAACGTAAGCTAAAACACTTCTTGCCTATACACTATGTAAGTAAGACTATGACGGATGCTCAAACAAAGTACACTACAACGGAAAAGGAGTTTCTTGCCGTTGTGTATGCTTTTGAAAAGTTTAGACCATATCTCGTCTTGTCTCAAACCATATTGTATACGGACAACTCGGCTATCAAATATCTTCTTAGTAAACAAGATGCTAAGCCGAGGTTGCTCCGGTGGATTCTCCTCCTTCAAGAATTTAATGTCAAAATTCTAGACAAAAAAGGAGCCGAGAATCTCGCGGCCGATCATTTATCTCGACTTGAGAATCCTCACCAAAGCGATCGAGAGAACAAGGAAATAAATGAAACATTTCCTTTCGAGATGCTTGGTATGATTGCTTTTCGTGGTGATGATAGTACCCCATGGTTTGCGGACATCGCAAATTACCATGCGGGGAAGTTTGTGATCAAGGGTATGTCGTCCCAACAAAAACGAAAGTTTTTCAAGGATATTTCCTACTACTTTTGGGACGACCCCTATTTGTTTCGTGTTTGCGCGGATCAAGTGATTTGTAGGTGCGTGTTTGGCAAAGAAGCTCAAGATATCCTTAGATCTTGTCATGAGGGACCCACCAGGGGACATCATGGTGCTAACGCCACCGCGAAGAAAGTCTTTGATGCCGGCTTCTTTTGGCCTTCCATATATCGTGATGCCCAAGACTTGATCAAGGCTTGTGATGCTTGTCAACGTCAAGGAAAGAACTCACAAAGGGATGAAATGCCTCAAAACATTATCCAAGTTTGTGAAATCTTTGACATGTGGGGGATCGATTTTATAGGGCCGTTTCCATCTTCGAAAGGAAACAAATACATTCTCGTAGCCGTGGACTATTTGTCTAAATGGGTCGAAGCTAAGGCTTTGCCCACGAATGATGCTCGAGTTGTGGTGAAATTTTTGAAACAACTCTTTGCTAGGTTTGGAACTCCGCGAGCTATTATAAGTGATCGTGGGACCCATTTTTGTAATGAACAATTTGAAAAAGTTCTAAAGAAATATGGTGTCACTCATCGAATTTCTACGGCTTATCACCCTCAAACGAGTGGTCAAGTGGAGGTTTCAAACCAAGCTCTTAAAAGGATTTTGGAGCATTCTATTGGAGAAAATCGCACTTCATGGTCGGATAAATTGGACGATACATTGTGGGCTTTCCGTACGGCTCATAAGACACCAATTGGTTGTACACCATTTAGGTTGGTCTACGGAAAAGCATGCCACTTGCCAATTGAACTCGAACATAAGGCGTATTGGGCTCCTAAGCATTGTAACTTTGATTTGAGGACCGCGGGTGATCATCGCATGGTTCAATTGAATGAACTAAGTGAATTAAGGGATCAAGCTTATGAAAATTCTTTGATCTACAAAGAGAAGACTAAGAGGATTCATGACTCTAAGATCAAAAACCGCATTTTCAATGTTGGTGATCAAGTCCTCTTATTCAACTCTAGACTTAAGATTTTCTCGGGCAAGCTTAAATCCCGTTGGTCCGGACCATTCACCATTGCACAAGTTTTCCCTTATGGCACCGTTGATCTAGCTCAAAAAGACGGGCCTAACTTTAAGGTGAATGGTCATCGTGTGAAACACTACTTTGGAGGGGACATACCTGTTAGAAATACGTTTTAACGTATATTAGAAGTATCGGTCACTCCACAATAGTATTAATGTTGTAATAGCTCATAGTTAATGATACTTATTAAGTTAAGTAAGAAACCGACCCATGGGCTTGTCATGGGTCGGCCCAAGCCCAAATAATGGCCTTGGATATAAATACCCCTTTCCACCATGGAAAGGGGTTGGTTGTTGATATTCTATTTTTCTCATTTAATGAAAAACACATAGTTCTCTCTCACTTTCTCTCACTAGTTTCTCTCTCTAGGAATCTTCAACCCACTTCATAGATTCATAGGTTATCAATATTCTACATTTGGTATCAAGAGCTATGGGGTGATTTAAGGTAATGATTTGTGTTGTTATTTAGTTTTTGATTGTATTAGTGTTCTTTAAGAAGATCCATCTTGATTCTTGGAGTTTTTGGTGATTTTGTGATTGGGATTAGTAGATAAGTATTAGTTTTTACTTATTTTAGTAGAAATCACAAAACTTTTTGGGTTATTTGGTAAAAATCTGGGTTTGTTCTTCATTTATTTGATCGACTGACTACTCGAACAAGTTTCTGTTACCCAGTAAAGTTCCGAACCAAAGAGTTCCGGATCAAAAAGTTCTGGATCAAAAAGTACCGGATCAACAAAAGTTCCGGATCAAAAAGTTCCGAACCAAAAGTTCCGGATCAAGAAAGTTCCGGATCAAAGGAAAGTTCCGGATCAAGGGAAAGTTCCGGATCAAGGGAAAGTTCCGGATCAAGGGAAAGTTCCGGATCAAAGGAAAGTTCCGGATCAAAGGAAAGTTCCGGATCAAGGGAAAGTTCCGGATCAAGGGAAAGTTCCGGATCAAAGGAAAGTTCCGGATCAAGGAAAGTTCCGGATCAAATCTTCCGAAACAAAAGTTCCGAATCAAGAAGTTCCGAGCCAAAATCTTCCGAATCAACACTTCCGAATCAACAATAGTTCCGGATCAAGGGATATTTTACTTGTTTTTTCGACGTTTTTTTAGAGGATTTAATCTTGGTTTCTTACAACAAAAACTCAACACAACTCACAAACTTTACTTCACTGCTCGATCAACCGATAATCTTTGTCTCTTTGAAGTGATCAAAATGAATCCGAATTCATTAATGCCTCAGATGACATCACTTACGGACATTTCCGTCATTACGGGAACGGATAATCGCCCTCCAATGCTCATCAAAGAAGTTTTTGAAGCATGGCAAGGCCGTATGATGTCATACATTAAGGGAAAACCGACATATGGGAGGCTTATGGTCAAATCAATTCTAAATGGTCCACTTGATTATGGTACCATCGTGGTTAACAATGTGACTCGACCACGGGAGTTTGAAGAACTTACACCAGCTCAACAACTTGTTGCCGATGCAGACGAAAAGGCTCTTCAAACCATTCTCCAAGCTCTTCCACATGACATCTTTCGAATGGTAAGTAAGTATACGGTTGCAAAGGATTTATGGGAACATCTAAAGGTGTTGCTACAAGGTACGTCTCTTACCAAACAGGAAAGGGAATGTCAGTTGTATGATCTGTTTGATAGATTCACGTACAACCCAGGGGAAAAGCTTCACGACTATTACTTCAGATTCACTACTCTCATGAATGATCTGAATGTATACAATCTCGTGATTGCTCCATTCCAGGTTAACACCAAATTTTTGAATACTTTACCTCAAGCTGAATGGGGTGAGTATATTACCGATGTTAAGTTAACCAGGGATTTACATAAGTGCAATTTGGATCAACTCTATGCTTTTCTTCAGCAGCATGAGAAACACGTGATCATGCACCGTTCGCCTCGAGGTATGTACCCTGATTCTCTAGCTTTGATGGCAAATCAACCAAGCTTGTCACACAACAACACTCCTTATATCTTGGGACACCAAGCCTATCATCCATCACCTTACATGACACCAAGCTTCCCCCAATATTCGATTCTACCGCAACCACCCACCTCACATCAGCAACAATATCGGTTTAATGCACCTTCATCACAATATGCTTCACAACCTCACCCAGCAAGCATTGCACCTTATGCTCAGTCTTCATATTCTTCTTATCAAGAGAATGCAGCATATCCATCAAGCTACTCTGATCACATGAGTATTCCTTCTAGTGCTTATGCAGCTCAACAAGACCAAGCAATGTATTGTGATGATGATGAAGTCCCCATTCCTGAATTCAAACAAGGAACTGACCCAGTTGAAGTGTTAGCCACTATGTCTGCTTATCTCACAAGGACATTAAGCAAAAGAGGATTTAGAGGACCAGCTCCTACTAACAATCAACTGAGGAATTCATCCAATTCTCGCCAACAAGCTACTATTGAGAATGGCAGGGTAATGGTTCAACCTATTCAACCTTATCAGGGGAGACCTACTACATCAACCACCAATGCACGCACGGTCAATCCTGCTCCAATGGTCAACACTCCTCCACGGGCTAATTCCACAGGCAAGTTGAGAATGATTACATGCTACAACTGTAAGGAAGAAGGTCACATGTCCAGGGATTGCAAAAAACCCAAGAGGAG
Source organism: Glebionis coronaria (assembly GCA_025667525.1). NCBI lineage: Eukaryota > Viridiplantae > Streptophyta > Magnoliopsida > Asterales > Asteraceae > Glebionis > Glebionis coronaria. Next base: position 162,658,914 of record CM046877.1, on the reverse strand, counting down.
AAGGGATGGTCAATGGTTTGTAGAGAAGATTTATCTGGTGAACGCTCAGGCACAAGGAAGGGAACTTGATGAAGAGGAGCTTGCATTTCTTGCTGACCCAGGGATTGTTGAACAAGACGTTGTCACTACACAGAATGCAGCATACCAAGCAGATGATCTTGATGCCTACGATTCAGACTGTGATGAACTTCAATCTGTACAGGCAGCTCGTATGGTAACTATCTCTAGCCTAGGGCTAGAAAAAAGATCTGAGGTACTTATTAATACCACTGATAATACCACTGATACTAGTATTCAACCACATCAAGTTGTGCAAGAGCGTGCTGATTCGAATGAGTCTTCGGTGGTGAGTCTTTCAAATGAGGAGACAATCAATGATAGTAATATCAATGTGAGTCCCCAGACTTTGAGTGAATCACAACCGGGAGCCATTTCGCATACGCATACTCCTGCTCAACAAGATTTGGTCATGGTTCCTGCTACATTACTTAGCTAAATGAATGCTGCACTCTTAGAAACCCTAGCTAAGAATAAGAATTTGTCTGATGAGCTTGCCTTATGCAACGAGAAAGTTCAAACTTTGGAATTAGTTCCTTCGTCTAGTGTTCTAACAAATCCCGAATATGATCATTTTCGAAACAAACAAATGGGTCATTTGCAAGAAATTGAAACCTTAAGAGCAGATCTTTCTAACGAACTTAAAGAAAAAGAGTTAGTGGTCACTAATTTTCAAAAACTTCAAACGGATTTTGAATTACTCGAGTCTAAGAAGAATGAAATGGAAATTAATGCGGCTAATAAGATTAGAAGTCTAGATTATTTGCTTTTAAGACAATACGCTGCCTCTCAACTAGTGCACTTATTTGATGCTTCGTTTAGAGAATTTAACTTATCACGTCAAAAAGGCCTTCCCCCTAACCCACGATATGCAAAACAAGATTTTATCCACAGTCCAAGACTTTATAATGCAAACCAATTAATATTGGTCTTAGACCCGATTGTTATTTTCGATGATCGCACAAATAAGGATCTAGTTGATGAGAATCGGTCATACAATTTTGCAAAATATCCCAAGTGTGATTATTTTAAAATGAATCAGGAGCTTGCAAAAACGGATTTTAGAATTCGCTTCCATATGGATAAAGATCTCATCACAGCACCAACCTACATGTTAAATGAAGAAAACCCTAGTACATTTCCTACACTTGTCAAAATGGAAGGATCTAAGGAAATTCCAAAGGATCTTCCACCTGTTAGCACTGTATGGTTAAACTTGCAAGAGATTAATCAATACTTTGCTAGTTTTGACAAGGTCATTTTGGAATGTACGACTTCAAATGGCCTAAACGCCGGAGAATGGGCTTTCGAACACATGAACGAGGTGTTTAAGAATGAGATCAATCCGTTTGTCGAAAGTCTAAAAGGAAGTTTTGCATCTCTTTCGGAAAATCTTGAGTTTGAAATTGCAGAAGTTCAAAAAGTGTTTTATGAAATGGACACCGCTTACGAACTACAATTAATTGAAAAGGAAAAGATTTTATCCGAATATGACCGATTCTTGTCCCAAGTAATTTCGTGTGATGTGCTTACTACTGTGAATGTTAATTATTCGAATGAGCTTACATTCGCTATGATTAAATGTGATGCTGTGCATATATGTGATGATGTGTGTGATCTCTCTGTAAATGTTGCTGATACTGTAAATGAGGTAGATAATCATTCTTGTCACGAATCTAACGCTGAATTTTTAAAGCTTCAAGATTCTTACAATTTACTTTCAAAACGCTTTAATCAACTTGAACAACATTGTATATCTTTAGAATTAAAACAACAAACTCAAAATGAGGATCTTTTGATAACAAATAGTTGTGAAAACAGTGCTGAGACGAGTGACAAGATGATTGCAATAGTTAAGGCATTAGAGGAAGAGATTATGAGATTGAAGAGAGATGTGTCATCAAATGAAACACTAAAATTGGAAATAGAGGCTGCAGAGTCTAAAAACCAGGACTTAGAAATTAGACTTTCGTCTATTCTAGGGGAGATGGATCGTGCAAGACAGGGAATGTCCAAACTTTATGGTTCACTAGAAGAACGCTTCGCTTTTAATGCGGCACAGCAACAATCTTATGTTGAACAATTGAACAAAAAATGTGAGGAAATCTCTGACTTAAATATCCAGCTAATTGACAAAAACATGGTTTTGGCCGAGTTAAAGGAGACACTTATTCTCACCCGACAAGAAGCTGTTAATAACTTAGCTACCAACTCTGCACCGTCCTCTAGTGCTCCAACAACCAAGTCAGTAGTGCTTTATAAGAACCTGCTCCATAAGAAAAACTCGGTTACCTACGATGATTATATGAGGAATGCAATTAAGCATGTAGATCTTGTTAGGGATATTTCAGACGATCTTTATGCCTTAGATCCCTCAAGTAGCTACTATTATTCAGCTCATGAATATATTAAGCGAGTTCAATATTGCTTAGCATATTTGCAATACATAGGTAAACCAGGTTCAGCACTACTCACTAATCGACCCATTGCTGTAACTCCATTCAATAAGACCCCAGGAGCAAAACCATCATTGACACCATCAAGTAAGGCACCTTTAAAATCTGTTGCTAATGTTCCCACTTTGCCTTCTACAGGAGTAAAAGAGTCTACTAAGGCTAAAGGATCGCCACTCAAGAAAGATAAGATCAAGCCCTCCACTAGTAGTACCAACAAGAAGAAAGTAGAAGCTCACACTAGGAATATCAGTTCAGTTTTAAATAAAAAGAATCATGTTAAGACTAAAAGCTCTGCGCCTGTGCAGAAGCCTAAACCATTTGTGAATTCTAATTTGAAATGTTGGAATTGTAATGAATGTATGTTTTCCCAACGTCATGATTTGTGTCTTATTGATCATGTGAATGAAATGAATGCCATTAGGAATGATCTTGAATGGAAGCCAACTGCTAGAACTCGTGCCCAAGTTGGATGGCAATGGCGTCCCACTAGTAGGACCTTTACATTAGATGGAAAAATGTGCCCTTTAACTAGGAATGCATTCATTGAGGTTAGGTCTCAACGTCCTTTAGTTAGGAACACTAGCACTACAGTATGGAAACCGCGCCCTTTAATTAGGTCAGCCCCCACTATAGTGCCTATCAGTGAAGAAATACCTCAGGACTTAAGCCAACTAGAATCTACACCACCAACTAGGAAGAAGGCTAGGAAATCTAAGAAACCTAGAGTTAGCAAATCTAAGATTATTAAATCTGTACCTGCTAATAACAAGGAACATTCAAATTCCGATACCTCTACATTGTCCTCGTCTGGTGATATTTTCAGGTGGTCCAAATCATCCTCTGGTATTTGGACTCCGGTTGTTCAAAGCATATGACCGGAGATCGCTCGATGCTCCGAAATTTCGTCAGCAAGTTTCTTGGAACGGTTAAATTCAGTAATGATCATATTGCAAAGATAATGGGGTATGGTGAATATCAGATTGGAAACATTACGATTTCAAGGGTATACTATGTAGAAGGTCTTGGTCATAATTTATTTTCAGTAGGACAATTTTGTGATTCCAACCTAGAGGTTGCTTTTCGACAACATACTTGTTTCATCCGTAACTTGGAAGGAAAAGATTTGTTGAAGGGGTCTCGTGGTGCAAATCTTTATACTTTGTCTTTACAAGACATGATGGCCGCCTCTCCAGTATGTCTTCTCTCTAAAGCATCTAAGACCAAGTCATGGTTATGGCATCGCAGATTATCTCATCTCAACTTTGATGCTATTAATCATCTGGCTAAAAACGAAGTAGTTCGTGGTCTTCCAAAGCTCAAATTTCACAAGGACCATTTATGTTCTGCGTGTTCAAGGGGGAAAAGTACCAAGAAATCATACAAGCCCAAAGCTGAAGACACCAATCAAGAAAAACTTCATCTTTTGCATATGGATCTTTGTGGACCAATGAGAACCGAAAGTGTGAGCGGTAAGAAATTCATTCTTGTTATTGTGGATGATTTCTCCAGGTTTACATGGGTTAGATTTCTACGTACAAAGGATGAAGCACCGAAGGCTATCATCACTTTTCTGAAATTCATTCAGGTACGTTTAAATACTACTGTCCGCCGTATTCTTACAGATAATGGAACAGAGTTCGTCAACCAGACTCTTCGTGATTATTATGAAGAAGTTGGTATCTCACATGAAACATCCGCTGCATGTACTCCACAACAAAACGGTGTCGTTGAAAGACGGAATCGTACGCTTATGGAAGCTGCTAGGACTATGCTGATTTATGCGAACGCTCCATTGTTCTTGTGGGCAGAAGCTGTATCTACTGCATGTTTCACCCAAAACCGCTCTATCATTCAGAAACACCATGGAAAAACACCTTACGAGCTTCTACATGATCGTAAACCCGATGTTTCATTCTTTCATGTGTTTGGTGCTCTTTGTTATCCAAACATTAATAGTGAGAACTTGGGCAAAATTCAACCGAAAGCCGATATAGGTATTTTCATTGGTTACTCACCCTCCAAGAAAGCATACCGAATTTACAACCGTCGTCTTGGTAAGATAGTAGAAACTATGGACGCAGATTTTGATGAGCTGACAGCGATGGCTTCTGAGCAACGCAGCTCTGAACCCGCGCTTCATGAGATGGGAACCGGTGCTATTAGTTCCGAATTAGTTCCCAATAATCCTACTTCTACATCATTTTTACCACCTACAAGGCCCGAGTGGGATAAACTGTTTCAACCGTTGTTTGATGAATTCTTTGATCCCCCAAATGATGAAGTTCCAGCACCTGTAGTGATAGCTCCAATTCCTGAAGTTGTTTCTCAAGCAAATGAAGCTTTATCTAATGCATCTTCAATTAACATTGAACCGGATGCACCTTTACCAAGTGATTCTCAAACTACACCTGAATCGTCACCCTTACTTGTGCCTAATGATGTTGAAGAGGATTCTATTGGAATATGCATCAGGAAGTAACGTTAGATCCGATATTCGCATCTCCAGCATTTTGGGACTGAAAACTGAAGCCAAGAATGGCTATTATCATGTGACGGAGATTCCTCTAAAAAGGGAGGATGACAGAGAATACAAAATCCAGCAGGGAGATTTTTCTATCATTCGCCTTGAGGATATCGAAGACATGTTGCTTATGATGACCCGAGATCAACTCACCCATATTGCTCGTGAAGACATCATTGCCTTGAATACAGCACTTCGTATGTTCACACGAAGCGTTGTTATCAAGAAACGAGTTGAAGATCTTCAATTGGGAGTTGAAAGCTACCAAAGGAAGATTAACCTCACCCGTCCAATGAATCAAGTTCTACCTCAACATGTCGATAGATGTCCCTATACCGGCATTACTGTTCCGAATTACGGCATTTTCTACTTGAACAGTCGAGGGATAATGAAGTTTATGAGGGTGGGTGAGCTTTATAAGTACAGTGATGGGACTCTCATATACGTCAGAGGAAAGTTGGAGCATCTTAATTCGGGTGGGTCTTTACCAGAGATGACCGAGGATTGGCATCAGGGTTATCGGCAAATGGCGAAGTATGTGATCAAGAAGATTGATCAAAAGCTCCGTGAACGTAGATTGATGAGGAGCTTAGAAATATTCGTTGGTGGTAGACCATATGGAGTGCACCACAAGTTACTGCAACGATCCATCTAATGGGTCGTACATTTCAGGTCCACTTTATATTGGTTTTTAATTGTGAATATGTAAATTTGTGAATATTGTGCTTTTACGGCTTGATGTAGTGTTAAAGTATGATAATTTTTCAAGAATTTCTCACGAGATTCTAAATCTTTCAAAATATATCATACTAAAGCACTACAACTATCCCTTATTAATTTAAGGGGGAGCATTAACATGTTCTATGGCCAAACATCGATTTCATTTTTTACCCAAAGACCGGTTAATCCATTCAATATCCCAAATATTAATGGTTAACATTTTGGATAAGGGGAGAAAATGGGATTAAGGAGACTTAAATGATACTTGGCTAAAAGATGAAAAAGACTTAACGATAATCCAACTTAATATGTGTAAAGCACGTGTTAAGGGGGAGCGTTTTTGATGAACAAAACACCTAAAGTACAAAACTTTTGATTTCAATATCACAAGTACCTTAAGTGATTTTCAAGGATTTCTCATGGTGGCTATACCTTCCCAAAACACGCTTAATTCACGACGAATGTGGTGACAAAAGGGTGGTAGGAATAGGTTTAGTCCAATGATTCATCAGAGCCGATGGAATCTTCCCAAGGACAATTCCCTAGATAGAATTAGAAGTCCTAGGAAAGTTGGAGAAAGATTGTGAACGTAGCTGAATGCCGACCAAGTACTTAAGCTAGCACTGGAACAATCACAACAAGGTGCTAGTTATGACGTATTGGTAAGCATTAAAGGGGTTGAAGAATGAAAAAGAATTGTAAAGATAAAGGGTGTAAAGAAAGAAGCCCTCCTTACAACTTTAGGCAGAAACCAGGTCAATACGTTTGCTATTGATATCATTTTTGTTAATGATTCTCGATATTGAAGAAAGACATCATGGACCCAGTGATGCAATGCACAACCCTTCCCAGCTAACTCAAATATCTCTCAAAAGGTATTTGTTTTAATCACACGGAGATCAACACGTTATCTATTGGTTTATTCACTCCGAATAGACTGATATTGAAAAGGTGGCACTTCTCTCCAGCCATCGATCACTAAATAAAACGCACTATCGAGTCTAGAGCTACGAGATCATCAAAAGTCTCATTAGGACACTTTCCATTTATTCCTTGCTTTCTCACACACTGTGAAAAGTAAGAGATTTTCATGAGTCCTACGCAGTATTCCTGTAATATTGCCAGAACATCCGAGTAATACGCAAGTATTACAATGAAGATGGAAATCCTGCTTGAGCCAACATCAAACAAGCTCATGGTAGGTTACACGTGCGGTTCTTTAAGAACCAATCTTGTGAAAAACTGGAAAGAAACAGTAGTTTAATTCTTAATTGAACTTAAACTCCTTCCAGGCCTCTACGCATTATCATATGATCTTGCCAGAACACTCAGAGTGACACTCTTTAGTGTTCACAGTGACGAGTGGAAATCCTTCTAGTGTTAACATCAAACAAAACTTGGTAGGTAACAAGCAAGATTCAATTTGAATCAAGTTTGTGACAACTGGAAACAATGGTGAATATCTTAATTGAAATTCACTTGTTCCAGGTTTCATGAATTGACGGCTTCAATCATAAGGATTTCTAATCCAAATGATTCACTCTTTATGTTCGCAGTCAGCTTTGGACGGTCGAATAAAGAGAACGGGTTTACCCGCGAAATCCTGTCAGGAAGTTACTTAATTGAAACTATCCGTCACGGGTACGATATCTAATATCGTCCAACGGTCTTCACCGACCGGAGGTAAAATGCTACCGAATTAGAATAAAATGTCAAAGCCATTTTATTCGTGTCGTTGCTGTGTACCTGTTAAAGACGGTGGCGTTGTTGTGTACCTGTTGAAGACGGTGGCGTTGCTGTGTACCAGTTGAAGACGGTGGTGTTGCGGTGTACCTGTAGAAGTCGTTCCCACATGCTTATGTTTTTCTGCATCAAAGTTCAGCAAAATTCAAGAAAGTGCAAAATGAAGTCTTCCGCTGTACCAAACTCTGAAGCTTTCGAGAATTCAACAAAAAGACATAAGTGTGTGGAAAATGGAGTCACGAGGAGGCAAGATTCACAAGAAGGAAAAGATCGCACGTGATTGGTTAAAAGAACAATGCTCTCAAGCCAAAGCCTAAAAGATGAAATAAACATATTCACAACAAAAAGAAAGAAGAAAAGACTACGAGCTGAAGAACGAAGACTTAGTATAGTATGCTAGGTTTAGAACTTTGTAACGTGGAGTGACCTCCCTTAGGGGGAGATTGTTAGAAATACGTTTTAACGTATATTAGAAGTATCGGTCACTCCACAATAGTATTAATGTTGTAATAGCTCGTAGTTAATGATACTTATTAAGTTAAGTAAGAAACTGACCCATGGGCTTGTCATGGGTCGGCCCAAGCCCAAATAATGGCCTTGGATATAAATACCCCTTTCCACCATGGAAAGGGGTTGGTTGTTGATATTCTATTTTTCTCATTTAATGAAAAACACATAGTTCTCTCTCACTTTCTCTCACTAGTTTCTCTCTCTAGGAATCTTCAACCCACTTCATAGATTCATAGGTTATCAATATTCTACAATACCTACGGAGGTTGTCCCAGATCTTCAAACTTTCCCTAAAGACCAATGAATGCGGGGATCGAGTCGAGCTCATGACTCGGTGAACAAAAACGAGGTGCCTTGTGGGGGAGTCCCATACATTCTATCTTCTTTCTATTTTCTAACACCTAATAAGGCTTGATCTTTCAAGCTCGTGCTCGTGATTTGTTGTGTTGTAATCTTAGGTATGACCCTTATTTTTGAAGACTCTCGTGTTCGGTTTTGCCAGTCCACTTGATCTTCCATTCTTTAAATGCCAAAAAGGGGCACACATTCTTTACCCTTGATTTTTATCGACTAACGTTTTATCTTGAGGCATAATTAATAAACGGCTTATAGATGTGCGTGCTCTTACCATGCTAGGATTTTGCATTAGACTCTTCGTGTTTTAGCAAGGGGGTGTTACTCTTGAGCTAAGAAACATTGAGGACAATGTTTGGTTTTAGCATGGGGGAGTCAGTCGATATAATCGCTTGCAATTGCTTTTGCCGTGTCCAAACGTGTTGTTTTCTCATTTTTCAATAAAATTTTAAATTTTTGTGTTATTTTTAAGTTTTAATATATAAAATAAGTGTTTTTGACACGAATGTAGGCTTTCAATAAGAATAGTTTTTGACTCGACTCGGTTTTTAACCTTATATTTTCCTTAACGTATTTGAATTAAGTTTTGCTAGGCTATTATGTAGGGAGCTTTAAAACGCGAAAGTCTTAATTCATACGAGTTAAGAACAAGAACTTTTCGCAAGCTCCTATAATTGATCCTAGAAAGTCGTCTATCAAGGGAACTTTAAAACGCAAATTCTAAAACTTGCAAAAGTATAAGAAGATGCAAGATCCTATAGATGACTTGAAAACCCAAAACTTTGATTTAATAGGCTAAGTATCCACTGATTTCATTTTTGGAATTTTACAATATGGAGAACAAGAGATGATAGAGCCAATTATAAGTTTGGTATTCTTTCGGGAATTTATGTGAGTTAATTATAAGCCTATTCTCCCATCGCTTGTTAATAAATATATTTGCAATAAATATGGTTGAACGATTTGAAAAGTTACTTAGCTTCTAGCACAAGATCGTTTAAAAGTTGCTCGGTATGGATTAGAGTTCATAGCCAAGGCATAACTTATTGAAGCGGGATGCGAAGATTGGCGAGTCCAAAAAGGTCCTAACAAGACATGAGGGCTATGTTTTATTGCTAAAGATCTCAAGTGATGTGAAGAATCATTTATCAAAAATCAATATGAAGGATTGAGACACACGACGAAAAGCAAAATACTCCCCAAAAGTCATGGAGAAGTCTATCCAAAAAGACCAAAACAAGGTATGAGGATAAATGAAGCCAAGCCCAAAAAGGAGGCGGATCGTTGTATATCAAAATCCCAAATAAATATTGGAGAAAAATGAAGAAGTCGTGGTCCAAGTATGAATCTCTCAAAACTTCAAGTGAAGAAATTCCTATATGAAGAGAAGACCATTATTTCAAGAACGTTTCTCAAGGTTTGAAGTATAAAGTCACTGCCAAATATCGGTCCGAGAAAGGTCTCAAATCGCGAAGCAAGTTATGCCAAGATATGAACTTTAAGAGAGCCCGAGAAGCAGTTTTAAAAGATTTTGTCCTTTATCTAACTATTGATTAAATCGTTCACTTTATTTTCGGCCTAATAAATTATCGAAATAAGTCAACAATGCATCCTCGTGATCATTCAAGACAACAATAAAATAAAAGAGATACACCTAGGAATAAGGGACTCTAAGTGAGTAATTAGCCCACATGAGTTCGTGTTAGTCTACCAACTTATAATAACAATGATCTTGTTTTTGCACTTGGCATGGAAAAGTGAGAAGTCGGGGACGATGAATCTATTTGAGTTTTATGATCCTTAAAGTTAATTTTCAAATAATGAAAGCAATACATTGAATAATGGTGTAGTTAATGTTTTATTTTATCATTGCGTGAGGACACGGCAATTGCTTAGCATGGGGGAATTTGATATGAGTGTATTTACTCATATCATTTGTAGCTTAAAACAATGAAATATTGCATAGAATGTATCAAATATGCCTTGTATATGTTTGTAGATTTGTAAATCTATGCTTATGTTTTAGAGAGAGAAAGAGATAGAGAGATGGTGGATTTCACACTTTAGAGAGAGAAAGTTAAAAGGAACTATGTGAAAATAATGAAAAACCACACCACCCTCTCCATCAAAGGAGAGGGTTTATATACCCAAGCCCATGAGATGGGCTTGGGTTTACATTAGGCCGCCGGCCCATACAATCCATGGGCTCGGTTTTGGGCTTTGTTTAATAAATGTAAATAACTAAACTACGAGCTATAACATATACTATTGTTGGAGTGACCGATCCTTTCTAATACGTAAAACGTATTTCCAACAATCTCCCCCTAAGGGAGGTCACTCCAAACAAGGGCGTTACCCGAGTTACAATAATAAAATAAACCTAGCATACTATGCTTGTCTTGAGCTCGTAGTCTTCGTCTTTCTTTTCTTTTTCTTTTCTGGTGAACATGCTGATGTGATCTTTGATATGAATCTTGAGCATTAATCTCTTGCCTTGATCTCGTGCATCCATCACTTGTGATCTTCGCCTCTTTGTGACACCATGTCCCACATACTTATACCTTCGTAATTCTTGAAAGCTTCAGAGTTCGATACAGTGGAAGACTTAACTTTTAGGCTTTCTTGAATTAAATGAGATATTAAGTGCATAAAGTATAAGCATGCGGGGACGACTTCTTCTTGGATTCCGCAACGCCACCGTCTTCAAATGCCGCAACATAAGTAGACACGAACGAAATGGCTTTGAACATTTCATTCTAAATCGGTAGCATTTTACCTCCGGTCGGTGAAGACCGTTGGACGATATTAGATATCGTACCCGTGACGGATAGTTTCAATTAAGTAACTTTCTAACAGGATTTCGCGGGTAAACCCGTTCTCTTTATTCGACCGTCCAAAGCTGACTGCGAACATAAAGAGTGAATCATTTGGATAATAATATCCACATGATTTGAAGCTTCAATTCATGTTCCTGGAACAAGTGAAATTCAACTAAGAATCGCACCATCGTTGCTTTCCAGTTGTCACGAGCTTGATTCGTATAGAATCTTGCAAGTTACCTACCAAGTGCTGTTTGAGGTTAACACTAGAAGGATTTCCACTCATCACTGTGAACACTAAGGTATCACTCTGAGTGTTCTGGCAAGATCACTAAGATATTGCGTAGAGGCCTGGAACGTGTTTAAATTCAGTTAAGAATTAAACAGCTGTTGCTTTCCAGTTATCACAAGTTTGATTCATAAAGAATCGCACAAGTCACCTACCATGAGCTTTTTGATATTCGCTCAAGAAGGATTTCCATCTTCATTGTAAATACTTTCGTATTACTCGGATGTTCAGGCAAGATCATGAAGATTTTGCGTAGGACTCTTAAAATCTTTCTTACTTTTCACAGAGTGTGAAGAAGCAAGGAAATATGAAAGTGTGTCCTAATGAGATATTTGATGATCTCAAATGGCTCTAGACTCGATCGTGCACTTTGGATTTTAGTGATCAGAGGCTGGAGAGGAGTGCCACCTTTTCAATACCAATTTATTCGGAGTGAATAAATCAATAGATAACGTGTTGTCTCCGTGTGATTAAAACAAATACCTTTTGAGAGATATCTGAGTTAGCTGGGATGGGTTGTGCATTGCATCACTGGGTCCATGATGTCTGTCTTCAATATCAAGAATCATTAAAATGATCTCAATAGCATATGCGTTGACCCGGTTTCTGCCTAAGTTGTAAGGAGGGCTTCTTTCTTTACACCCTTTATCTTTACAATTCTTTTTCATTCTTCAACCCCTTCAATGCTTACCAATACGTCATAACTAGCACCTTGTTGTGATTGTTCCAGTGCTAACTTAAGTACTTGGTCGGCATCCAGCTACGTTCACAATCTTTCTCCATCTTTCCTAAGGACTACTATTTCTAGCTATGGAATGTCCTTGGGAAGATTCCTCCGGTTCTGGAAGAATCATAGGACTTAACCTATCCTACCGTCCTTATGTCACCACAATCTTCATCGTCGTGAAATAAATGGGTTTTGGCTAAGTATATGTCACCATGAAAATCCATTTTGATATAGCTAATCCATTTTGCTCCCCCTTAACATATGCCACGATATTCGAAAACATTTCGCACATGTCGGGATGAGCCAGCACATTAAGTCAAACCATTTGTGATAATATCCCATATTTAATCACATTTTCTCCCCCATATTAAAATTATTAACCCAATCGATGTTTTTAATATCAATTGATTTAATGAAGTTTTAACAAAGGTTTTGGGAAGAAAAATGCGAGTCCGTTTCATCTTCATGATACCAAATGTATGAGATATGATATCGATTTGTAGCATGATCACATATTCACCATATTAGAAAAGAATTGACAAGGTTGGACCTGATAGATGAGAACATCATATGATAAGATCAAATGGTTCTTGTCAGCATATGTTGGTCGCCTCGTCACGACTGAAGTCATCTCTTGACACCACATGTACGATTGGTATTGTTGTGTTGACACCAACTTGTGAACTTGGCACGTTCGGCATCAAAGATTCTGAATGCTTGACAATTGCTCCCCCTCAATTATTGACCCGTGTTCTATCGAAAGAGCTGTAGTCGTTGGTTGAGTAGTCGCATCGTCGAGTATGTAGATACCGATTGTAGATTGCTATGGTTGTAGAGATGATAGCTTTATAAAAACAAGACTTCTCTTGTTTTAACAAAAAAATGCACTGAATCGTACATAGATTTGTGTTAGACCAAGTTATAAAGTAAACTTGATCCCTTACAAGGTTTTAAAGTAAACCTTGCCCGAGAAAATTAATTCCCGTTGTGAGCCAAAGCTTTCATAAGAAATACTTGACTTTAATATGAAAACCGGGTTGCAGTCTGAAATAACTACAAGCCATTTAGGCATGTTTTATGAAATATTTACAACTTTTGTACGAACTCTATTTATGGCGCCGTGTCGATATTAATCAACATTTCTAAGGCCGTAAATATTATCGTACCAAAAGACATGCCTTTGAAAAATAAAGTAAATTTTTTTTTTTTTGATTTTTCTGAATTTTTCAATTTTTATGGTTTTTATATGGTTTTATATTTTTGTATTTTGCTTTTGAGGATAAAAATATAAACAATATATACAGATGATCACCAAGGATACGGAGAATAGTTTTACCACCACTATTCTTTCGCTTCATCTGCTAGTTCCTTAAGAGTCTCAGGCGAGAAGGTTCTCATTCCTAGCTTGTCGGCCAAAAATTCAATTCGAGCGCGATCTAAAGCCTTCGTGAAGATATCCGCCAATTGATACTCAGATCGGACAAAGTAAAGCTCGATTACTCCATTTTCCACTTGCTCCTTGATGAAGTGGTAGCGAATGTCAATATGCTTCGACCGGGAGAATTGAACGTTGTTGCAGCATAAGGCAATTGCACTCTTGTTGTCGCAGTACATCGGAATCTTGTTGAAACCTAGACCATAGTCGGTTAATTGCGATCTCATCCAAAGAATTTGAGCACAGCAACCGGACATAGCTATGTATTCTGCTTCCGTACTTGAAATTGCAGCGCTTTTCTGCCTTTTCGATGCCCAACTGATTAGTCGATATCCTAGTAGTTGCAAAGTTCCACTCGTGCTACGCCTTGTATCTTGACAACCCGCGTGATCCGTATCTGCATATGCCATTAGTGCAATAGAAGAGTCCTTCGAATACCAAAGTCCCCGATTAATGGTTCCTTTAAGATATCGAAAGATCCTTTTAACAGTAGCTAAGTGTAACTCAGTAGGCCTAGTTTGATACCTGGCACACATACATATAGCAAACTGAAGATCAGGTCGACTGGCTGTGATATACAGAAGAGTACCAATCATTCCACGATAAAGTGTCGGATCAACGGCAACTCCATGTGGATCGGCATCAAGCTTAGATTTCTCCACCATTGGAGTGTCCACGGGGTCGCAAGATTCCATCTTATATTTCTTAAGCGATTCAAGGGCATATTTGGATTGATTAATAAAGATGCCTCTGGGACTCTGAGATATCTGAAGACCTAAGAAGAATGATACCTTGCCCATCATTGACATCTTAAACTTGGAAGACATGAGTGTCCCAAACTCATCCGATAAGGTTTGGGTCGAGGCTGCAAATATAATATCATCAACATATATTTGTACCATAATCATATCTTTACCTCGTTTCTGAATGAACAGCGTGGGATCCACCTTGCCTTTTGGGAAGCCTTGAGTAATGAGGAATTGTGACAATAGATCATACCATGCGCGTGGAGCTTGCTTCAACCCATAGAGAGCCTTCTTAAGCTTGTACACATGATTAGGGATATTTAGGATTTACAAAACCATCCGGCTGTTGAACATAGACCTCTTCCTTGATTTCACCATTAAGAAATGCTGTCTTCACATTCATCTGATAGACGATCATATTCATATGGGCTGCATAAGCGAGGAATAGTCTAATGGCTTCCAAACGGGCAACAGGTGCAAAGGATTCCATAAAGTCGACGCCCAATAATTGCTTGTATCCACGAGCTACTAGTCGAGCTTTGTTCTTCAATATTCCGCCTAACTCATCGAGTTTCACCTTGTAAACCCATTTCAAGGTGAGTAACTGCACTTGATCCGGGCATGGGACAAGTTCCCAAACATCAAGACGTATAAACTCATTAAGTTCTTCTTGCATAGCTTCTATCCAACAGGATTGAGTAAAAGCTTGTTGCCATGTCTTAGGTTCAACTTCAGTGAGAAAAGCATCAAAGTGACAAAACATTGCACTTTCTTGTAACTGACTTCGTGTGGATACCGGACGATTAGGGTCACCAATAATAGAATCTATAGGATGATCCTTTGTCCACTTGCTGTCATGTTCACGAATTCGTGGATTGGAGTAAACGGTAGAAGGAGCTTCCTTTGTGGTGGACGACCCAACTTGATTAGGGTCGGGAATAGGTACACCAAAGAATGGAAGTTCACGCATTTGAGCGAATTCCAAATCGTGATCATCATCATCCTCTTCATCATCAATAGGCATGACGTGGGTAGTTGTTACATGTGTTGGTTGAGAATTACTTGTGGATGGTATATCTTGACCAATTGTAGGTGTAGATGTATCTGATTGTGCTTCGGTTGCTGGAGTGACAACTTCGGTTACCGGAGCTATTACCTCAGGTTCTGGAGCAACAATAGTTGGAGGAGTTAAGAATTCATCAAAGAACGGTTGAAACAACGTATCCCATTCATTCCTAGTAGGTGGTATAAATGATGAAGTAGGGTTGTTTGGGACAAGGCCAGAACTAATATTACTGGGTCCCATTTCATGAAGTGCGGGTTCAGAGCTGCTTTGCTCAGAAGCCATTGCTGTCAGCTCATCAAAATCAACATTCATAGTTTCAAGGATTTTGCGAGAGTTACGGTTGTAGATTCGGAATGCCTTCTTTGCGGGTGCGTAACCAATGAAAATACCAATATCAGCCTTTGGTTGAAGTTTTCCCAAATTGTCACCATCATTATTTGGATAGCACAAAGAACCAAATACATGAAGATATGATAAATCTGGTACTTTTCCATGGAGAAGCTCATAAGGTGTTTTACCATGGCGTTTAGGAATTAGTGACCGGTTTTGGGTGTACACTGCTGTAGATACTGCTTCTGCCCATAAAAACAATGGAGCCTTTGCGTAAATTAACATCGTTCGAGCAGCTTCAATAAGTGTGCGATTTCGCCTTTCAACGACACCGTTTTGTTGTGGAGTGCGTGCAACGGATGTTTCATGAGATATTCCAACTTCTTCATAATAATCACGCAAAATTTGATTCACAAATTCGGTTCCATTATCTGTACGAATGCGTCGGACAGTAGTGTTGAGACGCACTTGAATCATCTTGAGAAATCTGATGATGAATTTAGGTGCCTCATTTTTTGCTTTAAGAAATTTCACCCATGTAAACTGAGAGTAATCATCGACAATGACGAGGATGTACTTTTTGCCACCAAGACTTTCAATACGAATTGGCCCACAAAGATCCATATGCAACAGATAAAGTTTCTCTTGGTTGGTGTCTTCCGTCTTGGGTTTGTAAGATTTCTTAGTGCTTTTCCCCATTGTACACGCAGAACACAAATGATCCTTGTGAAATGATAGTTTAGGAAGACCACGAACAAGTTCGTTTTTCGCCAAGTGATTAATAGCGTCAAAGTTAAGATGAGATAACCGTCGATGCCATAACCATGACTTAGTCTTCGATGCTTTGGAGAGAAGACATACGGGAGAAGCGGCCATCATGTCTTGTAGAGACAAAGTATACAAATTATTCCCTCGAGTACCTTTCAATAAATCAACCCCTTCCAAATTACGAATGAAGCAGGCATGCTCTCGAAAAGCAACTTCTAGGTTTGCATCAGAAAATTGTCCCACAGAAAATAAGTTGTGACCGAGACCTTCCACGTAATACACTCTTGAAATTATAACATTCCCAATATGATATTCACCATAACCCATTATCTTTGCAATATGATCATTTCCAAATCGAACCGTACCAAGAAACTTGCTGACGAAATTTCTGAGCTGAGAGCGATCTCCGGTCATATGCTTGGAGCAACCAGAGTCCAAATACCAGAGAACAATTTGGACCACCTGTTTTCAACAACAACATTATACAATGCATTGGAAACTATTGGTTCCGGAGTGTTAGCAGATACAGATATAGAATTATCAGAATTGCTAACATTTTTGAGACCCTTAGATTTCCTGCGTTTTCTAATATGAGTTTTAGCACTAACAGGTTTTACTGTTCCAATTTTCTCAGGTTTTGGATTATTCGCGGGCACTACAGTGGGAGCAGACCTATTTAAAAGGCACTTGGTTCCTACGGTAGTGTCGGGTGTTCCTAGTTAAAGGACACGCTTGTGTTTTGGTAGCCTTGGTACTCCTAGTTAAAGGGCACGCTTTCTTCACTTCAGTGGGAGTGATCCTAGTTAAAGGGCACGTATTTCCTACTATAGTGAAAGTTCTACCAGTGGGGCGCCACATCCAACCAACTTGGGTTAACACTTTCCCAGTCGGTTTCCATTCTAATCCATTTTTCCGGGCATACATCTCATTCACATGGTCAATAAGGCAAGAGTCATGACGACTAGAAAACATACATTCATTGCAATTCCAACATTTCAAATTAGAATTCACAGTAGGCTTAGAACGCTGCACAACCGCAGAGCCTTTAGGTTTAGCTACATGATTCTTTTTATTCAAAACAGAAATAACATTCCTAGGATGGGCTTCTACTTTCTTCTTCACTTGACTACTAGATGGGGGCAAGATCCTATCATTCTTCTTGTTTCTCTTAAGCTTAGATCTTTGAGCCTTAGTAGTGGTGCTTACTCCTGTAGAAGGCAACACGGGAATATTAGAAGCTGGTTTGGATTCCGCCTTATCTTTAGTGACCAAAGTTTGATATGGTTTAGTCCTAGGGCCCTTGTTAAGTGGTGTGACGGCTATAAGGGTTCTTTTGATTGCACTAGAGGACGATGCTGAGATAGTGGCTGCGTTATCCACAACATTCTTACCTTTTAGAGTACGAAGTGTTTCCTTTAACTCAGCCAAGACCAGATTCTTATCACAAATTTGTTCTCTCAAATCAGATATTTCCACCGACTTTCGATTCAATTGTTCAATCAATGATTGATTCTGTGCAGTGGTATTAGCTCATGCGGGCTTTACTGAATCGAAGAGTCGTGTATTTTTCTGTTTTAAGTTATCAACTTTGGACAAAATCTTGGAAACTCGATTATCTAAATCAAGTGTAAAATTCTCAGCGGCCTCAAGTACGTTCACACAGTTAAGCTCCTTAGATTTCTCTATTTCTATCGGCAAAGAGTTAGCAACTTTGTCACTTGGCTGACGCTGTTTTGATTGTAAATTCAATCGAAAATTCTTTTCAAAGTTTGCATCATCGATATTAACACCTTCGAATGACATTTCAAAAATTTCTTGAATAAATTGTTGCTTGCATTCAAGCGAAATACAATGTGTTTGAATCTCATCAAAACGTTTTGAAAGCGAAGAATATGAATCTTGAAGCTTTAAAAATTCAGCGTCAGATTCGTGACAAGTACTATCTACCACATTATCCACAGATTCAACATTATGCACAATAGAATCATTATCAACACTTGTATTCACAAAGACAGAAACTATATCATGAGACATCACTTGATTCAGAAGCAGATCATTATGGCGTGAAACCCGTTCTATTTCAAGTAAACTATTTTCATAAGCATCTTCCATTTCATTGAAAACACGTCTAACTTCTTCTATTTCCAAAAACAAATCTTGATCAATATTACGAAGACAAGCTTTAACATTGTTTAAAAATGGAACAATTTCATCTCGAAATGCAGCTCTAGTGTGCTCAAAGTTCCATTCACCTTCCGTTATGGCCGTGGCCGTCGTACGTTCCAAAATGACCTTGTCAAAATCGGCTAAGTGTTGGTGAACCGTATTTAAGTTAACGGACACCTTACTTACCGGTGGAATTAACTTCGTTAAATCCTTTTTGACGAGTGTAGGAGACGTACTAGGAAGGTTTTCACTTGACAAACTTTGGGGCACAAGAACTGTTAATTCTGCTAATTCCTTTTGTAAGCGAATGCGTGTCTTTTTCGAAAATTGATCTTTGTTATGTTGATCATAATCAATTGTATGGAATTTTGAAAGCATTTTAGAATGAGTTTCATCCCCAAGTGATTGTGTCTCCTCAGTACTACGAACAAAAGGTGCTTCTTTCGAGTTTCCAATTATGGTCATGTCATAAAGACCGGGAGTATATTCCTGAGCTTGTTTTGCATAACCGGGATTAGGTGGTAAATCTTGAAGACGCTTAAGTTCGAATTCTTTAAATGATTTAGTTAAAAGATGAACCTTTTCTGTGGAAGCGTATTGTTTTAAAAGCTGTTGTTCTTTGAATTTAAGAAGTTTGGTAGCATTAATTTCCGATTCAACCTTTTTAGATTCGAGAATTTCGAAATCCATTTTAAGTTTCTGAAAATCATTGACAACCGACTCTTTTTCTTTTAATTCATTGGAAAGATTAGCTTTTAATGATTCTATTTCTTTCAAGTGTTCAATCTTTTCAAAACGAAATTGGTCAAATTCAGAACATGTTATTTTCTCTTCTTGAGGGACCATTTCAAAAGTTTTGATCTTTTCTTTATGCAACACAAGCTCAGCAGTTAGGGTGGAGTTCGTATCTACGGATTGTCTGAGGGCCATATGCATTTGATCAATAATATGTTTAGGCACCATGACCAAATCATGTTGAGCATAAGATTCCATACCCGTCGTAGCATTTGGTTGAGGTTCACTCAAATGTGTTGGGTTGGGTACCACATCATTTGAGTTACTAGTCCCTGAATGCTGTTCGAGGTTGTCATTTTCATGCCCAACTTGATGTTGGTTATCATCAATATCATTAGATGTGGTTGGTACCTCACTAATGACATCAGAACCGTAGTGAGAGAGATTAGCAACGAGAGCAGCTTGGGCAGAGTGAATGTCATCACAATCAGAATCATATGCGTCAAGGTCATCTGCTTGATAAGCTGCATTAGAAGTGGAAACAACTGCAATGCCTTCAGTATCTGCTGCCCCTGGGTCTGCAAGAAATGCTAACTCCTCTGAATCCAAAATCTTCCCCTTAGACTGAGCATCAACCAAATACATCTTCTCACGAAACCATGCATCATCTCTTCTCCTTTTCGGCTGAGTGCATTCCCTAGCCATGTGACCTTGTCCTCGGCAATTGTAGCAAGTCACAACCTTCTTAGGACCAATAGGACTCCCATTTCCACTAGCTTGAGAATTCACAACTTGATTGTTCCCAGTCCTTGTAGGAGGTCCATATGAATTTTGCCTTCCCTGAATAGGTTGCACCGTCACTTGACCATCTTGAACAGTGGCTTGTTGTCGAGGATTTGATTAGGTGCGGAGCTGATTGTTTGTTGGTGGAAATCCTCTAGTTGCAACAAGTTTTGACAAGTAGGCGGTGAGATGGTTTAGAACATCAGCTGGCGTATCATTTGGAGTAAAGACCGGTGCTTGGATTGGTGGAAGTTCATTAGTGTAGAAGGCTTGTGTTGGTTGTGCTTCAATAGGAAAATATCCTTGCTGAGGAGTATAGCCCAATGGAGAAGTGTTGGCTTGTGATGGTGATGTTTGATATGGTGGTTGCTGTTGAAAAGATTGTTGATGAACACTTTGTTGATATTCTTGTTGTGGCATCATTGGTGGTTGATAAGATGGTTGCTGTGGTTGCTGATAGATGTGTGGTGATGGTTGCTGCAAGTATGATGGTTGTTGATAAGTATAAGCCATGTTTTGTTGAGAAGCATACATTGCAAGTGGATCATGAACTTGAGGTGTAGACAACCGAGCCTCGATCACATGGCATTTTTGTTGTTGAAGAAAAGCTTGCAGTTGATCCACATTGGTGTTATGCAAATCCTTAGCCAATTTAACATCCGTCACGTATTTTTTCCATTCTGGAGGAAGAGTGTTCAAATACTTGGTGTTCAATTGAAAGGTAGGAATTGCCATGCCATAGATATTAAGCTCATTCAACAATAGGGTAAATCTCAGATAGTAGTCATTGAGAGTCTCCCCTGGCACATAGGCAAACTTATCAAAAGTATCATAAAGCTTACACTCTCGTTCTTGTTTAGTTAACGAGGTACCTTGCATTAGAACCCGAATTCTATCCCATAACTCTTTGGCAACTTTATGTTTGCTGACGAGTTTGTAGAAATCTGGAGGAAGGGCTTGGAGAATGATGTTTGTAATATACTTATCACATTTATCTTGAATCTTCATATCTCCAGTCAACTCACCCGTTGTGCGAGGACGAGTGGTCGTACCTTCCGTCACAATACCATAATCTAATGGTCCATTGAGCACCGATGCCCAAATTAGATGTCCATTCTCCTTGTTCAACATATAAAGTTCCATTCGGGAAGCCCATTCCTCATACATAGTCTTCACCAACATTGGTGGACGATTATCCGTACCCGAGAGGATGGACTTATCCGTAAGAGATGTGTACTTCATTTCAATAAGTTAAGATTTACAAAGTTGATCGAACAATGAAATAAGGTTAAGTGCTTTTGTGTTGTAGTCAAGAAACAATGTTAAAATCCCTTAAAATATGTTCTCGATAAACCAAAAATTCCAATTCAAAATTACACACGATCGGAATGCCAGATAGGAATGTCAGATCATAATACCAGATCGGAATATAGCCCTGTCGAAATGTTGTTGGTATCGAAATGCCTAGATCGCAATGCAAAGCTGTCAAAATAATTCAGATCGCAGAGTCCTATCGGAATGTTAAGATCGCAAAGCCCTATCGGAATGTTCAGATCGCAAAGTACGATCGGAATGATTCAGATCGCAAAGTGGCTGACAAAATTTAAGCAGAGTAACGACTTAACAAACCTTCCTTATACCCGTCGGAATCTTAGATCGCAAAGTACGATCGGAATGCCAGATCGGAATAAGTAATAAAAATCCAACGATCGCAATGTAGAACCAAACCCTTTCCGATGGTAAGGTTATTGCGATGGAAGCCCAAGTACAATTTGTACTTTCCGATGGATGTTTCTGCAAGAATTTCAGAATGAAGAACACAACCTTTTTTGCACTTTTGATCCAAGAAAGATGATGTTTTAACGAAAACCAAGATACCAAGAACAGTTTAGCACGAATCCCTATGTTACACTACTTTAAACTTCGATCCAACACAAAAAAATTTGAAGATTCGGCTAAAAACAAACCAACAATCTACGAAATGTTTAGAACACAAAAACAAACCTATATTTCATCCCAAGCTCTGATACCATTTGTAGATTTGTAAATCTATGCTTATGTTTTAGAGAGAGAAAGAGATAGAGAGATGGTGTATTTCACACTTTAGAGAGAGAAAGTTAAAAGGAACTATGTGAAAATAATGAAAAACCACACCACCCTCTCCATCAAAGGAGAGGGTTTATATACCCAAGCCCATGAGATGGGCTTAGGTTTACATTAGGCCGCCGGCCCATACAATCCATGACCTCGGTTTTGGGCTTTGTTTAATAAATGTAAATAACTAAACTACGAGCTATAACATATACTATTGTTGGAGTGACCGATCCTTTCTAATACGTAAAACGTATTTCCAACAATGCTTGTTTCTTGTTTGAATGTGTGTAGGTACCAAGTTCGCAAAAACTGGAAAATATCGACACGAGTTTGATGATAAAGATTGAAGAAGCCAAAATCGAGCTCGACTTTAGAGGATTTAATCATTTGTCAAGTTTACGGCCAAGTGGGTCCCACAATTGGGTAAATGGGCTCAAAAGCCCATTTAAGCTTCAAGTTAATATAACTTGTTGTTTGGAAATCCATTTGAGGCCCAAAAGTGGAAACTATTATACGGATGGAATTTGAAAACATGCCCAAGCCCAATGTATAAGGGATCGAATAGAAGATTGTAATGGGCCTTAGGGTTTCCAGTAAAACATTTAAATAAAACTCATTACCCATTTACTGCCATTATTTCACCCACACAACTTTTCACACCAAATACCGTTCCACTTTCACATATTAAATGTTATTTCGATAGTTTCTATGTTATCCCATCTCCACTCTTTCTTATCCAACAATAAAAACCAGTAACGAAATGTTACTGTGCAAAAAACCCTAGCCAGTAATTACCCAATATTAATTGGGGATTTTTACCTACACGATTAATTCATACCAAGGGGAATAAAAGCCCCATGTTTAAGGAAGAGAAAGGCTGGAAGAGTTTAGCTACGTGGCTGATTTTAATTGGAAGCAACACCTCATCTAGCCAATCAACCAATCACAGGCCTTAAAAGAAACACAACTAGCACACGGATGCCACGTTGGTAATCCGTGTGCTAGATTGTGTATTATCCACCATCCGATTCAACAAGATAGAGAAGAATTAAGATCAAGGGCTGAGGATCAAAAGGTATATTCCCAAGAATATCCGAATATTCGTCACCAACAAGCCCTTGGGGAGGCTATAAAAACCCCCAAATAATCTTGTATTGATCATCCTTTCTTTACTTTTAATGTTATTCTGTTAAAATAGTTGTAGGATTTATTCTTGTATCTTTAATTAAATCTTGTAATTTCTTTGAAATTTAATAAAAGAACAGTTTATTGCTTTACAACCGTGTCTCATTTTAATTTCTTTTATTGCTTTAAGTTGATATATGAATTAACCCTATTTACTGTTTCATATGAATGACGTATAAGATGTTAAGAATTAGCTAGTTAATAGCTTAATTTTTAATATTGAAAGTGAAAAGGATTTTAGTAGTTTTTCCCTACTGGAAAAAAATAAAAAAAAAATAAAAATGTTATGGTTCGATTGTCATCGGATGATGCTACTTGGTGGTGCGATTGGTGATTGATGGTGAATGGTGGTTTCACTCTCGGTTCATAGGTTGCTCAACGCAATCCTACGTCTCAAAGGTTTCGTCAAAAGGTACTTATACTTTTAATTTTCATGTTATTTAAATAAATCGAGTTTTAATGAATGCTTGCTTAGAATATTTAAGATTTTGGATGATCTGGTAGAGTAGTTTGGTTTTACTGAGTTGAGAACATATTGTTTTATGAATTTGTTATAATCATGTCATATCATTTGAATATTTTCAGTTTGTTTGTTTTTAAGATAAGTTGTTTAAATTTTATCTCGACTGTTCAATATGATAAGCTTAGATTTGTATTGTTTAGGTTTGCCTGATGGTCTGTTTGGTTAAACTGAATTGTCTGCTAATCTGTCTGCTAATCTGTTTGAATTGATTAATCTGTTGCGTTTGATAATTGTTTAGATTTTAGTTAAAGCTGCTAGTAGTTTAGGAGTATTTTCTTACACTACATGATTAAAAGGATGTTTGTTCTGAAATGTTTTAATGGCAATCTGGATAAATAGCTAAGGTTATACTGTTGATTGCTTCTAAATCTTTGGTTAATTTAGATAGTAACTGAATGAATGTTTTAGACTGGTGTTGAATTGAGTTTTGTTTTTTTATGCTATTTGCTTGTTTTGGATACTACACAAATTGAACTTTGATTTCAGTTTTATTCAGGTAATTTTTAGCTTGTTTGTCTGCTTAATGAGTTGCTGATATATTGATTGTCTGCATAATTTTTATATGATCAGTTAATTGGAGCTTTTCGAGTTCTTTTAATTGTTCAACTTTTAGCTTATCAGTTCCATTGACTGATAAGTTTAAAAGCTGAGTCCTTTCAGCTTAAGCACAATAATCTGTACCAAAAGTCTCTCCTGAGATGTTTCTTCCATAACTGTCAAAAAGAAAAAAAAATCCAAAAAAGATGTCCATGTCTGGACTCGAACTCGAGACCCCCAGGTTCAAGGCCATGCGTGATAACCATCTGGGCTGAATGCCTATTTGATTTTTTTCTCTGTTAGTTAATTAATATAGATTAGTTGGTCTTGGCAGTTTCATTTTAGTATAGTTTTATTTACTTAAAATTCGATTTTAATAAACTTTTTAGAATGATTTTTGGTTTCTTTTATTAAAAGTATAATTTAGTTAAAGGAAAATAATAAATAAAATAAAATAAAATAAGAAATGTTTTTGTTAAATTTAGATTATTTAATTAG
Organism: Glebionis coronaria; assembly: GCA_025667525.1. Taxonomy (NCBI): domain Eukaryota; kingdom Viridiplantae; phylum Streptophyta; class Magnoliopsida; order Asterales; family Asteraceae; genus Glebionis; species Glebionis coronaria. Next base: position 162,633,852 of record CM046877.1, on the reverse strand, counting down.
TTTATTTTCTATTATTTAGAATTTTTATAAAAGTAAATTTTAATAAAGTAGTTTTTTAAAGTAGATTTGTTTTTAAGTAATTTGTAATAAAGTAAATTGTTTTAATAAGTTTTATTAGATTTTTAAAATAGATTAAAAGTTATTTCAATTAAATAGATTTACTTTTATAGATTTTTAATTAGATTAATTTTTAAATAGTGTGTTAATTTTTAAATAGTAATTGTTTAGATTTTAAATATAGCGGGGTTTACGATTCATGCACCATAGGATAATATTAAATAGTTTAAAATTTGTAGATTTTAACTGTAGTTTAAAAACCGAAAACCAATTCAAATCGATTGTCCAAATCAAAGCAAAACATCTCAAATTCATAAGATCTTCGTGTACAACGAACTCGACTCGCTCACGTGTTTAATTGAATTCGTCATCGGTATTATTAGTCTATTACTTTTTCCTAAAGGTAATTTTCTAATTTACCCTATAACGTAATATCAAATAAATCACTATACACATCTCCACACATCATGGCAATAATGTCAACATCTCCAATTACTGACCCGATGAAGGACAGCTTGCTTGTAATGTCAAGAAGTCTGCTTCTCACACTACTTAGCTTCTCATTAGGTTGAGACTTAAAAACAGCATACTCATGTAAGAGTTGCTTCCTTTTCTCTTCCACAGTATCAGCATTACCACCATATGCAACTTCAAGGGCTGCCCAAAGGTCTTTTGCAGACTCATAACCTCTGTATTTGTGCTGATTTTCTCGTCCCAAAGAGAGTTTCAGAATGCTTAGGGTTTTCATATCAACCCTTTTCTTTGCTATGTCATCAGCAGACACAGCTCTACCATCTTCAAGTTTTTCTTTCTTATCTGCTTCAGAGCATCCTTGAACAGCTGATCTTGTAGCAACGACATCTGCAATCTTTTGAGCTTTATTGAATGTGTTTCCATATTCAATAATCTCCCAGAGAGTGTAGTCATGGATTTGCATATATTGCTCAAAGTTGAACTTCCGCAGCTCAAAATTGTCTGGATCTAGCATGGGAATCTTGATGTTGTGGTTTGAGGAGGAGGAGGTTACTTCTAGAGTAGACATGATGTTTTTAGGGTTTTGTGAAAATTAGGGTTTTGGTGATTTAGGGTTCTTGTGTTCTTTTAGATCAAAGTTTCTCAACAAGCTCCGATACCACTTATTGATCCCAAACTTAGATCGATTTAGCTTGTGTAAACGAGACTAGATCAAGTTATACATGTAGAGAAACTTTGTTGTGTATAAAACAATTCAAGTATTATGTGGAATTAATACTTAAACAAGAACACACAAACAGTTGTAAAACAAACTTTCACTTGATTGATAATAAGGAACTTGCTTACAATGAAAGTGTTTAACGTATGAAAAACTTATATATGAAACATAACCTAAAGGTCTTCTTTTATAGACATAAGAAGCCTTGTACAAGAGTCTACGTATCAACTATTCTAGGTAAAGATAATTATACAAAATACAATGTTGATCCTATCTTTACTAGAAACAAACTAGAAACATAATACGCGTAGACCATATCTTTCTATCAGTGCTTGTTCTTCGACCTATCAACGCTTGACTTCTTCCTGTCAACGCTTGATCTGTCAGGGTTTGTTTTCTTCTTATCAACGCTTGTTTTCTTCTTGTCAGCGTTCAAGTGGACTGGCTACATTTTATTCCCAACAACCGCCTATAAATCAGTTCGTTAGACAACCAACTGCATTTAGATCCGAGCGACCACAATCCTCGAGACCACGGTTTGCCTCCCAAGTTGATATGGCTCATATTTCTAGAAGATTCACTCCACCAACTAGGGCCAATGTGACTAAAACAACTTTTGCAAGACCTAATCACATGATTGCATCTAGTCTCCCTAGACATAGTCCAAATAACACGTCTCAAGCTAGTTCAAATGACGTTCGCCATAACTTTGGTCTAAGGGAAGCTATTCAAAAGACACAAGTAAGAGATAGGAATTTTAAACCTAGTCAGATGCCTTCTAGATTACCCAACACTGCTAACCGTAGCATGTCATATCCTAGGAGAATCAATCAATCATCTAGGAATTCTAGATCTTACTCGGACATTAAATATGCTACTTGTAAAACAAGTAGGAAATGTGTCTTTAAAGACAATCATGATTCTTGTGTCAAGAAATTACTTAATGAGGTGAACTCCCGTGCTAGACTTAAATCCCAGTGGTTAGCTAAAATCAAACCCACTGGTAAAATATGGCGCCCCACTGGTAGAACTTTCACTCTTGTAGGAAACGAGTGCCCTTTAACTAGGATAGTCTCCGATTCTACTAAGAGTACTAGGGAGGAAATTCAAAAGGATGATACATCACTTAAGCATGAACTTAAGGTTTTCTATAAAATGAAAAGTTTGCCAACTAAGACAAGTGAATCATCTCCTCAGGTCACCTCTAGCACAAGAAAAGAAAACTGTGAATCCCCGCATAGTTCTAAGATAGATATCGCTAACCCACATAAAAACATACAAACTCCTAATGAGAATGCAGTTACCAAAGTTCACGTTCAACAAGAACACAATGGTCCGATCTTTATATATCATTCAACTAAGGACACTCTCAGAGTTTGGTTACTGAAGAAGCTGATATCAGACAAACAAGTATCTCAGGGGATTCGCAGTTAAACATTGTGCACAAAGGCTTATAGACAAATCACAGTCTGTGACCCGTTCATCAAAGAAAGGAAAGTTTATCGCCAATGATAAACTTATCCTCACAAACGAGAAATTAATTTTTCTTGGACACGAGCTAAAATTAAAACTATTCAAAGGTTTTAAGCTCGTGTACATGGCTCACATTCAAATCATAGTCTGTGACCCGAACTTCAGAGAAAGGGAAGTTTATCTCGTCAACGATAACTTACCCTCAAAACGAGAAATTAAGTTTTCTCGGACACGAGCTTACACTAAAACCCTTCAAAGGTTTTAAGCTCGTGTACATGGCTCATCGTTAAATGACAGACGATGACCCGATCTTCAAATAAAGGAAAGTTTATCGCCGATGATAAACTTATCCTCATTAACGAGAAATTAAATTTTCTCCGACACGGGCTTACATTAAAATTATTCAACGGTTTTAAGCTCGTGTAAAATGGCTCATTGTTAAATGTCAGACAATGACCCTTTCTTCAAATAAAGGAAAGTTTATCGCCGATGATAAACTTATCCTCACAACGAGAAATTAATTTTTCACGGGCATGAGCTTATATTAAAAACATTCGAATTTTTTAAGCTCATGCACAACGGCTTGCAGTCACATGTCAGATTGTAACCCGCGCTTCTAAGAAAGGAAAGTTTATCACCGATGATAAACTTATCCTCATTAACGAGAAATTAATTTTTCTCAGACACGAGCTTACATTAGATGACGTATAATCACATTTCAAAGGTTTTTAAGCTCGTGTAAATGGCGTATAATCACATTTAAGTTTATGCCCCGGACTTCAAAGAAAGGAAATTAATCGCCGATGATAAACTTATCCTTACAACGAGAAATTAATTTTTCTCGGGCATGAGCATATATTAAAAACATTCGAAGTTTTTAAGCTCATTCACAATGACTTACAGTTAAATATCAGACTGTAACTCAGACTTCAATTTTAGGAAAGCTTATCTTTTATGATAACTTATCCTCGTAACGGGAAATTAATTTTTCTCGGTCATGAGCTTGTATTAAAACATTCTAAGTTTTAAGCTCATAAAGGAAAGTGTATCTTTTAAATAAGAGAACTTTTCTTCATAACGAGAAATTCACCTTTCTCGGTCATGAGCTTTACGTTGAAACCTTCAAAAGTTTTCAAGCTCATGAAAACGACTTCTAAGTAAATGTCAACTTAGGACTCGTTCTTCGGTTAAAAGGAAGGTTTATCGCCGATGATAAACTTATCCTCACAACGGGAAGTTTACAACTTCTTGGACTTGAGCTTGTTTTGTAAGATATTCAACATCTTAAGCTCAAGTAATTGGTTTTTAAAACAATGAACACAATTTTTCGAGAATTTCTCAAAAGGTTTTTCTAAATCTTTCAAAATTGTGTGTTCAAAAATGTTTTGATAAAAAGAGCATGTCTTCTGGAATTGATAATATTTACGATTCTAGAAATGTCGTTCAATAATGACACGGCGTTGTAAATAAAGTTTGAGCAGAAGTTTAAATGATTTAAAACATGTTCAAGATGGTTTGCTATTATTGCATATAGTAACCCGTTTTTCATACTCAAGTCAAGCATTTCACCGGAAAGCTTTGACTCAATAACGGGAATTAATTTTATCGGGCATGGTTTACTTTATAACCATTTAAGGGATTATGTTTACGTAATAATACAATCTAACACGAATTTATGTACGTGTCAGTGCATTTATTTGTTAAAACAAGAGAAATCTTGTTTTTATGAAGTTATCATCTCCACAAACCGTAGAAATTTACAATTGATATCTACATTCTCGACGATGAGACTACTCAAACGGCGACTACAACTCTTTCAATAGAACACGGGTCAACAATTGAAGGGGAGCAATTGTCCAGCATTCAGAATCTTTGACGCCGAAAGTCCCAAGTTCATATATTGGTGTCAAGGCAACGATATTAATCGTACACATGGAGTCAAGAGATAACTTTAGACGTGACGAGGCGACCAAAATTCGTGAACAAGAACCATGTGATTCTATCCTATGATGTTCTCCATCATTCAGGTCCAACCTCGTAAATTGCTAATCTTGTGAATATATTATCATATATGATCTTTGCACGTGATAAATACCTTACACTTGTGTTTAAAAGGTATTTAATTTATGTTTTAAGTACACCCTCATTAATTTGAGGGGGAGCTTGTGTTAATCATGGGATTTACATCTTTTTTTCCCAAATTTTCTTAAAATGCTATTAAATCAATTGATATTAAAAACATCGATTGGGTTAATATTTTTAATATGGGGGAGAAAAAGTGATTTAATATGGGAAATGATTAATCACAAATGATTTGACTTAACGTGTTGGCTCATCCCGACATGTGCGAAATGTTTTCGAATATTGTGGCATATGTTAAGGGTGAGAAAAATGGATTTGGATATCAAAATGGATTTCAAAGTGACATACACTTACCTAAAACATCTCTATTCACGACGGTGAAGATTCTGGTGACATAAGGATGGTAGGATAGGTTAAAGTCCAATGATTCTTCTAGAATCGGAGGAATCTTCCCAAGGACATTCCATAGCTAGAAATAGTAGTCCTTAGGAAATATGGAGAAAGATTATGAACGTAGCTGAATGTCGACCAAGTACTTAAGTTAGCACTGGAACAATCACAACAAGGTGCTAGTTATGATGTATTGGTAAGCATTGAAGGGGTTGAAGAATGAAAAAGAATTGTAAAGATAAAGGGTGAAAAGAAAGAAGCCCTCCTTACAACTTAGGCAGAAACCGGGTCAACACATATGCTATTAAGATCGTTTTAATGATGCTTGATATTGAAGATAAGATATCATGGACCTAGCGATGCAATGCACAACCCATCCCAGGTAACTTTGATATATCTTAAAAGATATTTGTTTTAATCAAACGGAGACAACGCATTATCTATTGATTTATTCACTCCGAATAAATTGGTATTGAAATGGTGGCACTCCTCTCCAGCCTCCGCTCACTAAAATCCAAAATGCACAATTGAGTCTAGAGCCATTTGAGATCATCAAATATCTCATTAGGACACACTTTCCTTGCTTCTTCACACACTGTGAAAAGTAAGAAAGATCTTGAGAGTCCTACGTAAAATCTTCATGGTCTTGCCTGAACATGCGAGTAAAACAAAAGTATTCACAATGAAGATGGAAATCCTTCTTGAGCGAATATCAAAAAGCTCATGGTAGGTGACTTGTGCGATTCTTTATGAATCAAGCTTGTGATAACTGGAAAGCAACAGTGGTTTAATTCTTAACTGAACTTAAACACGTTCCAGGCCTCTACGCAATATCTTAGTGATTTTGCCAGAACACTCAGAGTGACACTCTATAGTGTTCACAGTGATGAGTGGAAATCATTCTAGTGTTAACCTCAAACAGTACTTGGTAGGTAACTTGCAAGATTCTATACGAATCAAGCTCGTGACAACTGGAAAGCAACGATGGTGCGGTTCTTAATTGAATTTCACTTGTTCCAGGAACATGAATTGACGGCTTCAATCATGCGGATAATTCTAGCCAAATGATTCACTCTTTATGTTCGCAGTCAGCTTTGGACGGTTGAATAAAGAGAACGGGTTTACCCGCGAAATCTTGTCAAGGAGGTTCTTAATTGAAACTACCTGCCACAAGTACGGTATTATATATCGTCCAACGGTCTTCACCAACCGGAGGCAAAATGCTACCGAATTAGAATGAAATGTTCAAAGCCATTTCATCCGTGTATATGTTTTGTTGCTAACTGTATTATGCAGCGTAACTAGAAGGTGGCATTACGGTGTACTATCCGAAAAGAAGTTGTCCTCGTATGCTTATACTTTATGAACTTAACTTCAACAAATTTAATAAAGCCTAAAAGTCAAGTCTTTCGTTGTATCAAACTCTGAAGCTTTCAAGAATTTATAAAAGTATAAGTATGTGGAACATGAAGTCACGAGGAGGCAAATTTCACAAGTGATGAATGCACAAGGTCAAGGCAAGAAAACATGCTCAAGACTAAAGTCAAAGATCTCATCAGCATATTCACGAGAACAAGATCGAAGACTCAAGCATATTATGCTAGGTTTAAGATTTTGTAAAATGGTGTGACCTCCCTTAGGGGGAGATTGTTGGAAATACGTTTTTCCAAGGAAAGTCTCGGTCACATCATTGTTAGCATAGATCACGAGCTATAGACTATTTAGGACATTGTAACTTGGAGTGACCTCCCTTAGGGGGAGATTGTTGGAAATACGTTTTTACGTATTTAGAAAGGATCGGTCACTCCAATGATATATTCAAGTATTAGGCTCGTGATCAAGTATGTAAACAGTATAACCCATATAGACCACATGTAGGGTGGGCTATATATACCCCCTCCTAGCATGTTAGGAGGGGTTGGTCATTGTTCATTTCACACATTTTTCATTAATCACATCTTTCATTCTCTCCTTATCTCCTTTCTCTCACTAGCTTTCTCTCTCTAGTTCTTCCTTCTCCAACCCTCTCTTTAGATAAATCCAACACATCTACAATCCTAAGAAACTATGATTCTACATTGCTTTCAGTTGTGATTGCAGGTATGTGTTTTTATAAGATTCGAATTCCTTTTTATTTTGAGGAAAAATTGATGTTGATTATATATTATTTTTGTTTTCTTGAATTCTTAGTTTACATTACCGACACAAGAAAGAAAGATAAAGGAAATATTTAGGGTTGTGGTGTTTGATTTAAAAATTCAAAAGAGGACTGAATTAAGTAAAAGTTTATTAACCGTAATTTGCTTTATATTTACTATTTTTTATTGTTTCTTTATTTTAGGGGATAAGTATTTGCTCAAAATTTTTGGAAATTTTTATGGAAATACCAGAACCGAATGGAAAAAGATTATTGGTTGCGGATTGGTGGCATCCGATTGCAGATTAGGGCGTCTAATTTTACGACGCGCAATTGGTAAGAGCGTTTCCTTTAAGGTTACAATTTGTGTGATTATATTTTGGTTCTTGATGTATTTGGTGTTAGTGGTTTATAAGAATATGCTTGGTATTGTGTTTTGTTTTATCATATGCTCTCTTTGGATTGTCGATTTAGTTTATTGTTTCCTTATTCATAAATGCTTATTTGATTTGATTATAAGGGTGTTTAGGAAACTAAATTATACTATGTGTGTATGTATGATGTAGGGGCTAGAGCTGAAAGGCAGTAAGGCAGGATACTACCCAAGTGGTGGAAGATTTATTATGGCTACGGATTGGTGATAATGTGCAAGATGTTCGCACGATATGCGGATGTTAATGCGATATTGGTAAATTCTTTTCATTATTCATAGGTATTTGATTAAAGTTTTCATTTTAAATAAACTAACCTCTATAACGAAAGCGGATAAATGTTATTTAGGTGTAGTGAAGTTATCAACCTTCACGGGTTGATACCATATAGAGGTTGAAAAAGAAACTTTATCAAATCTAGAAGGTATGTTTTAAAGAGTACATACTTTATATCATTGTAGAGTGTTTGGTTTTTGGTGGTTTTTGTGTACAATGGTTTGGAAAAATGAGAGGTATGGACGATTGGCAAACCGCCTTTAAAAACGAATTTTGATTTTTTTATTGGTTTATAAGGTTTGTGATATATGTATTGTTTCTTGTTTAGTGGTATAGCTGGAATTAGGAGTTTGAAAGTGTAAAATGAAGAGGAGAAGGAGAACATTGGTGTTCGTGGTCTGGATTGTGTTACGACATATGTCGAGTAAGTTTTGTTTAGGTATTCCTCTAGCGTATTTTTCTTAATGACGTACATCAATATCGGACTAGACGTATGACAGATCATGGATTTCTGGAGTATCAAAGTGAGGATGTGTAGTTTGAACGTGGTCAGCCTCATGGTAAGGAAAAGCATATGTGTCTTAATTATATATTTTTTCATTGGCTGATGTTGTGCGTTTCAACGGTTAGAAAAATCAATACAATATAATGTTGGGAAACTTTTGTTTTTACAGTCTGCACGGGCCAGCTTATGTTGTTTTTTTAACGCAAAGATATATTAAAAAACTAGCAAGGAGCTAGAACAAACATTACCAAAAAATTAAATGAGGATTTTTATACCAATCCTCCCAAGAAAACAACCTATTACACTTAGAATGACACCAATGGAAAGAAGTGAAAACTATGTCATCGTATACCATCGAGCGGGTATGTTGGTCATAAAAGGATTATGTTCGGACACCAAGATCGATATGAAGAAAGGCGTACAATATACCAACAGTTGTCGGGGAAGAGTATAGGGAGTCTGAAGATAGTCACGTTGAAGGTTACCACTCATATTAAAAGTTATTGTTGCATATTATGTGACAATCCGTCAATTTACGATTGATATTTTATTCTCAAATATTATTTGAAAATATTATTTTAATGTTACAATATGAACTCACTTATGTTTGGGAAGAAATTTGGATTTACGTCTTGAAGTAGTAGCGGCTACGTCTAAACCGGAGGATTCAACGTTACGTGTTTACGTTTACATACACCGTCCTTGGTGACAGTCCGACATTTCAGAAAATAAATTTATCCGTGAATATTATTTTGGAGTTTTAAATTTGTGTTAGTTCATAAACTCACAAATTTACGAGAAGAGATTCCGACTTACGATTTTATTTTAACGTCCTTTACGACTAAACCGGAAACCCTAGGATTACGTATTTACGTTTTCGAACTCCGTTTTTGATAAAACAATTTTTATTGGATTGATTTTGTGACGTAGATTCATAAATTATAAAAACGTTTTTCGTAAAACGACCCGAGGGCACGCAAATCGAGGAAACTAGAATCGAGGAGTACCCGTAAATAAATGGGGATGAGACAAGTGGGACACTTGTCCCACCCCCATCAAAACCGGCCTTAACTTAGCCACTTCACCAACTTGGTGTCAAGTGTAAGCTAAGTTGCTAACACTTGTCACCTTAGCTTACACATTAAGCTTTATCACCTCAAAACAACTAGCTACTTACCACTCATCTCATTTCTCACATGCAAAACAACTACAATTTCCTCTCTACTCCTCATTTGTGCCGTCCACTTCTCCCCCATAAACACCATTCTTGATCAAAATTCAACCACAAATCCTATGTTATTTACATATATGTTGAAGCCCTCTTGAAACCCTATAGATTGGTGGTGCTTATAACATCCAAGGAGGAGTTTTCATAGTGTCTTGAGGCTGATTTTCCACAAGGTATACATGAAGAATGGTGGTCTTGAAGATGGTCTTGGTGCATCACAAGTTTTTCCACAAAAATCCATGTTTTGATCAACCTACATCATCATGGTGGTATAAAGATTGTCCTCCTCATCTTTTTGTTATTTTGATTATGTAAACATGTATTTTATTTCCTATTGTATATGTATATGATGATTATATGATGATAAAAATGTTATGTGGGGATTTGTTGTTGATAAATATGATTAAAAAGGTGAAAAACTATAAGAAACAAGCTTAAAATCTTGATCAATTTACATGGCTGTATAAAACAGTAAAGAAACAGGTCATGGACTGATAAAATGATGAAGTAGAATCCATTTACAGTAAGATATATGTCTTGTACACATGTGAGAGTTGGACATGCAATGGAATCAAAATAATGAGTAAGATATGATCAAAACAAGTTTAGGGTATAAATCTGAGGTTACTGTTTTGGACGATTTTTTGAAAATACTTAGAAGATTATTCAACAGTAGCTATAGGAGAGTTAAATGTAGCACATATCATGTAGTTTATGTGATAAACATTTGAGCTTCTATCTCCATATAGAACTCAAGATATGACAGTTTTGGTGAAAGTGAAGATAAAAATCAGATTTTTGGAAATTAAAGAATAATACTATTATATAAGCACTCAAAATTTAATAGTATAAAATATAAATGAAAACCCACTAACTTATAAAACTTATTTATATAAATATGTAAAAGGGTAAATGAATGAATAACTTATATAAATGGTGGTGAAATAATATTTATAAGTAATAAAGACTATAAACTTGATTTTTACGACTTTTTCGGCTATCGCCGTAAAATTAACGTTTTTGTTAAATAAAACTTAGATGGTTGGACCCGTCTAATGAAAACTTTATAAAACTTATATAATGATATATAAACATGTATAACAAGTAAAAACCGATAAAACCCGAACTATAGGACATACGGACGTTAACGGACTAAATTAACATTATTGGACTAACAATACAACAACAATGGACAAAAACACTTATAAACTTATTATTGGGCTTAACCCATTTAGGCCCAACTTGTAAAGTTTAAATACTGATAATATAAGTTTAAAAAAATATTAAAACAAGTTAAGAACTTATAATAGGCTTATTGAACCTAAAACACGTAAATAGGTAAAACGAGAAAACTAGTATAAAAGTTATCGACACATAACACAAAAATGAGTAAATGAGGATATGTAAACCCACTTGATCATCATATATATATAATCATCATATGTATACATAATTGGTATTTTTATAAAATCATTGTACATGAGTCTAAGACCGAGTATTATTTGTCTAGGTTTCCGTGATTGAAGCACGTACCGTACGTCCGAATTGCCGATAACCCGCCTTCCCACCTCAACGTGAGTTCATAGCCTCGCACTCTTTTAAATGTTTTTGTAAATATTTTATAAACCCGCGAGGGAGATAACATGTTAGTTTTTATAAAATAGGACACCATTTGTCCCGATTATTTGTTTATTGATTTTGGACCCGAATGATTGAATGACCCGACTGTATGACCCGATAAATGATTAATGGACCCGATAGATGAAATAAAATGGATTATTAAAGTTAGGTTATGTCACTAAAAGTCCCATTAGCATGAATTGTGAACTATCGGGAGTTGGTAGACGCTTATGCATTTAATAGTACTATTTGGGGACGATCACCCCAGTTCGCGCCTTGACGGTTGATCCCCGTCGTGCCACATTGATTGGTAAGCGAATTTATGTATGAGAAGATTTCCATAGCGTGACCTTTGTGACGACACGCTACTTTAGATGGGCAAAATTGGTATCGGGTTAGCTACCCGTTTTGGTTTAGTAAGGTAACAATGTCATGCGGCTTATAATAATCCAAAAACTAACGAAATACTATTAGACGCTTCGAATTACGATGTATTGCCTGACTAGCAATACAGGGTCATACTATTGATATTATGTTTGTGTTTTGGTTTTTATAACCATATTCATATAACGGTTTTTATTTTCATACAACGATATAAGACGTATTGTATGATGTTTTTACGACATTGGCTCGTAAAATAATTTTTAAGGCAAATGCCTATATTATGATTTTCGATAAGAATTTGTATAAAATGACTTTGGCTATTTAATGGCCTATTACAAAGATTTGTATAAAATGATTTTGGCTATTTTACGGCCTATTACAATGAATTGTACGAATTGATTTTTGGTACTAATTTTATACCAAAGTTATATTGATGGAATTTAATAAACACTATGAATTCACTCGGCGTTATCGCTGACTTTTTCTTTTAACATGTTTTATCTCAGGTACTTGAAGGTAATTCTCGGGAAGACAACAAGAATTCATGGCCCGCACTTAAACTATACTTTCCATTCAAATACTTTGTAAAACTTTGTATGAAATAATATGACTTGGGACCGATGTAACTTTGATAATTATGAATGGAAATGATTTATTAATAAATGACGCGATTTTTAAGCGTTGTCTATGATGTGAGTAATGTGCTATCCCGTAACACCAACTAGTCTTCCGCTGTATTGAGTTGTACAAATTTGGGGGTGTTACAGTTTGGTACCAGAGCTCTCGTTATAGAGAACGAAAGATTTTTAAAAACCAAGGTTTTGAATAAAACTTTTCAAAATCTTTTAACTATAAACATTTTTCTAAAAATGTCTAAAAATATTTTGACTATAACGGTGCCGAAGAATTCCCGAGTTACCGACAAGACCAAGACTGAGAAGTGTTATTTTAATATATATATATAACTTGGATTATATATATATATGATGTAATTTTATTACATGATTGTTTGATGATTATTTTGATTTTTATACGAGGTATTTATACGACGTAGATTGTCACAAGTAACCCTAAATCCCCTAGTAAATTAATCGAAGCTATTCTCGTAGGAATTCTAGCTATCCTAGATCTAAACCAAGTTGTGGATATTTATGATCCCAATAAATGGTTGATATTCATAGAAATGTAAATATTAGTTGATTGTGATATTTAAAAAGAATTGGCGAGATTAAATCTGATATCGATGTCATGACGATCTTTCCTTATAGAGTGGAGTTTGACAAAACATTATCACCAGGAAAGATGTCATCTGATTCGTTGTCATCCAATTCTTAAATTGAAATCGAAAGGGTGAATGTTGCACTTGAGGCTGTTATTGGAACCATTACCCAGAAGCCTCATGCCACTAATACCTTTCCGAGAAGTTTAACTGAATGATCGAGTCATTTCATGCTAGTGACTCATTTGAGTATTGTTGTTGTAAGAGCTAATAGGATTGGAAATTAAGTGTTGATTCATATTGAGATTGTATTGCCTTTACAAGGCCGAAGAATAAGGTTGTAAGTATTGGAGAATGAGGTAGAATATTGCATTGAGTATAAGTTGATTGAAACTTGAATAAAGTAAAATTTAACCTGTAAGGAATATGAGATTGTTAATATAAGTCGTTAAGTTCTGTGATTGAATTATAAGGTTTTAAATGATTGTAGGTTCGTGTTAAAGGTTGTTCCTAGGCCATTGTCCACTAACGAGGATGCCCAGTGTCCAAGAAATAAATTGAAGAAATCTTCTTCTGAATTGAGACCGATGGATCTTCTGGGACATGTGGAACACCTAATGACTCTTGTAGATTAGTATTCATTGTGGTATCTTTTAAAAATCCCTAACTTAACTGAGATATCAGTTGGTAGGATGAGTTCTGAAAATTGTATGACATAGTGACACGTAATGTGTTACGGTACAATTTTGACTTGTTTGTGATTAATGAAAAAGACTACCTTTGATTGCTAAATTCTACATGTATCGATGTTATCTATCTTTTATTGCTTCATCCTAATGTTCGCATTAGTGATGCAACCATTGAGCAAGTACTCATCTCTGTTTGAGTTACATTGTGGATTAATCTTTTTGAGTGCCATCGAGATCATGAACCTCATGATTATTTGGCTAAGCTCATTTCCTATTATATTGTAGTTAGTTCTTGGTGAACAAGCTTTCATCACTCTTCTGCAGATCACACATTGTTTTTATAAAGTTAAAACAATATCCTTTGAGAAAATTTAATTTTCATCACAATAAGGATTATTCAAAGTGAGATTTATAATTGGTTGATATCAAAATGAAGTTGTTTATGAAAAGCTTTGGAAACTTAATTATTTCCATAACAAAGAAAATCTTTGTAAATATATTTTTGATCCTTATTTAAGAATTAAGCATGAAAATGTTTTTATTATAAATATGATGATAAAGTTTTGACGAACTGAGTATTGCATCGTTAATCTTGAAATTGTATATAGTTGCGCGCCTACATACAATTTGGAATGGACTATGGAAGGCTGATTCGTAGTCACCATAAAACTGATTAATAAACACTACATTCTCTTTAAAGGTTGTGAAAGATTAAATTTTAATGAGATCTGCAAGAAGTGAAAAATAAGGACATAATGTTAGGGACACCTACATATGTGCCTGTAGCATCTATTCTTCTGAGTCGAATTTACTCATCTGTGGAAATTGTATTATTTGACAATTGACAACTCTTTCTTGTCTGATTTTCCCGTAGTGAGATTCTTAGGAAAAGTATATGATTACCGAGTGTCGATACCCGACTGGATGTATTGACGTTCTTATCATTTCTTTTGATTTGAATTCATTTGAATGACCTGGGTAACGATCCGAGGAGCTTTCGAATGCGTACTCAAATTATGAAAACATGGGATATATTCATATTCATTAAGTGTTTTCGTCTGTATCTGATTTGAAATTCTCTCGCATAGATTATGCGTCGACCTTACTCTTTTAAGTTTAGTTATGTCTCCATATATCCTGGAATTTGTGAAGGATTATGAGTTATTATTAGTCTTTTTAGAATTTCACATCTTATCGACGGCAATGAAACTGGAAAGTTGATAGTGCCAGTAGAATGGATTGATTGATTATGACATGACGACATTGTCTTAATTGATGGGAACTCGAGTAGAATTCCCCTAAATGATAAGATGTTGATTATCAAAAGTGATCTAAATAATTCTTGATGGATGACCATATCCTGTATTAAGACTTGAAATTTTACCGTGAATGGTTGTGAATTAGTTATAGATATTGTAATCTAGAAAGAACCTAATATGAATTTATCTAAAAGATGTTTCCGTTATCTAAAACTTTAGGAGATATTTATTGGTAAATTTCCTAGACTTTTGCCATTAAGGCAAGTTGAAACTGGTATTGATTATATTTCTGGTGCTGCACCTGTGGCTTGTGCACTGTACGTCAGCACCATCTAAATTAAAGGAATTACCGTACAACTTAGAGAGTTGTCGGAGAAAGATTTTATTATACCAAGCCTGTCATCCTGAAGAGCTATGGTGTTATCATTCCTTATATTTATAGATTACTGTGAACTGAGTAAATTGACAATCGAAAGCGATATCCATAACTCGAAATGGAAGATTTGTTCGATCAATTACAAGGTTCTAGCAATTTGATCCACGGCATGGTTATCATCAACTTCGCATCTGCGAAAAAGATTATGTATTCCAATCACTACATCCGGTACTTGTAATGAACATTATGAGTTTCATGTGATGTCGTTTGGATTGATCAATGCACATGTAGCATTCATAATTTGGCGAATCACGTGTGTAGGCTGTAATTTGTTAAATTCATGCTCGTGATCATTAAGGAACATTTATTTGTTTAAAAGAATAAGAATGAGTTAATAATTATTTATAGATTGCCCTGAATTGGCCGAACAATTAAAACCTGTACCTTGAATATTTAACATGTGATTGACGGCTTAATACTTTACATGATTTAACCGTGTGATTAATAGATAATGGAATATAAATTGACTCTTCAAAATTAAGAGCCCTTTTAAAGACTTTGGATTTTACCAATAAGGAAATGGAAATATGTTTTGACAGATATTTTATCAAAGGAATTTTTTTAGGGATTATTCCCTTATACATAAACCATTTAACTAAACTTCTGTTTAGGGGTAAATGTTCGTGTATACTTCTAGACAACCTAAGAAGGATTGAGGAAATCATTTAAACCATAACTTGAAATTTGAAACGACAATTTTTGCTTTTCAATTAAGAAAATTTTGACCAAAGTATAAACAAAGATTTTTCGAACGTTTACGAATCTTACTAATTATTTTCAATAAATCAACAAAAATCTTGTTAATTAAATCCAAATTTATTTTTGAACATTTTATATAATTGGTCGAACTAAGAAATTTAAAATCTTTACGTTTACATTTCATAAAAATTGAATAATAATTATTTAATTAATTATAATAATTATCGACGCTTTAGACGACGGATTGAGTAAAACGGATAAAAATGATAGTAAAGACGAAACTAAAACATAGAGATATGAAGAAAGAATTTTGAATAAATACGGTTGTGATATTTATTTCATCAGGAAAGTGAACGTAATTACTGACGCATTATGTAGAAAAGATAAAGAACCAGTTAGGACATGTTCCTTAACAATGAACGTGCAAAATAAATTGCCAAACAATTTAAAATATAGCCGATGATTGTAAAAAGGATAATATAGATAATAAATGGGGTTCGCGGCTAATGTGAACCATTAGAATTGAGAAGCCGATAGCGTTAAATGTATTAACGACCACTTGTGATTGTCTAAATATGAAGATTATGAGATATAGTTATGTTGGAGTTTTGTAAGTATAAGTATTCTATTTATGTCGTTTCTGACTAAGAAGTATCTGTGTCTGAAGAAGTTGTACTAATGGCAAACTATGTAGGCAGACATCGCCTCATACATTAGTAAACGTCTAGCTATTGCAAAGGTCATCATCTGAATTTGATTCGATTTGGGTCATCGTCGACAGACTGACCAAATCTGCTAATATCATTCCCGTTAATGATAAATGCAAAAGAGTTATGTAAACACAGCATGCCTGTATCGATCATCTATATCAAGATCCTCGCTTCGCATCGAATTTCTAGAGATTTGCTCAGAAATCATTGAGAACGAACCTTGATGAGAGTACTATGTACCACCCCAAATCGAAGGGACGAGGTAAAGTAACGATGCAAGGTAATATAAGTGCTGTTTTATGTTTGAATGATTGACCTTTGGTAATAGACCGTATAATCGTTTTCCTTTGGAGCGATTATCATTGATAATCATCGTATTAGGATCGAGATCTAATCTTGTTAGGATCTAAATCTTAGAGCATCTATAAGCAAGAGTTGAGATAAAGACACCCGACATACACCCATTGTGAGTTAGACATGTCTTTTAGGTTTAAGGTTTCCTATGATGGCGAACCTATCCTTGCAAAATACCCGACCCGCGAGATCTGAAATGATTGTTGAGATTAGGATCTGATTATTGATAGCCGGTAGTGGGCAAGAGGTTATGTGAATGTGGAATATAGATCTTGAAGTGCCAAATGGGTAGCAAAGTTATGCCAAAATTTTTAAAACTTGGAAAAATGAATTCATGATCTGACAAATCATGGGATATAAGTCCCCGTTGTATGGGACCATTAAGATGATGTGAAAGATTGGTTTAAAAGGCATATAAGCTGGATCTACCCTAGGACTTCAAGGATTGCGTAAATTATGTTTCGTAAATCGAACTTGATGGAATATCTATCAAGTGAAATTCTGATTATTCTTAATAGAGCTTAGATCGGCGAAAAGTTGCATTCATCAAAAACCCGTGAACATCATGGATAGAGAAAGTAAGTCAACATTAAGCCTTATCTTATTCCCGTAGTTATGTTTGATGAAACTCGCGTATTGTAATTGCACTTGTGAGAAAAGACCGAATGTGGAGGAAATACCCACATGGCTATAACTCTATAAGAAGCGAGTAGTAAGGTAAGATGATCTTTGAGGACAAAGATCCTGTTTAGGGGTAAATGCTGTGACAATCCATCAATTTACGATTGATATTTTATTCTCAAATATTATTTGAAAATATTATTTTAATGTTACAATATGAACTCACTTATTTTTGGGAAGAAATTTGGATTTACGTCTTGAAGTAGCAGCGGCTACGTCTAAACCGGAGGATTCAACGTTACGTGCTTACGTTTACATACACCGTCCTTGGTGACAGTCCGACATTTCAGAAAATAAATTTATCCATGAATATTATTTTGGAGTTTTAAATTTGTGTTAGTTCATAAACTCACAAATTTACGAGAAGAGATTACGACTTACGATTTTATTTTAACGTCCTTTACGACTAAACCGGAAACCCTAGGATTACGTATTTACGTTTTCGAACTCCGTTTTTGATGAAACAATTTTTATTGGATTCGTTTTGTGACGTAGATTCATAAATTATAAAAACGTTTTTCGTAAAACGACCCGAGGGCACGCAAATCGAGGAAACTAGAATCGAGGAGTACCCGTAAATAAATGGGGATGAGACAAGTGGGACACTTGTCCCACCCCCATCAAAACCGGCCTTAACTTAGCCACTTCACCAACTTGGTGTCAAGTGTAAGCTAAGTTGCTAACACTTGTCACCTTAGCTTACACATTAAGCTTTATCACCTCAAAACAACTAGCTACTTACCACTCATCTCATTTCTCACATGCAAAACAACTACAATTTCCTCTCTACTCCTCATTTGTGCCGTCCACTTC
This sequence comes from Glebionis coronaria, assembly GCA_025667525.1. Lineage (NCBI taxonomy): Eukaryota > Viridiplantae > Streptophyta > Magnoliopsida > Asterales > Asteraceae > Glebionis > Glebionis coronaria. The sequence continues at coordinate 162,615,217 of CM046877.1, read as the reverse complement.
TCCCCCATAAACACCATTCTTGATCAAAATTCAACCACAAATCCTATGTTATTTACATATATGTTGAAGCCCTCTTGAAACCCTATAGATTGGTGGTGCTTATAACATCCAAGGAGGAGTTTTCATAGTGTCTTGAGGCTGATTTTCCACAAGGTATACATGAAGAATGGTGGTCTTGAAGATGGTCTTGGTGCATCACAAGTTTTTCCATCAAAAATCCATGTTTTGATCAACCTACATCATCATGGTGGTATAAAGATTGTCCTCCTCATCTTTTTGTTATTTTGATTATGTAAACATGTATTTTATTTCCTATTGTATATGTATATGATGATTATATGATGATAAAAATGTTATGTGGGGATTTGTTGTTGATAAATATGATTAAAAAGGTGAAAAACTATAAGAAACGAGCTTAAAATCTTGATCAATTTACATGGCTGTATAAAACAGTAAAGAAACAAGTCATGGACTGATAAAATGATGAAGTAGAATCCATTTACAGTAAGATATATTTCTTGTACACATGTGAGAGTTGGCCATGCAATGGAATCAAAATAATGAGTGAGATATGATCAAAACAAGTTTAGGGTATAAATCTGAGGTTACTGTTTTGGACGATTTTTAGAAAATACTTAGAAGATGATTCAACAGTAGCTATAGTAGAGTTAAATGTAACACATATCATGTAGTTTATGTGATAACAATTTGAGCTTCTATCTCCATATAGAACTCAAGATATGACAGTTTTGGTGAAAGTGAAGATAAAAATCAGATTTTTGGAAATTAAAGAATAATACTATTATATAAGCACTCAAAATTTAATAGTATAAAATATAAATGAAAACCCACTAACTTATAAAACTTATTTATATAAATATGTAAAAGGGTAAATGAATGAATAACTTATATAAATGGTGGTGAAATAATATTTATAAGTAATAAAGACTTTAAACTTGATTTTTACGACTTTTTCGGCTATCGCTGTAAAATTAACGTTTTTGTTAAATAAAACTTAGATGGTTGGACCCGTCTAATGAAAACGTTATAAAACTTATATACTGATATATAAACATGTATAACAAGTAAAAACCGATAAAACCCGAACTATAGGACATACGGACGTTAACGGACTAAATTAACATTATTGGACTAACAATACAACAACAATGGACAAAAACACTTATAAACTTATTATTGGGCTTAACCCATTTAGGCCCAACTTGTAAAGTTTAAATACTGATAATATAAGTGTAAAAAAAGATTAAAACAAGTTAAGAACTTATAATAGGCGTATTGAACCTAAAACACGTAAATAGGTAAAACGAGAAAACTAGTATAAAAGTTATCACATAACACAAAAATGAGTAAATGAGGATATGTAAACCCACTTGATCATCATATATATATAATCATCATATGTATACATAATTGGTATTTTTATAAAATCATTGGACATGAGTCTAAGACCGAGTATTATTTGTCTAGGTTTCCGTGATTGAAGCACGTACCGTACGTCCGAATTGCCGATAACCCGCCTTCCCACATCAACGTGAGTTCATAGCCTCGCACTCTTTTAAATGTTTTTGTAAATATTTTATAAACCCGCGAGGGAGATAACATGTTAGTTTTTATAAAATAGGACACCATTTGTCCCGATTATTTGTTTATTGATTTTGGACCCGAATGATTGAATGACCCGATTATATGACCCGATAAATGATTAATGGACCCGATAGATGAAATAAAATGGATTATTAAAGTTAGGTTATGTCACTAAAAGTCCCATTAGCATGAATTGTGAACTACCGGGAGTTGGTAGACGCTTATGCATTTAATAGTACTATTTGGGGACGATCACCCCAGTTCGCGCCTTGACGGTTGATCCCCGTCGTGCCACATTGATTGGTAAGCGAATTTATGTATGAGAAGATTTCCATAGCGTGACCTTTGTGACGACACGCTACTTTAGATGGGCAAAATTGGTATCGGGTTAGCTACCCGTTTTGGTTTAGTAAGGTAACAATGTCATGCGGCTTATAATAATCCAAAAACTAACGAAATACTATTAGACGCTTCGAATTACGATGTATTGCCTGACTAGCAATACAGGGTCATACTATTGATATTATGTTTGTGTTTTGGTTTTTATAACCATATTCATATAACGGTTTTTATTTTCATACAACGTTATAAGACGTATTGTATGATGTTTTTACGACATTGGCTCGTATAATAATTTTTAAGGCAAATGCCTATATTATGATTTTCGATAAGAATTTGTATAAAATGACTTTGGCTATTTAATGGCCTATTACAAAGATTTGTATAAAATGATTTTGGTTATTTTACGGCCTATTACAATGAATTGTACGAATTGATTTTTGGTACTAATTTTATACCAAAGTTATATTGATGGAATTTAATAAACTCTATGAATTCACTCGGCGTTATCGCTGACTTTTTCTTTTAACATGTTTTATCTCAGGTACTTGAAGGTAATTCTCGGGAAGACAACAAGAATTCATGGCCCGCACTTAAACTATATTTTCCATTCAAATACTTTGTAAAACTTTGTATGAAATAATATGACTTGGGACCGATGTAACTTTGATAATTATGAATGGAAATGATTTATTAATAAACGACGCGATTTTTAAGCGTTGTCTATGATGTGAGTAATGTGCTATCCCGTAACACCAACTAGTCTTCCGCTGTATTGAGTTGTACAAATTTGGGGGTGTTACATATTAGGTTCACAATATTCCGTTTTGATTACTTAATTTCTTGGAGAATATAAGAGCATGCAATTAGATGCTTTCTGTTACTTATTTTGGCGCACGTGTTGATGAATCTATAAACAATGAGAGAGATCCCTATGTCTTCAAAATGTTGGGTATGATTTACCATTGGATACTAATGAGACTGCATTTATACATAGTCTCATCGTCCAAATCAGGATTAAAATGTATAAAAATGTATAAAATGTCATAAAATACCGTAAAATATGCTTGTATTTGTTTATTGTGTATTTTAGGTATGGATATTATGAGCTCAACAAAAGATAACAAGAATCAAGCAAAAAACAAACACGGGAAACGAAGCCACAAAAAGAACCGGACCCGAGCGTTGATTTTCAAGAAAAGTCCTTGAAGTTTGAAGATTTGTCAAGAATAATCCCTCAACTTTTGAAGACTTGTGACTTTTGACCCTTGTAAATTTCAATTATTACAATATTGTTCCTCTAATTTCAAGATATTTCATCAATAGTCCTTGAAGTATGCCATAATTACAAGAAAGGTCCTTGGTCAAAGTTTGCAAACTTTATGTTCCATATTTGACAAGTTCCCCAAAGTGTAATACCAAGGAAAGAGGACGATATGCTGTTGAAACATCAAATGCCAAAAACATGAGAGTCTAGGGGGCTGTTTTGTATTTAATGAAACCCAAAACCCATCCAAACCGACCCAAACCCTAATCATAACCAACCCCCAGCCCACTAAACTACTTCCACCTAGCCCTATACCCAAACCAATCCAACAAACTTAAAACTGGGTTTAATACTTAATGACATTTTAAACGTGTTTTTTTATTAATTAACCAGGAGGGAAACAACTCCTGTTTATCCCTAATCCCCCATATGAACCCTTATCCACTCATGATTGTAATCAAAGGATTTTTATCAATTGATTTCTAGAACATAATTCCCATCACCCTCAACACACCCCCACCTCAAAGAGACACCCACATGGGCTGTAGGTCCTCATACAATGGTCCCCTGACCCTCATTAAGCTCCAAGACAAAAAGAAGGCAGAGCATCAACGAACCATAAGATTTTATTCCTCCCAAAGCTTCGTTTGAAGGGTTTAGATCATCTTTTGATAGCTGACATCTCAAGAAACCAACAAAAGTCATCACATGGGTTCATTGACTGTTTTTCAAAATTCAAACCAAGGGAAAATTGGCAGATTCATAGCTAGGGTTTATGTTTTTTCTTTTCTAGATCCTTATATAGTTTAGTATATAAATAGGGTGCTTGTACCCCTTTATCTCTTGTTCCAAAACTTTTGTAAACTCCTTTCTTATTAATAGTTAAAGTATTTGATTGGACCTTGCAAAACCTCTAAGTTCCAATTTTAAATTTTTGTTCTTTAAATTCATTTTTACTTTATTGCAAATTCTGTTTTTAAGGTTAACCAAAATCTTTTTCAGAAATTCACAATTTTTTTGGCTAAGTTCTTGGGACCCAAAGCTTATGAGATGAACATAGCTACATAAACTGACAATTTATGTGGTTGTGTGTGTCATAAATTTTGTTACTTTCATTTGTTGGTGACTTCACTTTGCAAAAGTTTTTATTTTCCAAAGTTCTTGAAAAAACTTTACTCTTTTGCTAATGATTTTTACTGTTCCAAAAGCTTTCCCAAAATCTGTTTGACAAACAGCTTTTGGTCAAGATTTTCGGACTTGTATTTTCTTTTTGTGTTGTGTTCAAAACAGGGACCAAAAAAACAAGACAAAAGTATGTTGTAGACTAGTGGTTTGGACTGTGGTAGTCCAGTACTTTCATTCTCTCTTGCATAAGCTTTCTCAAAAGCCCCAAGTTCAGTTTTGGCTAAATAGGAGATGGCATCAGCTGCCATAGTTTGGTTTGGATGCGAATCAAACAAGGTATTGGCTTGAACCCTCTTGTGAAACTTTTTCAGAAATTATCTGTGCTTTTGTGAAAAGAGATGCCATGAATATTTGTAGTCTAGTTTTGAGTTGTTTGATGATGATTGTATTTTGTTTGCATGATGTGTGTCTTTGTTTCATACTTTAGTTGAGATTTTTTTTGTTAATCTTGTTTTTATATCAGTTAAAGGGGTGTTTGGTATAGGGTTTATTAGGTTTGAGGGTGATACACTGAGCCTTAAATTCTGCCCATACTTGCTTTATTAGTTGAGCAAAAATTATTTTTGGGTTTAGTTTCAATATTGTTAGGATAAAAGTCACACTTTCATGTCTTCACAAAAAACTGCCATTCTAGACAGTAGGTTTCTATAGGATTTCTTCATGTGTTTTGATGGTTGTGATCTAGTATATTGTTAGATTATAGGATGATTTAGGTTTTAATTACATTTATTTGGTGTTTGTACAGCTTATGTGTAAGATTAGTTAGATTAAAAGTAACATTTGGACCAAAGATATCAGCAAACACCCACAGCCTTCACCTTCTGCATAACAGAACACATCAGCTAGGTGTTGGGGTTGTTTTTGAGTTGTAAGTCTTGAAATCTGGTACACATGTTGTTTTAGGGTAGATTTAGGTTCTTAGTATGTGGTTTCTAGGATTTAGACAGTTTAGGTAGCTTTTGAATACCTTTGTAGCCAGCCCACTATAGGCATCAGAGACCCACATACCCGATCTTTTTGTGACAGTAGGGTATAAGTGTTGATTTGTGGTTTGTTTGGTGTGCTATTTGTGCTATTTTTGCTTGTTATTGACTCCCCACACTTCAATTAGCGTGGGGTGCCTTTTGTGCCCATAAAAACAAGCCACAAGGCTCCAAACAAATTCCAAAAACCTCATAGCAACTTACTGTGAAGAACATCCGAGATATCAATTTCTTTTGTCACCCGATATCTGACAACAAAGAAGTGTTGTCAAGTGGTTTTCTCGGACAATACTATAAACAATAGTTTAGCTTATTTTGGTAATCAGCTTATTTTCTTTGTCTTATTCAGCTTTTTTCCAGCTTTTTCATTATTTTTCATTTTTCTCATGTTAGTTTAGTTAAAATAAAATTTTCCAAAAATAATTTAGATTTTTCCCACTTTTATTTAATTTTTTTATTATTATTTCAATGAAAAAAGTATTTTAAGGCAATTAAAAATAGGAAATTAGTTTTTTAGAATTCAAGAAAATTACTTTTTAGCATTAAAATAATTTAATTGAGGTTTACATTTGATAAAATCTTATTTTGGGCTTTTTATTAATTATATTGAATTTTAGGGCTTTAATTAGCATTTAAAATTAAATATTTAATCAACAATAAGTTTTAAAATACGTTTATTTAATTTTTATTCTTATTTATATTATTTAGTACTTATTTTTTTATTTTTAATTAATTTTTAGTTTAAAATTTTAATTTTCGTCGTATTTTATGTTTTTACGTTTTTCGCGTCGTAGTGTAGTTTTTAGCGTAACTCGTCATTTACTTTTTCAATCTTTCTCTCTTAAAACGTAACTAATCTAAACTTGATTTTTAATATAGGCACATAAAATCATACACCTCCTTCGAGAACGAACTGACAATATCAGTTTTACGCTTTTCCTAATTCCTAGAACTTAATACTTGCCATTTATACGTCTTTTTCCTAAAAGCGTATTTTTACTACTATCATTTTGGCGCTGCTGCTGGGGAGGTGTTTTAGTGCCATTATATTATCGTGTTTGTGTGAGTAGTGCGTTTTTTATTTCATTTTTGGGAAGCATACATACTCATTTTTTGTTATTTTTCAACTATTATTAGCCATAAAAGTAAATAAAAAGTGTTGAATTTAAATCAATTAACCCAAAATCGTTTTTCGTTTTTATTGTGAATAGTATATTATATTTACGTAGCACAATCAATACACAATATTATCCAAAGACGCGAGAAATCGTACCTCGATAGTGGGCGTTCCAGTCATTATCGAGTGTATCGATCAAACAAAAATTAAAGGCATAATAAATAAATACTCTTAATTAGTTTAATCTCAATTTATAAAAACTATAAGGTGGGTATAAGGCGGTTGTATTTCACGACCTAAAGAAAAAAGGCTCTTAAGTGCTACGCGCCGCCTCGTTTTCTCCGCTCACTTGTGCGTATTGATTTAGTGACGATTAATTAGGGGTTTGCCATTCAAGTATTAATATATATATTTTTGTGAGTTTACGTTATTGAACCTCGAAATGTTTTGGCGTTCCGCCAACGTTTCAAAGTCAACGAAGGTTTTTACTTGTCGTAATTGCCTTCATTCCCCTTTGGATTTATTAATGCAATGATGCCTAAAAACGTTACTTGCATTTTTCGGTCTAACTTTGTTTTGGTTACGACAATATGAAAAAACAAGCATTTACGAAAACAATGAAAAACAAATTCTTGAGTTCAAGTATTTTTCATTTCAACCACTATCACTTAAGGTATGAACAAACAAGTAATTATCCTAATTAAGTGATCAAGGATTTAATCTTTTCTTAAAACTCACTTTTTATTAAGTGTGACAAAGTTTTATTATTAAACTTTCTTTTTAAGAAAATGTTTTATTAAATTTATTATTTGAAAATTTGAAATTTGAAAATGGCATATTATATCTTGGTTTGGAATATCCTTTCAGGATATTTTAATCCCCAGATTCGAACCAATCCACTAAAGGACAAAAGGGAGCGGACTCTATGCCGGCGGTTCCTTAGCGCCTATGGCGGTTCCTTATCGATAAGGAACCGCGGGCTCCAATAAGGAACCGCGGGCAGATATAGCCGTTAGATGTTTGTCTTATAAATAGTGGACCATTCTCAGACTTTCAATCCACCTCTTTTGCACATACATTTCTATATTCTTTCATACTTCTTAAATCACTCAAATCCTTGATCATTTGTTTGATTACTACTTGTTTAGAAGTGAATCTTTCTCCTCTCATCTTTTCCTCTCAAAGTTCAAAGAGAAGAACACTATCATTCTTGAAGTGTTGTGTCTACCTAAAGATCCATTGAAGATCTAAACTTATTTATTCATTGTTGTGTCATTATTGTGAAGATCCAAGTAGTTGTGTCTATTTGGAAGTTGTTAATGTATTAAGGTTAATACTTAGTCCTCTAAGTATATTGGTGTAGATTGGTCCTAGCTAAGATTAGGGCTCGACTTTTAGCTTAGAGTCGGAAATTGGTTAAGCGACGTTGTGTACGGTTTCTCCACCGTAAGGAACTTGTTGATTAGTGAAATCTCGAGTAAGGAGTACTCGAGGAGTGGAGTACGGTTTCCGAACCACTATAAATCCTTGGTGTTTGGTTTGATCTTTCCTTCCCTTATCTCTTTACATTCATTATTCTTTATACTTGTGATTATTAGTTTAGTTGCACTATACATTCATTATTCTTTATACTCGTGATTATTAGTTTAGTTGCACTATACCTTGTTCATATTGTGCATAAGAAGGTTTCACATAAATACTCAAGCTTAAGTATTTGAAAAAGGATGTTTTTTAAAACCAACCTTTAACAAGTAAATTTAAGAAACTATTCACCCCCCTTCTAGTTTCTACAGTTGGTATTAGAGCGTGGTTGCTCAAGACTTTCTAAAATATATTGTATTTTAAAACTTGAATCGATCTATGGATTCCAACAAGTATCTAGAAGGGCAATCCATGCAAAGACCACCTCTTTTTGAAAGCGATAGTTTTATTTATTGGAAAAATAGGTTTGAGACTTATGTGAAATCAAAAGATTTAGATCTTTGGCATGTTATTACCAATGGTAATTTTTTGCCATTTCAATATAATGAAGTTTCTAAAAGTAAGGAGATAGTCACTTTTGACAAAGCTAATGATGATACTAAAAGGAAACTTGCTAAAAATAATGAGGCTAAAATGGTGATTAATAATGCTTTACCAAAGAAAGAGTACGATAGGATTTTTATGTGTGAAACCGCTAAAGACATTTGGAATACTCTTTTAGTAACCCACCAAGGTAATAGCCAAGTCAAAGAAAGTAAAATCGATCTTCTTGTTCAACAATATGAACAATTTTTCATCTTAGAAAATGAAACCATAAATAGTGCATTTGCTAGATTTAACACTATTATTACTAGTCTGAAAGCACTTGATGAAGGTTTTTTTAGCAAGAACAATGTTAGGAAGTTTCTTAGGTCGTTGCATCCCAAATGGAGAGCTAAAGTCACGGCGATTGAAGAATCAAAGGATCTCGCCAAATTATCACTCGATGAACTCATTGGTAACTTGAAGGTTCATGAGATGATATTTTTGAAGGACTTAGAAATGGTGAAAACTAAGAGTGAAAGAAATTCTCTTGAACTCAAAGCCAAGAAGGAACGAAGTGACCATGAAAGTTCCTCGGATAGTGATGATGAGGAATATGCCTTGGCGGTTAGAGACTTTAAGAAGTTCTTCAAAAGACGAGGTCAATACGTGAGGCAACCAAACAACGACAAGAAACCCTTCTCCAAAACCGATTTGCCAAAGATGATAAAGGTGATAGGAAATGCTTTAGATGTGGTGATCCAAATCATTTCATCGGCAAATCTCCTAATCCTTCAAGCGAAAAGAACCACACGCCGTTTGTTGGAGGTTCATGAAGCGGTAGCGGTGAAGATGTTGATGACAACCCCAAAGATGAGAAGTGTCTCATGGTTCACACTTCTAAAGAGGTACTTTTTGAAACCGAGTATTATAGAAATAATAGTTCTTCTCAAGTTGATAGTGAATTAGAAGGTCAATACAATAACTTGCATAAGCTTAGTCTAAAATTCATTGAAAAGAACAAAGTGCTAAAATCAACTAGAACTAAGCTTGAAAACGAGATTAGTGAGCTAAAAGAGAAATTAGCTAAGCTTGAGAAAAAAAAAGAATAGATCTAGGATGCTTAAAATGTGAAAACCTTAGACAAGAAAATGAAAACCTTAAGAGCACCTCCATTAGACTTGAAAAGTTCATGAGAGGTACTAATGCTCTTGATGATATGTTAAACAAACAAACTCATTCTAAGGAAAGACTTGGGTTAGGATATTGTGACAATCTGTCAATTTATGGTTGATATTTTATTCTCGAATATTATTTAAAAACATTATTTTAATGTTACAATATGAACTCACATATTTTTGGGAAGAAATTTGGATTTACGTCTTGGAGTAGCATCGACTACGTTTAAACCGGAGGATTCAACGTTACGTGCTTACGTTTACATACACCGTGTTTGGTGACAGTCCGACATTTCAGAAAATAAATTTATCCGTGAATATTATTTTGGAATTTTAAATTTGTGTTGGTTCATAAACTCACAAATTTACGAGAAGAGATTAGGACTTACGATTTTATTTTAACGTCCTTTACGACTAAACCGGAAACCCTAGGATTACGTATTTACGTTTTCAAACTCCGTTTTCGATGAGACAATTTTTATTGGATTCGTTTTATGACGGTGATTCATAATTTATAAAAACGTTTTTCGTAAAACGACCCGAGGACACGCAAATCGAGGAAACTAGAATCGAGGAGTACCCGTAAATAAATGGGGATGAGACAAGTGGGACACTTGTCCCACCCCCATCAAAACCGGCTATAACTCTCCAACATAACAACTTGGTGTCAAGTTGTTAGTTTATAACTTACACATGTAAGCAAGAGCTTACATTGTAAGCCACTACTAACTCAAAACCATCAAACCTCATTTCTACCATTTGCAACATGTAATACCACTCAAAAACTCACAACTCTGTCTCTCTCACTCATCTATGCCGTCCCATATCCATCCTCAAACACCCATTTCATACAAATTTTAACCATGAACATATGTTATAATCAACATATGTTAATCTCCATTCAAAAAGAGGAAGATTGATGCAAGTTTTAACATCCATGGAGGAGTTTTCATATTGTTTTGAGGCTGATTTTCCACAAGGAGTTCATGGAGCATGGTGGTCTTGAAGATGGTCATGGTTGCCTACAAGTTTCTCCATCAAAAACCATGTCAAAATCATAACCTACATCAACTTGGTGGTATAAAGATTGTCCTCCTCATCATCTTGTTATTTTGATTATGTACACATGTATTTTATTTCCTATTGTATATATTTATGATGATTATATGATGATAAAAATGTTATGTGGGGATTTGTTGTTGATAATCATGGATAAAAAGATGAAAAACTATAAGAAACAAGTCTAAAATCTTGTCTAAATATGTTGGCTGTGTAAAACAGTAAATAAACAGGTCATGGACTGATAATATGATGAAGTAGAATCTATTTACAGTAAGCTATGGGTCTTGTACACATGTGAGAGTTGGCCATGCAATGGAATCAAAATAATGAGTGAGATATGATCAAAACAAGTTTAGGGTATAAATCTGAGGTTACTGTTTTGGATGATTTTTAGAAAATATTTAGAAGATGATTCAACAGTAGCTATAGAAGAGTTAAATGTAGCACATATCATGTAGTTTATGTGATAAAGATTTGAGCTTCTATCTCCATGTAGAACTCAAGATATGGAAGTTTTGGTGAAGATGAAGTTAAAAATCAGATTTTGGAAATTAAAGAATAATACTATTATATAAGCACTCACATTTTAATATATAAAATGTAAAATAAAAACCCACTAACTTATAAAACTTATTTATATACATATATATAAGGTTAATCAAATGGATAAATTATATAAATGGTGGTGAAATAATGTTTATAAGTAATAAAAACTATAAATATGATTTTCACGACTTTTTCGGCTATTGCCGTAAAATTAACGTTTTTGTTAAATAAAACTTAGATGGTTGGACCCGTCTAATGAAAACTTTATAAAACTTATATACTGATATATAGAAATGTATAACAAGTAAAAACCGATAAAAACCCGAACTATAGGGCATACGGACATTAACGAGCTAAGTAAACATATTGGACTAATACTTGGGCTAATAATTGGACTAAATAAGATAAACACCCACAAAAAGAACTTATTGGGCTTAACCCATTTGGGCCCAACTTGAAAGTATACATACTGATAATATAGGTACAAAATGGATTAAAATAAGTTAAATAACTTATAATAAGCTTATTGGGCTTAAGACACGTAAACGGGTAAAACTAGTAAACTAATATAAAAGTTATCGACATATAACACTAAAAGGAGTAAATGAGAATATGTAAACCCGCTTGATCATCATATATATATAATCATTACATGTATACATACTTGTTATTTTTATAAAGTCATTGGACAAACGTCTAAGACCGAGTATTATTTGTCTAGGTTTCCGTGATTGAAGCACGTACCGTACGTCCGAATTGCCGATAACCCGCCTTCCCATATCAACGTGAGTTCATAGCCTCGCACTCTTTTAAATGTTTTTATAAATGTTTTATAAACCCGCGAGGGAGATAACATGTTAGTTTTATAAAATAGGACACCATTTCTCCCGATTGTTTGTTTATTGATTTTGGACCCGAATGATTGAATGACCCGATTGTATGACCCGATAAATGATTAATGGACCCGATAGATGAAATTAAATGGATTATTAAAGTTAGGTTATGTCACTAAAAGTCCCATTAGCATGAATTGTGAACTACCGGGAGTTGGTAGACGCTTATGCATTTAATAGTACTATTTGGGGACGATCACCCCAGTTCGCGCCTTGACGGTTGATCCCCGTCGTGCCACATTGATTGGTAAGCGAATTTATGTATGAGAAGATTTCCATAGCGTGACCTTTGTGACGACACGCTACTTTAGATGGGCAAAATTGGTATCGGGTTAGCTACCCGTTGTTGGTTTAGTAAGGTAACAATGTCATGCGGCTTATAATAATCCGAATTAACAAAATAATAATAGACGCTCCGAATTACGATGTATTGCCTGACTAGCAATACAGGGTCATACTATTGATATTATGATTGTATTTTGGTTTTCATAACCATATTCATATAACGATTTTTATTTGATTTTATACAACATCATAAGACGTATTGTATGATTGTTTTTACGACATTGGCTCGTATAATGATTTTTAAGGAAAATGCCTATATTATGATTTTCGATAAGGATTTATATAAAATGACATTGGCTATTTTATGGCCTATTACAAAGATTTGTATAAAATGATTTTGGCTATTTTACGGCCTATTACAATGAGTTGTACGAATTGATTTTTGGTACTAATTTTATACCAAAGTTATATTGATGGAATTTATTAAACCCTATGAATTCACTCGGCGTTATCGCTGACCCTTTCTTTTAACATGTTTTATCTCAGGTACTTGAAGGTAATTCTCGGGAAGACGACAAGAATTCATGGCCCGCACTTAAACAATATTTTCCATTCAAACACTTTGTAAAACTTTGTATGAAATGTAATGACTTGGGACCTATGTAACTTTGATGTTTATGAATGGAAATGATTTATTATTAAACGACGCGATTTTTATGCGTTGTCTATGATGTGAGTAATGTGCTATCCCGTAACACCAACTAGTCTTCCGCTGAACTGAGTTGTATAAATTTGGGGGTGTTACAGTTTGGTACCAGAGCTCTCGTTATAGAGAACGAAAGATTTTTTAAAACCAAGGTTTTGAATAAAACATTTCAAAATCTTTTAACTATAAACATTTTTCTAAAAATGTCTAAAAATCTTTTGACTATAACGGTGCCGAAGAATTCCCGAGTTACCGACAAGGCCAAGACTGAGAAGTGTTATTTTAATATATATATAACTTGGATTATATATATATATATGATGTAATTTTATTACATGATTGTTTGATGATTATTTTGATTTTATACGAGGTATTTATACGACGTAGATTGTCACAAGAAACCCTAAATCCCCTAGTAAATTAATCGAAGCTATTCTCGTAGGAATTCTAGCTATCCTAGATCTAAACCAAGTTGTGGATATTTATGATCCCGACAAATGGTTGATATTCGTAGAAATGTAGATATTAGTTGATTAGGATATTGAAAAAGAATTGGCGAGATTAAATCTGATATCGATGTCATGACGATCTTTCCTTATAGAGTGGAGTTTGACAAAACGTTATCACCTGGAAAGATGTCATCTGATTCGTTGTCATCCAATTCTTAAATTGAAATCGAAAGGGTGAATGTTGCACTTGAGGCTGTTATTGGAACCATTACCCAAAAGCCTCATGCCACTAATACCTTTCCGAGAAGTCTAGTTAAATGATCAAGTCATTTCATATTAATGACTCATTTGATAATTGTTGTTGTAAGAGCTAATAGGATTGGAAATTAAGTGTTGATTCATATTGAGATTGTATTGCCTTTACAAGGCCGAAAAATAAGATTGAAAGTATTGGAGAATGAGGTAGGATATTTCATTGAGTATAAAATTGGTTGAAACTTGAATAAAGTAAAATTTAACTTGTATGGGATATAAGATTGTTAAGAGGAAGTCGTTAAGTTTTGTGATTGAATTATAAGGATTTAATTGATTGTTAATTCGTGTTAAGGATTGTTCCTAGACCATTGTCCACTAACGAGGATGCCCAGTGTCCAAGAAATGAATTGAAGAAATCTTCTTCTGAATTGAGACCGATGGATCTTCCGGGACATATGGAACACCTAATGACTCTTGTAGATTAGTATTCATTGTAGTATCTTTTAAAAATCCCTAACTTAACTGAGATATCAGTTGGTAGGATGAGTTTAGTAAATTGTATGACATAGTGACACGTAATGTGTTACGGTACAATTTGACTTGTTTGTGATTAATGGAAAGACTACCTTTGATTGCTAAATTCTACATGTATCGATGTTATCTATCTTTTCTTGCTTCACCCTAATATTCGCATTAGTGATGCAACCATTGAACAAGTACTCATCTTGATTTGAGTTACGTTGTGAATCATTCTTCGTGAGTGCCATCGAGGTCATGAACCTCATGATTATTTGGCTAAGCTCATTTCTTATCATATTGTAGTTAGTTCTCGGTGAACAACTCTTCATCACTCTTTTGCAGATCACTAATTGTTTTTATAAAGTTAAAACCGTATCCTTTGAGAAAATTTAATTTTCATCACAATAAGGATTATTCAAAGTGAGAATTATAAGTGATTGATATCAAAATGAAGTTGTTTATGAAAAGCTTTGGAAACTTAATTATTTCCATAACAAAGAAAATCTTTGTAAATTTATTTTTGATTCTTATCTAAGAATTAAGCATGAAAATGTGTTTATTATAAACATGATGATAAAATTTTGACGAACTGAGTATTGCATCGTTAATCTTGAAATTGTATATAGTTGCGCGCCTACATACAATTTGGAATGGACTATGCAAGACTGATTAGTAGTCACCATAAAACTAATGAATAAACACTACATTTTCTTGAGGATTGTGAAAGATTAAAATTTTAATGAGATCGGCCAGAAGTGAAAAATAGGGACATAGTGTTAGGGATACCTACATATGTGCCTGTAGCATCTATTCTTCTGAGTTGAATTTACTCATCTGTGGAAATTGTCTTATTTAACAATTGACAATTCTTTCTTGACCGATTCTCCCGTGGTGAGATTCTTAGGAAAAGTATCTGATTACCGAGTATTGATACCCGACTGGATGTATCGACGTTCTTATCATTTCTTTTGATTCGATTTCATTTGAATGACCTGGGTAACGATCCGAGGAGCTTTCGAATGCGTACTCAAATTATGAAAACATGGGATATATTCATATTCGTTAAATGTTTTCATCTGTATCTGATTTGAAATTCTCTCGCGTAGATTATGCGTTGACCTTACTCTTTAGATGATAGTTGTGTATCCTAATATCCCTGAACTTGTGAAGGATTATGAGTTATTATTAGTCTTTTGAGAAGCTCACATCTTATCGACGGCAATGCAACTGGAAAGTTGATAGTGCCCGTAGAATGGATTGATTGATTATGACATGACGACATTGTCTTAATTGATGGGAACTCGAATAGAATTTCCCTAAATGATAAGATGTTGATTATCAAAAGTGATCTAAATAATTCTTGATGGATGATTATCCTGTATTTAGACTTAAAATTATACCGTGAATGGTTGTGAATTAATCATAGATATTATAATCTAGAAAGAACTTAAACAGAAATTATTAAAAGATGTTTCGGTTATCTGAAACTTTAGGAGGTATTTGTTGGTGAATTACCTAGACTTTCGCCATTAAGGCAAGTTGAAATTGGTATTGATTATATTCCCGGTGCTGCACCTGTGGCTTGTGCACTGTACGTCAGCACCATCTGAATTTAAGGAATTACCGTACAACTGAGAGAGTTGACGGAGAAAGATTATATTATACCAAGCCTGTCATCCTGAAGAGCTATGGTGTTATCTTTCCTTATATTTATAGATTACTGTGACTGAGTAAATTGACAATCGAAAACGATATCCATAACTCGAAATGGAAGAATTGTTCGATCATTTACAAGGTTCTAGCAAACTTTGATCCATAGCATGGTTATCATCAACTTCGCATCTGCGAAGAAGATTATGTATTCCAATCACTACATCCGGTACCTATAATGAACATTATGAGTTCCATGTGATGTCGTTTGGATTGATCGATGCACATGTAGCATTCATAATTTGGTGAATCACGTGTGTAGGCTGTAATTTGATAAATTCATGCTCGTGATCATTAAGGACCAATTGTTTGTATACAAGAATAATAATGAGTTAATAATTGCCCTGAATTGGCTAAACAATGAAAACCTATACCTTAAATATTTAACATGTGATTAAGGACTTAATCCTTTATATGATTTAATCGTGTGATTAATAGATAATGGAAGCTATATTGACTTTTCGAAGATTGGAACCATTAACGCTTAGGGATTAAAAACTTAATCCTTTACATAAAATGACCGTTGGATTACAAATGGTAAGATGTATGCATATAGACTCTTCAAAATTGAGAGCCCTTTTAAGACTTTGGATATTACCAAAAAGAAATGGAAATATGTTTTGACAGATGTTTTAACAAAGGATTTTAAGGGATTATTCCCTTATACACAAACCATTTAACTAAACTTCTGTTTAGGGGTAAATGTTTGTGTATACCTCCAGATAACTTAAAAAGGATTGAGGAAAACCATTTATACCATAACCTGAAAATTTGAAACGACACTTTTTACTTTTTAACTAAGAAAAACTTTGACCAAAGTATAAACAAAGGTTTTTCAAACATTTACGAATCTTATTAAATATTTTCGATAAATCAACAAAAATCTTTTTAATTAAATCCAAATTTATTTTGAACATTTTATATAATTGGTCGAACTAAGAAATTTAAACTTTTAACATTTACGTTTCATAAAAATTAAATAATTATTTTTAATTTACGTATAATAATTATCGACGCTTTAGACGCCGGATTGAGAAAAACTGATAAAAATGATAGCTGAGACGAAACTGAAACATAAAAGATATGAAGAAAGAATTTTGAATAAATACGGTTAGGATATTTATTTCATCAGGAAGGTGAACGTAAGTACTAACGCATAATATAGAAAGAATATCTGAGTGAATTGTGGACATGATAATTATATCATCATGAGAAGTGAAAATAGATACCGATGCATTATGTAGAAAAGATAAAGAACCAATTAGGACATGCTCCTTAATAATGAAGGTGCAAAATAAATTGCCGAGCAATATAAAAATGAACGATGTTTGTAAGAAGGATAATATAGATAATAAAAGGGGTTCGCGGCTAATGTGAACCATCAGAACTGAGAAGCCGATAGCGTTAAATATTTTAAAAGACCACTTGTGATTGTCTAAATATGGAGACTGTGAGATATAGTTATGTTGGAATTTGTAAGTATAAGTATTCTATTTATGTCATTTTATGACTAAAAGTATCTTTGTCTGAAGAAGTTGTACTAATGGCAATTATGAAGGCAGACATCGCCTCATACATTAGTAAACGTCTAGCTATTGCAAAGGTCATCATCTGAATTTGATTCGATTTGGGTCATCGTCGACAGACTGACCAAATCTGCTAATATCATTCCCGTTAATGATAAATGCAAAAGAGTTGTGTAAACATGGTGTGCCGTATCGATCATCTCTATCAAGATCCTTGATTCGCATCAAATTTCTTGAGATTTGCTCAGAAGTCATTGTGGACGAATCTTGATGAGAATACTATGTACCACCCCAAATCGAAGGGACGAGGTAAAATAACGATACAAAATAATATAAGTGTTGTTTTATGTTTGAATGATTGACCTTTGGTAATAGACCGTATAATCGTTTTCCTTTGGAGAGCTTATCTTTGATAATCATCGTGTTAGGATTGAGATCGAATCCTGTTAGGATCTAAATATTAGAGCATCTGTAAGCAAGAGTTGAGATGAAGACACCCGACATACACCCACTGTGAGTTGGACATGTCTTTTAGGTTTAAGGTTTCCTATGATGGCGAACCTAACCTTACAAAATACCTGACCCGCGAAATCTGAAATGATTATTGAAATTAGGATTTGATTATTGACTGCCGGTAGTGGGCAAGAGGTTATGTGAATGTGAAATGTAGATCTTGAAGTGCCAAATGGCTAGCGAAGTTATGCCACAATTTTTAACCTTGGAAAAAAATGAATTCATGATCTGACAAATCATGGGATATAAGTCCCCGTTGTTTGGGACCATTGAGATGATGTAAAAGTTGGGATTGAAAGGCATATAAGCTGGATCTACCCTAGGACTTCAAAGACTGCGTGAATTATGTTTCGTATATCGAACTTGATGGAATATCTATCAAATGAGAATCTGATTATTCTTAGTAAAGCTTAGATCGGCGAAAAGTTGCATTCATCAAAAACCCGTGAACATCATGGATAGAGAAAGTAAGTCAACATTAAGCCTGATCTTATTCCCGTAGTTATGTTTGATGAAACTCGCGTATTGTAATGAATTGCACTTGTGAGAAAAGACCGAGTGTGGAGGAAATACCCACATGGCTTTAACTCTATAAGAAGCGAGTAGTAAGATGATCTTTGAGGACAAAGATCCTGTTTAGGGGTAAATGCTGTGACAATCCGTCAATTTATGGTTGATATTTTATTCTCGAATATTATTTAAAAACATTATTTTAATGTTACAATATGAACTCACATATTTTTGGGAAGAAATTTGGATTTACGTCTTGGAGTAGCATCGACTACGTTTAAACCGGAGGATTCAACGTTACGTGCTTACGTTTACATACACCGTCTTTGGTGACAGTCCGACATTTCAGAAAATAAATTTATCCGTGAATACTATTTTGGAATTTTAAATTTGTGTTGGTTCATAAACTCACAAATTTACGAGAAGAGATTAGGACTTACGATTTTATTTTAACGTCCTTTACGACTAAAGCGGAAACCCTAGGATTACGTATTTACGTTTTCGAACTCTGTTTTCGATGAGACAATTTTTATTGGATTCGTTTTGTGACGGTGATTCATAATTTATAAAAACGTTTTTCGTAAAACGACCCGAGGGCACGCAAATCGAGGAAACTAGAATCGAGGAGTACCCGTAAATAAATGGGGATGAGACAAGTGGGACACTTGTCCCACCCCCATCAAAACCGGCTATAACTCTCCAACACAACAACTTGGTGTCAAGTTGTTAGTTTATAACTTACACATGTAAGCAAGAGCTTACATTGTAAGCCACTACTAACTCAAAACCATCAAACCTCATTTCTACCATTTGCAACATGCAATACCACTCAAAAACTCACAACTCTCTCTCTCTCACTCATCTATGCCGTCCCATATCCATCCTCAAACACCCATTTCATACAAATTTTAACCATGAACATATGTTATAATCAACATATGTTAATCTCCATTCAAAAAGAGGAAGATTGATGCAAGTTTTAACATCCATGGAGGAGTTTTCATATTGTTTTGAGGCTGATTTTCCACAAGGAGTTCATGGAGCATGGTGGTCTTGAAGATGGTCATGGTTGCCTACAAGTTTCTCCATCAAAAACCATGTCAAAATCATAACCTACATCAACTTGGTGGTATAAAGATTGTCCTCCTCATCATCTTGTTATTTTGATTATGTACACATGTATTTTATTTCCTATTGTATATATTTATGATGATTATATGATGATAAAAATGTTATGTGGGGATTTGTTGTTGATAATCATGGATAAAAAGATGAAAAACTATAAGAAATAAGTCTAAAATCTTGTCTAAATATGTTGGCTGTGTAAAACAGTAAATAAACAGGTCATGGACTGATAATATGATGAAGTAGAATCTATTTACAGTAAGCTATGGGTCTTGTACACATGTGAGAGTTGGCCATGCAATGGAATCAAAATAATGAGTGAGATATGATCAAAACAAGTTTAGGGTATAAATCTAAGGTTACTGTTTTGGACGATTTTTAGAAAATATTTAGAAGATGATTCAACAGTAGCTATAGAAAAGTTAAATGTAGCACATATCATTTAGTTTATGTTATAAAAATTTGAGCTTCTATCTCCATGTATAACTCAAGATATGGAAGTTTTGGTGAAGATGAAGTTAAAAATCAGATTTTGGAAATTAAAGAATAATACTATTATATAAGCACTCACATTTTAATATATAAAATGTAAAATAAAAACCCACTAACTTATAAAACTTATTTATATACATATATATAAGGTTAATCAAATGGATAAATTATATAAATGGTGGTGAAATAATGTTTATAAGTAATAAAAACTATAAATATGATTTTCACGACTTTTTCGTCTATTGCCGTAAAATTAACGTTTTTGTTAAATAAAACTTAGATGGTTGGACCCGTCTAATGAAAACTTTATAAAACTTATATACTGATATATAGAAATGTATAACAAGTAAAAACCGATAAAAACCCGAACTATAGGGCATACGGACATTAACGAGCTAAGTAAACATATTGGACTAATACTTGGGCTAATAATTGGACTAAATAAGATAAACACCCACAAAAAGAACTTATTGGGCTTAACCCATTTGGGCCCAACTTGAAAGTATACATACTGATAATATAGGTACAAAATGGATTAAAATAAGTTAAATAACTTATAATAAGCTTATTGGGCTTAAGACACGTAAACGGGTAAAACTAGTAAACTAATATAAAAGTTATCGACATATAACACTAAAAGGAGTAAACGAGAATATGTAAACCCGCTTGATCATCATATATATATAATCATCATATGTATACATACTTGTTATTTTTATAAAGTCAATGGACAAACGTCTAAGACCGAGTATTATTTGTCTAGGTTTCCGTGATTGAAGCACGTACTGTACGTCCGAATTGCCGATAACCCGCCTTCCCATATCAACGTGAGTTCATAGCCTCGCACTCTTTTAAATGTTTTTATAAATGTTTTATAAACCCGCGAGGGAGATAACATGTTAGTTTTATAAAATAGGACACCATTTCTCCCGATTGTTTGTTTATTGATTTTGGACCCGAATGATTGAATGACCCGATTGTATGACCCGATAAATGATTAATGGACCCGATAGATGAAATTAAATGGATTATTAAAGTTAGGTTATGTCACTAAAAGTCCCATTAGCATGAATTGTGAACTACCGGGAGTTGGTAGACGCTTATGCATTTAATAGTACTATTTGGGGACGATCACCCCAGTTCGCGCCTTGACGGTTGATCCCCGTCGTGCCACATTGATTGGTAAGCGAATTTATGTATGAGAAGATTTCCATAGCGTGACCTTTGTGACGACACGCTACTTTAGATGGGCAAAATTGGTATCGGGTTAGCTACCCGTTGTTGGTTTAGTAAGGTAACAATGTCATGCGGCTTATAATAATCCGAATTAACAAAATAATAATAGATGCTCCGAATTACGATGTATTGCCTGACTAGCAATACAGGGTCATACTATTGATATTATGATTGTATTTTGGTTTTCATAACCAAATTCATATAACGATTTTTATTTGATTTTATACAACGTCATAAGACGTATTGTATGATTGTTTTTACGACATTGGCTCGTATAATGATTTTTAAGGCAAATGCCTATATTATGATTTTCGATAAGGATTTATATAAAATGACTTTGGCTATTTTATGGCCTATTACAAAGATTTGTATAAAATGATTTTAGCTATTTTACAGCCTATTACAATGAGTTGTACGAATTGATTTTTGGTACTAATTTTATACCAAAGTTATATTGATGGAATTTATTAAACCCTATGAATTCACTCGGCGTTATCGATGACCCTTTCTTTTAACATGTTTTATCTCAGTTACTTGAAGGTAATTCTCGGGAAGACGACAAGAATTCATGGCCCGCACTTAAACAATATTTTCCATTCAAACACTTTGTAAAACTTTGTATGAAATGTAATGACTTGGGACCTATGTAACTTTGATGTTTATGAATGGAAATGATTTATTATTAAACGACGCGATTTTTATGCGTTGTCTATGATGTGAGTAATGTGCTATCCCGTAACACCAACTAGTCTTCCGCTGAACTGAGTTGTATAAATTTGGGGGTGTTACAGATATAACACTAATAAAGCATCAACTAGTGAACCAAAACAAGTTATGTTTTCAGAAAAACACTCCCCTATACACGGTGCTCCAATATATGGGGCGGTTCCTTATCACTATGGAACCGCCGATGGAGCTAAGGAACCGCGTCCAGATGAAGATTTTTGTGAAAATCTTGAACTTTCTGAAAAGTCAATTTTAGGTGAAGGACCAAAACATATTCTTATTAACAAGGTCAAAGTACCTATAATTGAAAAGTCTACTCTAGATAAATTCTACAAGCCCTTGAGTAAACCTCTAATGGGAACTAGAAACTTATCTAGACAAACATCTACTCCTCCAAGAGTACGAAATGAATCTAAACCTAGAAGTAGAACACCTACGCCAAAAAGAGATGATCAAACTAAACCACGACCTAGACCCATGAGATATTGGGGACCAAATGTTTGATCTTGTGTGTTATTATCTAGATATGCTTGGGAATCGATCTAGAGCCCGACGAGTGGATTAAGTATAGTGGTTGTTCTAAACATATGACGGGTAATCGAAGTTTGTTCTCACACTACAAACCATATGATGGAGGTAACGTTACATTCGCAAGAAATCGACGTGGTAATATCATTGGCAAAGGTACGGTCTCTCTTGACTCTATGACTATAGAAAACGTAGAGCACGTAGATAACTTAGGTTTTAACCTTCTAAGTATAGGTCAAATTTGTGACAATAAGTGTAAGGTCATCTTTTCGGAATATGATAGTGAAATCGTAATAGATGGAAAAGTAATTGGAAAAGGTGTTAGAAAGCATGGAATTTATGTCATGAAGGTTAATAGGAAGTCAAAGGACAACTTATGTCTAGCGAATTTATATGATAGTTCTACTCATTGGCATAAGAGATTAGGTCACGCTAATATGCGTTTAATTCAATCCTTAGTCTCTAAGGAGTTGGTAAGACATCTCCCCAAGATGAAGTTTGATAGTCACTTTTGTGATGCTTGCAAAATTAGGAAGCAAGTTCACTCAAGTCACAAAGCCAAGAATTTGGTTTTGACCTCTCGATGCTTAGAGCTCCTATATATGGATCTCTTTGGACCTTCCGCCATACGGAGTTATGGAGGTAACCTTTATACCCTAGTTATAGTTGACGATTACTCTAGATTCACTTGGACTAGATTTTTGGCGTCTAAGAATGAAGATTTTGATCACTCCGAAACCTTTAGTAGAAGAATTCAAAATCAACTAGGATGTTTAATTGTCTCTATTAGGACGGATCATGGTAGGGAATATGATAATGAAGTGCAATTTGGTGCCGTTTGTGAAGCTCATGGTATTACCCATAACTTCTCGGCTCCTCGCACTCCACAATCAAATGGGGTAGTTGAAAGGAAGAAAAGGACCATCCAAGAGATGAGTAGGACGATGTTAAATGAGCAATCTTTACCACAAAAATTTTGGTGCAATGCCGTGGACACATCGACTTACATTCTCAACCGAATTTTTATTCGACCTTTTCTATGAATGAACCCCTATGAGATTCTTAAAGGTAAGAAGCCCTCATTGGAATACTTTAGGGTGTTTGGAAGCAAGTGCTTCATTCTCAACACCAAAGATTACCTTACAAAGTTTGACCCAAAGTCTTACGAAGGTATCTTTTTAGGTTATTCTCAAACTAGCAAAGCCTACATAGTCCTTAATAGAACCTCGGGTGTAATTGAAGAATCACTTAACGTGACATTTGATGAAACCCCGCCTTCATCTAAGACACCACCTTTGGTAGATGATGACATAGATGAAATAGACATAGTTAATGCGAAAGATGTTAGAAACATAGTAGTTGAAGACCTTAGTGTTGAAAAGGGAGTAAACATTAAGGACTCTAAGGATCATGCTCTCGATAACGTCATAGGCAAATTAAATCAAAGGACCCTAAGATTTCAAGTCCAAAGTCAAAGTAACTTCTTTTGTTTCCACTACTACAAAATCGGGCATCAGCAACGGCCGTTTTCATCGCTGTGTCGTCTCTATAGCCCTTCAACGACAGAATAGTGACAGATATATTCCATCGTAAAAAAGGGCCTCGCAAAATTTTAGTGACAAGTTTATCGACAAAAGTTTCTAACTTTTAGAGACGGATTATCCGTATCCAACCCCTCGCTAGAGCCTTTATGAAGTTACATAAATGAAATTTAATTCGACCATATACTAATGGCTTGGCGACAAAATTTCCATCGCTAAGAATAATGACGAAGCCGTCTCAAATCCATTTCTAATAATCGATCAGCCATTTTGTTGCTATTACGTCGCTACTAGAGACGGATATATTTATCGTTAATTCTCCACTAAAGTTTTGTCTCAAAACTGTCACTGTGCAAACCCATCTCTATTTTGTCACTATTTGAACTTTTAAGGATAAAATGTGTCGCCAATCAGTCAGTAAACGGTACAACATATTTTCTGTTTGTTGAATATGTCACACAAGCAAATACGACATTTATAATCAAGAAATCCATATCTAAATATCCAAATTAAATAACAAAGATATCCAAAAATAATAACAAACATATCCAAACCAAATAACAAGCATATTCAAAAGAAGACCAACATCTAATATTCGACAATAAAAGGAAATGTAAACCAAAGAATCTCTCTTGCATAAAAGTTAAAGAGTACCTAAATAGACTTAAAACTCTTCAAAGTGAAATGCTTGATGTTCAAGATGTACCGTCACTTGCATTACTTTGCTTTGTTTGTTTTTGGCGGTTAACACGACTCGTGATACCATAATCGACAAGCATATGTTGAATTTCTACACGCATTTCTTCCTTGAGCTCTTCACGTATTTCTTCTTTTAACTCTCCACGTATTTCTTTTTGAGCTCATTCTTCACTTCTTCCTTGAGCTCGCCTTTCATTTCTTCCTTCAAATCTTCCTTTAACTCTCCACGAATGCTATGAAGATAGTCCTTGAACATACCGAATTCAAATATTAGTGTTTGAAATATATGTTTTTTATCATATGTAAATGTGTTGTTAGCTTTATTCCCATTACTTCCCAATAAAACGCAACATCTTAAAAAACATCAGTAATGTAATTGGCCAGTGGATACGAACCATCAATATCAATATGCATATCAGTTGGACTAAACATTCCATAAAACTACAAATGTGGAACTTGCACCCAAATACTAGAACTTGAAGCAAAACATAAGAAAGCAACCAAACACTAAGAGAGGAACATTTAGTCTAACTTCGAGACGTTATATCAGACTATATACAAGCAGAAAAATCAGAAACTAAAAAGACAGTCAACCTGATGAAACTTGCAGAGAGTATTACACTAGAACTTAAACCTAAACACTCGAGATAACATATACGTCTTTTAAAAATTATAAGACACAAACCAATAATTTTCAAAGAAGAAATCTACATCCTGGAAAAATCGAATACAAAACTGAACATAAGGCCTTTGCCTCTAGCCTTAACTTGACGAGGCTATAGAATCACATCTTAGTGCAACTATGTCTGAATTATTGCCCAACCTAGAAACATTAAATGTATAACTTTGTTGAAGGTATAAATAGGTCACTCATGCCCAACTCATTACAGATAATTATATAAACAAGAAAACAAGGTTGCACTTCTAGCAGTAAGATAGTAAGTATTGAAAAACTTGGAAGTTGTTTGTATATAAAAAGGAACTCACATGAACATTTTTAGATCCCGAGGATGGAGCACCCGTACAATTTGCTTTACCAGTCATCGTGTATCGTGGATCTGACATAGAACCCCACCCAAACACTCCACCTTTCGTATCACCTTTCGTATTATCTCTAGCGCATTGTTTCCATAGGTCATCATCATAGATGGGATGCTTAGCAGCATCTGATCCATATTTATCGACTATAGCGGCATTATATGCAGCCTGTAAGAAAAAATATGCATATAAGAATAACTATAGAAGTAACTATGGAAATAACTATTGAAGTAAGAATAAATACTGCCACTCTATCTGATTTTGACGTAATAAATGCTCCATCCTTAACGTGTGTGAGCTCAAACAGTTCAGCAGCAGTTGGAGGGCGTTTGTGTACTTGTTCCTGAAAATTCATAAAATATTCAAGATTTAAAAGGGATACAAAATAACACTTTAATCAAAAAGTATATAATAGAAAACACAAATGGAAATACAAGTAAATCTTACAAATTTTCTTTTATGTTGAGAAATTGTAATTGAGCCAACACAATGTTTCGACACAGATCCTTCTTTCACGGTTTTCTGATTCTTTTTACCTAAAACTGATTTATTTACCCATTTTTCGGTGGACCAGACACGATCAATCATGTCTTCCCAATGCTTTGAATTTATCCATTCCGGGTGATAACGCTTAAGAATAGAATAATCAGCATCCTCAAGGTTAACACCATCCGCCACTACCAAATCCAACGGCTCTCCTCTAGCCTTTGATATGATATCTGGATAACGCTTCTTCATACATTTTCCCATGCATCACGGACCAACACATCACTCAATCCTTCCCACTGGAAAAATTTCCTAGACATGCAAAATTTATGATGTTAGTTGATTTATGTGCAGTCCAGTGCAGTTCCAATCTCCAATTTCTAATACCGTAATAAATATATGTTGATTTATCATGGACACACAACCAATGAACATATCAATATATGTTGATGTAAGTAGGCTTTTGTAGCCTCCTGAACTAGGTGCTGAGTTAGCTATTATCATTTACGGATTGGCATGGCAATTCTTAATATTGGACTGTTATAAAAGCAATGGGCAAAAGACCAATAAGTTTGATGCAAAAAAATTCGTAAATGTTATCGTACATACCTTAAAATACGTCCATAATTCGTCGCGAGCTGACTTGTCAACCTCCTTCCATGTTGTCCAGGAACCATTAAACATGGTCTTGAAGATAGCGTTATCTTACGAGGAACCTTTGGGTCAGTAAACCTACAAAGGGACATTGTAATAAATGAACACTAATAGCATATTATCAAAAATAGTTATCATCAATATCAAAAACAACAGGTAGATGTATTTAAGTAAATATGCATACTCCGCCATCCAAATTGATCATTGTCCTTTTTGATGGGTCATTCGGGACTTGTTCGACAATGTTTGTACCTCTTCTGTGTTGGGATTCCGTATTTGGATCGTCCTCTCCTACTTGCTCTTGAACAGGTGTATCAGCCGACATAGTTGCATTTGTCTCAGAACGGGTTACTAGAGATTTTAGTGCGTATACTTTTCTGACCCAAAACACGAGCAACTGCATGATCACTAAGGCCACGTCCACCTCCGTCCCCATATCCACCTCCACCTTCACGTCCACGTCCACCTCCACGTCCACCTCTACCTCCACGCCCAATATTAGTACGTGCCATAATCACTGTCAAAAAAATAATTGTCAAACGAAAAGGAAATATAATATCACATGAGAAATGAAACATGAAGAATAATCAGAAATGCTTAGAAGTTCTGCCTATTTAAATATTTAAGAGGTAAAATAGTAACGTTTAGAAATGCTTTTTCTAATGAACAGTCCCAAACACTTAGGAAGTTTTCATTGATTTGGAAATAAGCAGCACCAAAATGCTTCTTTCACTCACAAGTAGTCCTATAAACTATTGGAAAAGCATTACCTAAACACTGTCATCGCTACTTAGCTACTGTGCTAAAGCGTAAACAAACATTCCAATTAACAAGTTTTCCCTAGGAAACTACAAGGCGTGAACGGTGAAGGAAAACAACAAACGATGAATGAGGTGTGTAAAAAGGAGCTAAGGAACAATGCTTGTAAAGAGATAGCTAGGTGGTTTCATGATGTAGGGCTTCCTTTCAATGCAGCTAGCTATGATAGCTTTCACACTACAATGGAAGCGGTTGCTCAATATGGCCCGAGGTTTAAGCCACCTAGCATGTATGAGCTTAGAGTTCCTTTACTCAAAAAAGAAGTAGAAGACACCCTAGATAATATGAAGATTTACAAGAAGGTATGGGCTACGAAAGGTTGTTCTATACTTTCTGATGGATGGCGCGACTCCTTTGTCCAAAAGATATTGTGAACTTCTTGGTAAACTCTCCAAAAGGTTCGGTGTTCATTAGATCTTTAGATGTGTCTGAAGTTACAAAAGATGCTAACACATTGTTTAGAATGCTTGAAAATATGGTTGATGAAGTAGGAGAGCAGAATGTCATTCAAGTGGTAACGGATAATGCGTCAAACTATGTTAAGGCTGGTAAGATGTTGGAAGCTACGAAACCGCATTTATATTAGAATCCATGTGCAGCTCATTGCATTGATCTTATGTTGGAGGATATATGTAAAACCCGCATGCTTTTACCATGAATAGTACATATATAATCGTACGTACATGATTAAAACCTTCCTTTTATAGCACGTTTATGTTTCACGAATAAGAATTACAAGTATTACATACGTGTTATTACATGATAAGTATTTAATAAGTATTAAGACACGATAATTATTATCAACAATAATTATAATCACGAACATGAAATCATGAACGTAAATAATCACGAACCTATTATTATGTATTTATGTAATAATTATTACGATTACGTATAAATATATATTATAACACGAACAACTAATAAAAAAATCACGTAAACACGACCACGAGAGCACGTAAATAATTAGAACACGGAAAACAACGGGTTTCCCCTTGTGGGCCCCACATACCTGCGGCAAGAAACAAGGAAGGGGTTAAGCCCACTTTAATTTTAACTAAAACAAGAAAAGGGAAAATATATTTTCATAATACAGAAGATTAGAAAAATAACAAAACCCTAGCTCCCCTTTTTCTCTCCCTTGGCCACCGGTTAGAACACCACAAGAACGGGTGTTGTTGATTTTTGGTGATCCAGATCTAGTGAGATCGTTCGTGTTAGCGTTTTCTTTTGTTTCACGCATCGGTAATTCTTAAATCTTTTTCTTTTTAATTATTTATTAGATCAAGAACACATGAAATCAAGGGTTATTAAAAACTATAAATAGAACATGTTAATTTAATCATGGGGGTTAAAATCATGGATGTTTTAGGGGTGTTTGGTTCGGCCGACGCGTAGAACCCAGAGCCGAAGCTCTCGGTGGGTTTATGATCACCACCAACCGAGAACCCATGGTCTCGGTGGGGTTTTGGTGTCTCAGCCGCAAGAAAACAAGGGACCCTGACGCATGTCGGGGTATCATTTGGTTTGGGGGTCTCGGCTGAAAACCAACAAGGGCACCACCGGCTTAAGCCGGTGGCGGCTTTACATAAAACATGGAAACCGGCCAAGCCGGTTCGCCACCATTAACGGGTTGGTTTTTTTGTCCGGTTCAAGGTTAAACACGGTCCGGTTCATGACATGTCTAGAATTAAAACACGGGTTCAGTTCATGACTTATTTTTACAAGTTAATTATTTTTATAAGTTTATTTATTTACAAGATTAAATTAAATTAATTCAACATGCTATATAATTAACTTAATTTAGACATGACATAGGTTAATTATTATTATTAATAATACATGATTTTAACCTAAGTATTTAAATCATGAAATGTAGACTAAGTAATTAATTAATTATTAAAACATGACATATAATTAATTAATTTCCATGACTTAGGTTATATTAATAATAAATACTAATACATGTTTTAACCTAAGTATTTTATGGACTTTAATTTAATTAAATCATGTTATATTTAATTAAATCCTATAACATATAGTTTATTTAATTTACATATGTTAATTAATAAATTATACTATAAATCACATGACTTAGAATATTAATCAGTAAAACTTAAGCTTATATTATTAGCTTAAGAATCCATCTTATTTCTAATTATGGGAACTTTCTATTTTAAGAAACTTATTTATTTTAAGAAGCTAATCTATTTATGGAAACTTTCTATTTTTAGAAACTTATTTATTTTAGGCAGCTATTCTATTTTTGGAAACTTTCTATTTTTGGAGACTTTCTATTTTTGGAAACATTCTATTTTTGGAAAATTTTTATTTTTTAATACTTTCTATTTTTGGAAACTTTCTATTTTAGGAAACCTGCTTTTTTTAGAAAGTTACTTATTATTACACAACAAGTATAATAATACAAGAAATACAAGTAATACTTAATCAGAATAGACAGAATACATGATAAACACATCATAATGTTAAAATCAGTAAAACATGACATGAACATATAAAACAAGCTAAGACATGATATAAAACCAGTTACGTACTCAGTAATTAGAATACTTATGCACGTATATTATGTATGTAGCATTAGTGAGATCGAAGTAGGACTCTCTTCCGTGCGTCTTCTTCGTTCACTGGACACAAGGTACGAATTCTCCGTCCTTTCAGTATGTACATTCTTTCTTTATTAGGATTTCCTTGTATGCAGCCAACTGTTTTCCCAATACATTTTTTATATGTTTTGATTTGCTTATGTTTAATTAACTGCCTAAGCCATATACATGCATGACCAGTTTTACCTAGTTATGGAGGTACCATAACCATAACACTGGAGGCACCAATGTTATGACTTCACCACGGCGGAGTGATAGCTCGTGGCGTCCCTTTCAGCTTTTGGCCATATTATTATGTTATCATGTGGGGCGTATGGGTGCATCATAGGTTACATATTTTACAGATTATTCAGGTGAATGTGGTGTGTGCCTTGCATCCTTCACAAGGAGCTGATCCCCCCTACCCAAACTTATATTAATTAGAGGCAGCCCCTCTAATTGCATGACGAGGTCACCCCTCCAAGTATTCATGCACGTTGATATTTCATGACCTATATGGGCTAATGGTAAACATGTTAAACAGTTTTTATAAGATAAACATAAGGATTTTCAAACTATAAAACCAATTTTACTAAGTTACGTCAGGTTTTCTAGAACTTAATCTATTCCGCTGCTATATGTTGTATATGCTTATGTTATTCATTCTATGCTTGTATATCCATGCACTGAGCATTATGCTCAGCCGTTTTCCTTTCATGTTCCCAAAACAGCAGGTACTCAGGGACGCTCGTATACTTTAAGCGTACGTGCATATAGATTGGAAGCTTCCTAGCCTTCATTACCTTATGCATTTGTTCATACTTTTGATACTCATTTCCATGGACATTGTTTAGTCCTTTTCATTTAAAGTACTTATGTTTGTGTGTGATGAGCTTTACTTTGGGGTACCGACGTTGTTTCCGATATTTCATTTTTGGTCATGTAATGTTTAAGACATTTATCCTTGTATGCTTTGATGACATGCCATAATCACGCGTGACATTCCATTTACCAAAATGGGGTGTTTCAATTATGGTATCAGAGCCAAGGCTTCGACCTGTAGGCTCTCAAAACACGACCTGTGATTAGTTGGTAGTCACTATGGTCTTCCTAGAACTGACAGTCAGTTTTCATGCATTCATTGTTCTTATGCATTCATATTTATGTCATTGTTGCAGGTTTATGACTAAGTAATGGTTGGTACAGGACTGGCCCTATTTAGTCGCATGTGCTTTTATCGAAACTTTTAACTTTGGGACCGACCCATTGGCGTCCCCTCGCCATGTCTTTTGTTTTGAGTGAACTGACCATAGGCGTTCACTCTCGCTCATATAAAAGTTTTCATAAAAATGCATCATGCATTCATGTACTAGTTTTCCTGCATAAATTTTTTTTCTCATGATTTATTGGGATAAATTTTTTTTTTCATGTATATATTTTATGTTTTGATCAGTTTAATCATGTATTTTTGTTATACTGTTGGATGGTTCTCACACGTGAGCAGGAACAACTCAATGCAACAGTCCAAGCTGCAATGCAATCTATGCTTCCTCAGTTGAGGAACAAAATCAGGGCTGAGGTGCAGGCTGCCAACAATCAGCAACAACACCCAGTACCTCCTCCTCCTCCTCCTCCAGCAACATTGGTCACATGGCTGGAGAGATTCAATAAGCTACGCCCTCGATCCTTCGAGAAAACAGATAGCCCTAGTGAAGCTGAAAGCTTGTTTGCTCATATTGAGAAGATCTTCGATGCAATGGGTTGTGACCCCGTCTTCAAGTCGAGGTTGGCCTGTTACCGGTTCGAAGGTGATGTGCTATCATGGTGGAAGGCACTGAAGCAGTCTGAGGGAGGTGATAATTGGGTGGCTGGTTTGACTTGGTCTCAGTTCAGGGATTTGGTGATGGGACAGTTCTTTCCCAAGGCTGAGCAAGACAAGCTGAAGAGAGAATACCATGGAATCAGACAGAGAGCTGGAGAGAACAGCAACGAGTTCATGCAACGCTTTCTTCGTTTGGCTGGTTTTCTTGGTGCAGCAGTAGGTACTCTCGAAGAGAAAGCATACCACTTCCGGTGGGCTCTTCGTACATCGGTCGCAAACAACTTGCTGTGTGCTACGTTCAACACGGTGGCACAAGTGGCTGATGCAACACGTAAGCTAGAGATGCTGCAAGAAAGAGAAGAGTTCGGGGAAGCAGAGAGACCCAAGAAGAGGCAGAAGACTGGGGACCGGTCTCAGCCGGCTACTCAGCAACAGCCTTCTCATCCCAAGGGAAACGGTCAGACTCACGACCGTTCTGCTACGGATAGGCGTGGTTGTAATGATAATTACCGTAACAATGCTGGAAACTCCAACAGCAGCATGTCCTTATACTTACTCATTTCTTATGATTACATGCAATAGTTCATAATTCTGGCACATTAGAGAATCTTCTACCAGGAATCATGGTAACGGGAGGGACCAGAACCAAAGAGGTTCACAGCCTAACCGTCTAACTATCACTGGTATTCCATCTTACGGATTTTCCGCATTGTCCTTTGTACCTATTATCATGTCTCATGTATACTGTTCTTATCAGGCTCTCAGCCAACAAGCACACCTGTTGGAGGATATACTCATCCTCTTTTCACTTCCTGCAACCGTAGGCACCCAGGGTCATGTCGTCGCGATAACGATGCATGCTACAAGTGTGGCCTCTCTGGCCATCGCATGAAGGACTGCCGCAAGGGCGGGATGGAGGGCAAATCTGGACATGATGATACCAAGCCGCCTCCTACTAGTGGACGCGTTTACACGACTTCTCACGATTAGGCCAATAAGTCTACAGGTACCATCACTGGAATCTTGTATATGTATGGTCAAGTTGCATGTGTTCTATTTGACATGAGTGCTACTCATTCGGTCATTTCTACTACTTATGCTAAGAATTTTAGGATATCCCCTATGCCATTAGAGAATCAACTAAACATTTCTACGCCTTTAAGAGACTCTGTACGCATAACCCATGTGTACAAGAGCCTTCCCCTAGAGTTTGACGACAAGATTCGTCCTGTTGACGCACTTCCACTGGACATGAATGATTTTGACATGATATTGGGCATTGACTGGCTATCCAAGCATCATGCTACTATAGACTGCCATTCATATCGAGTCATCTTCGATGATGTTAATGCACCAGAGTACATTCACAACGGGTTCATACCCGGAAGGTCTGTACAAATCATATCAACCCTGCAAGCACGTGCATTACTTTCACATTGTTGCGAGGGTTATCTAGCTAATGTTCATGACATGGATGCTGAATCTCCATCAATTCAGAATCAGCCGCTAGTGTAAGAATTTCCAGATGTATTTCCAAAAGAACTTCCGGGCATACCACCTGTACATGAAGTAGAGTTTAATATCGAGCTCATCCCAGGAGCTGAGCCGATTTACAAGGCTCCTTATCGCATGGCTCCCATAGAGTTGAAGGAGTTGAAGGATCAATTGCAAGAGCTTATGGAACGAGGCTTCATTCGACCGAGCACATCTCTATGGGGCGCACCGGTCTTATTCGTGAAGAAGAAGGACGACAGTATGCGTCTTTGCATAGATTATCGCGAGCTCAACAAGATCATCATCAGGAATAGGTATCCTCTACCACGCATTAAGGATTTGTTTGACCAACTCCAAGGGGCCAAACATTTCTCCAAAATTGATCTGAGGTCGGGCTATCATCAACTACGGGTTAAAGAGTAGGACATCGCCAAGACTGCTTTCCGTACACGCTATGGTCACTACGAATTTGCAGTCATGTCATTTGGGCCTTACCAATGCTCCACTAGTGTTCATGAATTTGATGAACAGAATCTTCCATGAATTTCTGGACAATTTCGTCATTGTCTTCATTGACGACATCCTAATATTCTCTATGTCCAAGGAGGAACACGAAGACCATCTTCGTACAGTGTTACAGATTCTTCGCTCTGAAGCAACTATGCTAAATTCTCCAAGTGTGAGTTCTGGTTAGACAAGGTGGCGTTCTTAGGTCACATTGTATCAGCAGAAGGAATCACTATGGATCCAGCAAAGGTTGAGGCTATTAACAAATGGCCAAGACCGACATCAGCGACTGAGGTTTGCAGTTTCCTAGGCTTAGCTGGTTACTACCGTTGGTTCTTGGAGAACTTTTCCCGTATAGCACTACCATTGACCAAACTGATGCGGAAAGGGGAGAAATTCGTCTGGACTAAAGAAAGAGGGAAGAGCTTTGAAGACCTAAAGCATAACTTAGTATCTGCACCGATTCTTACTCTCCCATCTGGTACAGGTGGATTTCAGATCTATAGTGATGCATCGGGGAAGGGACTTGGCTGTGTTCTCATGCAAAATGGGAAAGTAATCGCGTACGCTTCACGACAACTCAAGCCTTATGAGGGAAATTACCCTACGCATGACTTGGAACTTGCAGCATTCGTGTTTGCATTGAAGATATGGAGGCACTACTTGTACGGAGAATCATGTGACATTTTCTGTAAAACCCACATGCTTTTACCATGAATAGTACCCTTTAGATCGTACGTACACGATTAGAACTTTCCTTTTATAACATGTTTACGTTTCACGTATAAGAATTTTAAGTATTACGTACGTGTTAGAACACGATAAGTAATTATTACGTATGAACACACGATAATTATTCAAATAATAATTATAATCACGAACATGCGATCATGAAATCATAAACGTAAATTAATCACGAGCTAATATTAGTTACGTATATATATTTATCACGGACACGAATAAATATATTAAGTCACGATCAATAATTAATTAGAACACGTAAAACACGAACACGATAAAACACGTGAACACACTATAATATTTAGACAGGAGAAAGGTACGGGTTACCCCATGTGGGGCCCCCTACCCGCGGTATACACAAGAAGCATGGGCTTAGCCCATGCAAAATTAACTAACAAGGGGTTAAGGGGTAAAACTTGTGTCATTTATCACAAAACAAGAAAATAACAAAAACCCTAAATCTTTTCTTCCTTCTCTCTTTGACCGTCGGTTTCAAGGACACCAAAAGGGGTGTTCGGGTTGATTTTGATCTTGGAAATTGTGCAAGGATTCGTGTGTGTTCATCCTTATTTGATCCACGTATTCGGTATAGCTTTTGACTCTTTTCTTTTATGTTTTGATTTAATGAATCACATAAAATTATGGTGTTTTTAATTAAACTAATTAAAAACAATTATTCTAAACATGTTAATGATCATGGGGTAAATCAAACAAGGGTTTTAGGGTTGTTTTGTTTTGGCCGACGCCGAACCGAACCCCATGGGGGTCTTGGCTTGGCTTATTACACACCACCGAGACCATATGGTCTCGGTATGGTGGTGGTGGTCCCACGGCAGCAGCAAAACCAAGGGGAAACCCGACCTTGGTCGGGGTATGGTGTTAGTTATGGGTCCGGTTCATGGTTTTTAGTCATGGGTCCGGTTCTTGAATCATATTTTTCAAGGTTTATAATTTTTATGTTTTAAACATAAACTAAATTAATAAAAATATGACATGATTAATTTAATGTACATGACTTAGGTTATAAATTTAATTATTAGTTCATGAATTTTAACCTAAGTATTTATATTTATTTAGACTTTATAATTATTTTTTTGAACATCTAGACTTTATAATTAATTAATTATTTAAAACAATGACTATAATTAATTAATTAACATGACTTAGGTTATATTATTAATAGTTAATAATACATGTTTTAACCTAAGTATTTTACCTTTATTTAATTAAAATCATGTTATATTTAATTAAATACTTTTAACCTATAGTTTATTTAATTTACATGTAATAATTAATAAACTATACTTTATAATCACATGACTTAGAATAATAATCAGAAAAAACTTACGCTTATATAATTAGCTTATTTAACCATCTTGTATCTATTTATGGAAACTTTCTATTTTTAGAAACTTATTTAATTAAGGCAGCTAATCTATATATGGAAACTTTCTATTTTTAGAAACTATAATTAATTAATTAACATGACTTAGGTTATATTATTAATAGTTAATAGTACATATTTTAGCCTAAGTATTTTACCTTTATTTAATTAAAATCATGTTATATTTAGTTAAATACTTTTAACCTATAGTTTATTTAATTTACATGTAATAATTAATAAACTATACTTTATAATCACATGACTTAGAATAATAATCAGAAAACACTTAAGCTTATATAATTAGCTTATTTAACCAGCTTATATCTATTTATGGAAACTTTCTATTTTTAGAAACTTATTTAATTAAGGCAGCTAATCTATTTATGGAAACTTTCTATTTTTAGAAACTTATCTATTTTTAATTATATTTTTGGAAACTTTCTATTCTTGGAAACTTCCTATTTTTGGTAACTTTCTTTTTTTGGAAACTTTCTATTTTAGGAAACCTACTATTTTTAGAAAGTTACTTATTATTACACAACAAGTATAATAATACATGAAATACAAGTAATACTTAATCAGAATAGACAGAATATATGTTAAACACAGTATAAAGCTTAAAACAGTAAAACATGACATGAACATATAAAACAAGCTAAGACATGATATCAAACCAGTTACGTATTCTGTAATCAGATACTTATACACGTATGTATTTATGAAGCATTAGTGATACCGAAGTAGGACTCTCTTCCGTTCGTCTTCTTCGTTCACTGGACATAAGGTACGGATTCCCGTCCTTTCAGTATGGACATTCTTTCCTTATTAGGATTCCTCGTATGAAGCTAACTGTTTTCCCATAGTATAAGTTTATATGTTTGTTTGGTTATGTTTAATTAGAATACCTACAGCCATATACATGCATGACCAGTTTCACCTAGTTATGGAGGTACCATAACCATAACACTAGAGGCACTGGTGTTATGACTTCCCCACGACGGAGTGATTGCTCGTGGCGTCCCTTCAGCTTTTGGCCATATTATTATATTTATCATGTGGGGCGTATGGGTGCATCCTAGTTACATGTTTTCAGCAGATTACTCAGTGTGAATGTGGTGTGTTCCTTGCATCCTTCACAAGGAGTTGATCCCTCCTACCCAAAACCAGTATATTAAATTAGAGGCAGCCCCTCTAATTTGCATGACGAGGTCACCCCTCTAAGTATTCATGCATGTTGATATTTCATGACCTATATTGGCTAATGGTAAATATGTTAAACATTTTTTACAAGATAAACATAAGGCTTTTCAAACTATAAAACCAGTTTTAGTATGAAATAACCAGGTTTTCCAGGACATATACATTTCCGCTGCTATATGTTATTCATACTTATATTATTCATTTCATGCTTGTATATCCGCGCACTGAGCGTTATGCTCAGTCGTTACTTTCCTTTCCATGTCCCAAAACGGCAGGTACTCTAGGACAGACTCGAGCATTTGGAGGACGTGCATAGGATGGAAGCTGCCATAGACTTCTTTTCCTTTTGCCTTCATATATTTATGCTTGTGTAGTATTTGTTCAGTTCATTTACTTTATTTATGTTTTGGGCTTATGTTTGGGAACCGATGTTTGATTCCGGTTTTCCCTATGGTCATGTATGTTTTACTACATATTACCTTGCATGCTTTGATAACACGCCATAATTACGCGTAACGGTCCACTTATCAAAGTGGGGTGTTACAATTATGGTATCAGAGCCCAAGGCTTCGACCTGTAGGCTCTAAAACTCGACCTGTGACTAGTGGGTAGTCACCAGGAGCTTCCTAAGACAACACTTGTTATCCCACGAATTGATGCTTTCAGCACATTGTTGTTTTAACCATGATGTTTTCAGCACCTTGATGTTTAACCTTGATGTTTTCATCGATACTGTTTTACTAATATGGATGGAAAACCGTCATTCATATTTAGTTATGTGTCATTGTTTCATGCATGACGTTCCTCGTGAACTGTGACTATGTGGACTGAACCCCAGTAGTTCATAATTAGTCACATAAGAATTTTTCTGATAAGTTTTGGCAGATGAGTTTCTTTTACTTATGTTTCATGTATCATTGTTGCAGGGATTATGACTAAGTAATGGTTGGTACATGACTGGCCCTATTTAGTCGCATGTGCTTTTATCGAAACTTTTAACTTTGGGACCGACCCATAGGCGTCCCCTCGCCATGTCTTTTGTTTTGGGACCGACCCATAGGCGTCCCCTCGCACATATAAAGGTTTTTATAAACTACCACATGCATTCATGCACTGTTTTTCATGCATAAAATTTTTCTCATGATTTATTGGCATAATTTTTTTTTTCATGTCCCCTCATAAGTTACTATGTTTTTATGTCAAGTATGTTTTCATACTGTCATGGTTAACTTCAGTTTCATGCTGATTATGTTATACACTCCTTCAAGATAGGTTGTTTTATGTTTCTTCATGATGACTCCGTCTTCACGTGATTATATCTTACGTTTTTTTGTTGTTTATGCTTTTATGCAAGACACTATTGGAATTCATGTAAATTCTACTTTCGTGATAGTCATGGTTGGTTTTCATTAATCATGCTTTCAGGAAAATCATCGTTGAAATTCGTTTAATCACACGTTAGCGTTTCTCTATGCAACCAGAATGAGGTATATACTGGCACTGCCAGGTTATCATGATGGTCTTTCTAACCGTTTAACCAGTTATTTTTTTCCTTAAAAATCATGTCAAATGATCGACCCCGTACTGATCATATCATGTGCATTCCATGTGTACTCCATGTACCTTATCCCATGTGTGTATTTCCACTTGCTGATACTCTACAAATTGTTGATGCCACTCATAGCTTGGAGATGTTACTAAAGGTTGATGCTGCTGATGTTTGGAGACGCTACGAGATGCGGACGCTGTTCACAACCTGGAGATCCTACAAGACGAAGACAAAGACGTCAGAGCAAAGAAATTGGACGAGAAGATACTTCACCATCAGATGATTTTCATCAATCATTGTCCCAAATTCTTAATTACATGTCACACCTCATTCAGTTGTCGTTTCAGTCATATGAGTGAAGAGCGGTACTAGCCGGCCACTCAGCTGAATAGTTACATGAATCACAGTCATGAGAATGACCGTCATGGAACTGACAGACAGGACGATAGTAACCACTACTATGACATCAACTATCCTAGAAATCGCAACCGAAGCTCCGGCCACGGATGTGATCAGAAGTACGAATGATCAGTATTCTAACCGATCCGTCAATTCTGGCATAATAACCTAATATCTGTAGTTCTATTTGTTTCACATCTCTAGACACATGTCAAGACATCAGTCAAGACACATGTCTCATGTATACTTTCCGAAGACACATGTCAAGACACCAGTCATGACACATGTCATGCTTATATTTCCAAGATACGAGTCAAGACACATGACTCACGTCAAATTCTGGAACATCCCTAAGAAATTCAGGGTACCCTCCAAAGGGTATAGCCATTTTGTTGTGCCATGTATTAATCAGGCCACAAGAATTTCAGTACCATCACCGGCATGTCAATGAGATCTGTCACGTTTGCTCAATGACACTTCCATTTCTTGCACCCATATTTCATATATTTATGACCATATAGGGCGCCATTCGTATTCCCCATGTACACGAAGGTTTTCCTTCAGCCTAATGATAAGATCCAAGCTGCGAACGCATTACCTCAGACATATGCGAGTTGAATTTAATCCTAAATAAGGACTACGAACAACACGCCATGCTACAATTCATGATCAGGTACAGTGATGTTCAGGCTCCTGAATACATTCAGCTTGATTTTCCATCAGGAAAATATGTACAAATTACCTATGCTTACAAGCGTGTGCGTTGTTAGCCATGGTCACTAAATTTTTCTAGCTGTCAGTAAGCCACGACTACTGAAGTCCTTTTACGCATAGCCAGTTGATTACTCCAAAATCTTCCTATACATTCCAGAAGAACCTTCAAGGAGAAGGACGGTACCATGAGATTATGTGTCGGCTACCGTCGATTTAAACAAATTACCATTCATAACCGTTACTCTCCTCCACGTATTGACAAGATCGGATTCATTTAGGGTGTTAACCACTTTACAAGATTGGATTCATGATCATCATGCCAACAGTGACGAGTGAAAGAGAAGGACATGTCCATGACTGCTATTCGTTCACCACTTGGTTATGCAAAATTTATGATTCTGTATTAGTCTCATAAATGCTCCATCAGCATTATGGACTTAATAAATTGAGTTTCCATGAACTCATAAGTAAATTCATCAGCGTTTTCATTAAGGATAACCTAATTTCCTCTAAGTCTAGAGAAGAACAAGAAGACCATATCTGTACTATGTTGCAAATTCTATGACAAGAGAAATTTTACCCTAGAATTTTTTTTTCCAATATCAATTCTGTTTGATTACAGTGACACGCTGAATCACATGGGTTTCTACGGTTAATCTTACCATGAATCAGCTTACGCGTAAAGGAGAGAACCCTACACTACATTAGGTGTTCTAATAAAAATCCTACGCTAGGAGAAGTCTAGATTCAGAGACTCAGAATTTCGCAAACTTCTATGTATCAAGTTTCTACGAAGCAAGATACAGTTACGTTCAGATCTAAGTACCTGACATACCAACAGGTTAAGATAGAATACCAACAGATTAGGATGTTTTCATCATCTGAAATTGTGAATTGAAATGGGACAAGATCTCCATGGATTTTGGTTACCAGATTAACGCAAACTCAGAAGAAGCATGATGCTATCTGGGTTATTGTAAACAGTTTGATCAAGTATGCAAAATCCTTACATCCGCAAGGATTTCAGAACCAACAGATTGATCGGACATGTTCCAGCCAAGTCTCATCCGATCACTTGGCAATCCCTCAGTTAACGGGTCAGACAAAGATTCGTAATTGTGCTCCTTATTTACTTCACGTCTTAATTCTAATTCCACGACTTGCTTTCACGCTCGCGTTCATGACACTATTCACGTTCATGATGGTATCTTGGCTTACGATTTTACATTCATTTTTTTTCTCATTCTGGGAAGTTTTGCAAGAACTTGAGAGACCAGACCTAAGTTTAGTATAACTCTCTATCCTCAGATAGACGTTTCACGTCATATTCCACGTCTCACCTTGTAGCGTTTGGTGTTACCGCCATTATATTCCATGTTCACGATATGTTTCACATGTCATGTTCATTCCACGTTCCTCATATCACGATCAAGATATGTTACACGTATCATGGATCACGATATGGTTGCTGAAATTACACTCACCATATCTCCACGCATCACGTTCAAAATTTTTCCACGTATAACGTTCAAAATTTTCCACATATAACTTTCAAAATTTTCCACGTACCACGTTCAAAATTTTTCACGTATCACGTTCAAAAATTTTCACGTACTACATTTCTTTATGTCTCGCGCATCGTTACTAATTATCAGTTAAGTTAGAGTGTTTTGCACGATAACGTTTCAATTGCCCTTATACGTTAATTCTTATTCCCTCGATCAAATTCAGGGGATCTACCTTACGTTGATAACCAAGAACTTCTTTGTATTTCAAGTCAAGGTCAGGAGGACCAAGATTTATCATTTGTGTCAAGATCTTGTGAAGGAACCGTTCCAAGAGGGAAGCCACTTGGAAACAGACAAGTTCATTCGGACTTCTTATCCGTTTTTCTCTTATCAATTAGATATGTCCTTTCAGTCATGTCACGTTCCATGTCCTTTCAAGTCATGTCACGTTCCACGTTCCTTCTACCATGTCACCTGCACGTTCATTTATCTTACATACCCTCTCAGTTTGACTCGAGTATGTTTCTCTTTCAGTTTACGTTATCTATAATTCGGGGACGAATTATTCTTTTTAGGGGGGAAGAGTTGTAAAACCGCATGCTTTTACCATGAATAGTACCCTTTAGATCGTACGTACACGATTAGAACTTTCCTTTTATAACATGTTTACGTTTCACGTATAAGAATTTTAAGTATTACGTACGTGTTAGAACACGATAAGTAATTATTACATATGAACACACGATAATTATTCAAATAATAATTATAATCACGAACATGCGATCATGAAATCATGAACGTAAATTAATCACGAGCTAATATTAGTTATGTATATATATTTATCACGAACACGAATAAATATATTATGTCACGATCAATAATTAATTAGAACACGTAAAACACGAACACGATAAAACACGTGAACACACTATAATATTTAGACACGAGAAAGGTACATGTTACCCTATGTGGGGCCCCCTACCCGCGGCATACATAAGAAGCATGGGCTTAGCCCATGCAAAATTAACTAACAAGGGGTTAATGGGTAAAACTTGTGTCATTTATCACAAAACAAGAAAATAACAAAAACCCTAAATCTTTTCTTCCTTCTCTCTTTGGCCACCGGTTTCAAGGACACCAAAAGGGGTGTTCGGGTTGATTTTGATCTTGGAAATTGTGCAAGGATTCATGTGTGTTCATCCTTATTTGATCTACGTATTCGGTATAGCTTTTAACTCTTTTCTTTTTATGTTTTGATTTTATGAATCACATAAAATCATGGTGTTTTTAATTAAACTAACTAAAAACAAATATTCTAAACATGTTAATGATCATGGGGTAAATCAAACAAGGGTTTTAGGGGTGTTTTGTTTTGGCTGACGCCTAACCGAACCCCATGGGGGTCTCGGCTTGGCTTATTACACACCACCGAGACCATATGGTCTCGGTATGGTGGTGGTGGTCCTACGGCAGCAGCAAAACCAAGGGGAAACCCGACCTTGGTCGGGGTATGGTGTTAGTTATGGGTCCAGTTCATGGTTTTTAGTCATGGGTCCGGTTCTTGAATCATTTTTTTCAAGGTTTATAATTTTTATGTTTTAGACTTAAATTAAATTAATAAAAACATGACATGATTAATTTAATGTACATGACTTAGGTTATAAATTTAATTATTAGTTCATGAATTTTAACCTAAGTATTTATATTTATTTAGACTTTATAATTAATTAATTATTTAAAACCATGACTATAATTAGTTAATTAACATGACTTAGGTTATATTATTAATAGTTAATAATACATGTTTTAACCTAAGTATTTTACCTTTATTTAATTAAAATCATGTTATATTTAATTAAATACTTTTAACCTATAGTTTATTTAATTTACATGTAATAATTAATAAATTATACTTTATAATCACATGACTTAGAATAATAATCAGAAAACACTTAAGCTTATATAATTAGCTTATTTAACCAGCTTATATCTATTTATGGAAACTTTCTATTTTTAGAAAATTATTTAATTAAGACACCTAATCTATTTACGGAAACTTTCTATTTTTAGAAACTTATCTATTTTAAGTAGTAATTCTATTTTTGGAAACATTCTATTTTTGGTAACTTTCTTTTTTTGGAGACTTTCTATTTTAGGAAACCTGCTATTTTTAGAAAGTTACTTCTTGTTACACAACAAGTATAATAATACATGAAATACAAGTAATACTTAATCAGAATAGACATAATATACGTTAAACACAATATAAAGCTTAAAATAGTAAAACATGACATGAACATATAAAACAAGCTAAGACATGATATAAAACCAATTACGTATTCTGTAATCAGATACTTATACACGTATGTATTTATGTAGCATTAGTGATACCGAAGTAGGACTCTCTTCCGTTTCGTCTTCTTCGTTCACTGGACATAAGGTACGGATTCCCGTCCTTTCAGTATGGACATTCTTTCCTTATTAGGATTCCTCGTATGCAGCCAACTGTTTTCCCATAGTATAAGTTTATATGTTTGATTGCTTATGTTTAATTAGAATACCTAAAGCCATATACATGCATGACCAGTTTCACCTAGTTATGGAGGTACCATAACCATAACACTAGAGGCACTAGTGTTATGACTTCCCCACGGCGGAGTGATTGCTCGTGGCGTCCCTTCAGCTTTTGGCCATGTTATTATATTTATCATGTGGGGCGTATGGGTGCATCCTAGTTACATGTTTTCAGCAGATTACTCAGTGTAAATGTGGTGTGTGCCTTGCATCCTTCACAAGGAGCTGATCCCTCCTACCCAAAACCAGTATATTAAATTAAAGGCAGCCCCTCTAATTTGCATGACGAGGTCACCCCTCCAAGTATTCATGCACGTTGATATTTCATGACCTATATTGGCTAATGGTAAATATGTTAAACAGTTTCTACAAGATAAACATAAGGCTTTTCAAACTGTAAAACCAGTTTTACTAAGAAATAACTAGGTTTTCTAGGACATATACATTTCCGCTGCTATATGTTATTCATACTTATATTATTCATTTCATGCTTGTATATCCGTGCA
Organism: Glebionis coronaria; assembly: GCA_025667525.1. Lineage (NCBI taxonomy): Eukaryota > Viridiplantae > Streptophyta > Magnoliopsida > Asterales > Asteraceae > Glebionis > Glebionis coronaria. The sequence goes on along the minus strand of CM046877.1, from coordinate 162,570,220 downwards.
CTGAGCGTTATGCTCAGCCGTTACTTTCCTTTCCATGTCCCAAAATGGCAGGTACTCTAGGACAGACTCGAGCATTTGGAGGACGTGCATAGGATGGAAGCTGCCATAGACTTCTTTTCCTTTTGCCTTCATATATTTATGCTTGTGTAGTCTTTGTTCAGTTCATTTACTTTATTTATGTTTTGGGCTTATGTTTGGGAACCGATGTTTGATTCCGGTTTTCCCTATGGTCATGTATGTTTTACTACATATTACCTTGCATGCTTTGATGACACGCCATAATTACGCGTAACGGTCCACTTATCAAAGTGGGGTGTTACATTTTCACGGACCACAAGAGTTTGAAGTACATCTTCACTCAACATGAATTGAACATGAAACAGAGGAGATGGTTAGAGCTGTTGAAGGATTATGACATTAATCTGCAGTATCATCCCGGCAAGGCGAATGTAGTGGCAGATGCACTTAGCAGAAAGTCCGGAATGATAAACGGCATTAAAATTGAGAAGGAAATTATAAGAGACTTGGAGCGACTAGACATTGAGATCATGGTACATGGACAGCAAGGTTACTGGGCTAATCTTAGAGTGGAACCTGAGTTACTCTCTTGGATCAAGGAAGCTCAGAAGGATGATGGTGAAATCTGGGCGATAATTCAGAATTTGGAGAAGCAGACAGAATTTCGAGTAGAGGCAGACGGTATCTTATGGCAGGGCACGAGACTTTGTGTTCCTGATGATCTAGAACTCCGGTAAGCATTGTTAGCTGAGGCTCATAGCTCCCCATTCTCTATTTATCCTGGTTCGACCAAGATGTACCATGACATCAAGCAATACTTTTGGTGGAGTGGTATGAAACAGGATGTTCAGACTTACGTCTCCAAATGTCTTACCTGCCAGCAGGTTAAGATCGAGCATCAGCGATCTGGCGATCTTCTACAACCGTTAGATATTCCAGAGTGGAAGTGGGACAAGATCACCATGTATTTTTTTACCGGTCTTCCACAGACAAAGAGGAAGCACAATGCGACTTGGGTTATCGTTGATCGACTTACTAAGTCAGCTCATTTCTTACCGATTCGCAAGGAAGATTCGGTCAGTAAACTCACCGATACTTACAAGAAGGAGATCATGAGACTCCATGGTGCTCCATCCAGCATCGTCTCAGACAGAGATCCTCGTTTCACTTCGCAATTTTGGAGAAGTCTGCAGAAAGCTTGGGGTACAAAACTTAAGCTTAGCACGGCTTTTCATCCTCAAACAGACGGACAATCGGAGCGACCGATTCAGAAATTAGAATACATGTTGAGGTCATGTGCGTTAGAATGGACGGAAGATTGGGACGATTACATCTGTTCGGTAGAGTTTGCGTACAACAACAGTTGGCACGCAAGTATTAAGTGTGCTCCATTCGAGATGTTGTATTGCAGGAAGTGTCACGCCCCAATCTGCTGGGATCAGGTTGGTGAGCGAACACTTGAAGGACCTGGAATGATAGAGTTGACTAATGAGAAGGTCGAAGTAGCTAAACAGAAATTGCAAGAAGCATGGTCACGTCATAAGAGATATGCCGAGAAGCATCGTAGGGACTTACATTTTAACGTAGGAGATCTCGTCTTCCTTAAGGTATCACCGGCACGTGGTGTTAGACGTTTTGGAATCAAAGGGAAGCTCAGTCCTCGATTCATCGGACCGTTTGATGTCATTGAGCGAGTTGGTGAAGTATCTTATCGTTTAGCGTTACCTCTGCAGCTTTCTCATGTTCATGATGTCTTCCATGTGTCCTTACTCAGAGGGTATAAGTATCATCCCCTTCACATGGTTCAGTATCCACTGGAACAGATTCGTGAATATCTTACCTTCATAGATGAACCCGAACGAGTTCTTGACAAACAAGAACGAGTCATGAGGAGGAAGACGATTCCATTCGTCAAAATACTTTGGAGGGATCATACCGAACAGGAAGCCACTTGGGAGGCAGAGGAGTCTATCTGGGCTTTTTACCCGCATTTCAAGTTTTGAATTCGGGTACGTTCCTCTTTTTCCAGTTTACGTTATCTATAATTCGGGGACGAATTATTCTTTTTAGGGGGGGGAGAGTTGTAAAACCCGCATGCTTTTACCATGAACAGTACATATATAATCGTACGTACATGATTAAAACCTTCGTTTTATAGCATATTTATGTTTCACGAATAAGAATTACAAGTTTTACGTATGTGTTATTACACGATAAGTATTTAATACGTATTAAGACACGATAATTATTATCAACAATAATTATAATCACGAACATGAAATCATGAACGTAAATAATCACGAACCTATTATTATGTATTTACGTAATAATTATTACGATTACGTATAAATATATATTATAACACGAACAACTAATAATAAAATCACGTAAACACGACCACGAGAGAACGTAAATAATTAGAAAACGGAAAACAACGGGTTTCCACTTGTGGGCCCCACATACCCGCGGCAAGAAACAAGGAAGGGGCCAAGCCCATTTTAATTTTAACTAAAACAAGAAAAGGGAAAATATATTTTCATAATACAAAAGATTAGAAAAATAACAAAACCCTAGCTCCCATTTTTCCCTCCCTTGGCCGCCGGTTAGAACACCACAAGAAGGGGTGTTGTTGATTTTTGGTGATCCAATTCTAGTGAGATCGTTCGTGTTAGCGTTCTCTTTTGTTTCACGCATCGGTAATCCTTAAACCTTTTTCTTTTTAATTATTTATTAGATCAAGAACACATGAAATCAAAGGTTATTAAAAACTATAAATAGAACATGTTAATTTAATCATGGGGGTTAAAATCATGGATGTTTTAGGGGTGTTTGGTTCGGCCGACGCATAGAACCGAGAGCTGAAGCTCTCGGTGGGTTTATGATCACCACCAACCGAGACCCCATGGTCTCGGTAGGGTTTTGGTGTCTCGGCCGCAAGAAAACAAGGGACCCCGACGCATGTCGGGTACCGTTTGGTTTGGGTGTCTCGGCTGAAAACCAACAAGGGCACCATCGGCTTAAGCCGGTGGCGGCTTTACATAAACCATGGCAACCGGCCAAGCCGGTTCGCCATAATTAAGGGCTTGGTTGTTTGGTCCGGTTCAAGGTTAAACACGGTCCGGTTCATGACATGTCTAGATTTAAAACACGGTTTCGGTTCATGACTTATTTTTACAAGTTAATTATTTTACAAGTTTATTTATTTACAAGTTTAAATAAATTAACTCAACATGCTATATAATTAACTTAATTTAGATATGACTTAGGTTAATTATTATTATTAATAGTACATGATTTTAACCTAAGTATTTAAATCATGAAATTTAGACTAAGTAATTAATTAATTAATTATTAAAACATGACATATAATTAATTAATTTCCATGACTTAGCTTATATTAATAATAAATTTTAATACATGTTTTAACCTAAGTATTTTATGCACTTTAATTTAATTAAATCATGCTATATTTAATTAAATCTTATAACATATAGTTTATTTAATTTACATATTTTAATTAATAAACTATACTATAAACCACATGACTTAGAATATTAATCAGTAAAACTTAAGCTTATATTATTAGATTAATAATCCAGCTTATTTTTAATTATGGAAACTTTCTATTTTTAGAAACTTATTTATTTTAAGCAGCTAATCTATTTATGGAAACTTTCTATTTTTAGAAACTTATTTTTTTAGGCAGTTGTTCTATTTTTGGAAACTTTCTATTTTTGGAAACTTTCTATTTTTGGAAACTTTCTATTTAGGAAACCTGCTATTTTTAGAAAGTTACTTATTATTACACAACAAGTATAATAATACAAGAAATACAAGTAATACTTAATCAGAATAGACAGAATACATGATAAACACATCATAATGTTAAAATCCGTAAAACATGACATGAACATATAAAACAAGCTAAGACATGATATAAAACCAGTTACGTACTCAGTAATCAGAATACTTATACACGTATATTATGTATGTAGCATTAGTGAGATCAAAGTAGGACTCTCTTTCGTGCGTCTTCTTCGTTCACTGGACACAAGGTACGGATTCTCCGTCCTTTCAGTATGGACATTCTTTCCTTATTAGGATTTGCCCGTATGTAGCCAACCGTTTTCCTAGTATATGTTTTATATGTTTTGATTTGCTTATCTATACTACTTTATAATGTATTTAGACCCTTTCTATAACTGGAAGTCTTAAAAAATTCAGCCTAAAACATTTCTAAAAAAAGAAGTCTAACAATTGGGTCAATATTGTTTATAATGTATATTCATTATTTAGTCAACATGAATTATTGCTATAGCAAAACGTATGTAACATTTTTTTAAATGAAAATTAACCGTCCTTATATTAATGTGCACTTTTAATATGCAAAATAAGTAACCGCTTTTCAGATAATATAAAAACTATCATAAGACACTCTCATACACATTCATATCCCTTTCTCTTTTCTCTCAATATCTTCAAAATAATACAAAAAAAAACAACTTCTATAAAACCTTCTCCATAACCACATGCCCACAGCCTCTACCACTTCCGCCTCTACCACCACTACCGTCACCGTTGCCACCATCAGTCACAAAAATAAAAGGTTTGATGTGCTTTGGTAGTTTTGGTTGTAGATCTGGTGGTTTTCGTGATTACAACAAAAGAAAAAAAATCAATGGTTTTATTGTGATTAGTGTTTCAATTGGATGTGTTGTGCCAGGATTTGGAAGTCTTAAAATTGAAATCCTTCACAAGCATTGTTATTGCTTAAAGTTATTTTAATGTATATTATCATTTATTTGTAAGAAGTTATTGTTAAAAAAGTTAACCATATAACATTTACTAACCACAAAATATAGTCACAGGGTACCCGCCGCCGTATTGCGCGGGTACCCTGCTAGTGTTTAATTAAATGCCTAAGCCATATACATGCATGACCAGTTTCACCTAGTTATGGAGGTACCATAACCATAACACTAGAGGCACCAGTGTTATGACTTCACCACGGTGGAGTGATAGATCGTGACGTTCCTTTCAGCTTTTGGTCATATTATTATGTTATCATGTAGGAAGTATGGGTGCATCCTAGGTTACATGTTTTACAGATTATTCAGGTGAATATTGTGTGTGCCTTGCATCCTTCACAAGGAGTTGATCCCTCCTACCCAAACTTATATTAATTAGAGGCAGCCCCTCTAATTGCATGACGAGGTCACCTCTCCAAGAATTCATGCACGTTGAATTTTAATGACATATATTGGCTAATGGTAAACATGTTAAACAGTTTTTATAAGATAAACATAAGGCTTTTCAAACTATAAAACCAGTTTTACTAAGTTACGTCAGGTTTTCCAGGACTTAATCTATTCCGCTGCTATATGTTGTATATGCTTATGTTATTCATTCTATGCTTGTATATCCGTGCACTGAGCGTTATGCTCAGCCGTTTTCCTTTCATGTTCCCAAAATGGCAGGTACTCAGGGACGCTCGTAGACTTTAAGCATACGTACATATGGATTGGAAGCTTCCTAGCCTTCATTACCTTATGCATTTGTTCATACATTTGATACTCATTTCCATGGACATTGTTTAGTGCTTTTCATTTACAGTACTTATGTTTGTGTGTGATGAGCTTTACTTTGGGGTACCGATGTTGTTTCCGGTATTTCCTTTTTGGTCATGTAATGTTTAAGACATTTATCCTTGTATGCTTTGATGACACGTCATAATCACGCGTGACATTCCATTTACCAAAATGGGGTGTTACAATATAGGAAACCTTAAAAGGGTTAAGTCTTGTTTGAAAAAATCAATTTTTATGAATGCATACATTTAGTACCATGTTGGAGTTGTTAACATGATGAGAAGATTTACAAATCAACAAAATTTGCATAGACCCGCAATTACTAGATTTGCAACATCTTTCATTACTCTTGCACAACTACACAAACAAAGAAATAATCTGCAAAGAATGATCACATCCGATGATTGGGTTAACAGCAAGTGGTCAAAGGAGTTGGCGGGAAAGGAAATGGTAAGAACTATTCTAAGTGAAAAGTATTGGAGAGATGTTGCATATGCTCTGAAGTTAATAGGACCTACTGTAAAGGTTCTTAGAATTGTTGATGGGGATAAAAAGCCTGCACTGGGATATATATATGAGGCGATGGATAGGCTTAAAGATACCATTAGCGCCTCTTTTTCAAATAAAGAAGCGCATTATAGGAAAGCCTTTGAGATTATTGACCGAAGGTGGGATTTCCAACTCCACAGGCCCTTGCATGCGACTGGACATTTCTTAAACCCTCAATGGTTTTATGATGAGTCAAAAAAGGTAGACTGTGAGGAGATAAAGTCTGGTTTAACAATTTGCATCAGTAGATTGGTTCCGGATTTAAGAATTCAAGATGTTATTGCCTACGATTTGGTTTTATACACAAAAGGAGAGAGGATGTTTTGAAATCCCATAGCAATACGACACATGAGTACAAAAGCTCCCGCAGACTGGTGGGCTGCATATGGGTCATCAGCTCCAAACTTACAAAAGTTTGCTATTCGTGTTTTGAGTCTCACTTGTAGTGCCACGGGATGTGAGAGAAACTGGATTGTTTTCAACACATTCATAGCAAGAAAAGAAAAAGATTGGCACAAGGCCGATTAAATGACATAATGGTCTTAGGTTTTTATATATCAGGAATAGTCGTCTATAAATTATTGGCTGGGATTCAATATATGCATAAAACATGTCACTCGAACTTGAGGGTTGTATTACCCAGTGAATTGTTCATCTCAAAACACACAGAAAAAAAAAGACCAGAAGTTTAGAACTAACCAGTATTGGGCGGTAGCTGAATAATTTTTCAAAATAATAAGCTGATTGACAAAACTTGTTGTTGTCCCATATATTTGTGATGATTAAACAAGAAAGAAAGGTAGATAAAAGATGATTCTAGAGAGAGTAAGTAGTGAGAGAAAGTAGAGAGAAGTGTGTTAGAAACTTGGTGAATATTAGATTAGGAGTATAGAAAAATGAGACAACCAACCTCTCCTTACATGCAAAGAGAGGTTTATATAGCCTTGCCTACATGTGGCATGATGGGCTATATGATAATGGGTCGGGCTTTCCTTTTGGGCTTTGGTTACTTATGAATGAACCTTAGCTTAAAGTTAAGCCCGTAATACACGACTAATCTACTACCTATTACAACGTTCTAATATACGATACATAATAAACATATGACCGAGCATTCTTGTTTGACTCAATATTTTGAGGCTAACAATCTCCCCCAATAAGAGGGCATTACCCTTTATGAGAGGTCATTACCCTTTGTCATTTGGAGATTTGTAGAGATTACTAATCTCGCCATAAATGAGTCTTGAACGTGTAATAGTAGTCTTTTTCCTTCATGCTGTGATCTTTGAGCCTTTGTCGTTGTCTTTCGACTTTGTCTTTTGATTTTGAGATCTTCAAATCATCCTTGACTTGTCTTTGCCATCTTGCGATCTTGTGTCTTCATCCACATGCTCACACTATTAATTGTCGAATATGTCTTTTGGCACGAGTATGTGGTTTTGAATCTTTGACTTTGCTGAGTACACTGTGACGCCACCTTCTCGAGACAAAACATAGACACGGACTGAATGGCTTTGACATTCGTCCTAAATCGGTAGCATTTTACCTCCGGTTGGTGAAGACCGTTATACGATATTAAATATCGTACCTGTGATAGGTAGATTCAGTTAAAAATCTCCTTGACAGGGTTTCACGGCTGTACTAGCCGTTCTCTTTACTCGACCGTCTCAAAGCAAGACTACGAACATAAAGAGGGAATCAATTGGATAAATATCCGCTTGATTAAAGTCGTCAATTCAAATTCCTGGAACAAGTGTGATTCATACAGAATCTTACCATTGTTGCTTTCCAGTTGACACAAGCTTGATTCATAAGAATCTCACAAGTCACCTACCGTAGCGCTGTTTGATGTTGACGCTAGAAGGATTTCCATTCGTCACTGTGAATATTAATGAATATCACTTTGAATGATCTGGCAAGACCATAAAGATATTGTGTAGAAACCTAAAACGAGTTTGAATCAATTCAGAATCAAACCACTGTTTCTTTTCAGTTTTACACATGTTCAATTCATAAAGAATCTTGCATATGACCTACCGTAATGCTGTTTGATGTTAACACTAGAAGGATTTCCACTCATCATTATGAATGCTAAGTAGTATCACTCTGAGTGTTCTAGCAATATCACAAGGATATAGCGTAGGACTCTCTTGATCTTCATTCGTGTGTCCTAAAGAGATTTGATTGATGTCTTGGCTCTAGAATCGATTTGTGCACTTTTAGTGGTCGGAGGATGGAGCAGATGCCACCTATTCAATATCAACTATCTCGAAGTGAGAAAGTCAATAGAATTCATGTTGTTCTCCGTGACATTAAAACAAACTTCTTTTGAGAGAAGCCTGAGTAGCTAGGGAGGGGTTGTGCATTACATCACTGGGTCCATTATGAGTTGTCTTCATGATGCGTTGACCCGGTTTCTGCCTAAGTTGTATGGAGGGCTTCTTTCTTTACACCCTTTATCCTTACATTTCTTTTTCATTCTTCAACCCCTTTAATGCTTACCAGGACATCATTAGTAGCACCTTGTTGTGATTGTTCCAGTGCTAGCATCAGAACTTAGTCGGCATTCAGCTACGTTCACATTCTACTCCATCTTTCCTAAGGAATTCTAATAGTCTATTAGATTGTCCTGGGGAAGATCCCTCCGGTTCTGGTTGGATCATAGGACTTAAACCTAACCACCCTTTTGACACCAGTAACGTCGTGAATTAAAGATGTTGTGGGTATTTGATCGTAACCATGAAAACCACTTCAAATGTCTAACAAGATGTTTGAAAAACATTTAACACCTTGATAGTTTTGTCGTTTCAGAAATGCTCCCCCTTTACATGTGCATCGATAATCGAAAGTGTTTCGCACATGTAGGTAAGAGTTAAAGTGTTTGATTCTTATATAACCTCACATTTTAATCACATTTTCTCCCCTATCTCTAATATATAAAATCATTTGATATTAGAGATACCAAATTTGATTAAAATATATTTTGAAAAATAGTCTTTGAAAATCTCCAAGAGAAAGATGTGTTAATCTTTTGCATGAAGTTGAAATGCTCCCCCTCAAAAATTGATCCAGTTGAATTGTCATTGTGAGGATATGATCCACATTTCGCTTTTTGAGGATAGGAGTTGTTGAACACACAATTTTTGAAAGATTTTGAATAATCATTGAAAAACTCTTGAAAAAATTGTGTTCAACGCTTTTTGAAAAATCCATTCTTTTTGGCAATATGGTTTTTCTAAAGAATAAACTTGAGTTCATAGACTTTGAATGTCTTGACAAATCCACTCAAGTGTAAGAAGATTTCTCTTCTTTTGCTGAGGGTAAGGGCACTAAAGCGTACACTCCCCCGTGAATATAGATCCGGGTTGCAATCTGAAAGTGATTACAAGCCATTATGTTGAGCTCAAAACGTTGAATGTTTTGTGACAAGCTCAACCCAAGATAGATTGCTCTACCCGTTGTTGGAAAAAATCAATAAGGCTTTTCGCTCTAGTTGGGCAATGCAAGGAGGCCTCCTTGTTGCCAATAAACTTTCCCTGGCCTTCGATTTATTGTCCAAAATAGACATTTTTCTTTATGTAAAGAAGAAATGACATGTTTTGAAAAAATTTACAACTTTCATTCGAGCTTTATGTACACACCCGTGTCGTTATTGAGCGACATTTCTAGGCACGTCCATATTATCGATACTGAAAGACATGTCGAGAAGAATATTTTTGGATTTTGAAAGATTTTTTTAGTTTTATGTTTTGTTTAAATATGTTTTATATTTTTGTATTTTGCTTTTTCAAAGATATTTACAGGTTGATGTTTGATAGATAAATCAAGCAGGCTTCTTTGCCAGAATCTCCAGTTCTGCTGGAGTCAAACATCTCATACCAATTTGCCTAACTAGATACGCAAACCTTTCTTTCGAAAGAGCTTTTGTAAACAGGTCAGCTAATTGGTAATCCGTTCCAACAAAGTATAGTTCAACGATACCTCTTTCAACTTGTTCCTTTATGAAGTGGTATCTGACATCCATGTGCTTCGTGCGGGAATGCCGTACCGGATTGCAGGAGATGGCTATGGCCGACTTTGAGTCACAATACATAGGTACTTTATCAAAGTGGAAGCCATAATCCGTGGGTTGTGTTCTCATCCAAAGAACTTGAGCACAACACACAGATAGAGACACATACTCCGCATCGGCTGATGAAAGTGACGTGCAATCCTGCTTCTTTGAAGACCATCCCACAAACTTATCTTAACCTAGAAACTGTGTACCACCAGAAGTACTTTTTCGTGTATCAAGACACCCTGTATGATTAGAATCTGAATAGGTCGTTAGAAAGAAACCGGTTTCCCTCAGATACCAGAGTCCCAAATGAATGGTATTCTTTAGGTACCGAAAGATCCGTTTAACCTTCTTGAGGTGATTTTCAGTGGGTCGTGCTTGATATCGTGCACAATAACATGTAGCATGTGATATATCTAGTCGACTTGCTGTTATGTACACGAGGGAGCCGATCATGGAACGATATTTCGTTTGATCTATGGCATCTCCCTCCAAATCAGCATCTACGGATGTGGTTGATAATGGTGTCCCAATGGGGTCACATGAGGTATACCATACTTTTTGATTATCTCTTAACAATACTTACCTTGGTTAATAAAGATACCACTTGGGAATTGGTGAACTTGAATTCCTAGAAAGAATTTTAGTTCGCCCATCATTGACATTTCAAATTTGTTGTGCATGACTTTTTCAAACCATTTTGAAAGTTTTGGGTTTGTAGACCCGAAAAAATGTCATCAACATAAATCTGCACAAGCAAAATGTCTTCCCCATATTTATAAGTGAACAAAGTTAGATCAATGGAACCTTTTGAGAAACCTTTGGAGACTAGAAATTTCGAGAGCTCGTCGTACCACGCCCTTGGAGCTTGCTTGAGTCCATAAAGTGCTTTGTGGAGACGATACACATTGTCAGGATAATGAGGATTCACGAATCCTTCCGGTTGCGTGACATAGACATCTTCCTTCAAAGGATCGTTAAGAAACACCGTCTTTACGTCCATTTGATACACGATGAATCCCCTATGTGCAACATAAGCAAGGAAAATCCTGACCGCTTCCATTCGAGCTACTGGTGCAAATGATTCTTCTAAATCAATACCCTCTTTCTGACCATACCCTTTAGCCACTAGCCTTGATTTGTTCTTGATGATCGTGTTCTCTTCATCCATCTTGTTTTTCCAGATCCATCGAAGATTTAATGGTATTACATCGTATGGTCTGTCAACAAGTTCCCAGACTTTCAGTCTTTCAAATTGTTGAAGTTCATCCGTCATCGATTAAATCCAAGCATGATCAACCATGGCTTCTTTGATGTTTTTCGGTTCAGCTGAACTCACGGCGAGTGCGAACATACAAACATCGCCATCGGTGTTAAGCTGCCGTCTTGTGCGAACGGGCTATGAAGGGTTTCCAATTACTTGAACCAAATGATGATCTTGGGTCCAATGATGTGTTGAGGGATGTCGTTGGTAGAACGTGTTCATATTTGACGGATCAACATGGCGAGTAGAAGACTCTCTAGTTTCGTGTAGTGGTATACCGAATGGGTTGATAAATTCATCTTCGTTAGATAATGCATTGTCTGCTTGATTTGTGTTCTCTGGAGCAATGAAAGTAGTTGTGGATGTTGTAGGAGCGGTTGTTGATGTGATATTCTGAGGAGGTAAATCTACAGCAACCCGTGTTAAAGTAGATGAGGTTGTATCCTTTTGTTGATGATGATCGGTATCATCATTCTTATCATGAGGGATAGCGGAAGACTTTGATACAACTTGTTTCTCCCCCGTGAAATATTCATCATACATTGGTCCATATAAAATTTCCAACTCTTCAAGTGTCGTGTCCACTGTCATATCTTCTCTAGGAACATGTTCAGGAACCCGCTTTGAACTTGACGGTTCATTGCTGTGGTCTTGAGTTCTGAGTTCCATGCGGTTGTGTACAAAAGTCTTTTGTCGTTGTGGATCAGGACTTAAACTGTTTTGTTCAAGTGCCATTTCTTGCAATTCATCGAATTTGATATGAATAGTTTCGACTATCAATTTTGTTCTCTTGTTGTACACTCTGTATCCCTTAGACTTAGTTGCATATCCTACTAGAATGCATGCATCACCTTTCTCTTTCATCTTGTCCAGATTTTCACCATCTCGAATAATATAACACGTACATCCAAAAACGTGAAGGTGTTTGAGTGAAGGTTTTCGATCATGAACTATGTGATATGGTGTCTTTCCGTGTCTAGGAATAATTAAGGATCGGTTTTGTGTGTAGCATGCGGTTGACAAGGCTTCGGCCCAAAAGTATAATGGCAGTTTTGAAGCGGATAATAGTGTTCGAGCAGCCTCAACTAAAGTACGGTTTCGTCTTTCAACAACACCGTTTTGTTCGGGTGTTCGAGCAATAGATGTTTCATGTTCAATCCCTTCGGCTTCAAAATAATTCTTTAGAGTTGAATTCAAGAATTCTGTGCCTCTGTCAGTACGTACCACTTTTACTTGAGCTTGAAGACCACGTTGTATCAGCTTAAGGAAGTTAATGAGAACCTCAGGTGTTTCATCCTTGGACCTTAAGAATAGGGTCCACGTGTACCTTGAGTAGTCATCCACAATTACCACAACGTGTTTCTTCCCATTGATGCTTTGAACACGCTTGGGGCCACACAAATCTATATGAAGAAGATCTAACCGTCCTTTAGAGCTTCATGTAGTCTTTGTCTTGAAACTACTTCGTTTAGCTTTACAAAGCTCACAAGAAGAACAAAGATGATCTTTGATGAATTTCAAATTTGGAAGGCCTCTCACAATATCTTTCTTGGAAAGCAAGTTGATGGTATCAAAGTTAAGATGAGATAATCGTTGATGTCATAACCAAGTTTGAGTCGTTGAAGCTTTAGCCATGAAACAGATTGGAGTTGAAGATGTGGAGTCTTGTAGTGAAATAGTGTAGAGATCAGTTCCCGTGAACCGGTAAGTAAGTCATTCCCATCATAATCACGAACAAAACATGTCTTCTCTCTAAAAGCAACCTCCAAATCCGCATCACAGAATTGACCAACCGAGAAAAGATTGTGATTGAGCCCTTCGATGTAGTAAACCCTTTTGATAGTGATATTCCCCTGAACCAAGTCTCCATATCCTAGGATCGGTGCAAATTGATCATTTCCGAATCGGACCGTACCCAGGAAATTCTCCACGAAGTTAATTAGAATCTTGAGATTCCCCGTCATGTGCTTCGTACATCTGGAGTCCAGTATGAAGAAAATTATTTGTATCACCTACAGAAGAGTTAGAACACGATGGAGCATTCGCTAAATTGGATACCATATTAGTTGTGATTTCAGAATCATTAGTGTCCTTAGAAACATTTAAAGGCATACTAACACTCGTTGTCACATTTTCTGTCCTAACTTTAGGCATTTATTTATATCCTGGATGTAACACCCCCAAATTTACACAATTCAATACAGCGGAAGACTCGTTGGTGTTACGGGATAGCACATTACTCACATCATAGACAACGCTTAAAAATCGCGTCGTTTAATAATAAAGCATTTCCATTCATAAATATCAAATTTACATAGTTCCTAAGTCATTGTATATCATACAAGTTTTACAAAGCATTTGAATGGAAATTATTAATTAAGTGCGGGCCATGAATTCTTGTTGTCTTCCCGAGAATTACCTTCAAGTACCTGAGATAAAACATGTTAAAAGAAAAGGTCAGCGATAACGCCGAGTGAATTCATAGAGTTTAACAAAATCCATCAATATAACATTGGTATAAAATTATTACCGAAAATCATTTTGTACAAATCTTTGTAATAGGCCATAAAATAGCCAAAGTCATTTTATACAAATCCTTATCAAAAATCATAATATAGGCTTTTGCCTTCAAAATCATTATACGAACCATTGTCGTAAAAATATCATACAATACGTTTTATAACGTTGTATAGAGTTAAATAAAAACCGTTATACGAATATGGTTATGTAAAACCAAAACACGAACATAATATAAATAATAAGACCCCGTATTGCTAGTCAGGCAATATATCGTAATTCAGTGCGTATAGTAGTATTTCGTTATTTGGATTATTATAAGCCGCATGACATTGTTACCTTACTACAACAAACAACGGGTATCTAACCCGAAACTCGTTTGCCCATCTAAATTAGCGTGCCGTCACAAAGAACACGCTATGGAAATCTTCTCATACACAAATTCATTTACCAATCAATGTGGCACGACGGGGATCAACCGTCAAGGCGCGAACTGGGGTGATCGTCCCCAAATAGTACTTTATATGCATAAGCGTCTACCAAATCCCGGTAGTTCATAATTCATGCTAATGGGCCTTTTAGTGACATAAACTAACTTTAATAATCCATTTAATTTCATCTATCGGGTCATATAATCATTCATCGGGTCATACAATCATTCGGCTCCAAATCAATAAACAAACGATTGGGACAACTGGTGTCCTATTTTAGTAAAACTAACATGTTATCTCCCTCGCGGGTTTATAAAACATTTCATAAAAACATTTAAAGGAGTGCGAGGCTATGAACTCACGTTGATGTGGGAAAGCGGTTTATCGGCAATTCAGATGTACGGTACGTGCTTCAATCACGGAAACCTAGACAAATAATACTCGTCTTAGACTCTTGTCCAATGATTTTATAAAAATAACAATTATGTATACATATGATGATTTTATATATATGATGATGATCATGTGGGTTTATACATTCTCATTTACTCATTTTAGTGTTATGTATTGGTAACTTTTTATACTAGTTTTACTTATTTACATGTTTTAGGCCCAATAAGCCTATTACAAGCCCAATACTTTTCATTAGCCCAATTATACTTTTAATATCAGTATTATACTTTACATGTTGGGCCCAAATGGGTTAAGCCCAATAAGTAAGTTTATAAGTGTTTTACCAAACTAGTCGGGTTAATAGTCCAATAAGGCTACTTTGGCCCGTTAATGTCTATATGTTGTAAAGCTCGGGTTTTATCGGTTTTTACTTGTTATATAAGTTTATGCATCAGTATGTGAGTTTATAAAAGTTTACATTAGACGGGTCCGACCGTCTAAGTTTTATTTGACAAAAACGTTAATCTTTCGGTTTTAGCCGAAAAGACGTAAAACTTAGTATATAGTTTTATAACTTGGAAAAACATTTATACTTGTATTTTATATAACATGTCCTATTTTAATATCAATATATATATATCTCTTTATTTATAACTCGTATCAACTAGTGGGTTTTATATATGTATATTTTATATAAATTTTTGAGTGCTTATATTATATACTATTTATTTACAAAATCAGTCCTAAATTTTAAGTCCACTAAAATGTCCATATCTAGAGTTATATAATGAGATAGGACCTCAAATATTTATGACAGAAACTACATGATATGTGCTTCATTTTATTCCTTATAGCTACTGATGAATCAACCTCAAAATATTTTAATAAATTCGTCCAAAACAGTGTAGGCAGATTTGCACTCTAAACTTGTTTTGATCATATCTCACTCATTTTGATGATTCCATTGCATGGCCAACTCTCACATGTGTATAACACCTAATACTTACTGTAAATTGATTCTAATATGCCATTTTATCAGTTTATCGTTTGGTTACTTACTGTTTTTATACAGACATCATATTAAGCAAGATTTTAACCATTTTACATGTGGTTTTCCATCTTTTTACCCATGTTTATCAACACCAAATCCCCACATAATATTTTTATCATCATTCATCATCATATACATATATATAAATAAAGAAAATACAAGATTACATAATCAAAATAATAAGAGGATAGGAAGAACAATCTCTATACCACCAAGATTAAGTAGTTTATGATCAAGGCTTGGATTTTTGATGGCTAAACTTTTGATAGATCAACACCAACTTTGAAGACCACCAATATTTGTAAACTTCTTGTAGAAATCAGCCTTGGGACATCACCAAATCACCTCCTTGGATGTTAGAATCACCTCCAATCTTGAAGGCTTCAAAGGAGCATCATCATGTGTATGAATAACACATGATTTTATGGCTAAAATAGATCAAATAAGGGTGTTTGTTGGTGATTTGGGACGAATTTTAGAGAGAGAGGAAGGATGAGAGAGTGGTTTGCATGTGGTGTGTGTGAAAAATGGTTTGTAGCTAGTAGTTTTGATGTGGTGAAGTGGTTTGTAAGCAAGCTAAGGACAAGTGTCCTTAGTTAGCTTATTAAGTTGACACCAAAGTGTTTGTATGGCTTATCTTGGTCGGTTATAAGTGGGGGTGGGACAAGTGTCCCACTTTTCTCATCTCCACTAATTTACGGGTACTCCTCGATTCTAGTTTCCTCGATTTGCGTGCCCTCGGGTCGTTTATGAAAAAGTTTTTTTATAAATTATGAATCAAAGGCACAAAACGAATCTAATAAAAATTGTTTCATAAAAACGGAGTTCAAAAACGTAAATACGTAAACCTAAGGTTTCCGGTTTAGTCGTAAAGGACGTTAAATTTTTCACGTAAGTCCTAATCTCTTCTCATAAATTTGTGAGTTTATGAACCAACACAAATTTAAAATTCCAAAATAATATTCACGGATAAATTTATTTCCTGAAGTGTCGGACTGTCACCAAAACGGTGTATGTAAACGTAAGCACGTAACGTAGAATCCTCCGGTTTAGACGTATTCGATGCTACTTCAAGATGTAAACCTAAATTTCTTCCAAAAAATAAGTGAGTTCATAATATAATATTAAAATAATGTTTTTAAATAACACTTGAGAATAAAATATCAACCATAAATTGACGGATTGTCACAGCATTTACCCTAAAACAGGATCTTTGTCCTCAAAGATCAATTTATCTTACTACTCGCTTCTTATAGAGTTAAAGCCATGTGGGTATTTCCTCCACATTCGGTCTTTTCTCTCAAGTGTAATCCATTACAATACGCAAGTTTCATCAAACATAACTACGGGAATAAGATCAGGCTTAATGTTGACTTACTTTCTCTATCCATGATGTTCACGGGTTTTTGATGAATGCAACTTTTCGCCGATCTAAATTTCATCAAGAAGAATTCAGATTTTTCACTTGATACACATTTATCAAGTTCGATATACGAAACATAATTCACGCATCCCTTGAAGTCCTAGGGTAGATCGAGCTTATATTCCTTTCAAACCAACTTTTACATCATCTCTATGGTCCCATTCAATGGGGACTTATTTCCCATGATCTTTCAGATCATCTATTCATTTTTCCAAAGTAAAAACTTTTGGCATAACTTCGCTACCCATCTGGCACTTCAAGATCTACATTTCATATTCACATAACCTCCTGCCTACTACTGGCAGTCAATAATCAGATCCTAATTTCAACAACCATTTTAGGTCTCGCGGGTCGGGTATTTTGTATGGTTAGGTTGGTCACTGATATGAGTGAAATTACTCATATCATTTGTATCATAAAACATTGAAATTATACATGATTTGTATCAAAAATGCCTTGGATATGTGTGTTTCTTGTTTTCATGTGTGTAGGTACCAAGTTCGTGAAAACCGACGAAAATCGACACGAGATTGAGAAAAAGATCAAGAAGCCAAAAATCGAGCTCGACAAATAGTGGATTTAATAAGTTTTGCTAGTTTATGGTCAAGTGGGCCCCACAATGGAAAATGGGCTTAAAAGCCCATTTACTAATCAAGTTACAAATGGTGAATAGCCCATAAGGCCCAAATTACAAATGGGCGAATAGAGGGTTACATTGGGCCAGGCCCAAACTGAAATAAAGTGAAGAAAGTTTAAAAGCCCAAAAGCCTTAAATGAAATGAAAGAAATGATTATTGGATCAAATTGGGCCTTAGGGTTTTCGTTTGATACGCATTCATCTCATTCAGTCCATATTAAAACTCTCTTATTCTCACGTTTTTACACATTCACAATTTCTCATCCCACTTTTATTTTTATCCCCACACGTCACTCCCATAATAAATAAATAAATAAAAAAACCCAAACCGTCATCCACTTGTTTGTTTTTACCCCAATCACCCACTGACTTTCTCCCCACGTCCATTCATTATTCCCTTTCGATAATAACAAAGAGAGTTTTTCTCTCATCTTCCCCAATATTCCCCATCCCATTTTCACCCCAAAACCAGTAAAAAAACCTACTGTTCATAAACCCTAGCCTAATAAAATAACGTTTTTACAAAGGGCTTTTTATCTTTTCAATTAATTCATACCATGAGGAATAAAACCCCCATGGTTTAAGGAAGAGAAAAGATGGAGGAGATTTGCTACGTGGCTCAATATGATTCGAAGAAACACCACACACCCCTAATTCCACCAATCAGCACTCCTAAAAGAAACACAACTAGCACACGGATGCCACGTTGGCGATCCGTGTGCTATTTGGAGTCATCTCAGCCGCTTATTTGAAGAAAGAGAACAAGAAATTGATCCAAAGGCTCTAAAGAAAAATGGATATCCTAAGAATATTCGCTCAAGGATGCCTTGGGGGGGGGGCTATAAATACCCCCATTTTTTATGTGTAATGTATCCCTTTCTTTCTTAGTGTTATAATGTTAAATTGTAGTTAGGAATTGTAATTTTCATTTTTATAAATTTTGTATTGTTGATTTGATATAATAAAAGTGAGTTCAAGTTCTAATCTCTTTTTCATTTACGTTTTTATTTACTGATTGAAATAAACTTGCATTCTCTTAATCTGCAAATTTAATATTATATTGAATAATCGTTTATATAAGCCCTTTAATGGTTTTTTGTGAACGATTATAAGTGAGATTGGGATAATTTCTATCCCCACTGGATAGATAATCAGTTTAAGCAGTAAAGATTAATTGGGTTCGAATAATGGGTCGAATGATGGTGAGCGGTTCGTATGGAGGATAATGGTGGTACTGTTACGGTTCATAGATTGCTCAGCGCATATCTACTACATCAACGGATATCTTCAATAGGTTCTATTTTTTTAAGTTTATCGTTCTTATTTTCTTTAATAAATCTGTTTTAGTTAAATGATGTTATGAGTATGCTGTGATGGTGCTAGTGTAGTTAACTGATATAAGTGGAGTATTTTGTTGTAGAATTAATCTGTTTTGCATATTTAACTGTTATAGGTGTTTATTGTTATGAATTGTTTTGACTATTGGATGTTTATATGAGTGGGTAATGATAGAGATCTGATGTTTTAGGTTTAATGTTCAATTTTGAAGCATTCCTTCTTTTGCTACGGTTTGAATTAAAAGCTAGCTATATGTTAGAGGGTTAAGATTGATGTCATAGTCTTAGCTACTGTTTAGATTTAGTTGCTGAGATTGGTTAAATCTCTTGGACTGTTGAGTTTGATTTATTATTATTGAATTTGTAGTTGCTGAATTATAGAGATTATTGTTCATCTTGTTTGATTTAATTGCTCTCATTTAGTCTTTTACATCTTTTGGGTAAGTCTGTATTCACTTGAGTTATAGCTAAAAAGATTTACCAAAGCTAATTTGTATAATAGTGCTTAAGCTGCTTTGTGGACTTGCTTTCTGCTGAGTTGCTGTGCTGATTAATTTTGCTTATGAATGTTAAGATTTGAATGATTTAAGATCATGTTGTTTGGATCTGTAGTTGCTGTATTTGTATTTGTTTTCGCAATATAGAAGTAGTAAGTTGTATTCTGTTACAATCAGGTTTATCGAAATGAACTGTTTGGGAACTGATGTTTAAATTTATACCAGTTTGATTTGATAAGGTCTGCTGATTTTCTTTTCTACTTAATTGTGATTTTGTTGATCTGCTGGTTAAATTTTCGAGTTACTGATTATTGGCACTTGACTTATTTTCTAGCTTATCAGATCCAACTGATCTGATAAGTTCAGAAGCTGTTTCCTAGCAGCTATAAGCTATTAAGCTTCATAAAGTCACTCCTGTGACTGTTTTCTTTTATATCTGTCAAAAGGAAATTATTCCAAAAATTTTGTCATTGGGGGGGTTCGAACTCGAGACCTTCCCCTCACCAGTTCAGTGTGTTAGCCATCTGGGCTACATGCTTCTTTGATTATTGTTTCTGTAACTGAATTAATATAGTGTAGTAAGATTTGGTAGTTTTCAATTAAGTAATATTTTAACTACTTTTAATCCGTTTTTTTTATAAAGTTTTTAATTAATTAAGTAAATTTTAGTTTAATAATTAATAAATAAAATAAAATATAAAAAAAAAATAGTTTAAAAAGTTAATTAGATTTATAAATTAGTTTAAAAGTTTTTGTTAGATTAATTTTTATAGATTAATAATTAGTTTAAACTTTTAATTAATGAGTTATTCTTAAGTAATCTTTTGTTAAGTTTTTATAATTAGCGGGTTTAACGATTCATGCACTTTAGGTTGTCCCTAAATAGATTAAAATTCGTAGACTTAAATTGTAGTTTAAAAACCAACGACTCATTCAAATCAATTGTCCAAATCAAAACGAAACGTCTCAAATTCACTTGATCTTTGTGTACAACGAACTCGACTCACTCACGTGTTTAATCGTATCCGTCTTTGACTTATTTTTGGTTAATTACTTTTTCCTAAAGGTAATTGCCTAAATTTGTCCTATAACGTATATGTGTTAATCCACGACACATCAAAAATTTTGGCGCCGCTGCCGGGGATCTTGTGTACGATTCGTCTTTGTTGAGATTTGTTGATCGTGGATTTGAAGACCCTTTCCGTCCTCGGAAAGTTTTGTTATTTTTCTATTACATAGTATGTATCGTTTTTCTCGTTTTTTGTGAATAATATATTGTATTACGTAGAACAATAATTTTAAATACTTTTCAAATAAGCCTTAGTTGGGATTTCATCACCCAGCTATTGTATTCGAACCCAAAACAAAAATAAAGGCAAAATAGATAAATACTAATAAGAAGTTTGAACTCGATTTATACAAACTATAAGGTGGGTATAAGGCGACGTGCTATAAAAGGCCGTCTAAGGAAAAAGGTTTTTAAGTGCTTAGTGCCACCTCGTTTCCCCGCTTGCTTGTGCGTATATTGAGAGGGACAACCTATTATTGGTTTGCCGACTCAAGTAGTAATAAATCTTATTTTTATTGTTTACTTATTGAACCTCGAGACGTTTAGGTTTTCACCTATCGTTTCAAAGTCGACCGAGGGTAATTTACTTCCATAGTAGTTATCCTTATTCCTTGTTTTTTATCGATCATTTTTGATTGAGCAATACCAAATAAATACCAAAAATAATCTTCTTTCTTGTCTAATTTCTTTTCTTCAATCCTCTAAATTCTCGTCGTTGTAGTGTATGCATTTACGTTCATCTCGTCTTGTAATTGATTTTAATAGGCTTGAAAATATTCCTCGTAAAAATAGAAATCGTCAACAACGAATAGTGGAACCCGAGATTCCACCTATTGTTGTTGAGATGGCCGATAACCGTACAATGGAGGAATTGCTCCGTGCACCCACCGAAGGGTATGGGGAAGCAATCGTTGTGCCGGCTATTTTGGCGGATCATTTTGAGATTAAGACGGATCTTGTATCGCTCATTCGTGCCGACCCATTTCGTGGCAATGAGATCGATAGTCCGCATTCTCACATTCGGAATTTTAATCGAATTACCTCGACTCTCAAGTTTAGAGATGTGCCGAATGACGTGATTAAGCTCATGCTTTTTCCGTACTCGCTCGAGGGTAATGCTAAGCTTTGGTATGAAAAAGAACCACCGGGTTCGATTTTAACTTGGGATGATTTAGTGTCAAAGTT
Organism: Glebionis coronaria; assembly: GCA_025667525.1. Lineage (NCBI taxonomy): Eukaryota > Viridiplantae > Streptophyta > Magnoliopsida > Asterales > Asteraceae > Glebionis > Glebionis coronaria. Next base: position 162,548,204 of record CM046877.1, on the reverse strand, counting down.
TATGAATTATTTCTTTCCACCGTCCAAGACAACACACTTTAAAAATGAGATCACTAGATTTGAACAAAAAGTGCATGAATCGTTTGGGGTTGCTTGGGAAAGATTTAAAGATTTGTTAAGACAATGTCCACACCACGGTTTCTCGGAATTGCATCAAATAAATACTTTTTATAATGGGCTTAATATGATTGAACAAGATTCTTTAAATACCGCCGCGGGTGGTAATCTTTTAAGAAAAACACCGAGAGACGCGTGGAGAATAATTGAGGATAAGTCTAGAGCACAATATTCACGAAACACACCGGTTGTTTCCAATGTGAATTCATCTAATCACGAGATTGCTAGATTGGACTCTAAGATTGACACAATTTTGAATGAGCTTAGGAAGAATCCTCATGGATCGATTAATATGGTTGAGAGTTTTTGTGTATCATGTGGTGGAGCACATCCTAATTATGCTTGTTTGAACACGGGTTTTGATCAAGCTAATGCTTTTGCCGCAACGGGAACTTATGGCTCCAACGGTCAAGTTCCTCGTCAAAATTATGTTGCTCCACCGGGTTTTCCACCGGTTCAAAATAGGTACAACAATGGAAACAATGGGAATAATTTTAGCCGTGGTAACCAAGGGAATTTTAATCAAGGAAATGGGTTTAATGTTAATCGAAACAATCAAGGTTTTCAAAGCAATAATCAAAATGATTTGTCAAGCTACATTAATGAGGAAAGTTTAAAAGCTTTTCAAAATAACATTCAAGGACAAATGGCAACTTTGAAAAATGAGTTTCAAAATACGATTAAAGGGCAAAATAACAAGATTGAGCTTAATCAACAAAGGATTGAACAAAGATTTGAGCAAATGTTTGAACAAAGTCAAAATCGAATGCAACAAAGTATGGAACAAGGTCAAAATAAATTGCTTTCAATGTTTGAATCGTTTATGACCAAACCTTCCTCGTCTTCGGGTTGCTTACCTAGTAATACCATTCCAAACCCGAAGGGTGAGATGAAAGCCATAACCACACGTAGTGGGAAAGCTTTAGACGGACCTTTGCTTCCACATGTGAGTACCTCTCCGGTGAGGGAAGTGGAGCAAGAACCCGAGGTGGTTAAAGAAAAGGAAATTCCTATTCCACCAAAGGTAGACCAATTGCCTATTCCGGAACCCGAGCTTCCGAAGACTAAACCCACACTACCCTACCCTTCGAGACTTACCAAAGAGAAGCTCCGCGAAAAGACCAATGCTCAAGTTTCTACGTTTTTAGATGTGTTTAAGAAAATGTATATTAATCTTAGTTTCGCGGATGCATTGCTTAGCATGCCTAAATTTGCTTCTACAATTAAAAGGTTGATGAATGATAAGGAGAAGTTAGTTGAAGTATCTACCTCTTTAAATGAAAGTTGTTCCGCGGTTCTCTCTAAAACGTTTCCCAAAAAGCTTGGAGACCCCGGTCAATTTTTGATACCATGTGATTTCCCTAATATGGGAGAATGCTTAGCATTAGCCGATCTTGGCGCTAGCATTAACTTGATGCCTCTTTCCGTATGGAAAAGGTTATCACTTCCCGAGCTTTCACCTACTAAGATGACTATCGAGCTTGTGGATCGGTCGATCGCCTTTCCAAAAGGTATAGCCGAGGACGTATTGGTCAAAGTAGGAAAGCTCATTTTTCCGGTGGATTTTGTCATTTGTGATTATCCGGAAAATTCTCGAGTGCCTCTTATTTTGGGACGACCGTTTTTAAATACGGCTAGTTCTTTAGTTGACATGAGAGAGGGAAAGTTGACTTTGCGATTTGATGATGAAAGTATCACTCTTAATGTTGGTAAAATCTCGAAGTTTTCTTCCGAAGATGACGAGGAATCAATCAATCAAGTCGATGTGATTGATGTTGCTAGTGGAGAGGCTTCGCAAGATATGCTTGGTTTTTCGGATACTTCTAAAAGTGGCAATCCCACTTCATCGAATCCTATTATCTCTTCGGCTAAGCCTCCACTCACTCCATTTGAGGGAGGTGACTTCGTTCTTGGAGAGCTTGAGAATAATGGTTATTCAAAAATCGAGAAGGAAATTGATGATTACCTTAGCACACCGTTTGATCCTAGTGAGTTTGATAGTGAGAATTTTGATCCCGAGGGAGATATTGCGTTGATTGAAAAATTGTTGAATATGGATCCTTTTGAATCACCACCTATGGAATTAAAAGTTGTGAGTGTTAATGAAACTAAAGTGAAAACATCTATTGAGGAAGCACCCGAATTAGAACTTAAGGAATTACCCACTCATTTGGAGTATGCTTTTCTTGAAGGAACGAATAAGTTACCGGTGATTATTGCTAAGGGATTAAAGGAAAATGAAAAGGATGAGCTTATTAAAGTGCTTAAGAAACATAAACGGGCCATTGCATGGAAAATCTCCGACATTAAGGGTATAGATCCCAAATTTTGTACTCATAAAATTCTAATGGAGGATGATTATAAACCCGCTATCCAACATCAAAGAAGGGTCAATCCAAAGATTCATGAGGTGATCAAAAAGGAAGTCACTAAACTTCTAGACGCCGGAATGATCTACCCTATCTCGGATAGTCCATGGGTTAGCCCCGTGCATTGTGTTCCAAAGAAAGGAGGAATGACGGTTGTTGCTAATGAGGATAATGAATTGATTCCTACTAGACTTGTGACCGGTTGGCGTGTTTGTATTGATTATAGGAAGCTTAATGATGCCACTAGGAAGGATCATTTTCCATTACCTTTTATGGATCAAATGTTAGAGAGACTAGCGGGGAATGAATTCTATTGCTTTTTGGATGGATTTTCCGGCTATTTCCAAATCCCCATTGACCCTCGTGATCAAGAAAAGACCACATTCACTTGTCCTTATGGAACATTTGCCTATCGTCGCATGCCTTTTGGACTATGCAATGCTCCGGGGACGTTCCAAAGGTGCATGACGGCCATTTTCCATGATATGATCGAGAAAACTATGGAAGTCTTCATGGATGACTTTTCGGTTTTTGGGGATTCTTTCACTTCATGTCTCTCTAATCTTGAAAGAATGTTGCAACGTTGTGAGGAAACGAATCTTGTGCTTAATTATGAAAAATGTCACTTCATGTGCAAAGAGGGAATTGTGTTAGGACATAAGATCTCTAAGGCCGGTATTGAGGTTGATAGGGCTAAAATTGACGTGATTGCCAAATTGCCTCCACCCACCACCGTTAAGGGAGTAAGGAGTTTTCTCGGCCATGCCGGCTTCTATCGTCGTTTTATACAAGACTTCTCTAAGATAGCTCGGCTTATGACCCATCTTTTGGAAAAAGAGACTCCTTTCATCTTTTCGGATGAGTGTATTCAAGCCTTTGAGATGCTTAAAAAGAAGTTAACCGAATCTCCAATCTTAGTTGCCCCGGATTGGGATCTACCTTTTGAAATTATGTGTGATGCTAGTGATTATGCGGTAGGTGCGGTTTTGGGGCAACGTAAGCTAAAACACTTCTTGCCTATACATTATGCAAGTAAGACTATGACGGATGCTCAAACAAAGTATACTACAACGGAAAAGGAGTTTCTTGCCGTTGTGTATGCTTTTGAAAAGTTTAGACCATATCTCGTCTTGTCCCAAACCATATTGTATACGGACCACTCGGCTATCAAATACCTTTTTAATAAACAAGATGCTAAGCCGAGGTTGCTCCGGTGGATTCTCCTCCTTCAAGAATTTAATGTTCAAATTCTAGACAAAAAAGGAGCCGAGAATCTCGCGGCCGATCATTTATCCCGACTTGAGAATCCTCACCAAAGCGATCGAGAGAACAAGGAAATCAATGAAACATTTCCTCTCGAGACGCTTGGTATGGTTACTTTTCGTGGTGATGATAGTACCCCTTGGTTTGCGGATATCGCAAATTACCATGCGGGGAAGTTTGTGATCAAGGGTATGTCGTCCCAACAAAAACGAAAGTTTTTCAAGGATATTTCCTACTACTTTTGGGACGACCCCTATTTGTTTCGTGTGTGCGCGGATCAAGTGATTCGTAGGTGCGTGTTTGGCAAAGAAGCTCAAGATATCCTTAAATCTTGTCATGAGGGACCCACCGGGGGACATCATGGTGCTAACGCCACCGCGAAGAAAGTCTTTGATGCCGGCTTCTTTTGGCCTTCCATATATCGTGATGCCCAAGACTTGATCAAGACTTGTGATGCTTGTCAACGTCAAGGAAAGAACTCGCAAAGGGATGAAATGCCTCAAAACATTATCCAAGTTTGTGAAATCTTTGACATATGGGGGATCGATTTTATGGGGCCGTTTCCATCATCAAAAGGAAACAAATACATTCTCGTAGCCGTGGACTATTTGTCTAAATGGGTCGAAGCTAAGGCTTTGCCCACGAATGATGCTCGAGTTGTGGTGAAATTTTTGAAACAACTTTTTGCTAGGTTTGGAACTCCACGGGCTATTATAAGTGATCGTGGGACCCATTTTTGTAATGAACAATTTGCAAAAGTTCTAAAGAAATATGGTGTCACTCATCGACTTTCTACGGCTTATCACCCTCAAACGAGTGGTCAAGTGGAGGTTTCAAACCGTGCTCTTAAAAGGATTTTGGAGCGTTCTATTGGAGAGAATCGCACTTCATGGTCGGATAAATTGGACGATGCATTGTGGGCTTTCCGTACGGCTCACAAGACGCCAATTGGTTGTACACCATTTAGGTTGGTCTACGGAAAAGCATGCCACTTGCCAATTGAACTCGAACATAAGGCGTATTGGGCTCTTAAGCATTGTAACTTTGATTTGGGGGCCGCGGGTGATCATCGCAAGGTTCAATTGAATGAACTAAGTGAATTAAGGGATCAAGCTTATGAAAATTCTTTGATCTACAAAGAGAAGACTAAGAGGATTCATGACTCTAAGATCAATAACCGCATTTTCAATGTTGGTGATCAAGTCCTCTTATTCAACTCTAGACTTAAGATTTTTTCGGGCAAGCTTAAATCCCGTTGGTCCGGACCATTCACCATTGCACAAGTTTTCCCTTATGGCACCGTTGAGCTAGCTCAAAAAGACGGGCCTAACTTTAAGGTGAATGGTCATCGTGTGAAACACTACTTTGGAGGGGACATACCTACGGAGGTTGTTCCGGATCTTCAAACTTTCCCTAAGGACCAATGAATGCGGGGATCGAGTCGAGCTCATGACTCGGTGAACAAAAACGAGGTGCCTTGTGGGGGAGTCCCATACATTCTATCTCCTTTCTATTTTCTAACACCTAATAAAGCTTGATCTTTCAAGCTCGTGCTCGTGTTTTTGTTGTGTTGTGATCTTAGGTATGACCCTAATATTTGAAGACTCTCGTGTTTGGTTTTTGCCGGTCCACTTGATCTTCCATTCTTTGAATGCCAAAAGGGGCACACTTTCTACCCTTGATTATTATTGACTAACGTTTTATCTTGAGGCATAATTAATAAACGGCTTATAGATTTGCGTACTCTTTCCATGATAGGAGATTGCATTAGACTCTTCGTATCTTAGCAAGGGGGTGTTACTCTTGAGCTAAGAAACATTGAGGACAATGTTTGGTTTTAGCATGGGGGAGTCAATCGATATAATCGCTTGCAATTGCTTTTGTCGTGTCCAAACGTATAGTTTTCTCATTTTTCAATAAAATTTTAAAATTTTTAGTGTTATTTTTAAGTTTTAATAGAGAAAATAAGTGTTTTTGACACGAATGTAAGTTTTCAATAAAAATAGTTTTTGACTCGACTTGGTTTTTAACCTTAGCTTTTCCTTAACGTATTTGAATTAAGTTTTGCTAGGCTATTATATAGGGAGCTTTAAAACGCGAAGGTCTTAATTCATTTGAGTTAAGAACAAGAACTTTTCGCAAGCTCCTATAATTGATCCTAGAAAGTCGTTTATCAAGGGAACTTTAAAACGCAAATTCTAAAACTTGTAAGAGTTTAAGAAGATGCAAGATCCTATAGATGACTTGAAAACCCAAAACTTTGATTTAATAGGCTAAGTATCCATTGATTTCATTCTTGGAATTTTACAATATGGAGAACAAGAGATGATAGAGCCAATTATAAGTTCGGTATTCTTTCGGGAATTTATGTGAGTTAATTATGAGCCTATTCTCCCATCACTTGTTAATAAATTTAATTGCAATAAATAATGTTGAACGATTTGAAAAGTTACTTAGCTTCTAGCCCAAGATCGTTTAGAAGTTGCTCGGTATGGATTAGAGTTCATAGCCAAGGCATAACTTATTGAAGCGGGATGCGAAGATTGGCGAGTCCAAAAAGGTCCTAACAAGACATGAGGGCTATGTTTTATTGCTAAAGATCTCAAGTGATGTGAAGACTCATTTATCAAAAATCAATATGAAGGATCGAGACACACGACGAAAAGCAAAATACTCCCAAAAAGTCATGGAGAAGTCTATCCAAAAAGACCAAAAATAAGGTATGAGGATAAATGAAGCCAAGTCCAAAAAGGAGGCGGATCGTTGTTAATCAAAATCCCAAGTTAAGATTGGAGAAAAATGAAGAAGTCGTGGTCCAAGTATGAATCTCTCAAAAATTCAAGTGAAGAAATATTATGAAGAGAAGACCATTATTTCGTGAACGTCTCTCAAGATTGGAAGTATTAAGTCACTGCCAAATATCGATCCGAGAAAGGTCTCAAATCGCGAAACAAGTTATGCCAAGATATGAACTTTATGAGAGCCCGAGAAGCAGTTTTAAAAGATTTTGTCCTTTAGCTAACTATTGATTAAATCGTTCACTTTATTTTCGGCCTAATAAATTATCGAAATAAGTCAACAATGCATCCTCGTGATCATTCAAGACAACAATAAAATATAAGAGATACACTAGGAATAAGGGAGTCTAAGTGAATAATTGGCCCACATGAGTTCGTGTTAGTCTACCAACTTATAATAACAATGATCTTGTTTTTGCACTTGGCATGGAAAAGTGAAAAGTCGAGGACGATGAATCTATTTGAGTTTTATGATCCTTAAAGTTATTTTTCAATAATGAAAGCAATACATTATGTCTTTGCAAAATAAAAAGTCAAAAGTTGAATAATGGTGTAGTCATAGTTTAATTTTATCATTGCGTGAGGACACGGCAATTGCTTAGCATGGGGGAATTTGATATGAGTGAAATTACTCATATCATTTGTATCATAAAACATTGAAATTATACATGATTTGTATCAAAAATGCCTTGGATATGTGTGTTTCTTGTTTTCATGTGTGTAGGTACCAAGTTCGTGAAAACCGACGAAAATCGACACGAGATTGAGAAAAAGATCAAGAAGCCAAAAATCGAGCTCGACAAATAGTGGATTTAATAAGTTTTGCTAGTTTATGGTCAAGTGGGCCCCACAATGGAAAATGGGCTTAAAAGCCCATTTACTAATCAAGTTACAAATGGTGAATAGCCCATAAGGCCCAAATTGCAAATGGGCGAATAGAGGGTTACATCGGGCCAGGCCCAAACTGAAATAAAGTGAAGAAAGTTTAAAAGCCCAAAAGCCTTAAATGAAATGAAAGAAATGATTATTGGATCAAATTGGGCCTTAGGGTTTTCGTTTGATACGCATTCATCTCATTCAGTCCATATTAAAACTCTCTTATTCTCACGTTTTTACACATTCACAATTTCTCATCCCACTTTTATTTTTATCCCCACACGTCACTCCCATAATAAATAAATAAAAAAAAAACCCAAACCGTCATCCACTTGTTTGTTTTTACCCCAATCACCCACTGACTTTCTCCCCACGTCCATTCATTATTCCCTTTCGATAATAACAAAGAGAGTTTTTCTCTCATCTTCCCCAATATTCCCCATCCCATTTTCACCCCAAAACCAGTAAAAAAACCTACTGTTCATAAACCCTAGCCTAATAAAATAACGTTTTTACAAAGGGCTTTTTATCTTTTCAATTAATTCATACCATGAGGAATAAAACCCCCATGGTTTAAGGAAGAGAATAGATGGAGGAGATTTGCTACGTGGCTTAATATGATTCGAAGAAACACCACACACCCCTAATTCCACCAATCAGCACTCCTAAAAGAAACACAACTAGCACACGGATGCCACGTTGGCGATCCGTGTGCTATTTGGAGTCATCTCAGCCGCTTATTTGAAGAAAGAGAACAAGAAATTGATCCAAAGGCTCTAAAGAAAAATGGATATCCTAAGAATATTCGCTCAAGGATGCCTTGGGGGGGGGGGCTATAAATACCCCCATTTTTTATGTGTAATGTATCCCTTTCTTTCTTAGTGTTATAATGTTAAATTGTAGTTAGGAATTGTAATTTTCATTTTTATAAATTTTGTATTGTTGATTTGATATAATAAAAGTGAGTTCAAGTTCTAATCTCTTTTTCATTTACGTTTTTATTTACTGATTGAAATAAACTTGCATTCTCTTAATCTGCAAATTTAATATTATATTGAATAATCGTTTATATAAGCCCTTTAATGGTTTTTTGTGAACGATTATAAGTGAGATTGGGATAATTTCTATCCCCACTGGATAGATAATCAGTTTAAGCAGTAAAGATTAATTGGGTTCGAATAATGGGTCGAATGATGGTGAGCGGTTCGTATGGAGGATAATGGTGGTACTGTTACGGTTCATAGATTGCTCAGCGCATATCTACTACATCAACGGATATCTTCAATAGGTTCTATTTTTTTAAGTTTATCGTTCTTATTTTCTTTAATAAATCTGTTTTAGTTAAATGATGTTATGAGTATGCTGTGATGGTGCTAGTGTAGTTAACTGATATAAGTGGAGTATTTTGTTGTAGAATTAATCTGTTTTGCATATTTAACTGTTATAGGTGTTTATTGTTATGAATTGTTTTGACTATTGGATGTTTATATGAGTGGGTAATGATAGAGATCTGATGTTTTAGGTTTAATGTTCAATTTTGAAGCATTCCTTCTTTTGCTACGGTTTGAATTAAAAGCTAGCTATATGTTAGAGGGTTAAGATTGATGTCATAGTCTTAGCTACTGTTTAGATTTAGTTGCTGAGATTGGTTAAATCTCTTGGACTGTTGAGTTTGATTTATTATTATTGAATTTGTAGTTGCTGAATTATAGAGATTATTGTTCATCTTGTTTGATTTAATTGCTCTCATTTAGTCTTTTACATCTTTTGGGTAAGTCTGTATTCACTTGAGTTATAGCTAAAAAGATTTACCAAAGCTAATTTGTATAATAGTGCTTAAGCTGCTTTGTGGACTTGCTTTCTGCTGAGTTGCTGTGCTGATTAATTTTGCTTATGAATGTTAAGATTTGAATGATTTAAGATCATGTTGTTTGGATCTGTAGTTGCTGTATTTGTATTTGTTTTCGCAATATAGAAGTAGTAAGTTGTATTCTGTTACAATCAGATTTATCGAAATGAACTGTTTGGGAACTGATGTTTAAATTTATACCAGTTTGATTTGATAAGGTCTGCTGATTTTCTTTTCTACTTAATTGTGATTTTGTTGATCTGCTGGTTAAATTTTCGAGTTACTGATTATTGGCACTTGACTTATTTTCTAGCTTATCAGATCCAACTGATCTGATAAGTCCAGAAGCTGTTTCCTAGCAGCTATAAGCTATTAAGCTTCATAAAGTCACTCCTGTGACTGTTTTCTTTTATATCTGTCAAAAGGAAATTATTCCAAAAATTTTGTCATTGGGGGGGTTCGAACTCGAGACCTTCCCCTCACCAGTTCAGTGTGTTAGCCATCTGGGCTACATGCTTCTTTGATTATTGTTTCTGTAACTGAATTAATATAGTGTAGTAAGATTTGGCAGTTTTCAATTAAGTAATATTTTAACTACTTTTAATCCGTTTTTTTATAAAGTTTTTAATTAATTAAGTAAATTTTAGTTTAATAATTAATAAATAAAATAAAATATAAAAAAAAAATAGTTTAAAAAGTTAATTAGATTTATAAATTAGTTTAAAAGTTTTTGTTAGATTAATTTTTATAGATTAATAATTAGTTTAAACTTTTAATTAATGAGTTATTCTTAAGTAATCTTTTGTTAAGTTTTTATAATTAGCGGGTTTAACGATTCATGCACTTTAGGTTGTCCCTAAATAGATTAAAATTCGTAGACTTAAATTGTAGTTTAAAAACCAACGACTCATTCAAATCAATTGTCCAAATCAAAACGAAACGTCTCAAATTCACTTGATCTTTGTGTACAACGAACTCGACTCACTCACGTGTTTAATCGTATCCGTCTTTGACTTATTTTTGGTTAATTACTTTTTCCTAAAGGTAATTGCCTAAATTTGTCCTATAACGTATATGTGTTAATCCACGACACATCAAAAATTTTGGCGCCGCTGCCAGGGATCTTGTGTACGATTCGTCTTTGTTGAGATTTGTTGATCGTGGATTTGAAGACCCTTTCCGTCCTCGGAAAGTTTTGTTATTTTTCTATTACATAGTATGTATCGTTTTTCTCGTTTTTTGTGAATAATATATTGTATTACGTAGAACAATAATTTTAAATACTTTTCAAATAAGCCTTAGTTGGGATTTCATCACCCAGCTATTGTATTCGAACCCAAAACAAAAATAAAGGCAAAATAGATAAATACTAATAAGAAGTTTGAACTCGATTTATACAAACTATAAGGTGGGTATAAGGCGACGTGCTATAAAAGGCCGTCTAAGGAAAAAGGTTTTTAAGTGCTTAGTGCCACCTCGTTTCCCCGCTTGCTTGTGCGTATATTGAGAGGGACAACCTATTATTGGTTTGCCGACTCAAGTAGTAATAAATCTTATTTTTATTGTTTACTTATTGAACCTCGAGACGTTTAGGTTTCCACCTATCGTTTCAAAGTCGACCGAGGGTAATTTACTTCCATAGTAGTTATCCTTATTCCTTGTTTTTTATCGATCATTTTTGATTGAGCAATACCAAATAAATACCAAAAATAATCTTCTTTCTTGTCTAATTTCTTTTCTTCAATCCTCTAAATTCTCGTCTTTGTAGTGTATGCATTTACGTTCATCTCGTCTTGTAATTGATTTTAATAGGCTTGAAAATATTCCTCGTAAAAATAGAAATCGTCAACAACGAATAGTGGAACCCGAGATTCCACCTATTGTTGTTGAGATGGCCGATAACCGTACAATGGAGGAATTGCTCCGTGCACCCACCGAAGGGTATGGGGAAGCAATCGTTGTGCCGGCTATTTTGGCGGATCATTTTGAGATTAAGACGGATCTTGTATCGCTCATTCGTGTCGACCCATTTCGTGGCAATGAGATCGATAGTCCGCATTCTCACATTCGGAATTTTAATCGAATTACCTCGACTCTCAAGTTTAGAGATGTGCCGAATGACGTGATTAAGCTCATGCTTTTTCCGTACTCGCTCGAGGGTAATGCTAAGCTTTGGTATGAAAAAGAACCACCGGGTTCGATTTTAACTTGGGATGATTTAGTGTCAAAGTTTATGAATTATTTCTTTCCACCGTCCAAGACAACACACTTTAAAAATGAGATCACTAGATTTGAACAAAAAGTGCATGAATCGTTTGGGGTTGCTTGGGAAAGATTTAAAGATTTGTTAAGACAATGTCCACACCACGGTTTCTCGGAATTGCATCAAATAAATACTTTTTATAATGGGCTTAATATGATTGAACAAGATTCTTTAAATGCCGCCGCGGGTGGTAATCTTTTAAGAAAAACACCGAGAGACGCGTGGAGAATAATTGAGGATAAGTCTAGAGCACAATATTCACGAAACACACCGGTTGTTTCCAATGTGAATTCATCTAATCACGAGATTGCTAGATTGGACTCTAAGATTGACACAATTTTGAATGAGCTTAGGAAGAATCCTCATGGATCGATTAATATGGTTGAGAGTTTTTGTGTATCATGTGGTGGAGCACATCCTAATTATGCTTGTTTGAACACGGGTTTTGATCAAGCTAATGCTTTTGCCGCAACGGGAACTTATGGCTCCAACGGTCAAGTTCCTCGTCAAAATTATGTTGCTCCACCGGGTTTTCCACCGGTTCAAAATAGGTACAACAATGGAAACAATGGGAATAATTTTAACCGTGGTAACCAAGGGAATTTTAATCAAGGAAATGGGTTTAATGTTAATCGAAACAATCAAGGTTTTCAAAGCAATAATCAAAATGATTTGTCAAGCTACATTAATGAGGAAAGTTTAAAAGCTTTTCAAAATAACATTCAAGGACAAATGGCAACTTTGAAAAATGAGTTTCAAAATACGATTAAAGGGCAAAATAACAAGATTGAGCTTAATCAACAAAGGATTGAACAAAGATTTGAGCAAATGTTTGAACAAAGTCAAAATCGAATGCAACAAAGTATGGAACAAGGTCAAAATAAATTGCTTTCAATGTTTGAATCGTTTATGACCAAACCTTCCTCGTCTTCGGGTTGCTTACCTAGTAATACCATTCCAAACCCGAAGGGTGAGATGAAAGCCATAACCACACATAGTGGGAAAGCTTTAGACGGACCTTTGCTTCCACATGTGAGTACCTCTCCGGTGAGGGAAGTGGAGCAAGAACCCGAGGTGGTTAAAGAAAAGGAAATTCCTATTCCACCAAAGGTAGACCAATTGCCTATTCCGGAACCCGAGCTTCCGAAGACTAAACCCACACTACCCTACCCTTCGAGACTTACCAAAGAGAAGCTCCGCGAAAAGACCAATGCTCAAGTTTCTACGTTTTTAGATGTGTTTAAGAAAATGTATATTAATCTTAGTTTCGCGGATGCATTGCTTAGCATGCCTAAATTTGCTTCTACAATTAAAAGGTTGATGAATGATAAGGAGAAGTTAGTTGAAGTATCTACCTCTTTAAATGAAAGTTGTTCCGCGGTTCTCTCTAAAAAGTTTCCCAAAAAGCTTGGAGACCCCGGTCAATTTTTGATACCATGTGATTTCCCTAATATGGGAGAATGCTTAGCATTAGCCGATCTTGGCGCTAGCATTAACTTGATGCCTCTTTCCGTATGGAAAAGGTTATCACTTCCCGAGCTTTCACCTACTAAGATGACTATCGAGCTTGCGGATCGGTCGATCGCCTTTCCAAAAGGTATAGCCGAGGACGTATTGGTCAAAGTAGGAAAGCTCATTTTTCCGGCGGATTTTGTCATTTGTGATTATCCGGAAAATTCTCGAGTGCCTCTTATTTTGGGACGACCGTTTTTAAATACGGCTAGTTCTTTAGTTGACATGAGAGAGGGAAAGTTGACTTTACGATTTGATGATGAAAGTATCACTCTTAATGTTGGTAAAATCTCGAAGTTTTCTTCCGAAGATGACGAGGAATCAATCAATCAAGTCGATGTGATTGATGTTGCTAGTGGAGAGGCTTCGCAAGATATGCTTGGTTTTTCGGATACTTCTAAAAGTGGCAATCCCACTTCATCGAATCCTATTATCTCTTCGGCTAAGCCTCCACTCACTCCATTTGAGGGAGGTGACTTCGTTCTTGGAGAGCTTGAGAATAATGGTTATTCAAAAATCGAGAAGGAAATTGATGATTACCTTAGCACACCGTTTGATCCTAGTGAGTTTGATAGTGAGAATTTTGATCCCGAGGGAGATATTGCGTTGATTGAAAAATTGTTGAATATGGATCCTTTTGAATCACCACCTATGGAATTAAAAGTTGTGAGTGTTAATGAAACTAAAGTGAAAACATCTATTGAGGAAGCACCCGAATTAGAACTTAAGGAATTACCCACTCATTTGGAGTATGCTTTTCTTGAAGGAACGAATAAGTTACCGGTGATTATTGCTAAGGGATTAAAGGAAAATGAAAAGGATGAGCTTATTAAAGTGCTTAAGAAACATAAACGGGCCATTGCATGGAAAATCTCCGACATTAAGGGTATAGATCCCAAATTTTGTACTCATAAAATTCTAATGGAGGATGATTATAAACCCGCTATCCAACATCAAAGAAGGGTCAATCCAAAGATTCATGAGGTGATCAAAAAGGAAGTCACTAAACTTCTAGACGCCGGAATGATCTACCCTATCTCGGATAGTCCATGGGTTAGCCCCGTGCATTGTGTTCCAAAGAAAGGAGGAATGACGGTTGTTGCTAATGAGGATAATGAATTGATTCCTACTAGACTTGTGACCGGTTGGCGTGTTTGTATTGATTATAGGAAGCTTAATGATGCCACTAGGAAGGATCATTTTCCATTACCTTTTATGGATCAAATGTTAGAGAGACTAGCGGGGAATGAATTCTATTGCTTTTTGGATGGATTTTCCGGCTATTTCCAAATCCCCATTGACCCTCGTGATCAAGAAAAGACCACATTCACTTGTCCTTATGGAACATTTGCCTATCGTCGCATGCCTTTTGGACTATGCAATGCTCCGGGGACGTTCCAAAGGTGCATGACGGCCATTTTCCATGATATGATCGAGAAAACCATGGAAGTCTTCATGGATGACTTTTCGGTTTTTGGGGATTCTTTCACTTCATGTCTCTCTAATCTTGAAAGAATGTTGCAACGTTGTGAGGAAACGAATCTTGTGCTTAATTATGAAAAATGTCACTTCATGTGCAAAGAGGGAATTGTGTTAGGACATAAGATCTCTAAGGCCGGTATTGAGGTTGATAGGGCTAAAATTGACGTGATTGCCAAATTGCCTCCACCCACCACCGTTAAGGGAGTAAGGAGTTTTCTCGGCCATGCCGGCTTCTATCGTCGTTTTATACAAGACTTCTCTAAGATAGCTCGGCCTATGACCCATCTTTTGGAAAAAGAGACTCCTTTCATCTTTTCGGATGAGTGTATTCAAGCCTTTGAGATGCTTAAAAAGAAGTTAACCGAATCTCCAATCTTAGTTGCCCCGGATTGGGATCTACCTTTTGAAATTATGTGTGATGCTAGTGATTATGCGGTAGGTGCGGTTTTGGGGCAACGTAAGCTAAAACACTTCTTGCCTATACATTATGCAAGTAAGACTATGACGGATGCTCAAACAAAGTATACTACAACGGAAAAGGAGTTTCTTGCCGTTGTGTATGCTTTTGAAAAGTTTAGACCATATCTCGTCTTGTCCCAAACCATATTGTATACGGACCACTCGGCTATCAAATACCTTTTTAATAAACAAGATGCTAAGCCGAGGTTGCTCCGGTGGATTCTCCTCCTTCAAGAATTTAATGTTCAAATTCTAGACAAAAAAGGAGCCGAGAATCTCGCGGCCGATCATTTATCCCGACTTGAGAATCCTCACCAAAGCGATCGAGAGAACAAGGAAATCAATGAAACATTTCCTCTCGAGACGCTTGGTATGGTTACTTTTCGTGGTGATGATAGTACCCCTTGGTTTGCGGATATCGCAAATTACCATGCGGGGAAGTTTGTGATCAAGGGTATGTCGTCCCAACAAAAACGAAAGTTTTTCAAGGATATTTCCTACTACTTTTGGGACAACCCCTATTTGTTTCGTGTGTGCGCGGATCAAGTGATTCGTAGGTGCGTGTTTGGCAAAGAAGCTCAAGATATCCTTAAATCTTGTCATGAGGGACCCACCGGGGGACATCATGGTGCTAACGCCACCGCGAAGAAAGTCTTTGATGCCGGCTTCTTTTGGCCTTCCATATATCG
Organism: Glebionis coronaria; assembly: GCA_025667525.1. Lineage (NCBI taxonomy): Eukaryota > Viridiplantae > Streptophyta > Magnoliopsida > Asterales > Asteraceae > Glebionis > Glebionis coronaria. The sequence continues at coordinate 162,532,527 of CM046877.1, read as the reverse complement.
TGATGCCCAAGACTTGATCAAGACTTGTGATGCTTGTCAACGTCAAGGAAAGAACTCACAAAGGGATGAAATGCCTCAAAACATTATCCAAGTTTGTGAAATCTTTGACATATGGGGGATCGATTTTATGGGGCCGTTTCCATCATCAAAAGGAAACAAATACATTCTCGTAGCCGTGGACTATTTGTCTAAATGGGTCGAAGCTAAGGCTTTGCCCACGAATGATGCTCGAGTTGTGGTGAAATTTTTGAAACAACTTTTTGCTAGGTTTGGAACTCCACGGGCTATTATAAGTGATCGTGGGACCCATTTTTGTAATGAACAATTTGCAAAAGTTCTAAAGAAATATGGTGTCACTCATCGACTTTCTACGGCTTATCACCCTCAAACGAGTGGTCAAGTGGAGGTTTCAAACCGTGCTCTTAAAAGGATTTTGGAGCGTTCTATTGGAGAGAATCGCACTTCATGGTCGGATAAATTGGACGATGCATTGTGGGCTTTCCGTACGGCTCACAAGACGCCAATTGGTTGTACACCATTTAGGTTGGTCTACGGAAAAGCATGCCACTTGCCAATTGAACTCGAACATAAGGCGTATTGGGCTCTTAAGCATTGTAACTTTGATTTGGGGGCCGCGGGTGATCATCGCAAGGTTCAATTGAATGAACTAAGTGAATTAAGGGATCAAGCTTATGAAAATTCTTTGATCTACAAAGAGAAGACTAAGAGGATTCATGACTCTAAGATCAATAACCACATTTTCAATGTTGGTGATCAAGTCCTCTTATTCAACTCTAGACTTAAGATTTTTTCGGGCAAGCTTAAATCCCGTTGGTCCGGACCATTCACCATTGCACAAGTTTTCCCTTATGGCACCGTTGAGCTAGCTCAAAAAGACGGGCCTAACTTTAAGGTGAATGGTCATCGTGTGAAACACTACTTTGGAGGGGACATACCTACGGAGGTTGTTCCGGATCTTCAAACTTTACCTAAGGACCAATGAATGCGGGGATCGAGTCGAGCTCATGACTCGGTGAACAAAAACGAGGTGCCTTGTGGGGGAGTCCCATACATTCTATCTCCTTTCTATTTTCTAACACCTAATAAAGCTTGATCTTTCAAGCTCGTGCTCGTGTTTTTGTTGTGTTGTGATCTTAGGTACGACCCTAATATTTGAAGACTCTCGTGTTCGGTTTTTGCCGGTCCACTTGATCTTCCATTCTTTGAATGCCAAAAGGGGCACACTTTCTACCCTTGATTATTATTGACTAACATTTTATCTTGAGGCATAATTAATAAACGGCTTATAGATTTGCGTACTCTTTCCATGCTAGGAGATTGCATTAGACTCTTCGTATCTTAGCAAGGGGGTGTTACTCTTGAGCTAAGAAACATTGAGGACAATGTTTGGTTTTAGCACGGGGGAGTCAATCGATATAATCGCTTGCAATTGCTTTTGTCGTGTCCAAACGTATAGTTTTCTCATTTTTCAATAAAATTTTAAAATTTTTAGTGTTATTTTTAAGTTTTAATAGAGAAAATAAGTGTTTTTGACACGAATGTAAGTTTTCAATAAAAATAGTTTTTGACTCGACTTGGTTTTTAACCTTAGCTTTTCCTTAACGTATTTGAATTAAGTTTTGCTAGGCTATTATATAGGGAGCTTTAAAACGCGAAGGTCTTAATTCATTTGAGTTAAGAACAAGAACTTTTCGCAAGCTCCTATAATTGATCCTAGAAAGTCGTTTATCAAGGGAACTTTAAAACGCAAATTCTAAAACTTGTAAGAGTTTAAGAAGATGCAAGATCCTATAGATGACTTGAAAACCCAAAACTTTGATTTAATAGGCTAAGTATCCATTGATTTCATTCTTGGAATTTTACAATATGGAGAACAAGAGATGATAGAGCCAATTATAAGTTCGGTATTCTTTCGGGAATTTATGTGAGTTAATTATGAGCCTATTCTCCCATCACTTGTTAATAAATTTAATTGCAATAAATAATGTTGAACGATTTGAAAAGTTACTTAGCTTCTAGCCCAAGATCGTTTAGAAGTTGCTCGGTATGGATTAGAGTTCATAGCCAAGGCATAACTTATTGAAGCGGGATGCGAAGATTGGCGAGTCCAAAAAGGTCCTAACAAGACATGAGGGCTATGTTTTATTGCTAAAGATCTCAAGTGATGTGAAGACTCATTTATCAAAAATCAATATGAAGGATCGAGACACACGACGAAAAGCAAAATACTCCCAAAAAGTCATGGAGAAGTCTATCCAAAAAGACCAAAAATAAGGTATGAGGATAAATGAAGCCAAGTCCAAAAAGGAGGCGGATCGTTGTTAATCAAAATCCCAAGTTAAGATTGGAGAAAAATGAAGAAGTCGTGGTCCAAGTATGAATCTCTCAAAAATTCAAGTGAATAAATATTATGAAGAGAAGACCATTATTTCGTGAACGTCTCTCAAGATTGGAAGTATTAAGTCACTGCCAAATATCGATCCGAGAAAGGTCTCAAATCGCGAAACAAGTTATGCCAAGATATGAACTTTATGAGAGCCCGAGAAGTAGTTTTAAAAGATTTTGTCCTTTAGCTAACTATTGATTAAATCGTTCACTTTATTTTCGGCCTAATAAATTATCGAAATAAGTCAACAATGCATCCTCGTGATCATTCAAGACAACAATAAAATATAAGAGATACACTAGGAATAAGGGAGTCTAAGTGAATAATTGGCCCACATGAGTTCGTGTTAGTCTACCAACTTATAATAACAATGATCTTGTTTTTGCACTTGGCATGGAAAAGTGAAAAGTCGAGGACGATGAATCTATTTGAGTTTTATGATCCTTAAAGTTATTTTTCAATAATGAAAGCAATACATTATGTCTTTGCAAAATAAAAAGTCAAAAGTTGAATAATGGTGTAGTCATAGTTTAATTTTATCATTGCGTGAGGACACGGCAATTGCTTAGCATGGGGGAATTTGATATGAGTGAAATTACTCATATCATTTGTATCATAAAACATTGAAATTATACATGATTTGTATCAAAAATGCCTTGGATATGTGTGTTTCTTGTTTTCATGTGTGTAGGTACCAAGTTCGTGAAAACCGACGAAAATCGACACGAGATTGAGAAAAAGATCAAGAAGCCAAAAATCGAGCTCGACAAATAGTGGATTTAATAAGTTTTGCTAGTTTATGGTCAAGTGGGCCCCACAATGGAAAATGGGCTTAAAAGCCCATTTACTAATCAAGTTACAAATGGTGAATAGCCCATAAGGCCCAAATTGCAAATGGGCGAATAGAGGGTTACATTGGGCCAGGCCCAAACTGAAATAAAGTGAAGAAAGTTTAAAAGCCCAAAAGCCTTAAATGAAATGAAAGAAATGATTATTGGATCAAATTGGGCCTTAGGGTTTTCGTTTGATACGCATTCATCTCATTCAGTCCATATTAAAACTCTCTTATTCTCACGTTTTTACACATTCACAATTTCTCATCCCACTTTTATTTTTATCCCCACACGTCACTCCCATAATAAATAAATAAATAAATAAAACCCAAACCGTCATCCACTTGTTTGTTTTTACCCCAATCACCCACTGACTTTCTCCCCACGTCCATTCATTATTCCCTTTCGATAATAACAAAGAGAGTTTTTCTCTCATCTTCCCCAATATTCCCCATCCCATTTTCACCCCAAAACCAGTAAAAAAACCTACTGTTCATAAACCCTAGCCTAATAAAATAACGTTTTTACAAAGGGCTTTTTATCTTTTCAATTAATTCATACCATGAGGAATAAAACCCCCATGGTTTAAGGAAGAGAAAAGATGGAGGAGATTTGCTACGTGGCTCAATATGATTCGAAGAAACACCACACACCCCTAATTCCACCAATCAGCACTCCTAAAAGAAACACAACTAGCACACGGATGCCACGTTGGCGATCCGTGTGCTATTTGGAGTCATCTCAGCCGCTTATTTGAAGAAAGAGAACAAGAAATTGATCCAAAGGCTCTAAAGAAAAATGGATATCCTAAGAATATTCGCTCAAGGATGCCTTGGGGGGGCTATAAATACCCCCATTTTTTATGTGTAATGTATCCCTTTCTTTCTTAGTGTTATAATGTTAAATTGTAGTTAGGAATTGTAATTTTCATTTTTATAAATTTTGTATTGTTGATTTGATATAATAAAAGTGAGTTCAAGTTCTAATCTCTTTTTCATTTACGTTTTTATTTACTGATTGAAATAAACTTGCATTCTCTTAATCTGCAAATTTAATATTATATTGAATAATCGTTTATATAAGCCCTTTAATGGTTTTTTGTGAACGATTATAAGTGAGATTGGGATAATTTCTATCCCCACTGGATAGATAATCAGTTTAAGCAGTAAAGATTAATTGGGTTCGAATAATGGGTCGAATGATGGTGAGCGGTTCGTATGGAGGATAATGGTGGTACTGTTACGGTTCATAGATTGCTCAGCGCATATCTACTACATCAACGGATATCTTCAATAGGTTCTATTTTTTTAAGTTTATCGTTCTTATTTTCTTTAATAAATCTGTTTTAGTTAAATGATGTTATGAGTATGCTGTGATGGTGCTAGTGTAGTTAACTGATATAAGTGGAGTATTTTGTTGTAGAATTAATCTGTTTTGCATATTTAACTGTTATAGGTGTTTATTGTTATGAATTGTTTTGACTATTGGATGTTTATATGAGTGGGTAATGATAGAGATCTGATGTTTTAGGTTTAATGTTCAATTTTGAAGCATTCCTTCTTTTGCTACGGTTTGAATTAAAAGCTAGCTATATGTTAGAGGGTTAAGATTGATGTCATAGTCTTAGCTACTGTTTAGATTTAGTTGCTGAGATTGGTTAAATCTCTTGGACTGTTGAGTTTGATTTATTATTATTGAATTTGTAGTTGCTGAATTATAGAGATTATTGTTCATCTTGTTTGATTTAATTGCTCTCATTTAGTCTTTTACATCTTTTGGGTAAGTCTGTATTCACTTGAGTTATAGCTAAAAAGATTTACCAAAGCTAATTTGTATAATAGTGCTTAAGCTGCTTTGTGGACTTGCTTTCTGCTGAGTTGCTGTGCTGATTAATTTTGCTTATGAATGTTAAGATTTGAATGATTTAAGATCATGTTGTTTGGATCTGTAGTTGCTGTATTTGTATTTGTTTTCGCAATATAGAAGTAGTAAGTTGTATTCTGTTACAATCAGGTTTATCGAAATGAACTGTTTGGGAACTGATGTTTAAATTTATACCAGTTTGATTTGATAAGGTCTGCTGATTTTCTTTTCTACTTAATTGTGATTTTGTTGATCTGCTGGTTAAATTTTCGAGTTACTGATTATTGGCACTTGACTTATTTTCTAGCTTATCAGATCCAACTGATCTGATAAGTTCAGAAGCTGTTTCCTAGCAGCTATAAGCTATTAAGCTTCATAAAGTCACTCCTGTGACTGTTTTCTTTTATATCTGTCAAAAGGAAATTATTCCAAAAATTTTGTCATTGGGGGGGTTCGAACTCGAGACCTTCCCCTCACCAGTTCAGTGTGTTAGCCATCTGGGCTACATGCTTCTTTGATTATTGTTTCTGTAACTGAATTAATATAGTGTAGTAAGATTTGGCAGTTTTCAATTAAGTAATATTTTAACTACTTTTAATCCGTTTTTTTATAAAGTTTTTAATTAATTAAGTAAATTTTAGTTTAATAATTAATAAATAAAATAAAATATATAAAAAAAAAATAGTTTAAAAAGTTAATTAGATTTATAAATTAGTTTAAAAGTTTTTGTTAGATTAATTTTTATAGATTAATAATTAGTTTAAACTTTTAATTAATGAGTTATTCTTAAGTAATCTTTTGTTAAGTTTTTATAATTAGCGGGTTTAACGATTCATGCACTTTAGGTTGTCCCTAAATAGATTAAAATTGGTAGACTTAAATTGTAGTTTAAAAACCAACGACTCATTCAAATCAATTGTCCAAATCAAAACGAAACGTCTCAAATTCACTTGATCTTTGTGTACAACGAACTCAACTCACTCACGTGTTTAATCGTATCCGTCTTTGACTTATTTTTGGTTAATTACTTTTTCCTAAAGGTAATTGCCTAAATTTGTCCTATAACGTATATGTGTTAATCCACGACACATCAGTCACCATAGGCAACCTTAAACCTAAAAGATATGTCCAACTCAGAATGGGTGTATGTCGGGTGTCTTCATCCCAACTCCTGCTTACAGATGCTCTAATATTTAGATCCTCACAAGATTCGATATCGATCCTAATACGATAATTATCAACGATAATCTCTCCAAAGGAAAGCGATTATACGGTCTATTACCAAAGGTCAATTATTCAAACATAAAACAAGACTTCTAGTGCTTTGTATCATTACTTTACCTCATCCCTTCGATTGGGGTGGCAAATAGTACTCTCATAAAGGTTCGTTCCCAATGACTTCTGAGCAAATCTCTAGAAATTCGACGCGAAGCGAGGATCTTGATAGGGATGATTGATACGGCACACTATGTTTACACAACTCTTTTAAATACAAAGAGTCAATTTCTTCATCGAGAAGCTATCATTAACAAGAATGATATTAGCAGATTTGGTCAGTCTGTCGACGATGACCCAAATCGAATCAAATTCAAATGATGACCTTTGCAATAGTTAGACGTTTGCTAATGTATGAGGCGATGTCTGCCTTCATAAATTGCATCAGTACAACTTCTTCAGATAAATATACATTTAATCAGAAATGACATGAATAGAATACTTAATCTTACGAGATTCCAACATGACTACATCTCAATATTTAAGCAACCACAAGTGGCCTTTTATACATTTAACGCCATCGGCTTCTCAATTCTAATGGTTCATATTGGCCGCGAACCCCTTTTTATTATCTATATTATCCTTTTTATAAGCATCGACTATATTTTAAATTGCTCGGCAATTTATTTGCACAGTCATTACTAAGGAACACATTCTAATTGATTCTTTATTCTTTTTACATAATGCGTCAGTATTTACATTCATCTTTCTTGATGAAATAATTATCATGTCCACAATTTACTCGGAAATTCTTTCTTCATATTTTCTAAGTTTTAGTTTCGTCTCAACTATCATTTTTATTAGTTTTGTTCAATCCGACGTTTAAAGCCTCGATAAATATTACAAGTAATCAAATAAATATTTAATTTTCATGAAACCTCAACGTCAAAATTTTTTAAATTTCTCAATTTGTCTAATTACAGAAATGAGTTTGAATGAGTTTGAATTTAGTTAACATGATCTTTATTGATTTATCGAAAATAATTAATAAGATTCGTAAATGTTCGAAAAATCCTTGTTTATACTTTGGTAAAAAAAATTTAGTTGAAAAGCAAAAAATTTCGTTTCAAATTCCAAGTCATGGTTTATATGGTTTCCTCAATCCCTCTTAGGTTGTCTTGGGGTATATACAAACATTTACCCCTAAACAGGAGTTTAGTTAAATGATTTAGTTATAAGGAATGATTTCTTAAAAATCCTTTGTTAAAACATTTGTCAAAACATATTTGCACCTCCTTTTTGGTATAACCCTAAGCCTTAAATGGCTCTAATTTTTGAAATGTCAATATAGATCCCATTATCTTATTAATCACACGGTCAAATCATGTAAAGGATTAAGCCGTTAATCACATGTTAATTATTCAAGGTACAAGTTTTCATTGTTCGGCCAATTCAGGGCGGTCTATATATGATTATTAACTCCTTCCTATTCTTATAAACAAACAGATGGTCCTTAATGATCACAAGCATGAATTTATTAAATTACAGCCTACACACGTCATTCACCAAATTTATGGATGCTACATGTGTATTAGTCCATCGAAACGACATCACGTGAAACTCATAATGTTCATTACATGTTCTGGATGTAGTAATTGGAATAGATAATCCTTTCGCGGACGCGAAGTTGATGATAACCATGCCGTGGATCAAATCTTTAGAACATACGCTAGAACCATGATCGAACAAATCTATCATATTGGGTAGTGGATATAGATTTTTATCATCAATTTACCTAGTTCACGGTAATTCATCAAATATAAGGAATAATAACACCATAGCTCTTCATGATAACGAGCTTGGTAGAATAATAGCTTTCTCCGACAACTCTCTCAGTTGTACGGTAACACTTTCGATTCAAATGGTGCTGATATACAACGCACACGCCATAGGTGCAGCACCGGGAATATAATATCAATACCAAATTCAACTTTCCTTAATGGCGGAAGTCTAGGTAATTCACCAACAAATACTTCCTAAAGTTTCAAATAATAGAAACATCTTTTAATAAATTCATATTAGGTTCTTTCAAGATTATAATATCTATAACTAGTTCATAACCATTCACGGTATCATTTCAAGTCTAAATGCAGGATATGGTCATCCATCAAGAATTATTTAGGTCACTTTTGATAATCAACATTTTATCTTTTAGGGGAATTCTACTCGAGTTCCCATCGATTAAGACAATGTCGTCATGTCATAATCAATCAATCCATTCTATAGGTACTATCAACTTTCCAGTTTCATTACCGTTGATAAGATGTGAACTTCTCAAAAGACTAATAATAACTCATAATCCTTCACAAATTCAAGGATATCTGGAGACATGACTAACCTTAAAAAGAGTAAGGTCAACGTATAATCTACGCGAGAGAATTTCAAATCAGATACAGACCAAAACATTAACGAATATGAGTATATCCCATGTTTTCATAATTTGAGTACGCATTCGAAAGCTCCTCGGACCGTTACCCAGGTCATTCAAATGAAATCTAATCAAAAGAAATGATAGGAACGTCGATACATCCAATCGGGTATCGACACTCGGTAATCAGATATTTTTCCAAAGAATCTCGCCACGGGAGAATTGGACAAGAAGGGAATATCAATTGTCAAATAATACAAATTCCACAGATGAGTAAATTCGACTCAAAAGAATAAATAGTACAGGCACATATGTAGGTGTCCCCATCAATATGTCCCTATTTTTCACTTCTTGCAGATCTCATAAAATTTAATCTTTCACAATCTTCAAAGAAAATTTAGTGTTTATTAATAATTTCATGGTGACTACTAATCAGCCTTGCATGGTCCCTTCCAAATTGTACGTAGGCGCGCAACTATATACAATTTCAATATTAACGATGCAATACTCAGTTCGTCAAAACTTTGTCATCATGTTTAAAATATATACTCATGCTTAATTCAAAATGAATTTACAGATATCTTCTTTATCATGGAAACAATTAAGTTTTCCAAGATGTTTCATAAACAACTTCATTTCGATAACGATTATTTATAAATCTCACTTTAAATAATCCATATGGTGATGATAATTCAATTTTTCTCAAGGAATACTATTTTATCTTATAAAAACGATAAGTGATCTGCAAAAGAGTGATGAAGAGTTGTTCACCAAGGACTAACTACAATATAATAGGAAATGAGCTTAGCCAAATAATCTTGAGGTTCATGACCTCGATGGCACTCAAAAAGAATAATCCACAACATAACTTAATTCGAAATGAGTACTTGTTCAATGGTTTCATCACTAACGCGAACATTAGGAATAAGCAAGAAAGATAGATAACATCGAAAACGGAGTTCAAAAACGTGAATACGTAAACCTAAGGTTTCCCGTTTAGTCGTAAAGGACGTTAAATTATTCACGTAAGTCCTAATCTCTTCTCATAAATTGTGAGTTTATGAACCAACACAAATACAAAATTCCAAAATAATATTCACGGATAAATTTATTTCCTGAAGTGTCGGACTGTCACCAAAACGGTGTATGTAAACGTAAGCACGTAACGTATAAACCTCCGGTTTAGACGTAGTCGATGCTACTTTAAGATGTAAACCTAAATTTCTTCCCAAAAATAAGTGAGTTCTTAATATAATATTAAAATAATATTTTTAAATAACACTTGAGAATAAAATATCAACCATAAATTGACGGATTGTCACACTGGAGGACATTGATTAGCAAACCACCATTTCCACGAATTGCTAGCAGACTCATATAATTCCCTAATTCTGCTTCTAGTGGTCTTAGTGGTGGAGTCTGATTCAATACTTTTCTCAGGGGGGGTTACACTAGATTGGTTTACTTTGCGTTTGGGTTTCTAGCACTAATAGGCATCGCAGTTTGCTTCTTAGTTCTAGTATCTACGCCTTTAACATTATTCGAAACACACATAGCATGATTAGCATTAGCACACTTTCCACATTTCACACAAACAAACTTAACATTCAAAGCATTCAAATTCGAATCATTCAAATCGTCATTACACGCGATTAAAGAAGTTTTATTCTTAGAAACATTGAAAATCCTAGGGTGGTCTTCTACTGTCTTCATCTTCCCTTGACTTTTGTTTTGCCAAACCTTTTCATTCATGCGAGTGCTCTTAAGCTGAGGCCGGCTAACACTAGCAGTGGGGACTACTCCTGTAGTAAAAGACACACGTCTATTAGTGTTTCTAGAAGTCTGAGGTGATTGGCTTTCTTTGTTGTGTGTGGGTTTAGTGGCCAATCTATACATCCCTGGTTTAATCACATTTGTGTTCTTAATGCTTGTGATCGAATATATGTTCTTAGAGTATTATGTGGTAACCTATCCTTCCCATCCGTCTTGGGGGTAAACGAAGGTTTTGCAAATGCAGAATTAGAGAAAACAGGTGGTTTTCCCAAGACAGAGGGTCTAGTAACCTTTTGCGCATTGGGTTGTCGTACAACAGGTTTCTTAACACTAGGCTTCACAATTTTCCCACCCATCTTAGCAACGAGTTTCTTCAAATCTGCTATCGCTATTTCCCTGTCTTGTAACTGAGCTTTCAACCCTTTAATTTCCAAACTCTGTTCATTCATTTCTCGAAACGTTTTGGAAAGTTTTTCTTGCAAGTTATTATCATGTGGAAAACTACCAACGTCTTTTTGCAAAGCAAGTACAAGAGAATGACAATGTTTTTGAAGGAAATCAGTTTTGTGTTGAAGTAACTCAAAAGCCTTTTTATCAACATTTTCTTTACGTTTCCAAAGCTCAAGTTCAAGACACTCACATTCTTTGATTTTATCAAGATATTTGCATGCAACATCAAAATATTCATCGATATCAGCACAAGATTGAAGAGTAACACACAAAATATCTTTGGAGAGACATTCTTCTAAAAGTAAATCATATTCATCAGAAAAAACGGACTTGTCCATTTGAAGATCGTCAATTTCTTTCTCAACAGACTCAACATATTTTAAATGATCAAACATTTCAGACCGAATTAATCTTTCAAATTCAAGCATATTTTCTTTTAATGTGGTTGTGTTCGGTATTAATATTTGTTTGATAAGCACAGTTATATCTTGAGGAATTGGTTTTTTCCACTCGTCATTTTGTCGTTGATTCCATTCATTGTCAACAATGGATTTAATATTATCAATGTAATGTTGTAGAAACCCAAATGTCTGCCTACTCTTGCTTTTAGAAGCATCAAGAGGCAAGTAGTTAATGAACTTAGAAACGTTTGTTTTCTTAGTAGCAAAAGCTTTCTTCCATTGAATTCTTCTTTATTTGCATCCTAGAAACAATTCCTCACGAGACTTCCGTTTTTGTGTAGTGAAAAGACCATATAGACTATTCTCATAAGCATAATTGTATTGTTTCATAAACTCTTTATTGACCGGTGATCTACTCTCCTCTTCCCAAAGGGATGTCTCATCATAACCAAGAGGATATTCAGGATCGGTTTATTCGGACTCATCCGTATAAAGGCGCGTGCTCACAGCTTGAGCTTGGGCAAGATAATAAGGACTTGTAAAGCTAACTTGACCCTTAAACATAGACGGAGGTGCTATCATTCTTACGGTTTAAATAGAGTCATGCGTTTTATAAACAACTTTCTTCAAAAATTCGACTTGTTTTTCTAGTTCTGTTACTTTTTCAGTATCTTTTTCATGTCGACTTTTGAAATCTTGTTTTAACGTTTCAACCTCTTGTTTCTTAACATCGAGAATTTTAGCAGACTCGGTGTTATCTATGGAAAGCCGTTGTTCATGTTCGTTAACTATGGTGGTAGCAAGGTACGTTTTTAGACGTTCATCCATTAATAAAACATTAAATGGATGTTTCTCTTTGGTTAATAACTCAAGAGTTTCGTTGTATTTCTTTTCAAGATCATCCTTTTTACTTTTTAACGCACTACCGTTGTACCCCTCAATCTCTTTCGTTTTCTGAAGAAGCTCATCTTTATAGCGTTCAATGGTCACACTAGATGTAATTAGTGCAGCTTTGCATTCTTCAAAATTTTGAGTGAGCGCTGCGTTTGCCTTCTTTAATTGCTTTTGAATTTTTCTAGTTTCATTGACATCTTTTTGTAAACTAGCAATTAAATTAGCAAGCGCGACACGCTCCTCATCATCATACTCATTTGCATGTTGATCATCCTCAAACTCATTATTGCACATGTCTGATGAATCGGGTGTGGTATTGCTATCAACCTTTTCCGTCATACATGTGTCATTAATGGCATTGGGTAGCTCACTATGCTCATGAATATCACCAAACACATTATATTCATCAGTGGTGTGTACCTTATCTAGTGGCTTAGTGTCAAAGATAGGGCCATTGTCATCTTCAGTGACGTTGAGAACTTCGTCAACCTTTGCCATGTACGAGTAATGTGCTTTTAATTCTTGGTCGGAGGCTTCATCATCAGTATCATCAAGCATTTCTCCTTCCTCAGCCGACAATTTGAACCCTGCTTCAATCTTCTTGCATAACAACATCTTTTCTTTATGATAGCTAGAAACCCTAACCCGTTTCGGCTTTCTGCATTCCTTTGCCATATGCCCATAACCTTGGCAATTATAACACTGAATCCCACTTTGTTGAACCACTTGCGTTCCAACAGTTTCCCTATTCCCAGTAGCAGCGACAATCCTCTGAGTATCATACTTGGCAGTTTGTCGATCATACCTTGTAGAACCCTCAACATGTGTTGGATTACGTCGATCATACCTAGAAGGACTTTCAGCACGTCGACGTGTGTCATACCTTGGATAATTCTCAACATATTTGTTCTTTATGTTGGATGATGTTCAAAGATTGTTGTTGGTGGGTTTGAAGATTTTCTAGTAGGTCTTCATAATGAAAGCAATTTGTTGTTTCATTTCCCGATTCTTTTGAGCTTGATCTTCATCACTATCCTCTTTAGATGATGACTCAGATGGTGGTGATGGTGCTCTTGGTTCTTTGTCGCGTGATCTTATAGAGGATGAAGACTTGGATGATGTGGAATATCGTGGTGAGGATGATTGAATGGAGTATGACTTTGGAGTGCGAGATCGATGATCTTGAGTGGTAGACACTAGAGCAAGTGGATTAGCCGTCTTTGCAACTCGTTCAACTCGAATTTCATTTGCCTCATGCTAAAATTGTTTCAAGATATCAAAGAGAGTGTGATAGTTTACCTTTTCTAACTGCTTCTGTTGTTTCACCAAAGTAACAAAACGTGTCCACTATGGTTGATGTTGCTGAAGAAATTGCACATTGACTTGCATGGTGGAGACCTCCAAGTAGTTTCTTGTCATATCGTTCATCATCTTATATAATCATGAATAATAAGACTCAATTGATTCTCCATCCAATGCAGTAAACTTACCAAAATTCCAAAATAAGTTTGTTTTAACATCTTGCTTGTTGAGTGATTCTCCTTGTTGCAAGCGTTCAATAGCCGTCTACATTTCTTGTGTCGTAGGACATGCATCAATCGTGGAATAAATATCATCTCCAATTCCACTTAGAATTATATAGATGGCTTCTTTTGCTGCATCATACCAAGTACGCTTCTCTGGTGTAAGATTAGATAACGTTTCTTTTCTTGTGGTTGCAGGTAATTTTGGAGTAGTGTCTATGGCTGGTGTATGAGGGACAATGATATCAGATAAAACACATGGTCCATTGTTAATACATTGCCTCAATGCATCACCGTTAGGTCTTGTATCAAGATAACGAAGAAAACGTGATTGCCATTGAGCATATCGATCGGCCACAAGCATTAGTGGTCTCTCTTTGTTACCCACCACCATTATGTTGTTGTTCGTCACACGATATTCTGCAGTAAAATCCATCTCAATATTCTCTGAAATGATGAAGTGAATATGGATCTTAAGTAGATATGATGTGATTGAGTTGTTGTTGAAATTCCGAAATTTGCTATTTTTCTCAGTGTGACAATAAATTCCTCAGTCCGACAAAACGGTAGACCGAAGAATTTTGTATCGCCAAATTTTGAAATTGAGCTAGGAATGTCCTAAAACTAGTATGGAAAAAATTTGAATTTACTTGACGGAATTTTTTTTTAATCTTCGTGTAAACGATATTCCGAAACTAGTCTAGATGGTGGCTAAGTCTAAAAAATACTCGAACAAAATTTAGCGAAACATGGCGTCGGAATGTCCTTCGAAATATGCCATCGGAATATCCATCGGAATGTTGTATCAGAATACTGTCAGAATGTGGTATCGGAATGTCTGTCGGAATGTTGTATCGGAATGCCTATCAGCATCATAGTCGGAATAAGGCTGTCGGAATATGGATGTCGGAATAAGGCTGTCGGAATCTGTGTCGAAATCACTGTCGGAATAACCTATCGGAATACACAATCGGAATAACGGTCGGAATACTAAAACCCTTTTCCGATGGAGTGCAATCGGAATACCTGTCGGAAAATTAAACCCTTTTCCGATGGAGTGCTATCGGAATGTGTGTACTTTTCCGAAACTTTAGGTAAAAAATGAGATTTTTGACAAGAAATCCTTGATTACAACCAACCAAAAGCAACCAAATCCCTACCAAAACTATGTAGGAGATGTAAATCAATATGTAAAACACGGAAACCACAAGAAAAACTTGAATCCAAGATGATTTTGGGAGTAAATCACACGAACCAAGTATAAAATCAACAACGAATCACAAAACTACCCCATGGCGATTGATACCAATTGTTGTCCCATATATTTGTGATGATTAAACAAGAAAGAAAGGTAGATAAAAGATGATTATAGAGAGAGAAAGTAGTGAGAGAAAGTAGAGAGAAGTGTGTGAGAAACTTGGTGAATATTAGATTAGGAGAATAGAAAAAATTAGACAATCAACCTCTCCTTACATGCAAGGAGAGGTTTATATAGCCTTGCCTACATGTGGCATGATGGGCTATATGATAATGGGCCGGGATTTCCTTTTGGGCTTTGGTTACTTATGAATGAACCTTAGCTTAAAGTTAAGCCCGTAATACACGACTAATCTACTACCTATTACAACGTTCTAATATACGATACATATTAAACATATGACCGAGCATTCTTGTTTGACTCACTATTTTGAGGCTAACACTTGTGATTTAAGAAAACAGCTTATCTGTTGGCATAAAGTACAGTATAGGGGTCTTGGAGAAGTGTGCAATAGGTGCCGCCGCACAAGGCCTCCGGTTAAAAAAGGCCACATTTTCATTAATTTCGCATATAATGCAGGTTTATAAGCGATTTCTTTTCAATCTACAAGTGTCAAAGGGCCTCTTTATTGTTCTCGCTTAAAGCCACCGAAAACCATTAAACGGACTTGAATTATACAGGTATCATTTTAAAATGCAATCATATCATAAAATCAGTCAAGATAATATATCATCTGTAATCGTCACGTTGTTTATAAGAGAAACTGATAACGATCGCAAAGTTTAACAACAAAGAAATATTTGATGTCATATAAACTAAGTTGTCATTTTTATTAGTATAGTAACAAAAAAAAATCAAATATGAAACTTAAAAACATATATCATGTGTTAAAACAGATACATCTATATGTATGGTAGTTTAAAACAATAATCATCTATGAAACTTAAGACAAAGATACAAAAATATGTGCTACTTTGCTTTTACAGTTCTGACTTAGTATATTGACATATACGAAAACTATTTGTCTATCTCGATTCTTGTTTCCTAAGTTAATCAAAATTCTACCTATAAAGTTTCATACTTGATCGATTTTTTTCTTACTATATTAATCGAAATAACCATTCAATGTTATCAAATTGTCTGTTTAGTTCATATGTTATTATTTACAACAACAGACACGTTCTTAAGGAATGGCAAATGTTTTAAGGGTCATATGTAAAAACTAAGCATTAGTCACTGCTGTGTCGGGTTACGGGTGAGTTTTTTAAAATCAAAACCCGACTCGATAAGACACGATAACCTGATAAAGCAACCCGATAACATCGCTCATGTTCATTACATACGATACTCATTTTCCAGTTATGAAGTTCAAGTTTTAGGTATATAAATTACTGTTATGTAGTGACTCGTACTCCACATATTCATTGTTATGTTTAATTAGTATAAACAAAGCATTCCTTAGTATTTAAGCAGATGAATTGCATCTAATTGAAAAAACCCTAAATTAATAACATAAAATTGAAAAGTAAACATTCACCTAATTAACTATAATCATGCAATTGAACACAATGAATTAAGTGACCTAACGTTAAATTAAAGATGGTTAATCTAAAATAGTAAAGATACCTTGTTTTGATGCTTCCTGAAAGTATGTTTCATGTGATAAACCGCAAGTTAAACCTTTTATGGAAGGAGTGACTCCTACTCCACGATCCCCACATATCTAGGGGCGCCAAATTTGTTCACAGAATGGCGCCAATTTTTTTACCAGGTAACCGTTCTAGGAGAAGGAGGAGCAGCTCTATATGTTTTTTGATGTGTTCAAAGTAAAGTTTATGCTAAAGTTTATTTTTGAACCATATATGTCAACTAAAGTTATCAATCAAAATAATAGATATTATGTAGTATGTACGATCATTAAAATTATGTTCTTTTATTTCACTTTTTTTATCAATATTTCACTATATATTACTATTATTATTCTTTTTTTCATTTTTTTTATGTTTTTATTATATAGATCACTTTATTAAAATAATTAGATTTACAAGAAATTAGTGGAAAGCCGAGATACTATCTGGGCCCTCACTCCTTTAGCAAGAAACGTTCGGTTCATTTATTATTATTATTATTTAACTATTAATCACTTTATTAGAATAAAATGATTTACAAAAAGGTTAGTGGGTTGCTGAGATACTAACTGGGCCTCCATTTCTTTTAATCACTTTATTATTATTACTATTATTATTATTAAAAAAATATTAGAGTTATAAATGAACCGAACGTTCATCGGACTGTTCGTTGATCGTTCAACAGAAAAATCGTTTATGTTCGTTTATTTAATAAATAAACAAACACGAACAATTTTTTTCGTTTAGTTAAATAAACGAACGTGAACATGTTCCATTCGTTTATTTGCGTTCGTGGACGGTCGACTATATTTGTTCGATTAGTTTGTTCGTTTATGCTCGATTAAATTCTTCGATCATTTTTGCAACCGCAACGACCCTAAAAGAAAACAGATTGGTCATTTTAGGAAAAAACATATATAAGTTGTATATCGGTTTTCTCTTTTTGAAAATGAGTTGTGTTTTCGGTATTGAAAAAAAACGGCCTACAAGGCGGATTAATCGTCGTCTAGCCATTATGGGCTGCCGGCCTTTCCATGACCAATTAATTAGTCAAACAATAAGTCAATTATGGGTAAGGATGATCAAAGACGGCCAATGGTGGTAAAACTTGTTGAAAACATACAAATCTTCACTGATTAATCATGGCTAGACTGATTTCTGTCAAGTCTAGAAGTTGATGTGGCATAAACTTAAAGAAGAAAACATGAGCTCTAGACGCCGACACAGTATGTATAGCCGCTGACATATATCCTAGCCGTTGATAAAGTGAGTTAAGAAATCTTATTATGATAAGGATTTAGAATATGATTTATCTTAATAAAATATATCATTGTTTATTTGTGACAATCCGTCAATTTATGGTTGATATTTTATTCTTAAATATTATTTAAAAACATTATTTTAATGTTATATTATGAACTCACTCACTTATGGGAAGAAATTTGGGTTTACATCTTGAAGTAGCATCGACTACGTCTAAACCGGAGGATTCTACGTTACGTGCTTACGTTTACATACACCGTTTTGGTGACAGTCCGACACTTCAGGAAATAAATTTATCCGTGAATATTATTTTGGGATTTTGAATTTATGTAAGTTTATAAACTCACAAATTTACGATAAGAGATTAGGACTTACGTGCATAATTTAACGTCCTTTACGACTAAACCGGAAACCTTAGGATTACGTATTTACGTTTTTGAACTCCGTTTTTGATGAGACAATTTTTATTAGATTCGTTTTGTGCCGTTGATTCATAATTTATAAAAATGTTTTTCGTAAAACGACCCGAGGGCACGCAAATCGAAGAAACTAGAATCGAAGAATACCCGTAAATTAGTGGGATGAGACAAAACAAGTTTTGTCCCAACCCACTCAAAAGGGACGGCCAAAACTTGACACCACATCTCATGATGTGTCAAAGTTTTAGCTAATAAGCTAACACATGTTAGCTAAGCTTAACATATAAGCTACTCTTTACACCAAACCACAAAACCACCTTAGCCAAACCATTTACTCATAGATACACATGCAAACTACACTAAAACTCTCTCATCCCTTCCCTTTTGTCGTCCCAAATCAAGAACAAACACCCCTTTTTGATTAAATTTAGCCATAAACTTTGTGTTATAAACACATATGATGATGCTCCTTTGAAACCTTAAAGATTGGAGGTGATTCTAACATCCAAGGAGGTGATTTGATGATGTCCTAGGGCTGATTTCTATAATAAGTTTACAAAGATTGGTGGTCTTCAAAGTTGGTGTTGATCTATCACAACTTTTGCCATCAAAAATCCAAGCCTTGATCATAAACTACTCAATCTTGGTGGTATAGAGATTGTTCTTCCTATCCTCTTGTTATTTTGATTATGTAATCTTGTATTTTTTTTATTTATGTACATTTATATGATGATGAATGATGTTTAAAAATATTGTGTGGAGATCAAGTGTTGATAAATATGGTTAAAAAGATGGAAAACCATAGGTAACAAGGTTAAAATCTTGCTTAATATGATGGCTATATGAAAACAGTAAGTAACCAAATGTTAAACTGATAAAATGGTAAAGTAGAATCAATATACAGTAAGTATTAGGTGTTATACACATGTGAGAGTTGGCCATGCAATGGAAACCTAAAAATGAGTGAGATATGATCATAACAAAATTTGTATATCAATCTGAATAGTCTGTTTTGTAGGGACTGTTAAGGATACTTAGACATGGATTGAGCAGTAGCTAAACCTAAGTTATTTGTAGCACATAATATGAAGTTTATGTCATCCAAAAATGAGCTTCTATCTCCTGGTATAACTCAAGATATGATAAAAATGGTGAAAGTGAAACTAAAAATCAGATTTTGTGAAATGAAAGTTTAATAGTATTATATAAGCACTCAAATAAATATAGTATAAAATGTGAATTAAAACCGACTAACTTATATATTACACTTATATAAATATGTAGAAGGATAAATAAATGGAAATTTTATAAAAATGGTAGTTTGGTAAGTTTTATAAGTTATAAAAACTATAAACATGATGTTTACGTCTTTTCGGCTAATACCGTAAAATTATCGTTTTTCGTCAATTAAAACTTAGACGGTCGGACCCGTCTAATGTAAAGTTTTTAAAAGTCATCTACTGATATATAAGTACTTAATACAAGTAAAAACCGATAAAACCCGAACTATATAACATATGGACATTAACGGGCTAAGTTAGCCTTATTGGACTATTAACCCAACTAGTTTGGTAAAACACTTATAAACTTACTTTTTGGGCTTAACCCACTGGGCCCAACATGTAAAGTATAATACTGATAATAAAAGTTTAAAATGGACTAATATAAGGTATTGGGCTTATAATAGGCTTATTGGGCCTAAATCATGTAAATAAGTAAAACTAGTAAACTAGTATAAAAGTTACCAATACATAACACTAAAATGAGTGAATGAGAATGTATAAACCCACTTGATTATCATCATATATATAAAATCATCATATGTATACATATTTGTTATTTTTATAAAATCATTGGACAAGAGTCTAAGACAAGTATTATTTGTCTAGGTTTCCGTGATTGAAGCACGTACCGTACATCCAAATCGCCGATAACCGCCTTCCCACATCAATGTGAGTTCATAGCCCCGCACTTTTTAAAAATGTTTTTGTGAAATGTTTTATAAACCCGCGAGGGAGATAACATGTTAGTTTTTATAAAATAGGACACTAGTTGTCCCGATTGTTTGTTTATTGATTTGGACCCGAATGATTGTATGACCCGATGAATGATTATATGACCCGATGTATGAAATAAAATGGACTATTAAAGTTAGGTTATGTCACTAAAAGTCCCATTAGCATGAATTATGAACTACCGGGATTTGGTAGACGCTTATTCATATAATAGTACTATTTGGGGACGATCACCCCAGTTCGCGCCTTGACGGTTGGTCCCCGTCGTGCCACATTGATTGGTAAGCGAATTTATGTATGAGAAGATTTCCATAGAGTGTTTTTTGTGACGACACGCTAATTTAAATGGGAAAATTGAGTTTCGGGCTAGCTACCCGCTGTTTGTTGTAGTAAAGGTAACAATGTCACGCGGCTTATAATAATCCAAATAACGAAATACTGCTATACACACTAAATTAAGATATATTGCCTGACTAGCAATACAGGGTCTTATTATTGATATTATGTTCGTGTTTTGGTTTTAAATAACCATATTCATATAACGGATTTTATTTAACTATATACAACGTTATAAAACGTATCGTATGATGTTTTTACGACATTGGTTCGTATAATGGTTTTGAAGGCAAAAGTCTATATTATGATTTTGACAAAGATTTGTATAAAATGTTTTTGGCCTATTTTAGGGTCTACGACAAGGAATTCTATAAACAGATTTTCGGTAACAATTTTATACCGATGATATATTAATGGATTTCATTAAAATCTATGAATTCACTCGGTGTTTTCGCTGACCTTTTCTTTTAACATGTTTTGTCTCAGGTACTTGAAGGAAATTCTCGGGAAGACGACAAGAATTCATTGCCCGCACTTAAATAATAATTTCCATTCAAATGCTTTGTAAAAATTGTATGAAATACTATGACTTAGGACCTATGTAAATTTGATATTTATGAATGGAAATGATTTATTATTAAACGACGCGATTTTTAAGTGTTGTCTATGATGTGAGTAATGTGCTATCCGTAACACCAACAAGTCTTCCCGTGTATTGAATTGTGTATATTTGGGGGTGTTAGAGTTTGGTATCAGAGCTCTCGTTATAGAGAACGAAAGATTTTTAAAACCAAGCTTTTGAATAAAACATTTCAAAATCTTTTAATTATAAACATTTTTCTAAAAATGTCAAAATCTTTTGATTATAACGATGCCGAAGAATTCCCTAGTTACCGACAAGGCCAGACTGAGAAGTGTTATTTTAGTATATATATAACTTGGATTATATATATATATATATATATATATATATATATACATATATATATATAAATATATATATATATATATATATATATATATATATATATATATATATATATATATATATATATATATATATATATATATGTATGATGTAATTTGATTACATGATTGTTTGATGATTATTTTAATACATATACGAGGTATTTATACGACGTAGATTGTCACAAGGAACCCTACATCCCCTAGTAAATTAATCTAAGCTATTCCTGTAGGAAATCTAGCTATTCTAGATCTAAACCAAGTTGTGGATATTTATGATCTTAACAAAATGGTTGATATTCGTAGAAATGTTGATAGTAGTTGATTATGATCTTGAAGAAGAAATGGCGAGATTAAATTTGATATCGATGTCATGATGATTTTTCCTTATAGAGTGGAGTTTGACAAAACGTTACCACCTGGAAAGGTGTCATCTGATTCGGTGTCACCCAATTCTTAAATTGAAATCGAAAGGGTGAATGTTGCACTTGAGACTGTCATTTGAACCATTACCCAAAAGCCTCATGCCACTAGTACCTTTCCGAGAAGTCTAATTGAATGCGTGAGTCATTTCATACTAGTGACTCGTTTGATAACCATTGTTGTAAGAGCTATAGGATTGGAAATTAAGTGTTGTTCATATTGAGCTTTTATTTCCCTTTTAAGGTCTAAAAATAAAGTTGAAAGTATTGGAGAACGAGGTAGGATATCGCATTGAGTATGATTTGGTTGAAACTTGAATGAAGTAAAATTTAACTCGTATGGAATATGAGATTGATAAGAGGAAGTCGTTAAGTCATGTGATTGAATTATAAGGTTTTAATTGATTGTTGGTTCGTGTTAAGGGTTGTTCCTAGGCCATTGTCCAATAATGAGGATGCCCAGTGTCCAAGAAATAAATTGAAGAAATCTTCTTCTGAATAGGGACCGATGGATCTTCCTGGACAGGAACCCCCATGACTCTTGTAGATTAGTATTCATTGTGGTATCTTTTAAAAATCCCTAACTTAACTGAGACATCAGTTGGTAGGATGAGTTCTTGGAATTGTATGACATAGTGACACGTAATATGTTACGGTACAATTTTGACTTGTTTGCGATTAATGAAAAGACTACTTTTGATTGCTAAATCCTACATGTATCGATGTTACCTATCCTTTATTGCTTCATCCTAATGTTCGCATTAGTGATGCAACCATTGAACAAATACTCATCTTGAATTGAGTTACGTTGTGGATTATTCTCTTTATATTCCTGAGTGCCATCGAGGTCATGAACCTCATGATTATTTGGCTAAAGCTCATTTCTTAGCATATTGTAGTTAGTTCTTGGTGAACAACTTTTCATCACTCTTTTGCAGATCACTCATTGTTTTTTATAAGATAAAACAGTATCCCTTGAGAAAAAATGAATTTTCATCACTATAAGGTTTATTCAAAGTGAGATTTATAAGTGATCGTTATCGAAATGAAGTTGTTTATAAAACACATTGGAAAACATAATTGTTTTCATAACAAAGAAAATCTTAGTAAATTTATTTTTGATTCTTATTTAAGAATTAAGCATGAAAATGTTTTTATTATAAACATGATGATAAAATTTTGACGAACTGAGTATTGCATCGTTAATCCTAAAATTGTATATAGTTGCGCGCCTACATACAATTTGGAAGGGGCCATGCAAGACTGATTAGTAGTCACCATGAAACTATTAATAAACATTAAATTTCTTGGAAGATTGCGAAAGATTAAATTTTATGAGATCTACAAGAAGTGCAAAAATAGGGACATATTGTTAAAGAAACCTACATATGTGCCTGTACCATTTATTCTTCTGAACCGAATTTAATCATCTGTGGGAATTGTCTTAACTCACAATTGACAACTCTTTCTTGTCCAATTCTCTCGTTGTGAGATTCTTAGGAAAATTATCTGATTACCGAGTGTTGATACCCGACTGGATGTATCGACGTTCCTATCATTTCTTTTGATTAGATTTCATTCGAATGACCTGGGTAACAGTCCGAGGAGCTTTCAAATGCGTACTCAAATTATGAAAACATGGGATATATTCATATTCATTAAATGTTTTCGTCTGTATCTGATTTGAAATTCTCTCGCGTGGATTATGCGTTGACTTTACTCTTTTAATGGTAGTTGTGTCTCCATATATCCTTGAATTTGTGAAGGATTATGAGTTATTATTAGTCCTTTGAGAAGTTCACATCTTATCGACGGCAATAAAACTGGAAAGTTGGTAGTGCCAGTAGAGTGGATTGATTGATTATGACATTACGACATTGTCTTAATTGATGGGAACTCGAGTAGAATTCCCCTAAAAGATAAGATGTTGATTATCAAAAGTGATCTAAATAATTCCCGATAGGTGACAATATCCTGCATTTAGACTTGAAATTATACCATGAATGGTTATGAACTAGTCATAGATATTATAATCTAGAAAGAACCTAATATGAATTTATTAAAAAGATGTTTCCGTTATCTGAAACTTTAGGAGGTATTTGCTGGTAAATTACCTAGACTTTCGCCATTAAGGCAAGTTGAATTTGGTATTAATTATATTCCCGGTGCTTCACCTGTGGCATGTGCACTGTACGACAACACCATCTGAAGTAAAAGAATTACCGTACAACTGCGAGAGTTGTCGGAGAAAGCTTTTATTCTACCAAGCTCGTCATCATGAAGAGCTATGGTGTTATCATTCCTTATGTTTATTGATTACCGTGAACTAGGTAAATTGATGATCAAAATCCATATCCACTACCCAAGATGATAGATTTGTTCGATCATTTACAAGGTTCTAGCGTATATTCAGAAATTTGATCCACGACATGGTTATCATCAGTTTCGCATCCGCGAAAGAAATTATCTATTCCAATCACCACATCCAGAACTTGTAATGAACATTATAAGTTTCATGATATGTCGTTTGGATTGAGTAATACACATGTAACATCCATAAATTTGGTGAATCACGTGTGTAGGCTGTATAAATTCATGCTCGTGATAATTAAGGACCATTTGTTTGTTTCTAAGAATAAAAAGGAGTTAATAATTATTTATAGATTGCCCTGAATTGGCAGAAAAATGAAAACCTGCACCTTGAATATTTAACATGTGATTTAAGGTTTGATCCTTTACATAAAATGACCGTTTGATTAATTATATATATATATATATATATATATATATATATATATATATATATATATATATATATATATATATATTGACTCTTCAAAAATTAGAAGTCATTTAAGACTTTGGGTTTTACCAAAAAGAAAGTGCAAATATGTTTTGACAAATGTTTTATCAAAAAGAAATTTTGAGGGATTATTCCCTTATACCCAGAACATTTAACTAAACTCATGTTTAGGGGTAAATGTTTGTGTATACCTCAAGATAACCTAAGAAGGATTGAGGAAACCATTTAAACCATGACTTGGAATTTGAAACGACAATTTTTACTTTTCAACTAAGAAAATTTTGACCAAGTATAAACAAAGATATTTCGAACATTTACGGATCTTATTAAGTATTTTCAATAAATCATAAAAAAAAATCATGTCAACTAAATTCATATTTATATTTGAACATTTTTCTATAATTGGACGAACTGAGAAAATTTAAAACTTTTTATGTTTACACTTCATAAAAATTAAATATTTATCATTTGATTACTTGTAATAATTATCGACGCTTTAGACATCGGATTGAGCAAAACCAATGAAGATAATAGTAAAGACGAAACTAAAACATAGAAGATAGGAAGAAAGAAATTTTGAATGAATACGATCATGATAATTATTTCATCAGGAAAGGTGAATGTAGATACCGACGCATTATGTAAAAAGGATAAAGAACCAATTAGGATGTGTTCCTTAGAAATGATGGTACAAAATAAATTGCCGAACAATTTAAAAATAGTCGATACTTGTAAAAAGGATAATATAGATAATAAAAAAGGGGGTTCGCGGCTAATGTGAACTATTAGTAATAAGAGCCGATGGCGTTAAATGTATAAAAGGCCGCTTGTGATTGCCTAAATATGGAGGATTTTGAGATTTAGTCATGTTGGAATCTCATAAGATTAAGTATTCTATTCATGCCATTTCTGATTTAATGTATCTTTATCTAAAGAAGTTATACTGATGGCAAATTATGAAGGCATACAGCGCCTCATACATTAGTAAACATTTAACTATTGCAAAGGTCATCATCTGAATTTTATTCGATTTGGGTCATCTTCGACAGACTGACCAAATCTACTAATGTCATTCCTGTTAATGATAGATTCTCGATGAAGAAATTGACTCTTTTGTATTTAAAGGAGTTGTGTAAACATAGTGTGCCTGTATCGACCATCTCTATCAAGATCCTCGCTTCGCATCGAATTTCTAGAGATTTGCTCAGAAGTCACTAGGAACGAACCTTGATGAGAGTACTGTTTACCACCCCAATCGAAGGGAAGAGGTAAAGTCACGATACAAAACACTAGAAGTGTTGTTTTATGCTTGAATAATTTACCTTTGGTAATAAACAGTATAATCGTTTTCTTTTAGAAAGATTATCATTGATAATCATCGTATTAGGATCGAGATCAAATCTTGTGAGGATCTATGAGAGAGCATCTGTAAACAGGAGTTGGGATGAAGACACCCGACATACACCCATTGTGAGTTGGACATGTCTTTTAGGTTTTAGGTTTTAGGTTTTAAGCTTTGTGTATACGAGATTAGATCAAGTTATACACGTAGAGAAACTTTTGATATGTATGAAGTAATCTAAGTGTTATGCGGAATTTAACACTTAGAACAACGAACACAAAGATGTAAACAAACTTTCACCTTGATTAATAATAACAATGAAAGATTACAATGAAAGTGTTATGAGATATGTGGAAAAGATGTATGTGAGATGTAAAATGAGATGTGTCTTATGTCTAACCCTAAGGCCTCCTTTTATAGGTTTAAGGAGCCTTGTACAAAAAGCTAAGATCAACTATTTTAGGAAGAGACACAAGATAAACATACATAAATAACATATTGACTAAATCTTTTTAAACATTAAGAATATATTCTGAATTCTTATCTTCATACTTTGTCCACCAGCTTGAAGAATTCATCATTGGCAGATTTAGTCCTTGTCTTTGTCTTTAAGATTTTTCTTGTCAACGCCTTGATAATTCGTATCAGCGTCTCATCTGTCAGCGCCCCGTTTACGCTTGTCAACGTCCAATTTCCTCTTGTCAGCGTTCAAGTGACTTAGCTAATTTTATTCCCAACAATCCTCCCCTAAACTTGATATCTACTCTAGTAATCAAGTTTCTGAATAAAATAAAACATACAGAGAGGATTCTTACAAATATACTTATCCCTGAATTTGAGTAATAATAAATCTCGAAAAGTCAATCACTCAAATCACTTGTATAGTCAGCCTTCACTTGATCTTAATTATCTTCAACACCTGTAGAGTCTTTGGAGCTTTTTTTTTATTACTTTTGTCACTCAAATTCGAATGCTCCTCCCCTTTTTAAGACTCCTCTCCAAGATCAATATACAAGGACGGAATCAAGAACATCCTCCTTGCATCAGCTTCCAAAATAACAATCCTTGACAATTTGTACCATTTATGTATTATGCTTTTACAAGCTAATACATATTTTCGTCAATTCCATTAATGTCAAAGGTTTCATACTGTCCTCATCCACATTCGGGAAATGAATCCTCAATGTTGATTCATAGGACATGGAGATGGACTTACTGATGATAAGACTGACTTGACCTGCATTAAAGCTAGTGCCAATAGTCTCAGCCATCTCCATAACACTATACACCCTTGTGAAAGTGATCTCTGCTGCTACTAGATGTCAATCACTAGGAAAAACATCTCAATGATCATTAGGCTTCCATATATCCAAAAATTTGAAAACTGTAAGGGTGATGAAACGTTTTGGGACTATAAAGAAGTTTATAAATCACACCAGCTAAGATGTCATAGCATAAAATGGACTTGAGAAAGTAGAAAACTTTAGTTAGAACGTAAACAAAGGTAATAATCCTAAGGAAATCAACTAGACTCTAATAAGCAAGAGTGACAAACACTATTCATGCATACACACATGCAAAAGTATGATAGACACACATGAACTCTAGAGTCCTTTGTTCACAAATGCCCCAAAGAGAAAGTTAATTTATATAAAACCTTTGCAACTCCCCAAGTATCCCAAAAATATATCTACCCCAAGTCACCCATACGACCACACCCAATTCTAGGTCAAAAGTCTTGGCAGCATGCATGCAAAATAAATTACGTGCATGCTACAGTGCCTCGAGGTTTAGAAATTCCAACAATTTCATAATGAAAGAGCCTTCACTATTTCTAACCCCCACTCACCAGTGGACACAATCTAGAATCGTGCAAGAGTGCTCTAAGAGTACCCAAAAACCTAGAGGTTTACCTCCCCTTAACAGAAGCATACAAATCATTATATGTGAAGAAACAAAATTTTATCTCAAGATAGGAATGTAAACACTCCAACCATCATAAATAAAAGTTTGCAATTCTGTATCCATCCATATGTAGCTCCACTTTCCTGCATAGTTAGACAAAAACCACAAAAACACACATCAACAGAGGCTACCCTTTCCCACAATAATGGGTAGAGATAACATGTCAATGGATAAAAATAATATCAGTGGAAAGACCAACAATGCATGTTCCTTGAGCATTCACTATCCTGATATCCTTGATCATTAACCTGCTTTTGGATAGGCTGCTCAAAAAGAAAACAAATTAGTTTTCTTTGGAGATCCAAGCCTTGTAGGACTTGGATCTGTCTAGTTGTTCAACTAGAGTGGTATTATTCTTTACCATAAATGCCTGTTCATCCCTTTGTGACCCAAGCACCCAATTTGTTCCAATGAGACTAGTAATGACCTTCTCAAGATATTTGAATCTATTACAAGTCATTGAAATACCATTAAAATTAGAGTTTTGCGCTTGTTTAGGTTTCCATGTTAAGTGGGATGATGCTTCAGACCATTGACCCTTATTAACCAAGTATCTTTGTTTATATGGTCTAAAATAAGGTCTCATACAACACTTGGAGCTGTCAGCGTTGCATTTGTTCCTGTCAGCGTTGAACTTCTTCCTGTCAGCGCTGAATTTTTTCTTGTCAGCGCTGAATTTGTTCCTATCAGCGCCCAAATTAGGGTTTGCTACAGGAACATAATGTCTGTTTGACCAAGTGTTGGTCTTTTGAAAGGGCCTTTGTCCATGGGTATTAGCTGCCTTAGAGAAGAAAGGAGCTGGTCTAGTAGCATGTGGCTTAGATTGGACAAAAGGTCTATGATTGACATTGGGTGACCTATTGTCAGCGAATGAATTGTATCCACTGACACAATTATAGGCCAAATGAGAAAAGCTCCCACATGTATAACAAGCCTTTTTAGACACAAACTTAGGCTTAGACTGGTAAAACCCTGTCCCATTAACACTTGCTTGGCTTTGGGGTGACCTAGGTTTCCTATACATCTCTGCATACTTGACACTAGGTTTCTTAACAGTGTGTGAGCCAAGGTCAACAGTCTTGCCAGTGGTTGGGTTTGTTATCTTGATAGGGGTAGGTTCTTGTGTTGTGATAGGGGTAGGGTCATTTGGACTTTCACACAACAAACCTCCCTTAACAAACAAAGTAGGATTGGCTTTCTTCCATTCTTCTAGGTCAATAACCTTTTGTTGATATTCCTCTACTGGGGTAAGAACTCTAGGTGGAGGAATAAATTCCTCTTCTTGGAGTTCTGGAATACCAGTCCAAGACAAGTCCTTTCTTTGGACACCATAGAAGTCCCCAGCTGGTGGTGGAACACCAGTATAGTCTTTCATCCCAATCCCACTCATATCCTTAGAGTCCCTTTGTTTACCTACACACTCTCCTAGGGTTTGTGTGGCCTTATCAAATCTCTGAATTTTAAGACTCACATTATCTTTATTCTGGTTAGCCTCATCTAACTTAGCTATTAAATCAAGATTGACCCTATTCGTGATATCTATGATATCCTTACTTTGATTTAACTCATGTTTTAAGATATTTATTTTATCTTTTAAATCAAACTCCATTTTCCTATACTCAGAAACTGTCTTTTCAGTTTCGGTAAGAGCAATTTGATAATTAGACAACTTGCATCTTTCAATGCTCATATCATCTAATAATTTTGCAATCTCTTTATTAAGTTTCTCAGTATTTAAACGACAAGAAGAGTTGTCACATACCTCATTATCAGAACATGAAGAAGAATTGGAACTTGAAGTAGACGTGGCCTTAACTGAAAACATCATCAGATTCTTCTTCACCTTCTTCCTTAGCTTGGTTCACCTCACGATATTGGATCTCGTTCTTCAAATCAAAGTTCCTCAACAAGCTCTGATACCACTTGTTGATCCCAAACTTAGATCGATTAAGCTTTGTGTATACGAGATTAGATCAAGTTATACACGTAGAGAAACTTTTGATATGTATGAAGTAATCTAAGTGTTATGCGGAATTTAACACTTAGAACAACAAACACAAAGATGTAAACAAACTTTCACCTTGATTAATAATAACAATGAAAGATTACAATGAAAGTGTTATGAGATATGTGGAAAAGATGTATGTGAGATGTAAAATGAGATGTGTCTTATGTCTAACCCTAAGGCCTCCTTTTATAGGTTTAAGGAGCCTTGTACAAAAAGCTAAGATCAACTATTTTAGGAAGAGACACAAGATAAACATACATAAATAACATATTGACTAAATCTTTTTAAACATTAAGAATATATTCTGAATTCTTATCTTCATACTTTGTCCACCAGCTTGAAAAATTCATCATTGGCAGATTTAGTCCTTGTCTTTGTCTTTAAGATTTTTCTTGTCAACGCCTTGATAATTCGTATCAGCGTCTCATCTGTCAGCGCCCCGTTTACGCTTGTCAGCGTCCAATTTCCTCTTGTCAGCGTTCAAGTGACTTAGCTAATTTTATTCCCAACAAACCTAACCTTGCAAAATACCCGACCTGCGAGACCTGAAATGATTGTGTAAATTAGGATCTGATTATTGATTGCCGGTAGTGGGAAGAAGGTTATGTGAATATGAAATGTAGATCTTGAAGTGCAGGATGGGTAGCGAATTTATGCCAAAAATTTTCACCTTGGAAAAATGAATTGATGATCTGAAATATCGTGGGAAATAAGTCCTCTTTGTATGGGACCATTGAGATGATGTAAAAGTTGGTTTCAAAGGCATATAAGCTGGATCTACCCTATGACTTCAAGGGATGCGTGAATTATGTTTCGTATATCGAACTTGATAAAATGTCTATCAAGTGAAAATCTTATTACTTCTTGATGAAATTTAGATCGGCGAAAAGTTGCATTCATCAAAAACCCGTGAACATCATGGATAGAGAAAGTAAGTCAACATTAAGTCTGATCTTATTCCCGTAGTTATGTTTGATGAAACTCGCGTATTATAATGAATTAAACTTGTGAGAAAAGACCGAAGGTGGAGGAAATACCCACATGGCTCTAACTCTATAAGAAGCGAGTAGTAAGATAAATCAATCTTTGAGGACAAAGATCCTGTTTAGGGGTAAATGTTGCGACAATCCGTCAATTTATGGTTGATATTTTATTCTCAAATATTATTTAAAAACATTATGTTAATGTTATATTATAAACTCACTCATTTATGGGAAGAAATTTGGGTTTACATCTTGAAGTAGCATCGACTACGTCTAAACCGGAGGATTCTACGTTACGTGGTTACGTTTACATACACCGTTTTGGTGACAGTCCGACACTTCAGGAAATAAATTTATCCGTGAATATTATTTTGGGATTTTGAATTTGTGTCAGATTATAAACTCACAAATTTACGAGAAGAGATTAGGACTTACGTGCATAATTTAAAGTTCTTTACGACCAAACCGGAAACCTTAGGATTACGTATTTAAGTTTTTGAACTCCGTTTTTGATGAGACAATTTTTATTAGATTCGTTTTGTGCCGTTGATTAGTAATTTATAAAAATGTTTTTTGTAAAACGACCCGAGGGCACACAAATCGAGGAAACTAGAATCTAAGAATACTCGTAAATTAGTGGGATGAGACAAAACAAGTTTTGTCCAACCCCACTCAAAAGGGACGGCCAAAACTTGACACCACATCTCATGATGTGTCAAAGTTTTAGCTAATAAGCTAACACATGTTAGCTAAGCTTAACATGTAAGCTACTCTTTACACCAAACCACAAAACCACCTTAACCAAACTATTTACTCATAGATACACATGCAAACTACACCAAAACTCTCTCATCCCTTCCCTTTTGCCGTCCCAAATCAAGAACAAACACCCCTTTTTGATTAAATTTAGCCATAAACTTTGTGTTATAAACACATATGACGATGCTCCTTTAAAACCTTGAAGATTGGAGGTGATTCTAACATCCAAGGAGGTGATTTGATGATGTCCTAGGGCTGATTTCTATAAGAAGTTTACAAATATTGGTGGTCTTTAAAGTTGGTGTTGATCTATCACAAGTTTTGCCATCAAAAATCCAAGCCTTGATCATAAACTACTCAATCTTGGTGGTATAGAGATTGTTCTTTCTATCCTCTTGTTATTTTGATTATGTAATCTTGTATTTTCTTTATTTATGTATATGTATATGATGATGAATGATGATTAAAAATATTTTGTGGGGATCAAGTGTTGATAAATATGGTTAAAAAGATGGAAACCCATAGGTAACAAGGTTAAAATCTTGTTTAATATGATGGCTGTATGAAAACAGTAAGTAACCAAATGTTAAACTGGTAAAATAGAATCAATATACAGTAAGTATTAGGTGTTATACACATGTGAGAGTTGGTCATGCAATGGAAACCTAAAAATGAGTGAGATATGATCAAAACAAAATTTGTGTATCAATCTGAATAGTCTGTTTTGTAGGGACTATTATAGATACTTACACATGGATTGAGCAGTAGCTAAAACTAAGTTATTTTTAGCACATAATATTACGTTTATGTCATCCAAAAATGAGCTTCTATCTCCTGGTGGAACTCAAGATATGATAAAAATAGTGAAAGTGAAACTAAAAATCAGATTTTGTGAAATTAAAGTTTAATAGTATTATATAAGCACTCAAATAAATATAGTATAAAATGTGAATTAAAATCCACTAACTTATATATTACACTTATATAAATATGTACAAGGATAAATAAATGGACATTTTATAAAAATGGTAGTTTGGTAAGTTTTATAAGTTATAAAAACTATAAACATGATTTTTACGTCTTTCCGACTAATACCGTAAAATTAACGTTTTTCTTCAATTAAAACTTAGACGGTCGGACCCGTCTAATGTAAAATTTTTAAAATTCATCTACTGATATATAAGTACTTAAAACAAGTAAAAACCGATAAAACCCGAACTATATAACATATGGACATTAACGGGCTAAGTTAGCCTTATTGGACTATTAACCCGACTAGTTTGGTAAAACACTTATAAACTTACTTTTTAGGCTTAACCCACTTGGGCCCAACATGTAAAATATAATACTGATAATAAAAGTGTAAAATGTACTAATATAAGGTATTGGGCTTATAATAGGCTTATTGGGCCTAAAACAAGTAAATAAGTAAAACTATAAACTAGTATAAAAGTTACCAATATATAACACTAAAATGAGTGAATGAGAATGTATAAAACCACTTGATCATCATCATATATATAAAATCATCATATGTATACATAATTGTTATTTTTATAAAGTTATTGGACAAGAGTCTAAGACAAGTATTATTTGTGTAGGTTTCCGTGATTGAAGCACGTACCGTACATCCAAATCGCCGATAACCGCCTTCCCACATCAATGTGAGTTCATAGACTCGCACTCTTTTAAAATGTTTTTGTGACATGTTTTATAAACCCGCGAGGGAGATAACATGTTAGTTTTTATAAAATAGGACACTAGTTGTCCCGATTGTTTGTTTATTGATTTGGACCCGAATGATTGTATGACCCGATGAATGATTATATGACCCGATGTATGAAATAAAATGGACTATTAAAGTTAGGTTTTGTCACTAAAAGTCCCATTAGCATGAATTGTGAACTACCGGGATTTGGTAGACGCTTATGCATATAATAGTACTATTTGGGGACGATCACCCCAGTTCGCGCCTTGACGGTTGATCTCCGTCGTGCCACATTGATTGGTAAGGGAATTTATGTATGAGAAGATTTCCATAGCGTGTTTTTGTGACGACACGCTAATTTAGATGGGTAAATTGAGTTTCGGGCTAGCTACCCGTTGTTTGTTGTAGTAAGGTAACAATGTTATGCGGCTTATAATAATCCAAATAACGAAATACTGCTATACGCACTGAATTACGATATATTGCCTGACTAGCAATACGGGGTCTTATTATCGATATTATGCTCGTGTTTTGGTTTTACATAACCATATTCATATAATGGATTTTATTTAACTATATACAACGTTATAAAACGTATCGTATGATGTTTTTACGACATTGGTTCGTATAATGGTTTTGAAGGCAAAATCCTATATTATGATTTTGACAAAGATTTGTATAAAATGTTTTTGGCCTATTTTAGGGTCTACGACAAGGAATTGTATAAACAGATTTTCGGTAACAATTTTATACCGATGATATATTAATGGATTTCATTAAACTCTATGAATTCACTCGGCGTTTTCGCTGACCTTTTCTTTTAACATGTTTTGTCTCAGGTACTTGAAGGTAATTCTCGGGAAGACGACAAGAATTCATGGCCCGCACTTGAATAATAATTTCCATTCAAATGCTTTGTAAAAATTGTATGAAATACTATGACTTGGGACCTATGTAAATTTGATATTTATGAATGGAAATGCTTTATTATTAAACGACGCGATGTTTAAGCGTTGTCTATGATGTGAGTAATGTGCTATCCCGTAACACCAACAAGTCTTCCGCTGTATTGAATTGTGTATATTTGGGGGTGTTACATTATTCATTCTTATCTCTTGTATAACCCGGGTCCTTGCACTATAAAAGGAACCAAGGGTCTTAGGTTCTTATTATTTTGCATTCACAATGTAAACCTAAAGTTTGTATCGTGTACTAGGTGTGGGATTCAATGTATACATGCCTAGTGATTGTTTGTTAATGATTAATGCAAGCAATCGTTGGGAAAATTCATCTTGTTTGTTCTAAGCACTTTGTTCATAATTGTTATTCTGTTCCGCTATGATTTACATCATATGAATAATGATTATGCCTAGCAGCCTAAAGATCAGTGAATCTTAGGATTCCATAATTTCAAAGTACAAGGATGTCAACCAACCGGCTAGCTAGCGATTCATGATTTATGCAACATTAGATTTTTAATAAACTTACTAGTTTATCATTGGGGATATTGAAAGCTTTTAATATATCTGTTCTCCTAAAATGGTGGTGGAAATTTGCTAACAATCCAAATACTTTATATATGATCTCAATTAATTGAAGTTATTCACGGTGAACAAGTCATGTTTTGAACATTTAAAAACACAAGGTATACGGGATAGTTACCATTTGAGCATACTCCAATCATATCGCTCCATTCCACCAAAACTAGGTCATGGGTTCAATCCCAACTCTGGACCAAAATTAAAGGTCTTTGTAACATATGCTTTCTTAAAGTTTAAAATACCATATGTGCCCATAGTTCATCACGGGCGGTCTTGTTTCCCTCCTCCCAGTTCGTCCAAGAACCATTAAACATGTTCTTGAGTATTACACTTAACATGCGAGAAACGTGTGCATCGGGAAATCCACAAAAGTTAAACATTGCAGCGTAATGAGTCCACATAAAAGAAGTGTTAATGCACACTAAATAGATCAATAGGCATACCCATCCAAAGTGACGATTTTCCGCTGTGATGGGTCATACGGGGGTTGCTTGATAACGTTCTCACGTCTTCTAGCTTGCGATGATTCAACATACGACTCATCCACTCGCCCACATCTACTTCCATGTCAAATGGTGCCTCGTTCCATGATAACTGTAACAAAAATTAATGTCAAAACAAAGCGAAATCGATAGCATTAAGTTGTAGTTTGGTTTAGGCGTAGATATCACAACCAATATGGGGTTGAGAATATAATAAAGTGATAACATATATTATTCCTAATATGCAATTAGCCAATACTATAAGCTAATCTAAAATAAAAGTAAACGCATCAGATTTTAGTCAAATCTAATTAAATTTTCATAAAACATTCATCATTGTCCAAACTCATTCAAGGTTTTATATACATCTAAACATACAAACCCCACACATAAATTCAATAATACATCAAGTACGGGTATGAAACAATAAGAAAGCTCGAGTAAACACATACAAATCATAAATTAGGGGTGTTTGGAAAAGATTAATTACGTGATTATTGGTTTAATGTAGACATGTAATGAAAATAAGTAATGGATAATAAACCTAAAAGTTAGATATAACGGGTACCTCAATTAAGATTTTGATATTAATGGTTTATCTCAGCCTGTTTTTGTGTGAGAATGAGTTGAAGGATATCAAACAAAATTGATAACTGTTCCCTCCTAGTTCTTTTTGGCGGGTATTCATGCTTTACTGGATCAAAGTAACTGCTGCCTCCAACACTCTCTTTTCGGCGGGAAGCAACCGTCTCCTTCATTAGTTCGCGGGTTTTTTTATCCTCTTTGCATTTTTTTATTTGTGTGTTTGGCGGTCAACAAAAACATAATAACATATTATTAAAAAAGAATTAAAGAGAAAATAAAAATAGATACAATGTTTAATTAGTGATTAGAAAATATATATATTTTTTTACTCAGGTAAAGTTGATCTGGTCATATAAATATATAAATATAGAAACAATACTAAGATACACTATCATTCGATTTTTTTCCATTATATTATTTGTTGAGGTTTATTAAAATTTATTTTCTATAAAATATCGTTAGGAATTAGTGAAACATATGAGTTTATAATAATTATTTTCACTTTAGATTTATATATAAATAAAAACAAATAATCATCATTCATCTTAAATACGATTATCTATATATATTAGAAACTGTTGCACGAGAAAAAAATTACGTATATGGACTAGAAGAAGATATATTATGAAACTTACTAATAAACTTTAAAGCGTACATCTTATTAAGTCATGACATATTACTAGATGTCTTGATACCACACAATCTCACGAGATAAACTATTTTTACAAGTTTTTTAATTTTAAATGTTGATAGTCACGGTTTATTATCATAACTTGACTCATTTATGATTATACATATATGCATACCATCGTCATCTAAGTCCACCATGACGCGTGTATCTTTTTATTTTACCTAAGTACATCTTTAATCCGTAGCTAACTGAAAATTTTAGCGACATATTTGAGACGGTAAAAAGTATCCATCGTTATATAGTTACAAATCCGTCGCAAATAGCTACAAACTATGTTCGTCGTAACTCCGTCTCAGTATGAATCCATTTAGCGACAGAACTCCGACAAACGGAAAATTCCATCTCTATCCTTGTTACTAATTTGTCGCTAGTTTGAAACTATCTAAGAAAAGCTAATTTCGTAGCTAAGTTATCGTTAATTTGTCACTATGAACCATATTTTTGCGACAAAATAATTTTGTCACTAATATCCGTCTCTGTTTCCCCATATTCTAGTAGTGTTCGTCTCCTTGATTGAACCAAAGAATGTTAAAGAAGCTTTGATGGATGAGAGTTGGGTCATCGCTATGCAAGAAGAAGTGAATCAATTCATTGCTAATGATGTTTGGGAACTTGTTCCTCCACCTAGAAATTCGACCATCATAGGAACCAAATGGGTATATAGGAGTAAGTTATATGAGAATGGTGTTGTGTCTCGTAACAAGGCTAGACTTGTAGCTCAAGGCTATAATCAAAAAGAAGGTATTGATTATGAAGAGACATACACACTCGTAGCTAGATTAGAATCCTCTTAGCTTACACTTGTGCTTTAGACTTTAAGCTTCAACAAATGGATGTTAAGAGTGCATTTCTTAATGGTTTGATCAATGAGGAGGTATATGTAGAAATACGCGTTTAGGAAAACAACGTATATTGGGCAAGTATTAAACTCGACGATTTAGGAAAACCGACGAATCGAATAAGTGCGGGTTCGTTCTCGAAGGAAGTGTGTGTATTAGGTGCCAAAAATAAATACAAATGTTTGGATTAGTATCGTTTTCGTATGAGAAAAAGAGAAAAATAAAGACGAGTTACGCTAAAAATTACCCTACGACGCGAAAAACACGAAATCGTAAAATTCGACAAAACAAAAAAGTCCTCTAAAAATTACCTTTAAACTTAACTAAAGAAAAATATAAGGATTACAAACTTGAAAACCAAAAAATATAAAACCTATTTAATAATTTTATATTAATTTTTAAAAGTTAATGAAAAACCTTAAAATTAAATAAAATTAAAAATAAACTAAAATAAAAACTTTAAAGGCTGTAAACCTCAAAATATTTAATTAAAACCTAAAAATATTTTTTGAAAATTTTTAAAACTAATAAAACTACTTTTTAATCTAATTATTAAAATACGGGTAATAAAATATTCCTAAAAAATAATTTAAAAGTGAGAAAAATACAAACTTGGGCTCAAAAAATCTTAAATCTAACAGGGAATGAAAGAAAAATGAAAATAAGAAAAATGGCTTAATAAATAAGCTGTAATCTAGCTTATAAGGTACGGCTTATATTATTAAGCCCAGCCCAAAAACATGTTAACTAAATAACCTTTGCAAACTTTACCAGTAAAAGTCCCAAGGGCGTGTTGGTTAGGTCGTTGGTGTGTGAGGTGGGTAGCGCAGGTTCAAATCCTGGCCACGCCTCTTTTTGTAAAAATATATTTTCTTTACTTTTTCTTTTTAACCACAACTATCCCGGTGACTATTTATCCACAAAAACACAAAAGTAAACTTAAAAAACACAAGAAAGCTAAATTCTACAAAAACGTGACCTAGAAAACTTTCAAAGTGCTACAGTACTTAACTATATCAAAACACAAGGGGTTGTATCTTCATAGGTGAAAGTATGACAAGAATTTCTCGTTTATTGGTAATTACTAGATGTTTTCGGACAAGGGGGCACCCCCACACTCATGGAAGTGTGGGGAGTCAAGAAATGCAAGAACAAACACAAAGCTGCATAAAAATTTCACACAAAAGGCCTAATGCAGTAACTGATATGCTATGGTGGTTCTGTGTGAACTTTGCTGGTGCAATTGACTCAAATACGTATTTTAACTTCACAAAACTTGATCAAAATCTTACCAAATAACATATAAGCTGAATGAAATCCTAGTTTATCCTAACCTCTAACAATATGTAAAGATGCAGTGATCAAAAGCCAGTGAATCTTACTGATTTATAGCTTACTGATTTATAGCTACTTTTAACCAAAGCAATACATGCAAAACTTCTTTATACTCTTCTAACTTGAATATCAAACACCAAATACCACTAAGACTTACCTAAGGACTGTGTGTAGATAGATTATGGGCCTAAAACTTGTCAAGAGCTTACCCCTATGCCTAACCCCAAACACCCCCTTATCATTCAGAATGACAGATTTAACAAACCAAATGCTTCAAAACTACACTAAATTGATTGACAACTACTCAAATATGCATATAGGATATAAACAAACATATATAAACTGATTATCTAGCATGCAAACAATTATCACACAAATCTCATACACAAAGCAAGATCTCAAAACCCATGCAACAGATACAAGCAGAAAGGAGGGTTCAAGCCTGGTATTACCTTGTGGAACCCACAATCCAGGCCTCACTATGGTTGCAATGCCATCTCCATACAAGCTCGGGCTTGTGCTATGGCTAATAGAGTTGCTGATGTAGAGAGGTGATAGTATGGATTGATTAGTCCACTACCCAATATGCCTTCAACAGAGAAAGGATTCTTGCTAAGAATATCAAACCACAAGGTGCAAGTTCTGTGAACAATAAGCTAATAAGCTCAGCTTATTGATTAAGCTAGCTCAAAGGACTTATGTTTTCTAGATGAAACAGAAAGAAAAACAAAGGTAAAGAGAACTTTTGAAACTGATTTTTTCTCAACTACTCTATTTTGAAACTTAAAGAAACTTAAAAGGAGCTTATACAAGCTTTATAAACTTATTTGTTTGTCAAACAAATAAGCTTATATGCTTCTATAACCTACAACAAAAAATCAGTTTTAGGATTCAGTGTCCTTTCACCCAAACCTATTTTCTTGATAAAAAATTTAACAACTTTTGCAATGAAAAAAGATTTATTATTACACTAAAGTAATAAATAAAATGGAACACAGTGTTGTACAAACTTTAAAATTTCATTATCATTACTTAGTTAAAAACTGTACAAAAACTGGAACAAAGGGTTGAGCTACAAACTAGCTCCCCTTTTATACTAAATAATAGAACATTCTAGGCTACAAGTGAATAACTAAAACCCTAGCAACTGAATTCCCTCTTATGCCCTTTGAATAATTCGAATCTTGGTCAAGTCTTGGCTCACATGTGATCTCTGAATGAAACAGCTATCTTGTGATGATCTTGAACGTTGAAATGAAGCTTTGGGACAAAGGAAAACGTTTGGTCCATTGATTTTCTGATGGGATTCGAATATTGCCATAAGAGGTGAGGCAGGGGACCATGGGAGGGCCCACTATGGGTCATGGGGTAGAGGTTTTAGGTGTGGGTTTGGTTTGTTTGGTGTTGAATCATGATTCTAGAAAGTATCACACAAAAACCCTTTGGTTTAAAAGGTAATTAGGATTAGGGTTTATGGGGAATTAGGGGATGAAGAGGGTGGGTTTGATTTGTTTTAGGGTAATTAACTTTTAAATTAAGTGTTTACCCGCGTTTTTGTTTAACTAATTTATTAAAATCAGTTTTTAAAATAAGTGGATAGTGAGGTGGATGAGGGATGAAAACTGATTGGATGAAAAAAGTAAGTGGGCTACGTGTCAGTGTGGAAGTGGGTGATGGAAGTTTGTATGTCTGCCCAAATTGGCCCCCTGCTTTTCTTTCTTTTTTCATTTA
Source organism: Glebionis coronaria (assembly GCA_025667525.1). Lineage (NCBI taxonomy): Eukaryota > Viridiplantae > Streptophyta > Magnoliopsida > Asterales > Asteraceae > Glebionis > Glebionis coronaria. The sequence goes on along the minus strand of CM046877.1, from coordinate 162,491,661 downwards.
ACTTTAAAACTGCCAATGTTCAATTTCCATTTGTTAAGCAAGTTTAAAAACTTGCATTTTGACCACAAAAAGTTCATGAAACTTGTTCCAAGGGCTTATTGTGTCATTTGATCAATCTTCAAGGGCTAATCATGTAATGTATTGAAATATTAAGGACCCAAATGCAATAATAGAGTTTTGCAAGGGTATAATATGACAATTCTTCAAAAGGTGAGGGACCAAAGTTGCCAATTCTTCAAACTTCAAGGACTTGAATGGAAATTCATGATTCGGGTCCGGTTCTTTGTGCGGCTTCGTTTCCCGTGTTCGTTTTTGCTTCATTCTTTTGATCTTTTGTTGATTTCACGATATCCTTACCTAAAATACACAATGAACAAACACAAGCATATATTTGGGTATTTTGATGATATTTTAAGCGTTTTACGCCCGATTTGGACGATGAGACTATGTATAATTGCAGTCTAATCACTCCCCCATACTAAACCATTGCCGTGTCCCTACGCAATGCTAGAATTAAGTATCGTAGCACTTCCAAAATTCATTTTATGATGACATTTATTGAAGACATAAACTTAAATAAACTACTACACGCGTTTTAGACATAATGTATTGTATTCATCACGATTAAGTGACTTTTGGGATCATAGAACAAGAACACGTGAATGCTTCGTTAGAAATAATTTCTTCGTCCTTGATTTTCACCCAATTCCATGCTAAGCGTGTAACAAGATCATTGTTATTATAAGTTAGCAACACGATCATATCTCATGAGTGTTAATTACGAACCTAGACTCCCTTATTCCTACTTGGTATCTCTTATATTTTATTTTGTCTTAATGATCACGAGGATACATCATTGACTTATGCGTGAATAGAGATTAAGTCTAAAAATAGAGTCTTAACGGTGTAACCAAAATCATCGAATTAATAATTCACCCTAATAGACAACGATGTCAAAAAATTAAGTCAACAAGAAGGATCGATAAACACGATTTTAGAACGGTTTTGAACATGAGACTTATTACCAAGACTTTTATACGCCCCCTAACGGAAGGGTCTTATTATCATAGGTTTACCTCTATCTTTTATTCAACTCCGCCATGGAGATTTTATTATGACTTCGGTCTTGCCTTGCCTTTTATTATCCGCCATCATCGGTGGTTTTATTATGGCCAAAGACGTATATCCTCACGCTAAAGCAAATTTTGGATCTTTAAAGCTTCAAAGATTAAGGCTTGATTAACTTTCAATTTGGGAAAAGATTTTTTGGCCTTGTGAGCTTCAAATTTTTGCTTAATTTAGGTGAGCACTTGAAATCTTATTATTAGGTGAAGCTTTCGATTATTCGGGTTGCCAATACTTCAAAACCGTGACGCTGGCGATACCTTAATGTTTTCCCAATTTAATTACATGGAAGCTAGTAAAACAAATTAGAAACCAACAATAGTGAATAAACCGCTAAATCAATATTTATTAACAATTTATTATCAAAAGCGTGGGGAGAATAAGCTAATAATTACTGCACATGAGATCGTGAAAGATTACGAGACATATAAATAACTCTATCATTTCTCGTCCTCATTTAAGAGACTTAGCCTAAAAGTTAAGGAATCGAAGCTAAGTGCTCAACACGCACGGTCGAGTCAAAAATTACTCTTATTCTCACCATCGAAAAACCTACATCCGTGTCTTAAGCACTTATGAAAAACAAGAAAATTTTGAAAATTTGGCCATTTTTAGCCTTATTTTGCAACAAAACGAGAACAAAATGATGAAAATTGGATTGCTTGGTGACGTAAGCAAGGTGAAGTATCTACTCACCCCCCTATACTAAAACTAAACATTGTCCTCAATGTTTCGAGTCTAGGGGTGAAAACACCCCCATAATAGAGACGAAGTCGAATGCTTAATCTCGAGCATGGAAAGGGTAAAACGAATATCCTAAAAGTCGTTTATGAATTATGCTAATAAGATAAACATTAGAACATAAAAGGATATCATCGGATATCGGAATCTCCAAAGGCAACGATCGAAGCTCGAGTGATTCGTAAAACGAACACGAGAGGCTTCAATGATGACGATGAACCTAATAAATCACAATCACAAACAACCACGGAACAAAGGTTGGAAGAGCACAAGTCCCCGCATTAGGTTAACTAAGAAAGCGATAATATTTACAAGGATAAGCATGAGAATCCCCCACGAGGCACCTTGTTTTTGATAACCGAGTCAAAAGCTCGACTCGAATCCCCATAAATGTGATCATTTAGGGATAATCATGGTATGGTCATTTTTGGTGGGGCTTACATGATAAACAAGGCCCAAAAGTACGTGAAGTACTTAAAAAACCCGATATACGTATACCGGGGTCAAAGATAGCGTCCTCGTTTTCGGATGAAATATGAAACAACGCCACTCCGACACGTGCTAAAACCCCAAAGGGGTAGAAGAAAAGAGATGAGAAGTAGAAAGGTGGGGCAATGGGTAAGTCAACATAATGAGCTACTCGAGGTAGACTCACACCAAGCAAACAAAAAGATTTTCCATTTATTGCATCGGTGGAAGATCGAGATTTCCCTTTACAAGCAATTCCAGGATCGTAAATCTAGTCCTCGGTGGAGAAATGTGAGGGAACATAAGGGGCTTCCCCCACACTAGATCCACACCAACCGTCGTCAAAAGGAGTAGAAAAGGTGGTAGCACTCATAAAACACGGTGATGACGGAGTTAAACTTGTAGAAAATTCTTTTAAAACATTTTTAAAATCTTTTCCTTTTTCATCGTTTAAAAACTCTATGAAAACCCGATTTGATAATGTCAAAAATATTTGGCGTGTCAAATTCAAAATTAGTCGCGCTAAAAATCCTCACATTTAAGTCATTGGTGGGAGGGGGTGGTAGATTATATAAGTTCTCAAAACGTTTATTAATAAAGAACACCGCCCCCTCGGGGTCTACATATTTGTCATCCTCATGAACGTCAATCTCATCAATTTCTTCATCAAATATAGGCTTTTCAAACCAACGTTTGTCATTCCCCTCCTTGAGTATCTTAGAAACTCTCTTGAAAAGATCACGATCAAGCACGAAACCATCATTCATTTGTGGGGATTGTTGATAAGTTAAATCCTCACGAACGTGGTAGACGTAATTCGCCTTTGAGGAGTGTTGATTAGGTAACTCCTCGAGAATTGGATTTTTGGTCACATGAGTTGGTTCATCATCGAAAAAAAGACGTTCCAACTAATTTAGTTCTTCCTTGATTTTGGAAAGATCGGCCTCACTTATAGGTAGAAGTGGAGGCAAAAGAGATAGCTCTCGTTCAATGATTTCCTCAATCTCGGGATCAAACTCGTAATCATCGTACTTCACATGTTTCTTTTTATGAGAATCAAAAATTGCATGTGGATTTTGAAGTACGTGATCAATCTCGGTAAAATCGCCATCGTCATCATCAAAGAAAGAGTCGATGTGAGCACTCACAACCATGGTCTTACAAGTCGAATGACTATGCTTAGGTGACTTTTCAATAACGAGAGGATCAATGTCGATAAAACCTTTCGCCTTAACGGGTGTTGGGCTAGGAAAAGGAGGCACTTCGATGGAGTTAGAAGTTGAAGCCTCAAAGACGTGGTCCTTCGAAGGTGTTAAAGACGAGTCCATTTTGGTCATTGTCGTGATGGCACTAACGTCGCCCTTCGGAATTGGTGTTTCACTTGTTTCATCGAATACATCCCAAAGTAATTTTTCATTCATAAATTTCACATACCCTTTTGAATTAGGTACACGTATTCTTTATCATTAAAATCCTCATCTTTAAAACCGTTCTTCTTAATTTTTTCAAAACATGCATTAAGCCTCATTCTTTCCGCTAAAGTGTACATTTTGAAATCATTAGGTTTAGAAACATTAGTTTTTGAAACCTCGGTTTTTTCATTATCACAAGACACTTGGGATTTACTCGTGAAAAAGTCTATTTTATCCTCCCTATATCTCATAGTAAGTCTCCCCTCGTGAACGTCGATTACGGTTCGAGCCGTCGATAAAAATGGTCGACCTAAAATAATGGGACATTTAGGGTCACACTCGTAATCGGATATGACGAAATCCACGGGAAAAACAAACTTTCCAACTATGACATATACATCCTCGGCTATTCCAATTGGTATAAGTGGTGTACAATTTGCAAGCTCGATAGTCATGTTCGTGGGGGTAAGGTTAGGCAATCTCATCAATTTCCAAAGAGAATGAGGCATAAGATTGATGCTAGAACCTAAATCGACAAGGGCTAAACATCCCTCAATCTCGAAAAAATCACAAGGTAATAGAAATTGTCCCGGATCCTCTTCCTTTCTCGGCATATGCCTTTTTGGTTTTTTAAGAAGGATCAATGCACAAGTTTCTTCAAGGGTTACTTTGGTTAGGTCGGTAAAGCTCTCTTTTTGAACCGTGGATGGAATTTGAGGTACACGAGGGTGTGCACTCTTTTCCTTGGTCGCCACGTTCACCCCAACGACTTTAGAACAATAAGACGTCTTAGAAGTCGAGGGTTGAGAAGAAGGAACAACTCGAAATCCATCAAGGGTAGGGGTAATCACACGACCTTTCTCACGAGACGAGGCGGCTATACATTGTTCCTTCGGAATTGCAACGGTGTCACTAGGTAACAAACTCGATGAAGCACCCGAGGCTTTGTTCATAATAGCCGAAAACATCTTTTTAATGTCGATTTATCCTTGCTCAGTCTTCGTGTTTTGCAATTTCAATGTATTAGTAAAGTCGTTTTTCAAAGTACCAATTTCTCCCTCTAATCGTCTCATATTAGCCTCATTCGTTTCATGTAATTTTGAAAATCGTTTAACGAACTATTTTGATATGAATTAAAGTTCCCTTGGTTTTGATTGTTTCTTTGAAAATTTCCTTGATTACCACTTGAAAAATTGTTTCCTTGATTGTTTTTGTTTGAAAAATTCGAGTTTTGATTATTGTCTCGATTTTGACAATTCAAATTCCGACCTTGATTATAACCTTGGTTTTGATTCGAAAAATTTCCTTGTTGATTATTTCCTTGAAAATTGTTTCGGTTTTGATTAAAGTTATTGCCTTGGTTATAATTGCCTTGTTGTGATGGACCCGCGTTATTTTGATTTTGAAAATTGTTGTTTCCATTTAACGCACTCACATTTGACGTTTGGCCATCCGTAGCCGCACACTCGTAATAATTATGAGGTCCACCACAAAACGTACACGAAACCTCAACCGCTTTCACCAGAGCGGGAGCGTCTTTCTTTTGCATCTCAACGAGAAAGACGTAACCACATTCGTCAACTTTTCGACTTTCGCATCAACTCTCTCAATGTCGCGATTAGAACTACTAACATTGGTGACATTGGCAACACTCGGTGCGTTGCGGAGTTGGTAAACCTTGGATCGATTTTTGATAATTATCAATTCATCTTTCGGAGTCTTACACAAAAAGTTGCCACCGGCGGCGGAGTTCAACGAATCTTGTTCTTGAAAATTAAGACCGTTGTAAAACGTATCGATTTGGTGCAACTCGGAAAAACCATGGTGAGGACATTGCCTAAGCAATTCCTTAAAACGATCCCACGCGTCTCTAAAAGATTCATTCAGTTTTTGCTCAAGTTTCGTAATTTCATTTTTGAAAAACGTTGTGTTAGACGGTGGGAAAAAATAATTAACGAACTTGGAGACGAGATCCTTCCACTTAGTTATGGAATTAGGTGGCTCTTTCTCGTACCAATCCTTGGCGGCACCATCGAGCGAGTACGAAAAAAGCATAAGCTTGACGACATCGGTGTCGACTTTCTTAAACTTGCTCGTGGCCAAAAGACGATCAAAATTCCGAATATGGTCGCGAGGATTATCGGCTTCACGACCTCGAAACTTCGTAGCTTGAATCAATGAAAGCATTCCGCTTTTAATCTCAAAATTCTCCGCTTCGATAGCAGGAATTACGATCGCGTCTCCATAACCATCGGTGGGTGCTTGGAGCAATTCCATCATCGAACGATTGTCGGCCATCTCGTCTAAGGTTTCTTCAACAACGATATTAGGAACGTCGGTTTCTAAATCTTGTCTACGTCGTCGATTCCTTCGATTAAGATTGCGTCGATTCGAAGCGTCGCTAGAATTAGAATAATCCTTCGATCGAGTGCGCATGCACTAAGCGTAGAATGGGAGGTAGCAAAGAAGATTCTTTTTGCGGTTTTTCGATTTTTCAATTTTTTTGGTTTTTGATTGTTTTTTTTTAATTTTTTTGGATTTTTGATGTATTACGTAGACTCAAATCAACAAATCTCTCCTCGAATCGATTTCTCGATTAAAGAAGCCTCAAAGAATGAAAACGATCACGTGGAGTGAACGCCTTCGATGACTTTAGAACGTTGGTGGAACACCAAAATGTTCAAGAGGGTTTAATCTTGAAAACAAGCAAATATAATATACGTAGATAATACTTGGGCGGCAAACCCTCGATTAGCCCTCTTTCTCAAAACACGCACAAGCAAGCGGGGGAAATGAGGCGGCGCTAAGCACTTAAGAGCCTTTTTCCCTTAGGTCGTGAAATACAACCGCCTTATACCCACCTTATAGTTTGTGTTAATTGAAATTAAGCCTCACGAAAGTATTTATCTATTTTGCCTTTAAACTTTTGCTTTAGATTCGAATACAATGATCGAGTGATGAAATCCCGAATCAAGGTTGCGTTTTCATGCTTTTGGAGTACTTGTATATTTATTGTTCTACGTAAGTATAATATAGTAATATATTCACAAGAAAAACGAAAACGATAATGGGATATCTACAATATAGTAAATTGATTGGTTTGTGATTAGTTTAGGAAAACTAAACACGATTTATTTGGATACTATAATATAATAGAGAAAAATAACAAAAATGAGTATGTACGTATTTACGCTTTCCAAAAATTGAAAAGCAAAAACGCACTACTCACACAAACACGATAATAATAATGGCACACTAAAAACACCTCCCCGGCAGCGGCACCAAAAATGATAGGTGTAAAAATACACGTTTAGGAAAACGACGTATAATGGGCAAGTATTAAACTCGACGATTTAAGAAAACCGACGAATCTAATAAGTGCGGGTTCGTTCTCGAAGGAGGTGTGTGTATTAGGTGCCAAAAATAAATACAAATGTTTGGATTAGTGTCGTTTTTGGATGAGAAAAGGAGAAAATTAAAGACGAGTTACGCTAAAAATTACCCTACGACGCGAAAAACACGAAATCGTAAAATTCGACAAAACGAAAAAGTCCTCTAAAAATTACCAAATTTTAAACTTAACTAAAGAAAAATATAAGGATTAAAATTTGAAAACCAAAAAGTCTAAAACCTATTTAATAATTTTATATTAATTTTTAAAGTTAATGAAAAACCTTAAAATTAAATAAAATTAAAAATAAACTAAAATAAAAACTTTAAAGGCTGTAAACCTCAAGTATTTAATTAAAACCTAAAAATATTTTTTGAAAATTTTTAAAACTAATAAAACTATTTTTAATCTAATTATTAAAATACGGGTAATAAAATATTCCTAAAAAATAATTAAAAAGTGAGAAAAATACAAACTTGGGCTCAAAAAATCTTAAATCTAATAGGGAATGCAAGAAAAATGAAAATAAGAAAAATGGCTTAATAAATAAGCTGTAATCTAGCTTATAAGGTACGGCTTATATTATTAAGCCCAACCCAAAAACATGATAACTAAATAACCATTGCAAACTTTACCAGTAAAAGTCCCAAGGGCGTGTTGGTTAGGTCGTTGGTGTGTGAGGTGGGTGGCGCAGGTTCGAGTTCTGGCCACGCCCCTTTTTGTAAAAGTATATTTTTTTTACTTTTTCTTTATAACCACAACTATCCTGGTGACTATTTATCCACAAAAACACAAAAGTAAACTTGAAAAACACAAGATTAAAGCTAAATTCTACAATAACGTTACCTAGAAAACTTGCAAAGTGCTACAGTACTTAACTATATCAAAACACAAGGGGTTGTATCTTCACAGGTGAAAGTATGACAAGAATTGCTCGTTTCTTGGTAATTACTAGATGTTTTTGGACAAGGGGGCACCCCCACACTCATGAAAGTGTGGGGAGTCAAGAAAAGCAAGAACAAACACAAAGCTGCAAAAAAATTTCACACAAAAGGCCTAATGCAGTTACTGATATGCTATGGTGGTTCTGTGTGAACTTTGCTGGTGCAATTGACTCAAATACGTATTTCAACTTCACAAAACTTGATCAAAATCTTACCAAATAACATATAAGCTGAATGAAATCCTAGTTTATCCTAACCTGTAACAATATGTAAAGATGCAGTGATTAATAGCCAATGAATCTTACTGATTTATAGCTTACTTATTTATAGCTTACTGATTTATAGCTACTTTTAACCAAAGCAATACATGCAAAACTTCTTTAATCTCTTCTAACTTGAATATCAAACACCAAATACCACTAAGACTTACCTAAGGACTGTGTGTAGATAGATTATGGGCCTAAAACCTGTCAAGAGCTTACCCCTAAGCCTAACCCCAAACACCCCTTATCTTTCAGAATGACAGATTTAACAAACCAAATGCTTCAAAACTACACTAAACTGATTGACAACTACTCAAATATGCATATAGGACATAAAAAAACATATATAAACTGATTATCTAGCATGCAAACAATTATCACACAAATCTCATACACAAAGCAAGCTCTCAAACCCCATGCAACAGATACAAGCAGAAAGGAGGGTTCAAGCCTGGTATTACCTTGTGGGACCCACAATCCATGCCCCACTATGGCTGTAATGCCATCTCTATACAAGCTCGGGCTTGTGCTATGGCTAATCGAGTTGCTGATGTAGAGAGGTGATAGTATGGACTGATTAGTCTAGTATGGACTGATTAGTCCACTACCCAATATGCCTTCAACAGAGAAAGGATTCCTGCTAAGAATATCAAACCACAAGGTGAAAATTCTGTGAACAATAAGCCAATAAGCTCAGCTTATTGATTAAGCTAGCGCAAAGGACTTATGTTTTCTAGATGAAACAGAAAAAAAACAAAGGTAAAGAGAACTTTTGAAACTGATTTTTTCTCAACTACTCAATCTTGAAACTTAAAGAAACTTAAAAGGAGCTTATACAAGATTTATAAACTTATTTGTTTGTCAAACGAATAAGCTTATATGCTTCTATAACCTACAACAAAAAATCAGTTTTAGGATTCAGTGTCTTTTCACCCAAACCTGCTTTCTTGATAAAAAATTTAACAACTTTTGCAATGAAAAAGGATTTATGATTATACTAAAGCAGTAAATAAAATGGAACACAGTGTTGTACAAACTTTAAAATTTCATTATCATTACTTAGTTAAAAGTTGTACAAAAACTGGAACAAAGGGTTGAGCTACAAACCAACTCCCCTTTTATACTGAATAATAGAACATTCTAGGCTACAAGTGAATAACTAAAACCCTAGCAACTGAATTCCCTTTTATGCCCTTTGAGTAATTCGAATCTTGGTCAAGTCTTGGCTCACATGTGATCTCTGAATGAAACAGCTGTCTTGTGATGATCTTGAATGTTAAAAGGAAGCTTTAGGACAAAGGAAAACGTTTGGTCCAGTGATTTTCTGATGGGATTCGAATATTGCCATAAGAGGTGAGCAGGGGACCATGAGAGGGCCCACTATGGGTCACGGGGTAGAGGTTTTAGGTGTGGGTTTGGTTTGTTTGGTGTTGATCATGATTCTGGAAAGTATCACACAAAAACCCTTTGGTTTAAAAGGTAATTAGGATTAGGGTTTATAGGGAATTAGGGGATGAAGAGGGTGGGTTTGATTTGTTTTAGGGTAATTAACTTTTAAATTAAGTGTTTACCTCCGTTTTTGTTTAACTAATTTATTAAAATCAGTTTTTAAAATAAGTGGATAGTGAGGTGGACGAGGGATGAAAACTGATTGGATGAAAAAAGTAAGTGGGCTGTGTGTCAGTGTGGGAGTGGGTGATGGAAGTTTGTATGTCTGCCCAAATTGGCCCCCTGCTTTTCTTTCTTTGTTCATTTAACTTTAAAACTGCCAATGTCCATTTCCCTTAGTTAAGCAAGTTTAAAAACTTGCATTTTGACCATAAAAAGTTCATGAAACTTGTTCCAAGGGCTTGTTGTGTCATTTGATCAATCTTCAAGGGCTAATCATGTAGTGTATTGAAATATTAAGGACCCAAATGCAATAATAGAGTTTTGCAAGGGTATAATATGACAAGTCTTCAAAAGGTGAGGGACCAAAGTTTCCAATTCTTCAAACTTCAAGGACTTGAATGAAAATTCATGATTCGGGTCTGGTTCTTTGTGCGGCTTCATTTCCCGTGTTCGTTTTTGCTTCATTATTGTGATCTTTTGTTGATTTCACGATATCCGTACCTAAAATACACATTGAACAAACACAAGCATATATTTGGGTATTTTGATATTTTAAGCGTTTTAAGCCCGATTTGGATGATGAGACTATGTATAATTGCAGTCTCATCACTCAACCTCCTGGCTTCATTGATTTGAGAAACCAGATCATGTTTAAAAGCTTAAGAAAGCTCTTTATGGTCTCAAACAAGCACCAAAAGCTTGGTATGATAGACTTAAAGCATTTCTTGTAAAACATGAGTATACCATGGGGATGGTAGACAATACACTCTTTACAAAGAAGAAAGGTTCTCACCTCATTATCGTACAAATATATGTTGATGACATTATATTTGGTTCAACTTGTCAATCATTGTGTGCTGACTTTGCCAAAATCATGCATGACGAGTTTGAAATGAGTATGATGGGAGAACTTAACTTCTTTTTATGACTCCGAATTAAACAAATGGACGATGGTATTTTCTTTAATCAATCCAAGTATGTTAAAGAAATGCTAAAGAAATTTAGATTAGAAGACTCTAGACCAATAAAGACCCCTATGGCCTTGGATACTAAAGTCACCGTAGATGATGATTTTGAGTCGGTAGCCAACACCAAAATATAGAGGTATGATTGGTAGTTTGTTGTACCTAACGGCAAGTCGACCGAATATCATGTTTAGTGTTTGCCTTTGTGCTCGCTTCCAAGAGGCTCCGAAAACCTCTCACCTTGAAGCGGTTAAGCGTATCTTCCGATACATTTAGGGCACTATACATTTAGTATTATGGTATCCTAAAGGGACCGGTGTAGAAACCATTGTCTACGCGGACTCGGATCATGCGGGAGACTATGTGGACCGGAAAAGCACTAGTGGAGTTTGTACCTTCATGGGTTATTGTTTAACTTCTTGGTTCTCCAAGAAACAAACAGCTCCTGCTATATCCACCACGGAATCCGAGTATGTGAGTGCCGGTAAAGCTTGTCAACAAGCTCTATGGATGAAGCAAGCGCTTGTTAATTACGGGATTTCTCTAGATGATGTTCCCATCATGTGCGACAACAAGGGTGCAATAGACCTTAGCAAGAATCCCGTGCAACATTCGTGGACTAAGCACATAGAGATTCGCCACCATTTTCTTAGGGATAATGTTCAAGAGGGGGACATTTCGATATAGAAGGTACCCTCGGTAGAAAACTTAGCCGATATCTTCACTAAGCCACTTAAGAGGGAACCTTTTAATTACTTGCGTCTAGGTCTAGGTTTAATGGAACATATTCTTTAATTATGCATTCTAACTTATCAATTATCTTTTGAGTCTTTTATTTCTTTGAACTTTTAAGTATAATAAACTCCTTTTGGAAAACTTATCTTCCCTTTCTCAAAATTCTCAAAGTTCTTTCGAAAACAGTCGAGAAATGTTTTTGCATTGTTAATTCAATCTAAAAATGTTTTTCATAGCTTCTTGCTATTCATAATGAGCTTACATAATTCATATGTATGGGTCTCTCAAATATAGCAAGAACAAAAGAGAAATATGGAGGATCATTGTGTCATGACCTTGTGTCTAGCTCTACACACCTCCTACATTGATTTTATTAAAAATCTATGGTATTTTGATCTAAACCTTGTTTAGTGAGCTCTTGTGTGTTTTATTTGTCTATCTTTGCTTCTTAGCATATCCCCATGATTATTTAGACTAGAAAAATAGGATTTGCTGACTTAGAAAATCCTCCCTCATCACCTAACTCAACCCACTGTGGGCGGTTCTTTCTTGATACCACGGTTCCCCAGTGATATGGAACCGCCAGCTGAGGTAAGGAACCGCTCCTAATACTCTAGTTTTCGGGTATTCCTGAAACTCCAAACTTGTTCCAACACTTTTTGGAATCTTTGTTTCAACCCTTTGACCACCCCCAAATTATCTTGGGCTTTCTCAACCTTAAGCATTTTGCATTCTTTCTCAAATCAAAATGTCTTATTCCCCAAATGAAAGCTTTGATTCTCCTTCATTCTCTCCAATTGCTTTCAACCCCAATTCACCCAAGAACACTCAAAATCACATTTCTTCTCCTTCTAAGAATGTTGATTCTGGAACTTCTTATCTTCCACCACTAGCCTTTAGTTTTCTACCTCCTTCACATGATAATGTCATGCATCATGGAACATATTTTCAATGTTGTCAATATCAACATCTTGCTATCGCTCACATCTATGAAGAGTTGAATTACATCAAGAGTCTCTTAGTCAAACCTCCTCTTTACTATAAGTATGATATCTCTACTAAGCCACCACCACCTCCTTCCGCTACTACCTTGTATTTTATCTAAGCATTGGTTGCTTATCTTCAAGACATCTAGTTCAAGAAAATCTTAGGGTTCTAGCTTAACTATGATTAGGTTTATGCTTTTTATTTTGGCTTGTGTTTGTGTCTTATACATCTTTGTATGATTTAGTTCCTTGTATCTTTTATCATGTTTTCTTTTAACATGACTTATCTTGGATCTTTTGTTTCTTTTTTTTGTGATCTTTGCTATATCTTGTTGGGTGTCTCTTCTCTACTACTAACCCTTCTATGTAGCTTGTCACCATATATCGATTCCTTGGTGCCCCAAGCAAAGGGGAGTAAGCACCAAGGGGGAGCATTTGCAAAGTCCGGTTCTTTTCTTCTTCAAAGACTTTTGCAACCTTTTTACTTAGACAAAGGGGGAGAAATGATAAACTCATCTTCGAAAATCTTCTTTAATTAGATGATTGAGTTTATGGATTTTCGGAATCAAAAAGGGGGAGATTGTTAATGCAATGATGCCTAAAAACGTTACTTGCATTTTTCGGTCTCACTTTGCTTTGATTACGACAATATGTAAAAACAAGCATTTACGAAAACAATGAAAAACGAATTCTTGAGTTCAAGTATTTTTCATTTCAACCATTATCACTTAAGGTACGAACAAACAAGTAATTATCCTAATTAAGTGATCAATGATTTAATCTTTTCTTAAAACTCACTTTTTATTAAGTGTGACAAAGTTTTATTATTAAACTTTCTTTTAAGAAAATGTATTATTAAACTAATTATTTGAAAATTTAAAATTTGAAAATGGCATATTCGATCTTGGTTTGGAATATCCTTTCAGGATATTTTAATCCCTAGATTCGAACCAATCCACTAAAAGACAAAAGGGAGCGGACTCTACGCCGGCGGTTCCTTAGCGCCTATGGCGGTTCCTTATCGATAAGGAACCACGGGCAGATATAGCTGTTGGATGTTTGTCTTATAAATAGTGGACCATTCTTAGACTTTCAATCCACCTCTTTTGCACATACATTTCCAGATTCTTTCATACTTCTTAAATCACTCAAATCCTTGATCATTTGTTTGATTACTACTTGTTTAGAAGTGAATCTTTCTCCTCTCGTCTTTTCCTCTCAAAGTGCAAAGAGAAGAACACTATCATTCCTGAAGTGTTGTGTCTACCTCAAAGATCCATTGAAGATCCAAACTTATTTATTCATTGTTGTGTCATTATTGTGAAGATCCAAGTAGTTGTGTCTATTTGGAAGTTGTGTATGTATTAAGGTTAATACTTAGTCCTCAAAGTATATTGGTGTAGATTGGTCCTAGCTAAGATTAGGGCTCGACTTTTAGCTTAGAGTCAGAAATTGGTTAAGCGACGTTGTGTACGGTTTCTCCACCTTAAGGAGCTTGTTGATTAGTGAACTCTCGAGTAAGGAGTACTCGAGGAGTGGAGTAGGAACGAGGAGTGAGCTTCGTTGCTGAACCACTATAAATCCTTGGTGTTTGGTTTGATCTTTCCTTCCCTTATCTCTTTACATTCATTATTCTTTATACTTGTGATTATTAGTTTAGTTGCACTATACATTCATTATTCTTTATACTTGTGATTATTAGTTTAGTTGCACTATACCTTGTTCATATTGTGTATAAGAAGGTTTCACATAAATACTCAAGCTTAAGTTTTTGAAAAATGATTTTTTTTAAAACCAACCTTTAACAAGTAAATTTAAGAAACTATTCAACCCCCCCTTCTAGTTTCTACATGATTCATTAATCGAGATGTTTGATTAGTGGATAGTTTTTGTGGAATAATGTCTACGTAATATACCGAAAATCCAAATAAATTAAAAACCATCATAAACCAAAAAAATTGAAAAATCAAAAAACCCCAAAAACACTTTTCTTTGCTACCCCCATTCTACGTTTAGTGCATGCGCACTCGATCGATGGACTATACGAATTCTAGCGACGTATCAAATTCATGTAATCGAAATCGAAGGAATTGACTATAAAGACGAAATTTAGAAACGAACGTTCCTAATATCGTTTTCGAATCCGCAGACGAGATGGCCGAGAATCGTACGATGATGGAGTTGCTCCAAGCACCCACCGACGGTTATGGAGATGTGATCGTAATTCCCACAATTGAAGCGGAGAATTTTGAAATCAAGAGCGGAATGCTATCTTTGATTCAAGCGAAAAAGTTTAGAGGTCGTGAGGCGGATAATCCTTACGATCACATTTGGAATTTTGATCGTCTTTTGGCCACGAGCAAGTTTAAAAACGTTGACACCGATCTCGTTAAGCTTATGCTTTTTCCGTACTCGCTCGATGGTGCCACCAAGGATTGGTACGAGAAAGAGCCACCTAATTCCATAATTACGTGGAAGGATCTCGTTTCCAAATTCGTTAATCATTTTTTTCCACCGTCTAAGACCACATTTTTCAAAAACGAGATCACGAGGTTCGAACAAAAGCCGAATGAGTCGTTTAGAAACGCGTGGGATCGTTTTAAGGAATTGCTTAGGCAATGTCCTCATCATGGATTTTCCGAGTTACACCAAATCGACACTTTTTGATAACTGTAAAACCCGCATGCTTTTACCATGAATAGTACCCTTTAGGTCGTACGTACACGATTATAACTTTCCTTTTATAACATGTTTACGTTTCACGTATAATAATTTTAAGTATTACGTACGTGATAGAACACAATAAGTATTTATTAAGTATTATTTACGTATATATATTTATTACGAACACGAATAACTAAGTCACGATCGTAAATTAATTAGAACACGTAAAACACGAACACGATAAAACACGAGAACACACTATAATATTTAGACTCGGAAAAAGGTACGGGTTACCCCAAGTGGGGCCCCTACCCGTGGCATACACAAGAAGCATCGGCTTAGCCCATGCAAAACTAACTAACAAGGGGTTAAGGGGTAAAACTTGTGTCATTTACCACAAATCAAGAAAATAACAAAAACCCTAATTCTTTTTCCTTGCTCATCTTTTGGCCGCCGGTTTTAATAACACCAAAGGGGTGTTAGGGTTTATTTTGATCTTGGAAATCTTGCAAGGATTCGTGTGTGTTCATCCTTATTTGATCCAGGTATTCGGTATAGCTTTTAACTCTTTTCTTTTTTTGTTTTGATTTTGATAATCACATAAAATCATGATGTTTTAATAAACTAATTAAAAATAATTATTTTTAAACATGTTAATGATCATGGGGTAAATCAAACAAGGGTTTTAGGGGTGTTGTGTTGTAGCCGACGCCTAACCGAGCCCCAAAGGGGGTCTCGGCTTGGCTTATGTAACAGCACCGAGACCATATGGTCTCGGTATGGTGGTGGTGGTCCCACTGCAGCAGCAAAACCAAGGGGAAACCCGACGTGGTTCGGGTTATGGTGTTAGTTACGGGTCCGGTTCATGGTTTTTAGTCACGGGTCCGGTTCATAAATTATTTTTAAGGTTTATGATTTTACTAGTTATGTTTTAAAATTAAATTAATAAAACATGACATGATTAATTTAATGTACATGACTTAGGTTATAAATTTAATTATTAGATCAGGAATTTTAACCTAAGTATTTATATTTTATTAGACTTTATAATTAATTAATTATTAAAACCATGACTATAATTAATTAATTAACATGACTTAGGTTATATTATTAATAGTTAATAATACATGTTTAAACCTAAGTATTTTACCTTTATCTAATTAAAATCATGATATATTTAATTAAATACTTTTAACCTATAGTTTATTTAATGTACATGTAATAATTAATAAACTATACTTTATAACTACATGACTTAGAATAATAATCAGAAAACACTTAAGCTTATATAATAGCTTATTTAACCAGCTTATATCTATTTAGGGAAACTTTCTATTTATAGAAACTTATTTAATTAAGGCAGCTAATCTATTTATGGAAACTTTCTATTTTTAGAAACTTATCTATTTTAAGCAGTAATTCTATTTTTGGAACCTTTCTGTTTTTGGAAACTTTCTATTTTTGGAAACTTTCTATTTTTTGAAACTTTCTATTTTTGTAAACATTATATTTTTGGAAACTTTCTATTTTTGGTAACTTTCTATTTTTGGAAACTTTCTATTTTAGTAAACCTGCTATTTTTAGAAAGTTACTTATTATTACACATCAAGTATAATAATACATGAAATACAAGTAATACTTAATCAGAATAGATAGAATATAAGATAAACACAGTATAAAGCTTAAAACAGTAAAACATGACATGAACATATAAAACAAGCTAAGACATGATATAAAACCAGTTATGTATTTAGTAATCAGATACTTATACAAGTATGTATTTATGTAGCATTAGTGATACCGAAGTAGGACTCTCTTCCGTTCGTCTTCTTCGTTCACTGGACATAAGGTACGGATTCCCGTCCTTTCAGTATGGACATTCTTTCCTTATTAGGATTCCCCGTATGCAGCCAACTGTTTTCCCATAGTATAAGTTTATATGTTTGATTGCTTATGTTTAATTTAGAATACCTGAAGCCATATACATGCATGACAAGTTTCACCTAGTTATGGAGGTACCATAACCATAACTCTAGAGGCACTGGTGTTATGACATCCCCACGGCGGAGTGATTGCTCGTGGCGTCTCTTCAGTTTTTGGCCATATTATTATATTTATCATGTTGGGCGTATGGGTGCATCTTCGTTACATGTTTTTCAGCAGATTACTCAGTGTGAATGTGTTGTGTGCCATGCATCCTTCACAAGGAGCTGATCCCTCCTACCCAAAAACTAGTATATTAAATTAGAGGCAGCCCCTCTAATTTGCATGACGAGGTCACCCCTCCAAGTATTCATGCAACGTTGATTTTCATGACCTATATTGGCTAATGGTAAGATATGTTAAACAGTTTTTACAAGATAAACATAAGGCTTTTCAAACTATAAAACCAGTTTTACTAAGACTTAACCGGGTTATCCATGGCTTAGTTTCTTCCGCTGTTATATGCTTATATGCTTATATTATTCATGCTTTATTGTACATCCGTGCACTGAGCGTATTGCTCAGCCGTTTTCCTTTTCATGTTCCCAAAACGGCAGGTACTCAGGGACGCTCGTAGACTTTAAGCGTACGTGCATATGGACTGGAAGCTTTCTAGCCTTTCTTTACTTTATGCACTATCTATACTTTGATACTCTTTCCATGGACATTGTTTAGTCCTTTCATTTACAGTACTTATGTTTGTGTGTGATGAGCTTTACTTTTGAACTACCGATGTTTGATTCTGGTATTTCCTTTAATGGTCATGTAATGTTTAGACATTTATCCTTGTATGCTTTGATGACACGCCATAATTACGCATGACATTCCATTTATCAAAATGGGGTGTTACAATTATGGTATCAGAGCCAAGGCTTCGACCTATAGGCTCACAAAACATGACCTGTGATTAGTGGGTTGTCATTATGGTCTTCCTAGAACTGACAGTCGGTTTTCATGCATTCATCATTTTCATGCATACATATATATGTCATTGTCGCAGGTTTATGACTAAGTAATGGTTGGTACAGGACTGGCCGTATTTAGTCGCATGTGTTTTATCGAAACTTTTAAATTTGGGACCTACTCATATGCGTCCCCTCGCCATGTCTTTTATTTTGGGTGAACTGACCATAGGCGTTCATTCTCGAGCATACAAAAGTTTTCATAAAACTGCATCATGCATTCATGTACAAATTTCTTACATAAAATTTTTCTCTTGATTTATTGGTATAATTTTTTTTTCATGTATATATTTTATGTTTGATCAGTTTAATCATGTGTTTTATGTTATACTGTCAGATGGTTCTCACACGCGAGCAGGAACAACTCAATGCAGCAATCCAAGCTGCAATGCAAGCTTTGGTTCCTCAACTGAGGAATGACATCAGGGCTGTGGTTCAGGCTGCCAACAATCAGCAGCAAAACCAAGCACCTCCTCCTCCTCCTCATCCTCTAGTGACATTGGCAATATGGCTGGAGAGATTCAACAAGCTCCGTCCTCGAGCTTTCGAGAGAACAGATAGCCCAATGAAGCTGAAAGCTGGTTGGCTCACATCGAGAAGATCTTCGATGCTATGGGTTGTGACCCCGTGTTCAAGGTGAGGTTGGCATGTTACCGGTTCGAAGGCGATGTGTTAAATTGGTGGTTAGCATTGAAGCAGTCTGAGGGAGGTGATAATTGGGTGGCTGGTTTGACATGGGCTCAGTTCAGAGATAGGGTGATGGAGCAGTTCTTTCCCAAGGCTGAGCAAGACAAGCTTAAGAGGGAATACCATGAGATCCGACAGAGAGCTGGGGATAATAGCAACGAGTTCATGCAACGCTTTCTTCACTTAGTTGGTTTCCTTGGTGCAGCGGCAGGTACTCCTGAAGAGCAGGCACATCACTTTAGGTGGGCTCTTCGCACATCGGTCGCAAACAACTTGGTGTGTGCTATGTTCAACACAGTAGCACAAGTGGCCGATGCGGCACGTAAGCTGGAGATGCTGCATGAGAGAGATGAGTTCAGGGAAGCTGAGAAACCCGAAAAGAGGTAAACATTCGTATTCAAGCGGTGACCAATCCGCATTCTTTCTATATATGTCAAATATTTCATCTCTTTAAATTGTATCTTCTAGGCAGAAAACTGGGGACCGGTCTCAGCCGGCTAATCAGCAGCAGCCTAATCAGCCCAAGGGAAACAGTCAGACTAACGGTCGTTCTGCTACGGATAGGCGTGGCAGTAATGATAATTACCGTAACAACGTTAGACACTCCAACGGCAGCAGGTCCTAATACTTACGCATTTTCTTATGATTTCATGTTATAACTCAGAATACTGACACTTTAGCAAATCTTCTACCAGGAACCATGGAAACGGTAGGGACCAGAACCAGAGAGGTTCACAGCCTAGCCGTCCAGCTATCACTGGTATTCAATCTTACGATCATTCGCATTGTCCTTTGTACCCTATTATCATGTCTCATGTAAAATGTTTTATCAGGTCTGATGAGATGGCATTTATACATGATCTCATCGTTCTTTTCGGGCTTTAAATGCATTAAAATGTCATAAAATACCATATATATGCTTGTGTTTGTTTACTTGTGTATTTTAGGTATGGATATCGTGAAAAAGACAAAAGATCACAAGATACAAGGAAAAACGAACACGAGAAACGAAGCCGTACAATGAACCGAGCCCTAATCATGGAATTTTCATCAAATACCCTTGAAGACTTGAAGACAAAACAAGATTGATCATCATTTATTGAAGAAATGACACTTAAAACCCTTGTATATTAATAATTACAAGTTTGGTCCCTTAAGTTTGTCAAAATTGCAAAAAGGTCCTTCAAGATTGAAGAAATGGCAAGATTAGTCCCCCAACAATTTCAAATTGCCAATAATGGTCCCTCAACAAGTGAAAGACTCATTGAAGACCTTTGAAGATCAACATTGTCCAAGATTAGTCCTTGAAAAATCACCAAATGACAAAAATTGCCTTTGAAACATCTTTATGGAAAGTTTGTGCCAAAATTGTCAAGTGATGAAACTTAAATACAAGGGAGAGACGATTTTAGGCTGAAAATCTTTAAAAGCCAAAAATTCCAAAAGACAAGGACCAAATTCGCCATTTTTGAAACATTTAAAAGAAAAGGGCGGTTAACACAAACCTTTCCCCCTTTTTAGGATCAAACTCAGTTACTGTTCATCTTTACCATGCCCAGAAATTACCCACCTTTTTACTTGGGTAATTCTCAATTAAACTCTCACACACTTAATTCACACATGCCAAAACCCTTCCCACTCCTAAAAACCTGCATCCCACTCATGTGCACCAAACCCCCAATTCCCCAATCCACCAATCACATCATTCCTTAGCCCCCAAGCATCATGACGTGGCTTAAATCAATGGCCAAGATTATTTGCTTCCTCCCAAAGCAAAATAAACGTTCAAGATCAAGAGAGGACAAAATGCACTCAAAATCATTCAAGGGCACATTTGGGATTTTCTATGTATTAGGGTTTATGTTTTTATGCTTCTAGGATGTTCTATAGACTCTATAAAAGGAGCTCACAACTTGTGTGAAGCCCTTGTTCCAGTTTTTAAGCTTGCACATGTAATACCTTTTTGAAGAAATAAAAAGTTTGGTTTTTGAAATATTCAAGTGTAATTCCTTTTTTATTGTTTTTAAAAGTTGAGTGTTGTGTTAAGCTTAATTCTGAGTTCCACACTTTTATTTGGTTAAGCAACTTTGATTTTCAAAGTTGTTTAAGGTTTTGAGATTTTGAGAGATTTTGGTAAAATCTTCTCAAAAGGTATTTTGGTGTTCTTGGTTATTGTTATTGGTAATATAGGGTTTTAGAAAACATATTTGGAAGTTTGAAAAGGTTTTGGAAAGATTTAAGAGAAAGAAAAGAAAATCAAAAATATATATTATTACTTGTTTTTGTGTTTTCTTCCTTTGTTTTTGATTTGAGCAGGTTGAAGGCTTGTTGATTTAGTTCAGCACCAACCCGGGTTGGTTTGGAGGTGGATTCAACATCCACTAGGACCCTTGGATGTAGGGGTCCTAAGGTAACTCTCTTTTACTCTTTGAAAAGTTCATAAAAGTGCTTGTTACTTGATTTGCTTGATTGATTGATTTAGTGTGTTTAAGTTACTTGATTTGTGTTTATGTTATGTTATATACATGTTATGAAGCTTTGATAACAATTTGGTTAGGTTTCATAAGGTTTTGATTTGGAAAAATTGGTTTTCAAAAAGTTCAAAGGGTGTTTGGCAACGCGTTTTAGCAGGACATAGTTTTGATTAGTGATAATTAAAAGGTGTTAGATTGTTTGTTTAGGGTTGATTAAGGTTATTGGTAAGTAGTTAATTACTTTGGAACAAGTTTGGAGTAATTTTGTGTGTTTAAAAAGGTAAAAAGGGTGTTAAAAATCTGCATAAGTGTTAAATTGCTTGGTCTTTCATGATCTTTGGTGCATGATTTTATGAGTTTTGATTGTTGATTGCTTACATTTACTTGTGCTTGACTCCTTGAGCTTCAACAAGCTCAAGGGTGCCCCAATTGTTCCAACATAATCACCAAACAAAGCATCAAGCCAAGACCTCTTGGCATCACAAGTGCACAAGTGTGCACTTGTTTGGTTCATCAGAAAACAACCAGGCACGTTACACTAATTGCGCCGCAAGACCTACCTGTTGCGGCGCAACTAAAGGAGCTGCAGATTTTGGTATTCCCGTTTCACTAGTTGCGGCGCAAGACAGAAGCATTGCGGCGCAACTGAAGGAGTTACTGACCAAAGGTGCTCCCGCAACACTAGTTGCGGCGCAAGACCCCACTAGTTGCGGCGCAACTAAGTGACTTTTATATTTTTTTTGTATTATTTTAATATTATTTTATTATTTAATTTTCAAAATTTTCTTTTTCTTTATTTTTCATTTTTCTTAAGTTCTATAGCATTAAATAGGACTATTTCCATTTTTAGATTATTTTTATCACTTTTAGATTTATTTTTATAATTATTTTAAGTTTAATTAGGTTTTAATCATTTTTAATCATTTTTAGGGTTTTAAAAATAGTTTTAATAGGTTTTAATTTTTAGAAAATTACTTTTTAGTCTTATAATAATATAAGTTGAGTAATTATTCAATAAAATCATATTTTTGACATTTGAATTAATTAAATTTAATTTTAGGGCTTTAATTAGCATTTAAAATTAATTATTTAATTAATAAAAGGTTTTAAAATATCTTTGTTGAATTTTTATCTTTATTTATATTATTTGAGACTTCTTTTTAGTCTTTTTATTTTTGATATTTTGTTTTTGGTTTTAATAATTTTTAATTTTTGTGGTTTTTCTACGGTTTTACGTTTTCGTTTTTTACGTCATAGTGTAATTTCCAAGAAACCGTCATTCCATCTTCTCAATATTAATCTCAAATACATACAAGTTAATTCACAACACCATACCTCCTTGGGAAACGAATCTTTCATCTCTTTTTAAGTGATTGTGGGTCATTACTTGTGGTTTTCCTAAATCACTCGTCGATACTTACCGCTCATATTTAGTTGCTTGTTTTTCCTAAAGCAAGTTATCTAAATTTTACACCAATCATTTTGGCGCCGCTGCCGGGGAGGTGTGTCGTGATTTAATTTGGAAAATTTTGTTTTTGATATTATCCAAAATAGTATTTGTGTTAAGTGGAACTCCCTTAACACGTATTATCGGTTTTCTCGGTTTTTCTTTGTGAATATTATTAATATATTGTATTAAGTATCACAATCAATATACAATATCTCCAAAAGTGTGAAAACACAACCTTGATTCGGGATTTCATCACTCGATCATTGTATTCGAATCTCAAACAAAAAGAAAAGGCAAAAATAGATAAATACTTTCGAGAAGCTCGATTTTGAAAAATACAAACTATAAGGTGGGTATAAGGCGGGTATTATAAAATATACCCTAAGGAAAAAGGCTCTTAAGTGCTTCGCGCCGCCTCGTTTCCCCGCTTGCTTGTGAGTATTTTGAGATTGAAAGCTAATCGAGGGTTTTGCCGCCCAAAGTATTAATACGTATACTATATTTGCTTGGTTTCTTTGTGATTAAACCCTCGTGAACAATTTGGTTTTCACCAAAGTTCTAAAGTCATTCGAAGGCGTTCACTCCACGTGATCGTTTTCATTCCTTTGAGGCTTCTTTAATCAAGAGTTTGATTCGAGGAGAGATTTTGTAGATTGTTGTCTACGAAGATACACCAAAAAACCAAAAAAATTAAATATCATCAAAAACACAAAAAAAATTGAAAATCCACAAAACGACCAAAAAGAATCTTCTTTGCTCACCTCCCATTCTTCGTGAAGTTTATGATCACTCGTAATCAAGCAAAACGAGCTCGTAAACGACTTCAAAAGCAAGCCAATCAATCGTTGATTGTTGAAGAACCTCCAATTGTTGAACCTATTATAGAACAAGAAGTCGTAATGGCTAATCGTACTATGATGGAGTTGCTACAAGCACCCACCGAGGGTTTTGGAGAGGCAATTGTTATTCCCGCCATCCTTGCGGAGAATTTCGAGATTAAGACGGGTTTAATGTCTATGTTGCAAGCAAACAAGTTTCGAGGTCACGAGAAAGACAACCCGCATTACCACATTAGGAATTTCAACCGTCTCACCGCCACTAGCAAATTCAAAGATGTTCCACATGACGCCATTAAGATGATGTTGTTTCCATATTCGTTGGATGGACCCGCTAAAATTTGGCTCGAGAAAGAACCGCCAAATTCGATTTTAACATGGGCCGATCTCGTTTCTAAGTTTGTGAACAAGTTTTTTCCACCATCGAAAACAACACACTTAAAAAATGAGATTTCACGATTTGTGCAACGTAACAATGAAAGTTTTTCTATGGCATGGGAACGATTTAAGGAGATGTTACATGAATGTCCTCATCATGATTTTTCGGAATTGCATCAAATTGATACCTTTTATAATGGGCTTAATGATCATGAACGAGATTATTTGAATGCCGCCGCGGGTGGTAATTTTTTGTGCAAGACGACAAATGAGGCTTTACAAATCATTGAAAATCGATCTAAGGTTTATAGCCCTCGTAACACACCGAGTGTTGCCAATATGGGTTCGTCATCGTCATCACAATCGTCTCGTGGCATTAATGCCTTACATGATGAAGCTAATGAGGAAAATCGGTTTTTTGATAGATTTGCTAATCTAATGTCCCATTGGAAGGCTCAAGAAGCTTCCAATTCCGCTTCGGTTAAAGCGGTTGCTAAGAGTTGTTTATCGTGTGGAGGAGCTCATGATTTATCCGAGTGCATTACCGCGGATGGTAACACTTCGAGTGCTTATGTAGCAACGGGAACTTACAACCAAAACGGCCAAGGTTCCCGCCAAAATCAAGCTCCACCAAACCAAAATGTTAACAATTATCGAAACAACAACCAAGGTAATTACCAAGGCAACACACGCAATTACAACAAAGGGAATTATCAAAGTGGGAATGGACAAATCTCTAATCAAAACCAAAACCGTGATTTTCAAAACACTACACAAGGTTTTCAAAATGCTCATACGAAAAATTTGCAAGGAGAATTTTTGGATTATGCAAAAGCAAATGATGCTAAATTTGATAATATGCAACGTGAGATGATTAGCTTAAGGTCCGAGTTGAAAAACGAGCTTAAAAATGAACTTGCTAATGAACTTAAAACTCATGCAAATAAAATGGAAGGAAATGTCCAACGTCTTCAACAAAACCAACAAAAGATGGAATTAGGACAACATGAGATTAAGCAAGAATTATTGAAAGCGGATGTTAGGCAATCAAAATTTGAGGACCGAATGGCTAAGATGTTCGAAGCAATCATGTGTAAACCCTCTTCTTCGGGTGGTCTTCCTAGTGATACCATTAACAACCCGAGGGGAGAATTGAAGGTTGTTACTACACGAAGTGGTAAAACTTTCAAGGAACCAATCTCTCGTCCAAGTACTTCTACGGAGAAGGAAATCGAGAAAGAACCCGAGGTGATGGTCGAAAAGGAGCACATTACAATCCCACGAAGTACCGCTCAAACCACACCTACGGTTACACCAATACCAATTATGGAACCCGAGATTCCAAGGCCGTTGCCTAATGACCAACCCACACCACCTTTACCCTACCCTTCGAGACGAAACAAAGAGAAAGCACAAGAAAGGAACAATTATCAATTTGAGCTATTCATGAAAATGTTTCGTGATTTGCATTTTAACATAAGTTTTGCCGATGCTTTAATCATGATGCCTCGATTCGCCGCAAACTTCAAAAGTATGCTAAACAACAAAGAGAAGTTACAACAAACGTCTAGTTGTTCATCGGTTTTTCTAAGCCGCATACCACAAAAAGTCGGTGATCCCGGTAAATTTTTGATTCCATGTGCTATACAAGATTTGGAGGAATGCTACGCCTTGGCCGATCTTGGCGCTAGTATTAATTTAATGCCTCTCGAGATTTTCAAATCGCTTTCACTTCCGGCTCTTACTCCTTCGAACATGTCCATCGAGATGGCCGATCATTCTACGATCATGGCATGTGGAGTAGCCGAGGACGTTTTCGTTAAAGTCGGAAAGTTTTACTATCCCGTTGACTTTATCGTTGTAGACATTCCCATCGATCGAAAAGTTCCTCTCATTTTGGGTCGTTCATTTTTGGATACATCACGAGCACTTATCGATGTTCATGCTCGAAAAATCACCCTTCGTTTCAATGAAGAAGAACTTGTCATCAATGCAACACAAAACTCCAATCTTTCTCATGTATATTCTATTGCAACTTTAAACCATGGTGACTCGACCAATGTCGTTTGCAAAGAATTTTCACCAAGAGTTTTAGGGAATGTCTCCAAAAACAATTTACCATTCCCTCCGCCGGTGGAGGTTATGAGTGTAAAGCCTACAAAGAAGAAACCATCAATACTTGAATCGAAAAATCCTTCACCTTCATTCTTGAAAAGTGTTGATAAGTTGCCGGTTTCTACGGAAGATCTTTCGGATGATGAATTTATGGACCCCGATGGGGAGGTTTTCTTCATCGATAAACGTTTTGAGAACTTGCCACCACCAAAACCAAAACGGTTTCAAAAGGTGAGAATTTTTAGTGTGACTAACATCGTCTTAGAAACACCGAATATTTTCGACATAATCAACAAGGGTTTTCATAAGGAGAGTTTAAAAGATAACAAAGGAAAAGATCTTAAATGTAATTTAATTGATTTTTCTACAAATCTAACTCCGTCATCGCCGCGTGATTTGAGTACTACAAACTCGTCTACTCCTTTTGACGATGTTTTGTGTGGTTCTAGTATGGGGGAAGCCCCTTATGTTCCCTCATCCTTGTCCACCGAGGACGAGATATTCGATCCCGGAATTTCATGTAAAGGGAAATCTCGGTCTTCCACCGATGCAATAAATGGAAAATCTTTCTATTTGCTTGGTGCGAGTCTACCTCGAGTAGCTCAAACGTTTGTCTTACCAATTGTCTCACCCTTCTACTTCTCATCTATTTTCTTCAAACTCTTTGAGTTTATGGCACATGTTGGAGTGGTGTTAATTTGTTTTTCCAATGGAAACGAGAACGCCATCTTCGACCCCGGTATTTTGCATCACTTAAGGACTTAGTCCTTTATACCGGTTGCTTTTTGGGCCTTGTTTATCATGTAAGCCCCATTGACCACACCATGATATCCCTAAATGTTCATTGAGGGGATCGAGTCGAGCTCATGACTCGGTAATCAAAAACGAGGTGCCTCGTGGGGGAGATCCCATGCTTATCTTTATGCTTTATGTTCACTAATAAGGGGACTTGTACCCTTCCAACTCGTTGTCTCGTGGTTGTTTGTGATTGTGTTATCTAGATCATCATCATCGTCTACGATTGAAGACTCTCGTGTTCGTTTACGTGAGCCTCCATCGTTCGTTTGAAGAAGTTTTTCACGAATCCATGACATATCCTTTATTGTTCTAACAATTATCTTTTAGCATAATTAATAAACGGCTATAGATATATTGTTGATCACCCTTTCCATGCTAGATCCTAAGCATTCGATTCTTCGTCTCTAGTATGGGGGTGCTCACCCTTTAGACTCGAAACATTGAGGACAATGTTTACTTTTAGTATGGGGGGGTGAATAGGTACTTGCTTTGCTACGCCCTCACGTTTTCCAATTTTCAATGTTTTGTTTTGCTAATAAGGCTAAAAATGGCCAAATTTTAAAATTTTTCTTAGTTTTCATAAGTGTTTTTAAGACACGAATGTATATTTTCCGATGGGTAGAATAAGAGTTAATTTTTGACTTGATGGGCATTTGGAGCCCTTTACATTCCTTAACCCGCTCAATTCAAGTTTTGCTAGACTTTTATATAGGGAGCTTTAAAACGCGAAAGTCTTAATTCATTCGGGTTAAGAACAAGAACTTTTCGCAAGTTCCTATAATTGATTCTAGAAAGTCACTTATCAAGGGAACTTTAAAACGCATTCTCTAAACTTGAAAAAGTCCAAGAAAGTGCAAGATCCTATAGGTGGCTTGGAAACCCAAAACTTTGATTTGATATAGTCTTAATGAAAGCTAATCCAAATTTGGCTTAATTTTGACTTGCATGGCTAAGTATTCACGAGTCTCTTTAATTAGAGGTCTTTAAATAGTGAAGAACGAGAAATGATAGAGTTAGACAAGTGATCATGCTAAACGTAGAACATGAAAGTGTTCTTTCAAAAACTCATATGTTTTTAATTGTGGCTTTTTCTTCCCATAAGATCAATGCATTAGGAATAAAACATAATTGCAATAAGTAAGGTCGTACGGTTTGAAAAGTTACTTAGCCTCTAGCGCAAGATCGTTTAAAAGTTGCTCGGGGTTGAATAGAGTTCATAGCCAAGGCATAACTTATTGAAACGGGACGCGAAGATTGGCGATCATCCAAAAAGGCCCTAACAAGGCATGAGGAGCTCTATTTTTGCTAAAGATCCAAAGATGATGTGAAGTATCATTATTCCAAAATCAATATGAAGGATCAAGACACACGACGAGAAGCAATTACTCCCCTAAAGAATGGAGAAAGTCTATCCAAAAAGACCCTAACAAGGTATGAGGATAAATATATCCAAGTCCGAAAAGGAGGCGGATCGTTGTATATCAAAATCCAAAGTAAAGATTGAAGAAAAATGATGAAGTCGTGGTCCTATATGAAGAATCTCTCAAAAATGTCAAGTGAAGAAATTCCAATTATATGAAGAGAAGACCATAATTTCAAGAACGTCTTCCCAAGATTTAAAGTATGAAGTACATGCCAAATATCGGTCCGAGAAAGGTCTCAAATCGTGAAACGAGTTATGCCAAGATATGAACTTAAGGAGATACACGAGAAGCCGTTTTAAAAGATTTTGTCCTTCGGCTAACTATTGATCAAATCGTGCTACTTTGCTTTCGGACTAATAACTACTCAAATAAGTCAATATGAATCACTTGTGATCCATGACAAATAGATAAAAAAATGCTAGTAACCCATTTCCTTTTATAATAACTAGGATTGCGGGGAGAAAAAGTATTACACAATTTGGACGTATGAGTAGTGTTAGCATTGTGACTTGTACCAACAATGATCTTGTTTTTGCACTTAGCATGGAATGTATGACAATCAAGGATGACGAAATTTACTCTAAGGGACATTAACTTGTTTCTATTCTTAGACCCTAAAAGTCACATTTTGGTGATGAAAATCATACATTATGTCTTTACACAATCTCGTAGTATGTTGCAAGTCTTTTACTCTTCAATAAAGGTTAATAAAATTGAACTTTGGTGATGCTTAGATACTTTATTCTAGCATTGCGTGAGGGCACGGCAATGGCTTAGTATGGGGGAGTGATGAGATGGCATTTATACATGATCTCATCGTTCTTTTCGGGCTTTAAATGCATTAAAATGTCATAAAATACCATATATATGCTTGTGTTTGTTTACTTGTGTATTTTAGGTATGGATATCGTGAAAAAGACAAAAGATCACAAGATACAAGGAAAAACGAACACGAGAAACGAAGCCGTACAATGAACCGAGCCCTAATCATGGAATTTTCATCAAATACCCTTGAAGACTTGAAGACAAAACAAGATTGATCATCATTTATTGAAGAAATGACACTTAAAACCCTTGTATATTAATAATTACAAGTTTGGTCCCTTAAGTTTGTCAAAATTGCAAAAAGGTCCTTCAAGATTGAAGAAATGGCAAGATTAGTCCCCCAACAATTTCAAATTGCCAATAATGGTCCCTCAACAAGTGAAAGACTCATTGAAGACCTTTGAAGATCAACATTGTCCAAGATTAGTCCTTGAAAAATCACCAAATGACAAAAATTGCCTTTGAAACATCTTTATGGAAAGTTTGTGCCAAAATTGTCAAGTGATGAAACTTAAATACAAGGGAGAGACGATTTTAGGCTGAAAATCTTTAAAAGCCAAAAATTCCAAAAGACAAGGACCAAATTCGCCATTTTTGAAACATTTAAAAGAAAAGGGCGGTTAACACAAACCTTTCCCCCTTTTTAGGATCAAACTCAGTTACTGTTCATCTTTACCATGCCCAGAAATTACCCACCTTTTTACTTGGGTAATTCTCAATTAAACTCTCACACACTTAATTCACACATGCCAAAACCCTTCCCACTCCTAAAAACCTGCATCCCACTCATGTGCACCAAACCCCCAATTCCCCAATCCACCAATCACATCATTCCTTAGCCCCCAAGCATCATGACGTGGCTTAAATCAATGGCCAAGATTATTTGCTTCCTCCCAAAGCAAAATAAACGTTCAAGATCAAGAGAGGACAAAATGCACTCAAAATCATTCAAGGGCACATTTGGGATTTTCTATGTATTAGGGTTTATGTTTTTATGCTTCTAGGATGTTCTATAGACTCTATAAAAGGAGCTCACAACTTGTGTGAAGCCCTTGTTCCAGTTTTTAAGCTTGCACATGTAATACCTTTTTGAAGAAATAAAAAGTTTGGTTTTTGAAATATTCAAGTGTAATTCCTTTTTTATTGTTTTTAAAAGTTGAGTGTTGTGTTAAGCTTAATTCTGAGTTCCACACTTTTATTTGGTTAAGCAACTTTGATTTTCAAAGTTGTTTAAGGTTTTGAGATTTTGAGAGATTTTGGTAAAATCTTCTCAAAAGGTATTTTGGTGTTCTTGGTTATTGTTATTGGTAATATAGGGTTTTAGAAAACATATTTGGAAGTTTGAAAAGGTTTTGGAAAGATTTAAGAGAAAGAAAAGAAAATCAAAAATATATATTATTACTTGTTTTTGTGTTTTCTTCCTTTGTTTTTGATTTGAGCAGGTTGAAGGCTTGTTGATTTAGTTCAGCACCAACCCGGGTTGGTTTGGAGGTGGATTCAACATCCACTAGGTACCTTGGATGTAGGGGTCCTAAGGTAACTCTCTTTTACTCTTTGAAAAGTTCATAAAAGTGCTTGTTACTTGATTTGCTTGATTGATTGATTTAGTGTGTTTAAGTTACTTGATTTGTGTTTATGTTATGTTATATACATGTTATGAAGCTTTGATAACAATTTGGTTAGGTTTCATAAGGTTTTGATTTGGAAAAATTGGTTTTCAAAAAGTTCAAAGGGTGTTTGGCAACGCGTTTTAGCAGGACATAGTTTTGATTAGTGATAATTAAAAGGTGTTAGATTGTTTGTTTAGGGTTGATTAAGGTTATTGGTAAGTAGTTAATTACTTTGGAACAAGTTTGGAGTAATTTTGTGTGTTTAAAAAGGTAAAAAGGGTGTTAAAAATCTGCATAAGTGTTAAATTGCTTGGTCTTTCATGATCTTTGGTGCATGATTTTATGAATTTTGATTGTTGATTGCTTACATTTACTTGTGCTTGACTCCTTGAGCTTCAACAAGCTCAAGGGTGCCCCAATTGTTCCAACATAATCACCAAACAAAGCATCAAGCCAAGACCTCTTGGCATCACAAGTGCACAAGTGTGCACTTGTTTGGTTCATCAGAAAACAACCAGGCACGTTACACTAATTGCGCCGCAAGACCTACCTGTTGCGGCGCAACTAAAGGAGCTGCAGATTTTGGTATTCCCGTTTCACTAGTTGCGGCGCAAGACAGAAGCATTGCGGCGCAACTGAAGGAGTTACTGACCAAAGGTGCTCCCGCAACACTAGTTGCGGCGCAAGACCCCACTAGTTGCGGCGCAACTAAGTGACTTTTATATTTTTTTTGTATTATTTTAATATTATTTTATTATTTAATTTTCAAAATTTTCTTTTTCTTTATTTTTCATTTTTCTTAAGTTCTATAGCATTAAATAGGACTATTTCCATTTTTAGATTATTTTTATCACTTTTAGATTTATTTTTATAATTATTTTAAGTTTAATTAGGTTTTAATCATTTTTAATCATTTTTAGGGTTTTAAAAATAGTTTTAATAGGTTTTAATTTTTAGAAAATTACTTTTTAGTCTTATAATAATATAAGTTGAGTAATTATTCAATAAAATCATATTTTTGACATTTGAATTAATTAAATTTAATTTTAGGGCTTTAATTAGCATTTAAAATTAATTATTTAATTAATAAAAGGTTTTAAAATATCTTTGTTGAATTTTTATCTTTATTTATATTATTTGAGACTTCTTTTTAGTCTTTTTATTTTTGATATTTTGTTTTTGGTTTTAATAATTTTTAATTTTTGTGGTTTTTCTACGGTTTTACGTTTTCGTTTTTTACGTCATAGTGTAATTTCCAAGAAACCGTCATTCCATCTTCTCAATATTAATCTCAAATACATACAAGTTAATTCACAACACCATACCTCCTTGGGAAACGAATCTTTCATCTCTTTTTAAGTGATTGTGGGTCATTACTTGTGGTTTTCCTAAATCACTCGTCGATACTTACCGCTCATATTTAGTTGCTTGTTTTTCCTAAAGCAAGTTATCTAAATTTTACACCAATCAAGGTCCTCAGCCAGCCAGAGCACCTGCTGAAGGATATACTCATCCTCTTTGCTCTACTTTCCACCGTAGGCACCTAGGGCCATGTCGTCGCGCCACCGACGCATGCTTCAAGTGTGGTCTTCCTAGCCATCGCATGAAGGACTGCCGTAAGGGGGAGATGGAGGGCACATCGGGACATGCTGATACCAAGCTGCCTCCTACCACTGGACACGTCTACACGACATCTCGAGATCAGGCCAACAAGTCTATAGGTACCATCACTAGAATCTGGTATATGTATGGTCAAGTTGCATGTGTTCTTTTTGATACGGGTGCTACTCACTCGATCATTTCTACTGCTTATGCCAAGAACATTAGGATGCTCCTCATGCCACTAGATAATATACTGAGTATTTCCATGCCTTTGAGAGACTCTGTACGCATAACCCATGTATACAAGAGTCTTCCCCTAGAGTTTGATTATAAGGTTCGTCCTGTTGACGCACTTCCGCTGGACATGAATGACTTTGACATGATTTTGGGCATGGATTGGATATACAAGCATCATGCTACCATAGACTGCCATTCATATCGAGTCATCTTCGGTGATGTTAATGCACCAGAGTACATTCACAACGGGTTCGTACCCGAAAGGTCTGTACAAATCATATCTACCCTGCAAGCACGTGCACTACTGTCACATGGCAGCGAGGGTTATCTAGCTATGGTTCATGACATGGATGCTGAATCTCCATCAATTCAGGATCAGCCAATAGTGTCGGAATTACAAGATGTATTTCCAGAAGAACTTTCGGGCATGCCACCTGCACGAGAAGTGGAATTCAATATCGAGCTCATCCCAGGAGCTGAACCGATTTCCAAGGCTCCTTATCGCATGGCTCCCATAGAGTTAAAGGAGCTGAAGGATCAACTGCAAGAACTTCTAGAACGAGGTTTCATTCGACCGAGCGCATCTCCATAGAGCGCACCGGTCTTATTTGTTAAGAAGAAGGACGGTAGTATGCGTCTTTACATAGACTATCGTGAGCTCAACAAGATTACTATCAGGAATAGGTATCCACTCCCGCGTATAGACGATTTGTTTGACCAACTCCAAGGGGCCAAACACTTCTCCAAGATTGATCTTAGGTCAGGCTATCATCAACTACGGGTTAAGGAGCAGGACATCACCAAGACTGCTTTCCGTACACGCTATGGCCACTACGAATTTGTAGTCATGCCATTCGGCCTGACCAATGCTCCAGCAGTGTTCATGGATTTGATGAACAAAATCTTCCATGAATTTCTGGACAAGTTCATCATTGTCTTCATCGATGACATCCTGATTTTCTCAAAGTCCAAGGAGGAACACGAAGACCATCTTCGTACAGTACTATAGATTCTTCGCCAGAAGCAGTTGTATGCTAAATTCTCCAAGTGTGAGTTCTGGTTAGACAAAGTGGCATTCTTAGGTCATATTGTATCAGCAGAAGGAATCACTATGGATCTAGCGAAAGTTGAGGCTATTACTAAGTGGCCGAGGCCGACATCAGCGACTGAAGTCCGTAGTTTCTTAGGCTTAGCTGGCTATTACCGTAGGTTCGTGGAGAAATTTTCCCGCTTAGCACTACCATTGACCAAACTGATGCGGAAAGGGGAGAAATTCTCTGGACTGAAGAACGAGAGAAGAGCTTTGAAGACCTGAAGCAGAAGCTAGTATCTGCACCTATTCTTACTCTCCCATCTGGTACGGATGGATTTCAAATCTACAGTGATGCATCGGGGAAGGGACTTGGCTGTGTTCTCATGCAACATGGGAAAGTGATCGCGTACGCTTCACGGCAGCTTAAGCCTTATGAAGAAAATTACCCTACGCATGACTGGGAACTTGCTGCAGTCGTGTTTGCATTGAAGATATGGAGGCACTACTTATATAGAGAATCATGTGACATTTTCACGGACCACAAGAGCTTGAAGTATATCTTCACTCAGCGTGAATTGAACATGAGGCAGAGGAGATGGTTGGAGCTGTTGAAGGATTATGACATTAATCTGCAGTATCATCCCGGAAAGGCGAATGTAGTAGCAGATGCACTTAGCAGGAAGTCCGGAATGATCAACGGCATTAAGATTGAGGAGGAAATCATAAGAGACTTGGAGCGACTAGACATAGAGATCATGGTACGTGGACAACACGGTTACTGGGCTAATCTTAGAGTAGAATCCGAGTTACTCTCTAAGATCAAGGAAGCTCAGAAAGATGATGGAGAAATCTGGGCGATAATTCAGAATTTGGAGAAGCAGGCGGAATTCATAGTAGATGCAGATGGTATCATATGGCAGGGCACAAGACTTTGTGTTCCTGATGATCAAGAACTCCGGGAAGCCTTGTTAGCTGAAGCTCATAGCTCCCCATTCTCTATACATCCTGGTTCGACTAAGATGTAGCATGACATCAAGCAGTACTTTTGGTGGAGTGGTATGAAACAGGATGTTGCCACTTACGTCTCCAAATGTCTTACCTGCCAGCAGGTTAAGATCGAGCATCAGCGATCTGGTGGTCTCCTTCAACCGTTAGATATTCCAGAGTGGAAGTGGGACAAAATCACCATGGATTTTGTTACTGGTCTTCCGCCAACCAAGAGGAAGCACGATGCAATTTGGGTTATCGTAGATCGACTTACCAAATCAGCTCATTTCTTACCGATCCGCAAGGATGATTCGGTCAGTAAAATCGCCGATACGTATAGAAGAGAGATCATGAGACTCCACGGTGCTCCATCCAGCATCGTCTCAGACAGAGATCCTCGTTTCACTTCGTGATTTTGGAAGAGTCTGCAGAAAGCTTGGGGTACACAACTTAAGCTTAGCATGGCTTTTCATCCTCAAACAGACGGTCAGTCAGAGCGGACGATTCAGACATTGGAGGACATGTTGAGGTCATGTGCGTTGGAATTGACGGGTGATTGGGACGATTATATCTGTTTGGTAGAGTTTGCATACAACAACAGTTGGCACGCAAGTATCAAGTGTGCTCCTTTCGAGATGTTGTATGGCAGAAAGTGTCGCGCCCCAATCTGCTGGGATCAGGTTGGCGAGCGAACTCTTAAAGGACCAGAGATCATAGAGATGACTAATGAGAGGGTCGCAGTAGCTACGCAGAAACTTCAAGAAGCACAGTCACGTCAGAAGAGTTACGCTGACTAGCATCGTAGGGACATACATTTTAACGTAGGAGATCACGTCTTTCTTAAGGTTTCGCCGGCACGTGGTGTTAGACGCTTCGGGGTTAAAGGGAAGCTCAGTCCTCGTTTCATCGGACCGTTTGATATTATTGAACGAGTCGGTGAAGTATCTTACCGTTTAGCGTTACCTCCGCAGCTTTCGCATGTACACAACGTGTTTCATGTGTCCTTACTCAGAGGGTACCATTATCATCCCCTTCACATGGTTCAGTATCCACTGGAACAGATACGTGAAGATCTCACTTTTATAGAAGAACCCGAACGAGTTCTTGACAGACAAGAACGAGTCATGAGAAGGAAGACGATTCCATTCGTCAAAATCCTTTGGAGGGATCATACCGAGCGGGAAGCACTTGGGAAACAGAGGAGTCTATCCGGGCTTCTTACCATCATTTCATATTTTGAATTCAGGTATGTTCTTCTTTTCCAGTTTACTTTATCTATAATTCGAGGACAAATTATTCTTTTTAGGGGGGAAGAGTTGTAAAACCCGCATGCTTTTACCATGCATAGTACCCTTTAGGTCATACGTACACGATTAGAACTTTCCTTTTATAACATGTTTACGTTTCACGTATAAGAATTTTAAGTATTACGTACGTGCTAGAACACGATAAGTATTTATTAAGTATGAACACACGATAATTATTCCAATAATAATTATAACCACGAACATGCGATCATGGAATCATGAACGTAATTTAATCACGAGCTAATATTATTTACGTATATATATTTATTACGAACACGAATAACTAAGTCACGATCGTAAATTAATTAGAACACGTAAAACACGAACACGATAAAACACGAGAACATACTATAATATTTAGACTCAGAAAAAGGTACGGGTTACCCCAAGTGGGGCCCCTACCCACGGCATACACAAGAAGCATGGGCTTAGCCCATGCAAAATTAACTAACAAGGGGTTAAAGGGTAAAACTTGTGTCATTTACCACAAATCAAGAAAATAACAAAAACCCTAATTCTTTTTCCTTGCTCCTCTTTTGGCTGCCGGTTTTAATAACACCAAAAGGGTGTTCGGGTTGATTTTGATCTTGGAAATCTTGCAAGGATTCGTGTGTGTTCATCCTTATTTGATCCACGTATTCGGTATAGCTTTTAACCCTTTTCTTTTTATGTTTTGATTTTGATAATCACATAAAATCATGATGTTTTTAATAAACTAATTAAAAACAATTATTTTTAAACATGTTAATGATCATGGGGTAAATCAAAAAAGGGTTTTATGGGTGTTGTGTTGTAGCCGACGCCTAACCGAGCCCCATATGGGGTCTCGGCTTGGCTTATGTAACACCACCGAGACCAAATGGTCTCGGTATGGTGGTGGTAGTCCCACGTCAACAGCAAAACCAAGTGGAAACCCGACGTGGTTCGGGTTATGGTGTTAGTTACGGGTCCGGTTTATGGTTTTTAGTCACGGTTCTGGTTTATAAATTATTTTTAAGGTTTATGATTTTACTAGTTATGTTTTAAAATTAAATTAATAAAACATGACATGATTAATTTAATGTACATGACTTAGGTTATAAATTTAATTATTAGATCATGAATTTTAACCTAAGTATTTATATTTTATTAGACTTTATAATTAATTAATTATTAAAACCATGACTATAATTAATTAATTAATATGACTTAGGTTATATTATTAATAGTTAATAATACATGTTTTAACTTAAGTATTTTTCCTTTATTTAATTAAAATCATGATATATGTAATTAAATACTTTTAACCTATAGTTTATTTAATGTACATGTAATAATTAATAAACTATACTTTATAACTACATGACTTAGGATAATAACCAGAAAACACTTAAGCTTATATAATTAGATTATTTAACCAGCTTATATCTATTTAGGGAAACTTTCTATTTTTAGAAACTTATTTAATTAAGGCAGCTAATCTATTTACGGAAACTTTCTATTTTTAGAAACTTATCTATTTTAAGCAGTAATTCTATTTTTGGAAACTTTCTATTTTTGGAAACTTTCTATTTTTGGAAACTTTCTATTTTTGGTAACTTCCTATTTTTGGAAACTTTCTATTTTAGGAAACCTGCTATTTTTAGAAAGTTACTTATTATTACACAGCAAGTATAATAATACATGAAATACAAGTAATACTTAATCAGAATAGACAGAATATAAGATAAACACAGTATAAAGCTTAAAACAGTAAAACATGACATGAACATATAAAACAAACTAAGACATGATATAAAACCAGTTACGTATTTAGTAATCAGATACTTATACACGTATGTATTTATGTAGCATTAGTGATACCGAAGTAGGACTCTCTTCCATTCGTCTTCTTCGTTCACTGGACATAAGGTACGGATTCCCGTCCTTTCAGTATGGACATTCTTTCCTTATTAGGATTCCCTGTATGCAGCCAACTGTTTTCCCATAGTATAAGTTTATATGTTTGATTGCTTATGTTTAATTTAGAATACCTAAAGCCATATACATGCATGACCAATTTCACCTAGTTATGGAGGTACCAAAACCATAACAGTAGAGGCACTGGTGTTATGACTTCCCCACGGCGGAGTGATTGCTCGTGGCGTCCCTTCAGTTTTAGGCCATATTATTGTATTTATCATGTGGGGCGTATGGGTGCATCCTAGTTACATGTTTTTCAGCAGATTACTCAGTGTGAATGTGGTGTGTGCCTTGCATCCTTCACAAGGAGCTGATCCCTCCTACCCGAAAACCAGTATATTAAATTAGAGGCAACCCCTCTAATTTGCATAACAAGGTCACCCCTCCAAGTATTCATGCAACGTTGATTTTCATGACCTATATTGGCTAATGGTAAAATATTTTAAACAGTTTTTACAAGATAAACATAAGGCTTTTCAAACTATAAAACTAGTTTTACTAAGTCTTAACTGGGTTATCCCGGACTTAGTTTCTTCCGCTGTTATATGCTTATATGCTTATATTATTCATGCTTTATTGTACATCCGTGCACTGAGGGTATTGCTCAGCCGTTTTCCTTTTCATGTTCCCAAAACGGCAGGTACTCAGGGACGCTCGTAGACTTTAGGCGTACGTCTATATGGACTGGAAGCTTTCTAGCCTTTCTTTACTTTATGCACTATCTATACTTTGATACTCTTTCCATGGACATTTTTTAGTCCTTTCATTTATAGTAATTATGTTTGTGTGTGATGAGCTTTTACTTTTGGACTACTGATGTTTGATTCCGGTATTTCCTTTTATGGTCATGTAATGTTTTAGACATTTATCCATGTATGCTTTGATGACATGCCATAATTACGCGTGACATTCCATTTATCAAAATGGGATGTTACAATAACGGTCTTAATTTTCAAGAACAAGATTCGTTAAATTCCACCGCCGGTGGCAACGTTTTGTGTAAAACTCCTAGGGACGCCTTACTGATTATCGAAAATAGATACAAGGTTTACCAACTCCGTAACACACCGAGTGTTGGCAATGTCGCCAATGTTAGCTATGTTGATCGCCACATTGAGAGGGTTGATGCGAAAGTCGACAAATTGACGAATGTGTTTATGTCGTTTTTGATCGAGATGATAAACGCTCATGTTACGGTGAAAGCGGTTGAGGATTCGTGTACGTTTTACGATGGACCACATAACTATTACGAGTGTGCAAATACGGATGGCCAAACGTCGAGTGTAAACGCGTTAAATGGGAATTTTTAAAATCAAAATAACGTCGGTCCATCGCAACAAACGAATTACAACAATCAAGGCAATAATTTTAATCGTGGAAATGATTTTTCGAATCAAAACCGAAACAATTTTCAAGGAAGCAATCAACAAGGAAATTTTTAAAATCAAGGAGGAAACTATAATCAAGGTCGTAATTTGAGTTGGCAAAATCGAGATAACAACAATAATCAAAACTCGAATATTAAAAACAACGCTAATCAAGGAAACATTTTTTCAAGCGGTAATCAAGGGAATTTTAAAAAGAAAAATCATAACCAAGGTTTTAATCAATATCAAAACGTTTCAAATGATTTTCAAAACTACGTAAAAATGACGCTAATATGAGGAGATTAGAAAAGCAAAACAACAAGATTAACCAAGGTAAAATCGACATAAAAATATGTTTTCGGCTATAATGAACAAGCAATCGAGTCCGTCTTTAAGTACGTTACCTAGTGACACCCTATCAAATCTGAAGGAACATGTTAAACCCGCATCGTCTCATGGAAAAAGTCGTGTGATTACCCCAAACCTTGATGGATTTAAAGTTGTGCCTTCATCTTAACCCTCGACTTCTAAAACGCCTTCATGTTCTAAAGTCGAGGGAATGAACATGGTGACCAAGGAAAAGAGTGCACACCCTCGTGTACCTCAAATTCCATCCAGGGTTCAAAAAGAGAGCTTTATCGACCTTACAAAAGTAACCCTTGAGGAAACTTGTGCTTTGGTCCTTTTAAAAAAAACAAAAGGCATATGCCGAGAAAGGGAGAGGATCCGGGCCAATTTCTACTACCTTGTGATTTTTCCGAGATTGAGGGATGTTTAGCCCTTGCCGAGTTAGGGGCTCGCATCAATCTCATGCCTCGTTCTCTTTGTAAATTGATGAAATTTCCAAGACTTACCCCCACAAACATGAAAATCGAGCTAGCAAATTGTACGCCATTAAAACCAATTGGAATAGCCGAGGATGTTTATGTTAAAATTGGAAATTTTATTTTTCCCGCGAACTTCGTCATTTCTGATTATGAGTGTGACCCAAAATGTCCCATTATTTTAGGTCGAACCTTTTTATCGACGGCTCGAGCCGTAATCGATGTTCACGGTGGAAAATTAACGATGAAATATGGGAAGAATGAAATGAACTTTTTCGCGAGTAGATCCCAATTTTCAAATGATCAAAAGCAAAACCGATGTTCTAAAAATGGTTTCAAAATGTTCACTTTAGTAGTAAATATGAGGCTTAATGCATGTTTTGAAAGAATTTAAAAGAACGGTTTTAAAAATGAAGATTTTAATGATCGTGAATATGTTTACTTAATTGAAAAAGGTGTATGCAAATGTATGAATCAAAAATCATTTTGGGATGTATTTGGCGAAATAAGTGAACAAACAATTCTGAAGGGAGATGTTAGTGCCATCACGACAATGACTAATATGGACTCGTTTTCACCACCTTTGAAGGACCACGTCTATGAGGCATCGACTTCTAATTCCATTGAAGTGCCTCTATTTCGTAGCCCAATATCAATTGAGGTGAATGTTTTATCGATATCGATCCGTTCATCATTAAGGAGTCACCTAAGCATAGCCGATCGACTTGTAAGACCATGGTTGTGAGTGCTTACATCGACTCTTTCTTTTATTATGATGATGGCAATTTTGCCTAAATTGATCACATACTAAAAAATCCACAAGTTATTTTTGATTCTCCCAAGAAGAATTCTTCGTGTGGTAAATATGATGATTTTGAATTCGAGCCCGAGATTGAGGAAATTATTGAACGAGAGCTAGATCTTTTACATCCACTTCCACCTACAAGTGAGGTTGATTTTTCCAATGTCGAGGCCGAACTTGATGAGTTGGAACATCTCATTCATAATGACGAACCAACTCACGTGACCACCAAAAATCCCATTCTCGAGGAGCTACATTATCAACACTCCTCAAATGAGAATGACGTTTACCACATTCATGAGGATTTACCTTATCAACAATCCCCACAAAAGAATGATGGTTTTGTGCTTGATCATGATCTCTTCAAGAGAGTTTCTAAAATCATTCACGAGGGGAATGAAAAACCTTGGTTTGACGAACCCATCTATGATGAAGAAATCAATGAGATTCACGATCTTGAGGATGACGTTTATGTAGACCCTAAGGGGCGTGAATTTTTTATTGATCATCGATTTGAAAATTTATACAACCCCTCCCACCCGCGACTTAAATGTGAGGATTTTTAGCGTGACTAATATTGATTTTAAAAAGCCAAATATTTTTGACATAATTCAATCGGATTTTCATAAAGAGTTTAAAAACGATGAAAAAGGAAAAGATTTTAAAATTGATTTAAATGATGTTCCTACAATTTTAACTCCGTCATCACTACGTTTATTGAGTGCTATGAGCTTGTCTACTCCTTTTGACGATGCTTCGTGTGGATCTAGTGTGGGGGAAGCTCCATATGTTCCCTCACACTTTTCCACCAAGGACGCGATATTCGATCCTAGAATCGCAATTATAGGGAAATCTTGGTCTTCCACCGATGCAATAAATGGAAAATATATCTATTTGCTTGGTGCGAGTCTACCTCGAGTAGCTCAATGTATTTTTCCCCCACTCATTGTCCCACCCTACTATTTCTTCTAATCTATTTTCTTTGACCCTCTCGGGTTTTTGGTTGGAGTAGCGTTGTTTCGTCTCTCATCCGAAAACAAGGACGCTATTTTTTACCCCGGTATACGTTTATCGGATTTTTAAGTACTCTACGTACGTTTTGGGCATTGTTTATCATGTAAGCCCCACCAAAAAATGATCAAACCATGATAATCCCTAAATGATCACATTTATGGGGATTATAGTCGAGTTTTGACTCGGTTATAGAAAACAAGTTGTCTCGTGGGGGATTCTCATGCTTATCCTTGTAAGTATTATTGATTTCTAATGTAGTTTAACGATGAGACTTGTGCTCTTCCGAACTTTGTTTCGTGGTTGTTTGTGATTGTGATTTGAAGCCTCTCGTGTTCGTTTTACGTATCACTCGAGCTTCGATCGTTGCCTTTGAAGATTCTGATATCCGATGATATCCTTTATGTTCTAACGTTTATCTTTTAGCATAATTCATAAACGGCTATATATTATTCGTTTTACCCTTTCCATGCTCGATATTAAGCATTCGAATTTTCGTCTCTAGTATGGGGGTGTTTCATCCTTAGACTCGAAACATTGAGGACAATGTTTAGTTTTTGTATTGGGGGGGGGGGGGGGGGGTAAATAGATACTTTACCTTGCTTACGCCCTCACGCAATCTAATTTTCATCTTTTTGTTATCGTTTTGTTGCAAAATAAGGCTAAAAATGGCCAAATTTTAAAATTTTCCTTGTTTTTCATAAAGTTTTTAAGACACGAATGTAGGTTTTCCGATGGTGAGAATAAGAGTGATTTTTGACTCGAGCGTGCGTGTTGAGCACTTAGCTTCGATTCCTTAACTATATTAGGCTAAGTCTCATTAAATTGAGGACGATAAATGATAGCGTTAATTAGAAGTTACTATGCTAAACGTAGAGTACTCGTATTCTTTCAAAAACTCATGTGTCCTAATTATTTGTTGTTTCTCCCATCGCCTTTATATTAAATTGTTAATAAATAGGTTTTTTTGCGGTTTAGTTTTAATTGTTGGTTTCTAATTGATTCTCGTAGCTTCCATGTAATTAAATTGGGAAAACATTAAGGATTCGCCAGCAACATGGTTTTGAAGTATAGGCACCCGAATAATCAAAGGCTTCCCCAATAATAATTTTTAAGTTCCTCTTCACCTAAATCAAGCAAAAATTCGAAACTCACAAGGCCGAAAAATATATGCCAAATTGAAAGTGAATGTCTTAAATCTTGAAACCTTAAAGATCCAAAATTCGCCTTAGCGCGATGTTGTCCCTAATATATGATGTTATAATCACACGAATTAAAGAAAGAAAGGTAGATATGAGAAGAATTCTAGAGAGAGAAAGTAGTGAGAGAAAGTAGAGAGAAATGGTTGGAACTAGGTGAATGTTAGATTGAGAAGTGAGAATACAAAATGAACCAACCACCCTTCCTAACATGCTAGGAAGGGTATATATAGTCCACCCACATGCGGGCTTCTTTATGGACTATATGGTTTGGGTCGGGCTTTCCTTTTGGGCTTTAGTTACTTATTAATGAACTTTAGCCTAAAGTTAAGCCCGTATAACACGACTAATATACTACCTATTACAACGTTCTAAAATACGATACATAATAAACATATGACCGAGCATTCTTGTTTGGCTCAATATTTTGAGGCTAACAATCTCCCCCAATGAGAGGTCATAAACCTTAGTCATTTAGGAAATTTGTAGAGATTACTAATCTCGCCATAAATGAGTCTTGAACGTGTAATCGTAGTCTTGTTCCTTCATGCTGTGATCTTTGAGCCTTTGTCGTTGTCTTTCGACTTTGTCTTTAAGCTTGAGATCTTTAAATCATCCTTGACTTGTCTTTTCCATCTTGCGATCTTGTGTCTTCATTCACATGCTCACACTATTAATTGTTGAATATGTCTTTAGGCATGAGTATGTGGTTTCTGAATCTTTGACTTTGCTGAGTACACCGTGACGCCACCTTCTCGAGACAAAACATAGACACGAACTGAATGGCTTTGACATTCGTCCTAAATCGGTAGCGTTTTACCTCCGGTCGGTGAAAACCGTTATACGATATTAAATATCGTACCTGTGATCAGGTAGATTCAATTAAGAATCTCCTTGACAGGGTTTCGCGGCTGTACTAGCCGTTCTCTTTACTCGACCGTCTCAAAGCAAGACTGCGAACATAGAGAGTGAATCAATTGGATAGATATCCGCTTGATTAAAGTCGTCAATTCAAATTCCTGGAACAAGTGTGATTCGTAAAGAATCTTACCATTGTTGCTTTCCAGTTGACACAAGTTTGATTCATAAGAATCTCACAAGTTACCTACCGTAGCGCTGTTTGAGGTCGACGCTAGAAGGATTTCCATTCGTCACTGTGAATATTAATGAATATCACTCTGAATGTTCTGGCAAGACCATAAAGATATTGCGTAGAAACCTGAAACGAGTTTGAATCAATTCAGAATCAAACCACTGTTGCTTTTCAGTTTTACATATGTTCAATTCATAAAGAATCTTACATATGACCTACCGCAGTGCTGTTTGATGTTAACACTGGAAGGATTTCCACTCATCATTGTAAATACTAAGTAGTATCACTCTGAGTGTTCTAGCAATATCACAAGGATATAGCGTAGGACTCTGTTGATCTTCATCCGTGTGTCCAAACGAGATTTGATTGATCTCTTGGCTCTAGACTCTATTTGTGCACTTTTAGTGGTCGGAGGCTGGAGCAGATGCCACCTATTCAATATCAACTATCTCGGAGTGAGAAAGTCAATAGAAGTCGAGTTGATCTCCGTGACAGTAAAACAAACTTCTTTTGAGAGAAGCCTGAGTA
This sequence comes from Glebionis coronaria, assembly GCA_025667525.1. Classification (NCBI taxonomy): domain Eukaryota; kingdom Viridiplantae; phylum Streptophyta; class Magnoliopsida; order Asterales; family Asteraceae; genus Glebionis; species Glebionis coronaria. Next base: position 162,446,883 of record CM046877.1, on the reverse strand, counting down.
GCTAGGAAAGGGTTGTGCTTCACATCACTGGGTCCATGATGAGTTTGTCTTCATGATGAGTTGACCCGGTTTCTGCCTAAGTTGTATGGAGGGCTTCTTTCTTTAGACCCTTTATCCTTACATTTCTTTTTCATTCTTCAACCCCTTCAATGCTTACCAAGACATCATTACTAGCACCTTGTTGTGATTGTTCCAGTGCTAGCATCAGTACTTAGTCGGCATTCAGCTACGTTCACATTCTACTCCATCTTTCCTAAGGACTTCTAATAATCTATTGGATTGTCCCTGGGAAGATCCCTCCGGTTCTGGTTGGATCATAGGACTTAAACCTAACCACCCTTTTGACACCAATAACGTCGTGAATTAAAGATGTTGTGGGTATTTGATCGTAACCATGAAAACTACTTTAAATTCTAACAAAGTGTTTGAAAAATATTTAACACCTTGCTAGTTTTGTCGTTTTAGAAAAGCTCCCCCTTCACATGTGCATCGATAATCGAAAGTATTTCGCACATGTAGGAGTGAAAGTGCTTGAGTCTTATATTAGATCACATTTTAATCATATTTTCTCCCCCTATCTCTAATATATAAAATATTTTGATATTAGAGATACCAAATTTGATTAAAATATATTTTTAAAAAATAGTCTTGAAATCTCTGGGAGAAAGATGTGTTAATCTTTTGCATGAAGTTAAAATGCTCCCCCTCAAAAATTGATCCAATTGAATTGTCATTATGAGGATATGATCCACATTTCGCTTTTTGAGGATGGGAGTTGTTGAACACACAATTTTTGAAAGATTTTGAATATCATTGAAAAATTCTTGAAAAAATTGTGTTCAACGCTTTTTGAAAAATCAATTCTTTTTGTCAAAGAGGTTTTTCTAAAGCATAAACTTGAGTTCATAGACTTTGAATGTCTTGACGAATCCACTCAAGTGTAAGAAGATTTAACTTCTTTTGCTAAGGGTAAGAGCACGAAATCGTACACTCCCCCGTGAATATAGTTCCGGGTTGCAATCTGAAAGTAATTACAAGCCATTGTGTTGAGCTCAAAACGTTGAATGTTTTGTGACAAGCTCAACCCGTGATAGATTGCTCTACCCGTTGGTTAGGATAAGTTATCTTTAAAGATACACTTTCCTTTATATGAAGTTCGAGTTACAGTCTGACATTTAACTGTAAGTCGTTTACATGAGCTTAAAAAACTTTGAATGTTTTTATCGATAGCTCATGACCGAGAAATTTTATTTTCCCGTTGTTGAGGATAAGTAATCATCGTGATCAACTTTCCTTTCTTTGAAGTACGAGTCACAATCTGAGGTAATTGTAAATCATTGAAATGACATGTTTTGAAAAATATTTACAACTTTCATTCGAGCTTTATGTACACACCTGTGTCGTTACTGAGCGACATTTCTAGGTACGTCCATATTATCGATACTGAAAGACATGTCGAGAGGAATATTTTTGGTATTTTGAAAGTTTTTCCATTTTTTAATTTGTTTTTCTATGGATATTTACGTTTTATTATATTTTTTTTTTGTTTTCTCAAGTTTTTCGAAAATAATCCAAAATAGACTTTTGTACAGCAGAAGAAGGTGATATCGAATATACAGAATTGGAACCCTTTGAAGAAGGAGAAGTGGGTTCAGAATCCGCTGTTGTACCTGCAATCACAGAAGAAGAATTTGCACAAATACTAGAATTAGGAGTAACAAATTCCTTTTCAGTGTGTAGAACAGTAGCATTAGTGCTGGTGCAGGTGTCATCACTCTTCTTTATTGGAATCCACTTAGGACCAACTTCTATGAAGATCCGACCCGTTGGTTTCCATTGAAGACTGGATTTAGGAGTAGCTTTCTCTTGTACAGCGGAAGACTTCTTTGGAGAGAAACTATGTCCTTTTTGAATCCACGTTTCAGATTTGGTGTGGTTGCTTTTCTTTACGACGGGTTTGTATCTCCTTGTTGTCTTATGGGATTCTGTATTCGATCTCCGTTCAAAGGAACGAGATTTGACCTCATAGAGGTATTGCAAAATGCAATGGTCATGATTTCCATTGTGAATGCCCTTTTTGCAAGTGGGACATACAGGTAATTTTGGATTCACGAAAGTACTTGTATTCCTTTGTTTTCCAAATCGTTCAGGCGTAGTGTTTGAAACACGACTATTCATGGATGGTTTCCAAGTCCTAGATTGCTGAAGAGGGATCCTAGGTTTTGGTTGACTACCATTAGGAGTGTGTAGAACTCTAGCGGGATTTGGTGAACTAGGTTTTTCATACACTGGTTTGTCTTTCTGAATCTTCCCTTTTTGTTTCGCATCCTCTAGGTTGTGGGTATGAACGAGGTCATTTGAACCTACAGATTCCTTTGTGGACGTGAATGTCACACGTTTTGGAGGAGTCCTAGAAGTGCTAGGTGCATTCACATGGTTGGGTTTAGCAACAGTGTGCTTTCGAAATGGAGGAACATAGGGTGATATGGATGGTTTTGGAACACTTGGTTGCACATCAGTCTTAGGGGGTAACCTAGATTTCATATGAGAAGAATTGGAGAACGGAGTCGGTTTTCCTAGGATAGACAGCTTTGAATCCTTGTAGGCATTGGGTTGTCGAACCACAGGTTTCTTAATGCTAGGTTCCACGATTTTCCCACCCATTTTAGCAACGAGTTTCTGCAACTCTGCTATTGCTCTGTCCCTGTCTTGTAATTGAGCTTTCAACCCTTTAATTTCCAAATTCTGTTCATTCATTTCTCGAAACGTTTGGGAAAGTTTTTCTTGCAATTTATTATCACGTGGAAAACTACCAACGTCTTTTTGCAAAGCAAGTTCAAGAGAATGACAATGTTTTTGAAGGAAATCAGTTTTATGTTGAAGTAACTCAAAAGCCTTTTTATCAACATTTTCTTTACGTTTCGAAAGCTCAATTTTAAGACGTTCACATTCTTTGCTTTTATCAAGATATTGGCATGCAACTTCAGAATATTCATCAATATCAGCACAAGATGTAAAATAAGCACACATAACATCTTTAGAAACGCATTCTTGCAAGAGTAAATCATATTCATCTGAAAAATCAGACTTCTCCATTTGAAGATCATCAATGTGTTTCTCAAGAGATTCAACGTATTTTAAATCATCAAACATTTCAGTCCGAATGAACTCCTCAAGTTGAAGAACAGTTTCTTTAATCAACGCCGTGTTAGGAATTAAGAGTTCTTTCACAAGCAAGGTAATATCTTGAGGAATCGGACGTGTCCACTCAGCATTTTGACGTTTGGCCCAGTCTCTTTCAACAATAGATTTAACATTATCTATGTGGTGTTTAATAATACCTAATGTTTTCCTACTCTTGCTTTTAGATTCATCTAGAGGGAGGTAGTTTATGTATTTGTAAACATTAGATTTCTTAGGGGCAAATGCGTTCTTCCATTGAATTCTCTTTTGTTTGCATTCTAGAAACACTTCCTCACGAGTTTTCTGAGTTTGTTTGTTGAAAAGACCATAAAGACTATTCTCATAAGCATAATTATATGGTTTCACAAACTCCTTATTGACAAGTGGTTGACTATCATCATCCCAAAGGGCAGTCTCTTCACTATCATCGCTTACAGGCATGAAATCAAGATCGGTCCTTTCAGTCTCATCAAGGTAAAGACATGGGTTCGCAACTTGAGCTTTGGCAAGGTACTCAGGACTTGCAAAGCTAGCTTGACCCTTAAACATGGACGGAGGTGCTAGCATTCTGACGGATTGAATAGAATCATGCGTTTTATAAACAACTTTCTTCAAAAATTCGACTTGTTCTTCTAATTTTGTTACTTTTTCAGTTTCTTTATCGTATCTACTTTTGAAGTCTTGTTTTAACGCATCTACCTCTTGTTTCTTATCCTCAAGAATTTTAGCAGAATCAGTAGTGGTCATAGAGAGCTTTTGTTCAAGTTCATTAACTTTGGTATTGGCAAGATACGTTTTTTGACGTTCATCCATTAAGAAAACATTATACTGACGCTTCTCTTTAGCTAATAACTCAAGAGTTGTATTATATTTGTTTTCAAATCGTCCTTTTGACTTTTTAACGCACTTCCCTTGTACCCCTCAAGCTCTTTGGTCTTTTGAAGAAGATCAGCCCTATTACTTTCAAGGGTCTCATTAGATTTAATTAGAGCGGCTTTGCATTCTTCAAAGTTTTGAGTGAGCGCTGCGTTTGCCTTCTTTAATTGCTTTTGACTCTTTCTAGTTTCATTGACATCTTTTTGTAAACTAGCAATTAAATTAGCAAGCAGGACACGCTCCTCATCATCATACTCATTTGCATGTTGATCATCCTCAAACTCATTATTGCACATGTCTGATGAATTTGGTGTGGTATTGCTATCAACCTTTTCTGTCATACATGTGTCAATAAGGTTTGTTGTTTGATCACTATGCTCATGCGTATTGGCATTGGCAAACACATTAAATTCAGCATTGTGTACCTCTTCCAATGGCTCAGAATCGTAAACAGGACCATTATCATAGGAAGGTGTATTGCTGATGACATTCTTAGAGTCGATGTGTTGTTTGTCAGAGCTGCTGTTGTCTTTCCCAGAGTTGTTATGTTCATTCTGCTCACCGCGCGTTGTTTTCCCTGTTCTGCAGCTGTCAGTTGCATTACTCGATATTGTCTTGTTACTTACAGTTGAGACTGGACTCGTATCCACTACATGAATCTTTGCAACCATGCACTCTTCATTTTCATCCTTTTGTCATTGATCTTATTGATCATTTCTTTTGCATGAAGTAAGCGTTCATCCATAAGCCTCTCAATTGATTCCATGTTTCCAAAGATTAAATCTCTGAATGATTTTGCTTCCATTGTAGTGTAGTCTTTGAAGTGTTGTTTTGCATCTCGAATTTCTGACTCAAAATTGGGATTCGTGAATAGCTTTGAAGCAAAGAATGGTTGAAACGGTGTTCTGAGTGTTTTGAAGGCTTTCTTGGAATTTGTCTCATGGAGGTTTTTGTTGAGTAATTCATTCTCAAGATTCTTCAAGTGGTCTCTTAAGTCATAAGTGAACGTGCGATGATCATTTCCGAAAAAGGAATGAAAAGCACGCATATACAAAGGATTGTACGAGAAGGTCTCTCTTTCCAGACGTTTTAGATTCGTTTTAAGATCACTGAAAGCTTGCATACAACGTTGTTTAAGGACTTGTTCTTGTAGTTGCATCTCTCGTTCTTCTCTGTCTGAACACGCATTGCTCGTTTCCATGATGATGGTGTCTCAGTTGATGAAGTGACTTCGGATCTTAAGTAGATATGGTGTGATTGTGTTGTTGTTGAAATTCCTAAAATTTGAAATTTTTCTCAGTCCGACTATAAATTCCTCAGTCCGACTAAAACGGTAAACCGAAAATTTTTGAAAAACCAAATTTTGAAAACGAGTCCGAAATAGCCAAAAACTAATAGGGAAAAATTTTGAAAACTGAAAAAATTTGACAAAAATAAAACCTAAAAATGGCCTAAAATTTTGAATTTTGGTCCGAAAATTTGAATTTTTGGTCGAAAAATTTTTTGCATCGCCAAAATTTGAAATCGAAGCTTAAATGGCCTAAAAATGGTCTAGGAAAAAATAAATTTTAAAATGGTTTTCCCGCCAAAAAACTTTTTTTTTTTTTTTTTTTTTTTTTTAAATCTTCGTGTAAACGATATTACGAAACTAGTCTAGATGGTGGCTAAGTCGAAAAAATACTCGAACAAAATTTAGCTAAACATGTCATCGGAATGTGCCATCGGAATGTCCATCGGAATGTGCCATCGGAATGTCCATCGGAATGTGGCTTAGATCGCAATGCACTGTCGGAATCCCAGATCGCAATGTACTGTCGTAATCCCAGATCGCAATGTGTACCTATCGTAATCCCAGATCGGAAAGTGGCTGTCGCAATGTGGCCAGAGTAACGTTTCAAGATTGCCTTAAATCCGTCGCAATCCAGATCGCAATAACGATCGGAATGTCCAGATCGGAATAAGGGGGCTATCGCAATACTGATCGCAAAGTAAAACCCTAGGGTTATTGCGATCGAAACCGTGCTTTCCTTTTCCGAAATTCAAGCTGTCGCAATGATAGTACTTTTTCCAACTTTTTAGGCAACAATTTTAGCAACTTTTAGGCAACAAATTCGTGATTTTTACCAAACCAAAACAACCAAATCTCTACAACAAGTATATAGAAGATTTGTAGCAAGATGAAGAACACGAAAAACACAAAAAGAATTTGAATTCGTGATGATTTATAGATTAAATCATACGAATCAAATATAATAACAACAATCAATCACAAATCTACCCCGTGGCGATTGATACCAATTGTTGTCCCTAATATATGATGTTATAATCACACGAATTAAAGAAAGAAAGGTAGATATGAGAAGAATTCTAGAGAGAGAAAGTAGTGAGAGAAAGTAGAGAGAAATGGTTGGAACTAGGTGAATGTTAGATTGAGAAGTGAGAATTCAAAATGAACCAACCACCCTTCCTAACATGCTAGGAAGGGTATATATAGTCCACCCACATGCGGGCTTCTTTATGGACTATATGGTTTGGGTCGGGCTTTCCTTTTGGGCTTTAGTTACTTATTAATGAACTTTAGCCTAAAGTTAAGCCCGTATAACACGACTAATATACTACCTATTACAACGTTCTAAAATACGATACATAATAAACATATGACCGAGCATTCTTGTTTGGCTCAATATTTTGAGGCTAACACGCGAGGATATACATCAAGTCATAATAAACACCTCATGGCGAGGTTAAATAAAACAAAAGGGCAAGACCAAAACCATAATAAACACCTCATGGCGAGGTTAAGTAAAAGGTGGCGGTAAACCAATGCAAATTGGTAATAAGTCTCATGTTCAAAACCATTCTAAAACTGTGTTAATCGATCCTTTTTGTTGACTTAATTTTTTGATATCGTTGTCTATTTGGAAAGATTATTAATTCGATGATTTTTATTACACCGTTAAGGCTCTATTTTTGGACCTAATACCTATCTACGCATAAGTAAAAAAAATGTATACTCATGATCATTAAGACAAAAATAAAATATAAGAGATACACCTTAGGAATAAAGGAGTTTAAGTACGTGATTAGAGCATATGAGTAATGTTATCATTACTAACTTATAATGACAATGATCTTGTTTCACGCTTGGCATGGAATTGGGTGAAAATCGAGAACGACGAAATTTTTTCTAACGAAGCATTCACGTGTGTAGAAACTAGAAGAAGGGAGGGGGGTTGAATAGTTTCTTAAAATTTACTTGTCAAAAGATTGTTTTTAAAAATCCTTTTCAAAAATTAGACTTAAGTGATTATGTGAAACCTTCTTGTATACAATATGAACAAGGTATAGTGCAACTAAACTAATAATCACAAGTATAAAGAATAATGAATATAAAGAGATAAGGGAAAGGAAGATCAAACCAAACACCAAAGATTTATAGTGGTTCGGCAACGAAGCTCACTCTTCGTTCCTACTCCACTCCTCGAGTACTCCTTACTCGAGAGTTCACTAATCAACAAGCTCCTTAAGGTGGAGAAACCATACACAACGTTGCTTATCCAATTTCCTAAGCTAAAAGTCGAGCCCTAATCTTAGCTAGGACCAATCTACACTAGTCTACTTTAAGGACCAAGTATAAACCTTAGCACATACACAAATTCCAAATAGACAGAACTACTTGGATCTTCACAACTATGACACAACAATGACTAAATAAGATTTGATCCTCAATGGATCTTTGATGTATACACAACACTTTAAGGATGGAAGTCTTCTTCTCTTTGCACTTGGAGAGGAAGAGATGGGAGAAGAATGATTCACTTCTAAACAAGTAGTAATCAACCAAATGACCAAGGATTTGAGTGATTTTAGAAACATGAAAGAATCTGGAATTATAAGTGCAAAAGAGGTGAAGAGAAAATATGAAAATGGTCCACTATTTATAAGACAAGGCTCCAACGGCTATATCATCCCGCGGTTCTTTATTACAGCCCGCGGTTCATTATCGATAAGGAACCGCATAGCCACTTAAGGAACTGCCAAAGTAGACTCCGCTCCTTTTTGTCTTTTAGTGGTATGGTCCGAATATGGTGATTAAAATATCCTGAAAGGATATTCCAAACCAAGATAGAATATGCCATTTTTAAATTTTCAAATTTTCAAATAATTAATTTAATAAAACATTTTCTTAAAAAGAAAGTTTAATAAAAACTTGTCACACTTAATAAAAAGTGAGTTTTAAGAAAAGAGTAAATCCTTGATCACTTAATTAGGATGAGTACTTGTTTGTACATACTAATAAGTGTGTAAACACTTATCCTTTTGCCACTAAAATCAAGGAAAAACAAGACCTAATCATGTGTTTCATGTCGTAAATGTCGGAATTACGCGTGGTTTTGTGTTTTGTGTGTTAAATAGGTACAAATGATCAAAAGAAGAGAAAACACGGGATTTCACGGTCAAATGTTGAAGAAAAGTCCAAGAATAGAGGCAAAGACAAAGTCAAAAGACCAAAGTGTACAGAAGATCACGAAAACCGACAAAGTCAACTTAAATTCGAAGAAATGATCAAGAAAGTCATAATCGAGCTCGTTTTAACGGAATTTATCGTTTTTGAAGATATTCGAGTCTTGTGGGTCCCACATTGCTTAATGGGCCTACAAGCCCATTTGGAAAACAAATGCTAAAAAGGATCAAAACTCAACAAGCCCATTTGCATATTTAAAAAGTGGGACGGTTAATATTTTGGGCCAAAGCCCATTTGATAAAAGTTGGGACGAATGAAAGAGACATTGGGCCTATCCCAATGTTTGTGAAATGGAGGTGTGATTTACAAGAATGAAACGAATTGTGTCAAAAGCCCAGGATAAAACAAACGAATGGAATAAAGTGAGTTTGCTTGGTCAAACTTGTCAACTTTCACCAATCAACTCACCAAACCGTTCCACTTCAACCCACGTGTACCCCATTCACCCTATTTTACCCACCCCACACAAACAAATAAATAACAAATTTACTTTCCCCACTTTTTCTTACAAACGAAAAACACACACATTGTTACTGTGCCCCTTCCTTCTCCCCCAAATACTCTCCACCTTCCCCAAAAACCCTAAATTTTACTGTCCAAAAATTAACCAATCAAAAAAGGGGGCTTTTACCCTCAATGGGTAATTAACACCCAAGGGAATTAATTCCCCCAAAAAAATCGCATCAAACACCATGTGGTCCTCCTCAATCTGAATCCTACATGGCCTTTTTCCTTCATGTGATTGGTTAACACACCTCATCCATCATAACCCTCCAATGAGAAGAAGCCACTTAGGCTGAAAACTAGCACAACAAACACATCCTTGTGCCACGGTGGCAATCCGTGTGCACAAGGATGAATCTTAGCCATTGATCAAGGATTTTTGAAGAGAGAGAAGATTAATGAAGAAATCAACGGTGGGATTTGGATGCTTACTAATGAAGCCAAGATTAGGGTTTCATGGGGTTCCTCTATAAAAACCCCTTTATATCATGTAATCAGCAACTTTTTCTTTATTATTTAATTTTTCAGAAAAATAGATTAGGGTTTTTAAATCTTGTAATTTCCTTTTCCAGCATTTGTAATTTCTTATTTAATTAATGAAAAGATTGTTTACTTTTATTTATCTCTCAAATTAATTTTAGTCTTACGTTATTATTACTGTTCTTATTTAATTTCATCTTTTATAAAATTGATACTGTTCGATAGTTATTATCATTATTATAAAAAAAAGAAAAAAAAATATAAAGAAATTGATAAAAATATTTCCCCTACTAGGAAATATTGAAAGTACTATTCGGTTACTGTTCATCCGATTGGGGTTCGAGGCTAAGTTGATGTTGTTGACGCTTTATTGGTGTTTGATCGGTTTAAGTTCGCTCAGCGCGACACTTCTTCTCAAAGGCTAACTCCACCGGGTTCGATTTTCTTTTAGATTTAATGTTAAGTTTTATTTATTGATAATCTGCTATAGTTTGAATTTATTTGTTATTCGGTTGTGTTTAGATTGAATCTGCTTGCGTTTTGGTTGATTGTTTAGTTTGGATTGTTAAGTTTTTTTACTGCTTATTGTTCAGTTCATAAGTCTGTTTGAATCTGCCTCTTGTTATGATTTTACTTGCTTATTAGCTTATGTTTTAATCCTATTCAGTTTTTTTTTAAATTTGAGCTTATTTGATTTATTAGCTTATCATTGCTATTTATACATTTAGCTTATTTACTTGAGCTTATCTAGTGTCTGCTCAGTTAACAGATTCAACTGATCTGTTAACTTTATTCTGTCCAAAATTAAAAGTTCCAAAAAAAAAAAAATAATAAATAAATAAATATTAAGCAAAAACTAGGTCTGCTGGGACTCGAACCCTCTACCTCTCGCATGCAAACCGAACGCCCCAACCAGTTTCTCCAAGCATCTTTTTGGGTATTGTATTGCAATTTTTGATTAATATAGGATAAACTATTGTTGGCAGATTTTAATTAATTAGTTTAATCAAAGTTTTTGGTTTATTTAAGATTTAGATAAAAGTTTTAATTAAGTTTTGTTTTAATTTAGTTTATTTTGAAAAATATAAAAGGTAAAGAAAAACAAAAATAATAAAAAATAAAAAGATAAAAAAATATTTTTATTTACTTTTATAACTTTAAATTTGTTTTCATTTTATCTAAAATAGATTTACTTTTATTTTTAAATTTAAATTAGTTCCAATATTTTTTATTTCAAATTTACTTTCAAATTAGTTTAAATATTTACTTTTATTTTTAATTAGTTACATTTAGTTTAAATTTTTAATTATTTTTATTTTGTTTTCAAATTAGTTTAAATAGTTAAAATTAGTTTCATTTAAAAGTTTGTTCTATTTAATAGCAATCAGTTTTAAAAAATACCAACAAAAAGAGATTTTACCAAAAACAAGTTCAGTTGAAACGTTAAACCAGAAATCAAATTCGAGTCGAATCGAGGAAAAACGAACATTAAAAAGGACTAAAAATCCTAGTTTCAAATTGGCGCCGCTGCCGCTTCGCTCGTACGATTGACGATTTGTCGTGAAGACGTTTGGATTTTGGGATCCGTTCATCCTTTGAACGTTACGTTTCTTGCACAAAAAATCAAAAATACAAAAAAAATCAAAAACATAAAATTCCAAAAAAAATTAAAAAATCACAAAAGCAATTTCTTTCCTAAGAATTGAACCCCAAAAAAATTTAAAAATCAAAAGTAATACTTTTTCCTAAAAGTATTACACCAAAAATATTACGTATTAGTGTTAATTTTTATTTCAATTTCTTTCTATTTTTCTTGTGAATATATATTTTTCTAAAAAAATACAAAAAGATTTTTTCTTTTATTATAATATATTACGTAGCACAATAAAATTACCTACTTATCAAATAAGGCCTTAGTTGGGATTTCATCACCTAACTATTGTATTCGAATCCATAACGAGAAAAAAGGGCAAAATAGATAAATACTAGTAAGACGTTTGAACTCGACATATACAAACTATAAGGTGGGTATAAGGCGACGCGCTATAAAAGGCCGTCTAAGGAAAAAGGTTTTTAAGTGCTTTGTGCCACCTCGTTTCCCCGCTCGCTTGTGCGTATATTGAGAGGGACGACCGATTATTGGTTTGCCAACTCAAGTAGTATTTACGTATATATTTTTGTAGCTTTTTCATATTGCTCCTCGAGAGGGAAAATCCTTTTCCTCTCAAAGTCGACCGAGGTCACCTACCTCATTCCAAAGTTTTAATTGTATGCGCACTCGCGCGCATACATACGTACCGATTGGTGTACCAAATACTTCTAATTCTTATAAAAAGAAGAAGAAGAAAAACAAAAATACCATCATTAAAGCCGATCTCGAGAATCGAGCTTTCGACAATACGATGGCAACGGATAATCGACCAATGATTGAGATTCTTCAATCTCACGTTGAAGGAAACGATGACGCGATTGTGGTGCCAAATATTGGAGCTAATCATTTCGAACTTAAATAGGGTTTTATTCAAATGGTTTCCGCTACACCATTTTTAGGCCGTACTAATGATGACCCACACGCTCATATCAAACGTTTCATCCAATTAGCTAATACCGTCAAATACAATGGGGTGCCCCAAGAGGCCGTTCGCCTCCAACTTTTTCCTTTTTCCCTCGAGGGACAAGCCCGGATTTGGCTTGATAAGGAACCACCCCAAAGTATTACCACATGGATCGACTTAGAGACCAAGTTCATTAACTACTTTTTCCCACCATTACGGACCACTTCCTTAAGGAATGAAATAATCAACTTTGAGCAAAAATATGGGGAAACGTTTAGTGAGTCTTGGGATCGTTTTAAAGATCTTTTGAGAAAATGTCCACAACACGGTTTTACTAAAGTTCATCAGATCAACACGTTTTATAATGGTTTAACTCTAAACGACCAAGACTCACTTAATAGTGCCGCGGGGGGCAATATTCTTATGAAAACCATGAACGAGGCTTGGGCCATTATTGAGAACAAGGCAAAAGTGAAAACCAAAAGTGTTAGGGCTAATATGGCAAGTGCTAGTACGAGTAATAATGAGGTGAATGATCAAATTAAGGAGCTTACTTCAATTGTGAAAACCCTTGCTCTAAGAACCGACGCCCTCACTACACATGTGCATGCCGTGAAAGAAAAAAGTGAGACATGTGAGACTTGTGGTGGACCACATTCATACTTTAATTGTGACGAGGTTTACAATGATCAACAAGAAGTTTATGCTTATAATAACAATGAATTGATCGGGTTCAATTCAAACCAAATGTTGATGTTAACCATTTGTCTTAGAAGTCTAATAACTATTTGGCTCCCCCGGGTTTTGTAGCACCACAAAGACCACCCCCACCCGCTCAAAATAGGAACCAAGGTCCTCAACGGGGTAATTTTCAAGGAAATACTAATCAACGGGGTTTTAATCAAAATCAAGGGAATTTTCAAGGGCAAAACCAAGGGTTAAATAATCAAGGATATAATAACCAAAGTTTTCAAAATCAAGGATTTAATCAAGGTTCTAATCAATATCAAAACCAAGGTTTTCCTAATCAAGGTTATAATCAAATGAACATGCATAATCCTCAAATGGACTTGGTTTTACAAAAATTATCCGACCATGAACGAATCATGAGAGAGATGCAAGAAAATAATCGACAAATGCAAGAATCGAACGATAAGAAGTTTTTGACTATGATTCAAACCTTTCGTCCCCAAGGTGCCCTTCCCTCGAACACCGTGACCAATCCTAGGGCTAATGTTAATGCTATCACTACTAGGAGCGGTAAGACCACCGTAGAACCTTCCCCACCTAATCAAGGACCCGAGATTCCTTCTTCTTCGACACAACCTCCTTCTTCTTCCACTTGTGACATACCTCTCGTTATGCATTCGTCTACACCTTATGTTCCACCGATACCCAAATTTTCTACCACACCTTCGGTTCCAAAACCGGTTCCTTCACCTTCTATTTCTACTCCTCCTCCTCCTCCAAAGGATGTGAGTGAGCAATCCACTCCAAAGCCTTCATCTCAACGCAATATACCTTATCCCTCAAGGTTGCGGAAAGAGAAATTGAAGAATAAGGATGATATTCAAGTTTCGAACTTCCTAAAAATGTTCAAACAATTGAATTTTAATATCACCTTTGCCGAGGCGCTCGCTCACATGCCTAAGTACGCTAAGATGTTTAAGGATCTTTTAAGTGATAAGGAAAAGTTGCTTGATATTGCCAATACCCAATTGAATGAGAATTGTCCCGCGGTTCTTTTGAGAAAATTACCGGTTAAGTTAGGAGATCCCGGTCGATTCCTTATTCCTTGTAATTTTCTGGGTGTTGAGAATTGTATGGCCTTGGCGGATCTCGGAGCGAGTATCAATCTTATGCCATTGTCCGTGTGGAAACAATTATCTTTACCCGAGCTAGTCCCCACTCGTATGACATTGGAATTAGCTAACCGTACGGTTGCTTATCCGGTGGGGATAGCCGAGGATGTTTTCGTAGGAGTCGACAAATTCACTTTCCCCGCCGATTTCGTCGTCGTCGACTATGAAATGGATCCCCGTGTTCCCTTAATTGTGGGACGACCTTTCTTGAGAACCGGGCGTACATTAATTGATGTAGCCGCGGGTGAACTTATCATGAGGGTCGGGGATGACAAAATCGTCTTTAACATGGGTAAACTTTCCAAACTTCCCGATGAGCCCGAATCCGTGAATTTCATCGATGTGCTCGACGAAGCATGCGAAGAACATTTTCACGAGGCTTGTAAGAGCGGGATTTCTCCTTTACCTCATGTTGAGATCGTAGCTTCTATTGCTCCTTCATTGACTCTATTTGGAGAAAGTGACTTAGATGAGTTTGAAGCTAGCTTGGGTCCTCTCGAGATTAACTATGATAATTCTCCCACCAATTGGGATGAAGACATTCGTACTATTGAGAGACTTCTCAATGAGGACAATATTTCTCCACCTACTCCTAAAGAAGTTACAAACGATGATCCTACTTTGACCAAGCCTTCCATTGACAATCCGCTGGATTTAGAGCTTAAAGATTTACCGTCTCATCTAGAGTACGTTTTCTTAGAGGAGGATAATAAGTTGCCCGTCAATATTGCTAAGGACTTAAAAGAAGATGAAAAATCCCGACTTATCGATGTGCTTAAGAATCATAAGAAAGCAATTGCTTGGAAAATCTCCGACATTCGCGGAATTGATCCTAATTTTTGTACTCATAAAATTCTCATGGAAGATGACTTTAAACCCGCAATCCAAAATCAAAGAAGGGTTAATCCAAAAATTCATGAAGTCATTAAGAAAGAAGTTATCAAACTTCTCGATGCCGGAATGATTTACCCTATCTCAGATTCGCCATGGGTTAGTCCCGTCCATTGTGTGCCTAAGAAAGGCGGAATCACCGTTGTTCCCAACGAAAACAACGAGTTGATTCCTACTCGACTTGTAACGGGTTGGCGAGTTTGCATTGATTATCGTAAGCTCAATGATGCCACTCGTAAGGATCATTTCCCTCTTCCTTTCATGGATCAAATGCTCGAGCGTTTAGCGGGTAATGATTTCTATTGTTTCTTAGATGGATTTTCTGGATATTTTCAAATCCCTATTGATCCAAAAGACCAAGAGAAAACCACATTCACTTGTCCCTATGGAACATTTTCTTACAAAAGAATGCCTTTCGGCTTATGCAATGCTCCCGGGACTTTCCAAAGGTGTATGATGGCGATATTTCATGACATGGTTGAAGAAACTATGGAAGTCTTTATGGACGATTTCTCGGTCTATGGTGATTCTTTCTCTTCTTGCCTTGCTAATTTAGAACGTATGCTCCAACGGTGTGAAGACACTCGTCTCGTTCTTAATTGGGAAAAATGCCATTTCATGGTAAAAGAAGGCATCGTCCTCGGTCATAAAATTTCCAAAGCCGATATCGAAGTCGACCGTGCTAAAGTTGACGTCATTGCTAAATTACCTCCGCCTACCACCGTCAAAGGAGTTAGAAGTTTTTTAGGCCATGCGGGATTTTATCGACGTTTCATCCAAGATTTCTCCAAAATAGCTCGTCCAATGACTCATCTCTTTGAAAAGGATGCTCCTTTCATCTTCTCTCAAGAATGTCTCGACTCTTTCGAACTTCTTAAAGGTAAATTAACTAAGGCACCGGTCTTAGTCTCTCCAAATTGGGAGTTACCTTTCGAGCTCATGTACGATGCTAGTGATTTCGCGGTAGGAGCGGTTTTAGGTCAACGAGTTAACAAACATTTCCAACCCATTCATTATGCTACTAAGACAATGACGGGGGCTCAATTGCATTATACCACTACCGAAAAAGAGCTTTTAGCTATAGTGTATGCTTTTGAGAAAGTCTGCCCCTATCTTGTGCTTTCCACCACCATTGTTTACACCGACCATTCCGCCTTGAAATACTTGTTGACCAAGCAAGATGCTAAACCGAGACTCCTTCGTTGGGTTTTGCTCCTACAAGAATTTAAAATCGAAATTCGTGATAAAAAAGGAGCGGAAAACCTAGCCGCGGATCACCTTAGTAGACTTGAGGATCCATATCAAGAGGAATCTCCAAATCAAGAGATTAATGAATCCTTTCCCCTTGAGACCTTAATGTCTATTAATTCCAATCTTGATGATACCCCATGGTTTGCCGACATTGCAAACTATTTGGCGGGTGGTGTTCTTATCGAAGGGTTATCGTCCCAACAAAAGAAAAAATTCTTCAAGGACGTTAAAACGTACTATTGGGACGACCCTTATCTTTTCAAGAAATGTGCGGACTTAATCATTCGTAGATGTGTTGATGGGCCGGCGGCTTTACAAATCCTTGAAGCTTGCCATAAAGGACCCACCGGTGGTCACTTTGGTCCTAATTACACCGCTAAAAATGTTTTCGACTCCGGATTCTATTGGCCCTCCATTTATCATGATGCACATGAAATGGTTAAACATTGTGATGCTTGCCAAAGACAAGGCAAGATCACACATAAAGATGAGATGCCTCAAAATTTCATCCAAGAATGTGAAATCTTTGACGTATGGGGCATCGACTTTATGGGGCCGTTTCCATCATCGAAGGGAAACAAGTACATCCACGTAACCGTTGACTACGTATCAAAATGGGTTGAAGCAAAGGCTTTACCTACTAACGACGCGAGGGTGGTTGTTAACTTCTTGAAACAATTGTTTGCTCAATTCGGTGTGCCTCGTGCTATTATTAGTGATCGCCGGACTCATTTTTGCAATGATCAATTCGCATGAGTCATGGCTAAGTATGGTGTCAATCACCGACTTTCCACCGCGTATCATCCTCAAACTAATGGACAAGCCGAGGTTTCTAACCGTGGTCTTAAGAGAATCTTAGAGCGAACCGTGGGAGAGCATCGTGCCTCATGGGCCGATAAATTAGATGATACTTTGTGGGCTTTCCGTACCGCTTATAAGACACCTATAGGTTGTACCCCTTATCGCCTTGTGTACGGAAAGGCGTGCCACCTCCCCATTGAGTTGGAGCATAAGGCTTATTGGGCCTTGAAATGGGCTAATTTTGATCTTAACAAAGCCGGTGATCATAGGAAAATCCAACTCAATGAACTAAATGAACTTAGGAATGAGGCTTATGAAAATTCATTAATCTACAAAGAGAAGACTAAGCTCATACATGATTCCAAGATTAAAAACTGAGAGTTCCATGTTGGTGATCAAGTTTTACTATTTAACTCTAGGTTGAAAATCTTTTCGGGTAAACTTAAGAGCCGTTGGTCCGGTCCATTCACCGTGGCCCATGTCTTCCCTTATGGCACCATTGAGTTATCCCAACCAAATGGGCCCAACTTTAAGATGAATGGCCAACGGGTTAAGTTGTACTATGGAGAGGAAATCTCTCACGAGATGATTCCATCCCTCTGAACATTTCCCTTTGAATTAATTCGGGAAATCGAGTCGAGCTAGAGACTCGTGATAAATAAATCAAGAATCGTATACCTAGGTTAGATTTTTACCTTTACCATCCTTTCCACCCTTTTTCACCTTCATCCATTGTCCACCAATAAGTGTAGGGGGGAGCCAAGTAGGTTGTTTGTGTGTGGTGATTGTGTGCAGGGACATGTGCTTTGATGATCCACTTTTGGTACTTTTGACACGACCCGTGATCCCGTGTTCCCGTGTACCAGGTTCTATCAAAACTATTGTGATTCATACTTGTATATAAATAAAACGAATAAATGTAATCACTTTAGTTGTCCCTTCCTTAGCTCGATTTTAAACAACGTACTCAATGTCCTAAGTGTAGGGGAGTTTATTCGCCCACATGCTTAAACATTGAGGACAATGTTTATATTAAGTGTAGGGGGGCCTTCTATCGAATTTTAGTGGGCTTTTCCATGAATTTGACCCTATTTTACCGGAAAATTTTAAAAATTTTTCAACGTTTTTCAAATTTTTGATCTATTTTGGCCTAGTAGAATTTTTATTTAATTTCTTTTCTTTTATTATCGCATCATAATAATTTCCATTTCAAGAATAAAGTCAAAAATGAAATAAATAAATAAAATTGTTTTAACAAGTTTAGATGTCTTTGAAATATTAGGCCCGTTGTGAATATTTTGACTCAACCCGAGTTTACTTATCTAAGTTTACTCTAGCTAGTATCCTTAACCATATGGACCTTAATTGGTTTATTAGGCTAAGCATCCACGAGTCTCATTCCTTGAGATTTTAAATTGTGGAGAACGAGAGATGATAGAGTTAATTATAAGTTCGGTATTCTTTCATTAACTTATGTGAGTTAGTTATGAGCTTTTTCTCCCATCACTTGTTAATAAATATATTTGCAATAAATAAGGTTGTACGATTTGAAAAGTTACTTAGCTTCTAACACAAGATCGTTTAAAAGTTGCTCGGTATTAATTAGAGTTCATAGCCAAGGCATAACTTATTGAGGCGGGACGCGAAGATTGGCTTATCCAAAAAGGCCCTAACAAGGCATGAGGATACCCGAGTCCAAAAAGGCCCTCACAAGGCATGAAGATTCACTTTTTGCTAAAGATCCTAATAGATTGTGAAGATCATTAATCCAAATCAATATGAAGGATCAAGACACACGACGAGAAGCAATTACTCCCCTAAAGATCATGGAGAAGTCTATCCAAAAAGACCCTAACAAGGTATGACGATAAATAGATCCAAGTCCGAAAAGGAGGCGGATCGTTGTATATCAAAATCCTAAATATAGAAGAGGATAAATGAAGAATTCGTGGTCAACGTTTGAAGCATCTTTCACTCCTTATGAAGATGTATACAAAAATGAAGAGAAGACCATAATTTCAAGATCGTCTCTCAAGATTTGAAGTTTGAAGTACAAGCCAAATATCCGTCCGAGAAAGGTCTCAAATCGTGAAACGAGTTATGCCAAGATATGAACTTTTTGAGGTTTCGAGAAGCAGTTTTAAAAGATTTTGTCATTTAGCTAACTATTGATTAAATCGTCCCACTTTATTTTCGGCCTTAATAAATTATCGAAATAAGTCAAAAATGCATCCTCGTGATCATTCAAGACAAAAATAAAATACAAGAGATACACCATAGGAATAAGGGGGTCTAAGTGATTAACTAAACCACATGAGTAAGTGTTAGTTGTGCTAACTTGTAATAACAATGATCTCGTTTTTGAGCTTGGTATGGGGAACGTGAAACTTGAGGGTGATTAATATTCATGACACCAAAGCCCTAATCTAAGTCTTAGATTTCTTTACGAGTTTCTTCCATCTAATAATTTCCAAGTTAATAAAATAATCATTCAATTTTTGTTTCCTTTAAAGTTTTTATATTTTCGTCATAGTAGTAGTAATAATAGTAATAAAGGCCGAGATGGATTGATAATGAGAAAAGTGTACTTTATGCTTTGAAATAATGCATTGCATGGGGTCATTGCAATGGTCAAGTGTAAGGGATTTAATAAGTGTGTAAACACTTATCCTTTTGCCACTAAAATCAAGGAAAAACAAGACCTAATCATGTGTTGAATGTCGTAAATGTCGGAATTACGCGTGGTTTTGTGTTTTGTGTGTTAAATAGGTACAAATGATCAAAAGAAGAGAAAACACGGGATTTCACGGTCAAATGTTGAAGAAAAGTCCAAGAATAGAGGCAAAGACAAAGTCAAAAGACCAAAGTGTGCCGAAGATCACGAAAACCGACAAAGTCAACTTAAATTCGAAGAAATGATCAAGAAAGTCGGAATCGAGCTCGTTTTAACGGAATTTATCGTTTTTGAAGATATTCGAGTCTTGTGGGTCCCACATTGCTTAATGGGCCTACAAGCCCATTTGGAAAAAAAATGCTAAAAAGGATCAAAACTCAACAAGCCCATTTGCATATTTAAAAAGTGGGACGGTTAATATTTTGGGCCAAAGCCCATGTGATAAAAGTTGGGACGGATGAAAGAGACATTGGGCCTAGCCCAATGTTTGTGAAATGGAGGTGTGATTTACAAGAATGAAACGAATTGGGTCAAAAGCCCAGGATAAAACAAACGAATGGAATAAAGTGAGTTTTCTTGGTCAAACTTGTCAACTTTCACCAATCAACTCACCAAACCGTTCCACTTCAACCCACGTGTACCCCATTCACCCTATTTTACCCACCCCACACAAATAAATAAATAACAAATTTACTTTCCCCACTTTTTCGTTACAAACGAAAAACACACACATTGTTACTGTGCCTCTTCCTTCTCCCCCAAATACTCTCCACCTTCCCCAAAAACCCTAAATTTTACTGTCCAAAAATTAACCAATCAAAATAGGGGGCTTTTACCCTCAATGGGTAATTAACACCCAAGGGAATTAATTCCAACACCCAAGGGAATTAATTCCCCCAAAAAAATCGCATCAAACACCATGTGGTCCTCCTCAATCCGAATCCTACATGGCCTTTTTCCTTCATGTGATTGGTTAACACACCTCATCCATCATAACCCTCCAATGAGAAGAAGCCACTTAGGCTGAAAACTAGCACAACAAACACATCCTTGTGCCACAGTGGCAATCCGTGTGCACAAGGATGAATCTTAGCCATTAATCAAGAATTTTTGAAGAGAGAGAAGATTAATGAAGAAATCAACGGTGGGATTTGGATGCTTACTAATGAGGCCAAGATTAGGGTTTCATGGGGTTCCTCTATAAAAACCCCTTCATATCATGTAATCAGCAGCTTTTTCTTTATTATTTAATTTTTCAGAAAAATAGATTAGGGTTTTTAAATCTTGTAATTTCCTTTTCCAGCATTTGTAATTTCTTATTTAATTAATGAAAAGATTGTTTACTTTTATTTATCTCTCAAATTAATTTTAGTCTTACGTTATTATTACTGTTCTTATTTAATTTCATCTTTTATAAAATTGATACTGTTCGATAGTTATTATCATTATTATAAAAAAAGAAAAAAAAATATAAAGAAATTGATAAAAATATTTCCCCTACTGGGAAATATTGAAAGTACTATTCGATTACTGTTCATCCGATTGGGGTTCGAGGCTAAGTTGATGTTGTTGACGCTTTATTGGTGTTTGATCGGTTTAAGTTCGCTCAGCGCGACACTTCTTCTCAAAGGCTAACTCCACCGGGTTCGATTTTCTTTTAGATTTAATGTTAAGTTTTATTTATTGATAATCTGCTATAGTTTGAATTTATTTGTTATTCGGTTGTGTTTAGATTGAATCTGCTTGCGTTTTGGTTGATTGTTTAGTTTGGATTGTTAAGTTTTTTTACTGCTTATTGTTCAGTTCATAAGTCTGTTTGAATCTGCCTCTTGTTATGATTTTACTTGCTTATTAGCTTATGTTTTAATCATATTTGGTGTTCGGTTTAAACTGGTTCTGCTTAGTTAAGTTGTTTTTATTGATCTGTTTTTTCTAGCCTTGCGTGTACCTGCTTATGCTTATTTATATATCTGCTTTTGATATTTTGGCAATTTGTTTTTAGTCTCATATATGCTTGTTCATTTTCGATTGATATCATTTGTTTGATTTTCAGTGTTAGGACGTTTATTCTGCTTGGTTTTTGTCCTGATTTAGCTGCTTGGTTTGTCAAGTTTATAGGACCTGCTTATAATTTTTTTGATTACTGCTAAATAGATCTGTTCTGTTTATGGGTTTTTCTTAAATAGCTTATAGCTTATTTTCGGTTTTTCTTTTCGTTGCTTATTGTTTTTGAACTGTTATTGCCATTCAGTTTTTTTTTTAAATTTGAGCTTATTTGATTTATTAGCTTATCATTGCTATTTATACATTTAGCTTATTTACTTGAGCTTATCTAGTGTCTGCTCAGTTAACAGATTCAACTGATCTGTTAACTTTATTCTGTCCAAAATTAAAAGTTCCAAAAAAATAATAATAATAATAAATAAATATTAAGCAAAAACTAGGTCTGCTGGGACTCGAACCCTCTACCTCTTGCATGCAAACCGAACGCCCCAACCAGTTTCTCCAAGCATCTTTTTGTGTATTGTATTGCATTATTTGATTAATATAGGATAAACTATTGTTGGCAGATTTTAATTAATTAGTTTAATCAAAGTTTTTGGTTTATTTAAGATTTAGATAAAAGTTTTAATTAAGTTTTGTTTTAATTTAGTTTATTTTGAAAAATATAAAAGGTAAAAAAAAACAAAAATAATAAAAAATAAAAAGATAAAAAAATATTTTTATTTACTTTTATAACTTTAAATTTGTTTTCATTTTATCTAAAATAGATATACTTTTATTTTTAAATTTAAATTAGTTCCAATATTTTTTATTTCAAATTTACTTTCAAATTAGTTTAAATATTTACTTTTATTTTTAATTAGTTACATTTAGTTTAAATTTTTAATTAGTTTTATTTTGTTTTCAAATTAGTTTAAATAGTTAAAATTAGTTTCATTTAAAAGTTTGTTCTATTTAATAGCAATCAGTTTTAAAAAATACCAACAAAAAGAGATTTTACCAAAAACAAGTTAAGTTGAAACGTTAAACCGGAAATCAAATTCGAGTTGAATCGAGGAAAAACGAACATTAAAAAGGACTAAAAATCCTAGTTTCACATACCATAAGTGATAATGGTAGAAATGAAAAATACTTGAACTCAAGAATTCGTTTTTCGTTGTTTTCGTAAATGCTTGTTTTTACATATTGTCTTAATCAAAACAAAGCGAGACCGAAAAATGCAAGTAACGTTTTTAGGCATAATTGCATTAACAATCTCCCCTTTTTTGATTTTGACAATACATAAACTCAATCACAAGAAAAACAAGATTTTTGAAGACGAGTTTATTTCACTTCTCCCCCTTTGTCGAATCAAAAAGGTTGCAAAAGTCTTTGTAGAAGAGAAAAATTGGACTTTGCAAATGCTCCCCCTTGGTTCCTACTCCCCCTTGCTTGGGGCACCAAGGAATCGAGATATGGTGAGAAGCTACATAGAAGGGTTAGTATAAGAGAAGAAACACCCAACAAGATATAGCAAAGGTCACACGAAAAAAATAAAAAAAATAAAAGAGAAGAGACCAAGATCCAAGATAAGTAATGTTAAAAGGAAAACATGAATAAAAGATACAAGGAAACAAAACATACAAAGATGTATGTAAAATAAAACAAGCCAAAAGCATATATCTAATCCTAGTTAAACTAGAACTCTAAGATTCTCTTGAACTAGATGTCTTGAAGATAAGCAACCAATGCTTAGATAAAAGACAAGGTAGTGGTGGAAGGAGGTGGTGATGGCTTGGTAGTAACCTCATAGTCATAGTGAAGAGAAGATTTAACTAAGAGACTTTTGATGTAATTCAACTCCTTATAGATATGAGCCATAACAAGATGTTGATATTGACAACAATGACAATATGTTCCATGATGCATGACATTATCATATGAAGGAGGAAGAACACTAAAGGGTAGAGGTGGAAGAAAAGAAGTTCCACAATCAACATTCTTAGAAGGAGAAGAAATGTGATTTTGAGTGTTCTTGGGTGAATTGGGATTGAAAGCAATTGGAGAAAATGGAGGAGAATCAAGGCTTTCATTTGGAGATTAAGACATTTTGATTTGAGAGAGGATACAAAATGCTTAGTGTTAAATAGAGAAAGCTCAAGTTATTTTGAGGGTGATCAAAGGGTTGAAACAAAGATTCCAAAAAGTGTTGGAACGAATTTGGAGTTTCAGAAATACCCGAAATAGGAAGCACTGTACGCGGTTCCTTTTTCCACCGGCGGTTCGATATCGATATGGAGTCGCGGTTTCTATAACGAACCGCCCACAGAGGGTTGATTTTGGTGATGAGGGAGGATTTTCTAATTCAGCAAATCCTATTTTTCTAGTCTAACTAATCAAAGAGATATGCTAAAAAGCAAAGATAGACAAAGAAAACACAAAAGAACTCACCAAACAAGGTTTTGACCAAAATACATGGATTTTAAAGAAAATCGATGTTGGAGGTGTGTAGAGCTAGACAATAAGTCATGACATAATGATCCTTCATAGTTCTATTTTTTTCTTACTATATTTGAGAGACACATACATATGACTTATGTAAGCTCATTATTAAAAGCAAGAAGCTATTAAAAACGTTTTTAGATTGAATTAACAATGCAAAAAGATTTCTCAACCATTTTCGAAAGAACTTTGAGAATTTTGAAAAAGAGAAGAGAGGTTTTCCAAAAAGAGTTCACAAGACTCAATGACTCAAAGAAAGAAGAGACTTAAAAGAGAAAAAGACTTGATTAATAAAATGCGCAATTAAGGAATATGTTCCATTAAACCTAGACCTAGACGTAAATAATTAAAAGGTTCCCTCTTAAGTGGCTTAGTGAAGATATCGGCTAAGTTTTCTACCGAGGGTACCTTCTCAATCGTAGTGTTCCCCTTTTGAACATTATCCCTAAGGAAATGGTGGCGAATCTATATGTGCTTGGTTCGTGAATGTTGCACGGGATTCTTGCTAAGGTCTATTGCACCCTTATTGTCACACATGATGGGAACATCATCAAGAGAAATCCCGTAATCAACAAGCACTTGTTTCATCCATAGAGCTTGTTGACAAGCTTTACCAGCACTCACATACTCGGCTTCCGTGGTGGATATAGCAAGAGAGGTTTGTTTCTTGGAGAACCAAGAAGTTAAACAATAATCCATGAATGTACAAACTCCACTAGTGCTTTTCTGGTCCACATAGTCTCCCGCATGATCCGAGTCCGCGTACACAATGGTTTCTACGCTGGTCCCTTTAGGATACCATAATCCCAAATGTATAGTTCCCATAATGTATTAGAAGATACGCTTAATCGCTTCAAGATGATAGGTTTTGGGAGCCTCTTGGAAGCGAGCACAAATGCAAACACTAAACATGATATTCGGTCGACTTGCCATTAGGTATAACAAACTACCAATCATACCTCTATATTTGGTGTTGTCTACTGACTCACAATCATCATCTATGGTGAGTTTAGTATCCGAGGCCATAGGGGTCTTCATTGGTCCAGAGTCTTCTAATCTAAATTTATTTAGCATTTCTTTAACATACTTGGATTGATTAAAGAAAATACCATCGTCCATTTCTTTAATTTAGAGTCCTAAAAAGAAGTTAACTTCTCCCATGATACTCATTTCAAACTCATCATGCATGATTTTGGCAAAGTGATCACACAATGATTGACAAGTTGAACCAAATATAATGTCATCCACATACATTTGTACGATAATGAGGTGATAACTTTTCTTCTTTGTAAAGAGCGTATTGTCTACCATCCCCATGGTATACTCATGTTTTTGCAAGAAACGCTTTAAGTCTATCATACCAAGCTTTGGGTGATTGTTTAAGCTCGTAAAGAGCTTTCTTAAGCTTGTAAACATGATCCGGTTTCTCAAATTCAATAAAGCCGAGAGGTTGAGCCACATATACCTCCTCATTGATTAAATAGTTAAGAAACGCACTCTTTACATCCATTTTTTGAAGCTTAAAGTCTAAGGCAAAAGCGTAGGATAAAAGGATTCTAATGGATTATAATCTTGCTACGGGTGCGTATGTCTTGTCATAACCAATACCTTCTTGTTGATTATAGCCTTGAGCTACAAGTCTAACCTTGTTACGAGACACAACATCATTCTCATCTAACTTATTCCTATATACCCATTTGGTTCCTATGATGGTCGAACATGTAGGTGGAGAAACAAGTTCCCAAACGTCATTTGCAATGAATTGATTCAATTCTTCTTGCATGGCGATGACCCATCTCTCGTCCATCAAAGCTTCTTTAACATTCTTTAGTTCAATCAAGGAGACAAAGAAAAATAAGTTACTTTGATTTTGGAATTGAGATCTTAGGGTCCTTTGATTTAATTCGCCTATGACATTGTCGAGAGCATGATCCTGACTTCTTAATGTTTACTCCCTTTTCAAAATTAAGGTCTTCAACTCCTATGTTTCTAACATCTTTGGCTTTGACTATGTCTGTTTCATCCAAGTCATCATGTAACAAAGGTGATGTCTTAGATGAAGGAGGGGTTTCATCGATTGTCACGTTAAGTGATTCTTCAATTACACCCGAGGTTCTATTGAGGACTATGTAGGCTTTGCTAGTTTGGGAATAACCTAAAAAGATACCTTCGTACGACTTTAGGTCGAATTTAGTAAGGTAATCTTTGGTGTTGAGAATGAAGCACTTTATTCCAGACACCCTAAAGTAATACAATGAGGGATTCTTACCTTTAAGAATCTCATAGGGGTCATTCCTAGGAAAGGTCGAATAAGAATTCGGTTGAGAATATAGGTCGCTGTGTCCACGGCATTGCACCAAAATTTTTGAGGCAAAGATTGCTCATTTAACATTGTCCCACTCATATCTTGGAGGGTCCTATTCTTCCTTTCAACTACCCCATTTGATTGAGGAGTGCGGGGAGCCGAGAAGTTATGGGTAATACCATGAGCTTCACAAAAGGCACCGAATTGCACTAAATTGTCAAATTCCCTACCATGATCCGTCCTAATAGAGACAATTGAACATCCTAGTTGATTTTGGATTCTTCGAGCAAGATTTCGAAGTGATCGAAAGCCTCATTCTTAGACGCTAAAAATCTAGTCCAAG
Source organism: Glebionis coronaria (assembly GCA_025667525.1). Taxonomy (NCBI): domain Eukaryota; kingdom Viridiplantae; phylum Streptophyta; class Magnoliopsida; order Asterales; family Asteraceae; genus Glebionis; species Glebionis coronaria. Next base: position 162,420,148 of record CM046877.1, on the reverse strand, counting down.
TGAATCTATAATATTCGTCAACTATGACTAGGGTATAAAGGTTACCTCCATAACTCCGTATGGTGGAAGGTCCAAAGAGATCCATATGTAGGAGCTCTAAGCACCGAGAGGTCGAAACTAAATTATTGGCTTTGTGACTTGAGTGAACTTGCTTCCCAACTTTGCAAGCATCAAAAATGTGACTATCAAACTTCATCTTGGGTAGATGTCTTACCAACTCCTTAGAGACTAAAGATTGAATTAAACGCATATTAGCGTGACCTAATCTCCTATGCCAAAGAGAATAACTATCATCTAAAGTCGTTAGACATAAGTTTTCCTTTGACTTCCTATTGACCTTCATGACGTAAAGTCTATGCTTTCTAACACCTTTTCCAATGACCTTTCCATACTTTATGATTTCGCTGTCATATTCCGAAAAGATGACCTTACACTTATTGTCACAAATTTGACCTATACTTAGAAGGTTAAAACCTAAGTTATCTAGGTTCTCTACATTTTCTATGGTCATAGAGTCAAGAGAGACCGTACCTTTGCCAATGATATTACCACGTTGATTACTTACGAATGTAACGTTACCTCCATCATATGTTTAACACCCCCAAATTACATTGCGCAGCGGAAAATACACATTTGGGTGCTAAACACAACATCGTTACACCATACACTTTGAACAATCTCAAAATGACAAATTTGAAATATAAAAGGATATAGTTTAACCATTGTCTATAAATTTCAATCCCAAGTAAAACAATTTTAGAAAATACAAGAGTAACATTTAGGTCCCCCAAAGATTTTATCCAATCAACAAACAATTTAACAAAGTACATGAACATACATTATTATATTTATTTATTTATTTATTTTTTTATGACAAAAGGGAAAGAAATATGCTTTAGACCAATCACCACAAAAGCAATCCGCAATCCTTCTCCAGCAAGCTCCACAATTCACCATCTTCAATTACCTGAAATACATGCTTAAAATCATCAACACAACGGTTGATCGAGTCTATAGGTTTTCAAATCATCATTTGAACACAAGAGAAAAATCAATCAAGATCATTTAATAGAATTGCTACGTATACAATCTATTAATCAGGCATTCTGGCATATAACAATAGCTATTGAATTGTATTAAGCTCATGACACTGATCCCTTAACTTAGTCACCCACGCCTAAAGCTGGCATGACTAGATGAATTCCAGTGCCCCTACTAGGGTATCAGTTGCAAGTATACCACATTCTCATTCTCGTAAAATTATCCTTCCCAGCGGGTTACTCAACGTAAAGTCCTGGTCTCAGATAGGGTCGTCAGCCCAATAGTACTATTATTAGAATAAGCGGCTATTCCCAACTCACAACATCAAGTCAGAAGATAGTTAACGGCTCATGAATTTAGGGACTTGTGCAACTTAGGTACTCATACAATTCAGGTCAACAAAGGCAACAGAGGCAACATTCGGGTCCAAACAATCAATCATGACTTGTGTTCATTTTACTTTCAAATAGAATGTATCCCCCTCGCGGGTTTTAAAATCATTCAAAACAATTACAAAAGCGAGGCTATAGACTCACCTGGAGTAATAGCAGTAGCAAGACGACCTTCGACGACAGTTGATGCCCGATAAACACAAAAAACGCAACCTATCAAATAAGGCGCGTTCATCAATAATAAACTCGAATAAAATCCATACTTACTAACACCAAACTCAAAATAATACAATCACAACCAACCCAAAATGAAAACAATACAAGCGGCCTATTACTTCATTCTATAATTTTACTTTATTAGTCAATCCCTTCGATAAAAGTCTGCCGGTACACACCAAATGTACGAGCTCATTTACCCCACTTAAACACGTCAAATACTTATGATACTAATCAGAGATATCACTTAATATATATAGAAAGACCTGTTAAAATACCATCAAAAGATTTTACTTTTAAAGTTCCCTGCCCGACACATCTTTGAACTACAAAAACCAGACTGTTTTACGTCACCGACTCGTACAACTATTTTGACCATTCTAAACAACCTCGTTTACAAATCTGACACTTGGGTTTGAAAATAGACTCACAACCCTTAGTTTAGAACTAAACATCAGAACTTGAACATTTTCACAACTCATTCTATAGTCCCTGAGATTCGATCCAAATATCAACAACAACTTCGGATTGTGTCAATACTCGTCTTCTGGTACACGAATAATCAAGACATCATAACTTCGCGCTCGTTTGGAGCTAGAAGCTCTATCTTATATCAAATCGAAGCTAAAAGAATTCTCTACAACCGTATGCTATTAGTTAAACCATTTACAAACAGTAAGGTACCCAAAATTGGGCTTGAATCTACTGATCTAAAACACCACATTAAAAATCATGTCAAATCAATTTTTCAACCCATTTTAACCATTCTCCTACTCCTAATATTACCCTAACAACATCACAAACAACTTAACTAACCCATAACACCCTTCAATGATCATCTAAAATTTTACCCACTCAAAATTTTCAACATGCAATTTTCAAAAATCAATTATAACAACACTAACAACATACCCACTTAATAAAAATAGATCAAATCACCATGGATCATATAAAAAATTAAAGTTGGTGCATGTGTATAAAATTTATACCAAAAGATACACAATTAAATTTCCAAATATGGTCTTTGTTAGATTTCTTTGATCCAAGTTCAAAATCAAAAATCAAAAATCAACTTGTTAACAAAATTTTGGCATGATCATCTCTTGATCATCACCAACAACATATGCATAATCATAAATTTGACCTACCAACTCTTGAAAAATCAACCTTCATGCATGTTACGAAATTCGGTACCAAAAGAAAGCCCTTGAAAATCTAAGGATGGGACTTGTTTAGTTTTAGCTTGGATCAAAGTAGAAATCAAACCAAAAATTGGTTTGTGGTGTGGTGTGGGTGACGGTAAACAAGAGAGAGGAGGGGAGGTGGGTTTGGTTTTCTTTTCACACATATTATGTGTGTTTTTCTAAGTGGAAAAAGCTTTTTTGGGTGGAGGGTTTATTTTGCCAATTGTGCATAGTTTTGGTCCAAAATGTAATTAAATAGTTGTAAGGGTAGAAAATGTAAATTTTCAATTTTGAAAATATTTACGAGGCTCGGGTTACGTAAAAATACTTTTCAAAAGTTAAAACGCACTCAAAATATGATAACAATATGATCCCGTCGACTTAATACGAACTTAAAATAAAAACGTCAAAAATATAAACATCGAGACAACAAATAATAAAACATAAAATCTCGGGCATCCGTCGTTATCGTGGTCACTAATAATCCTCGCTATTAATAAAAAGATAAAAATAAGACCTCCAACGTTGGTTTAAAATAAAACCAACAACCGTCATATCATTCAACTCATAAGAAATTTCAAAAGTATTCGTAAAATAATATTATATAATATTAAATAAATGACCTCGGGTTTGGGTTGTCACATCCTACCCTCCTAAAAGAGAACGATGTCCCGTCGCGCGGCCCCTCTTATACTCACATCCCATACCTCCAGAACAAAAGAGAACTCGATTTCCTTGAAGAAATTCTCATGCTTCCTTCACAATTTCAGATTCCACTCCTAGAATTCTTGTATCTTTACAATATAATTCTTATTATGTTTCGACCTCATAATAACTCTCCACAGTTCTTTCTCTATGAAAAGCAACTTATCTTCAAGTTGAAATCCTTCCTTGTTGTTCCCAAAACAAATTTCACCCTTCATAACGACACCTTAAGCATAACCACGTCTCCCAATTTCAAACTCCATCGATTTCCTTGAATACCAACATAACTCTTCTGACAACTCCTTGTTACTAATAAACGGTCCTTAACCTATACGATGTTGCCAAACATTTGCCGACATCAGCTCTAGTTCAGTCATTCAATTCCACTTACATCTCTTCAATACACCGTGTAACACCCCACCATGGCGGAATATGGGGCGCGACGTATGGATATCATCACAACAAACGGTGTCTCTATAGAGAAAACTAAAATGCAACTATAATGTCATAAAATGGTGACACAAATGTCATGACAATATCTCAACAATGCATGAGTCTAGGTAAGTAGGTAACAGTCCTACCTCTTACCCAAGACAAACAAATAACACTAACAATCACATATAGGTGCCAACAATATCACTACCGAAACAATCAGAACGAAAATAAACTAAGAAGGAACGGGGATCTCCTTCTAAATGCATTCCTACTCGACTCTAATCCTAGCCACATAAGTTCTCACGTTTAACCACGTATCACCTGAAAGAGACACTAAAACACGTCAACATAAAGTTGGTGAGAGTCATAGGTTTAGACTCCAACGCTAAATCAGTTACAAGCTGTGAATAACAACCATCAACACAATAACATATGGACAATGCGCTACAAGTATGCATTAACAACTAGCATTCATGTTCAATCAATCATCACAATACCAAGGCATCACGCCTTACCAACAACCATAATTTCCAAGGCATCACGCCTTACCAGCAACCATAATTTCCAAGGCATCACGCCTTACCAAACACCATGGTACCATAGGCGCCCATACACCTATGTACCAATCCCAAGGCCACTACCTTGTCATTAACCATTGGTCCCATAGACGATCACGCTATGTACCTATCCCAAGGCCACTACCTTGTCATACACAAACAAGAACCACATAGCAGTTAATCACATAAAGTACACACAAGTCCATCTCAAATCACAAACACATTCACAGCATCAATTTAGAAAATAACTCAACACAGTGTCTCTTCCATCCCATCTGGAAGTCAAAATCAATAATAAACATGGGACTATGAAACTCACCTGATTGAGCTCCTCCAAGAGTCCGCGCACTAGCAAAAGCTAACAAACCAAAAATACATAATCAATACACGAACCAATCACCAAGATGGATCATCAACCTATGATGGACATCTAACCTACTCCCATGTATACACCTCATCTATATGCTCTAAGCATCCCATTACACCCCTCTATAAAGCCCTTAACTCGTTTTATTTTATAACACATCCCGTTAACATTTTATCAAAAACAGTCACAGTTTTAGGTCTCCAAACTATAAGCCAAAAACCCACCTAAACACACCCATGATCTATGTAAAGAGAATATTCATACTTTTACAGACGTTAGCTAACACCTCCCACTTGCCCTAACCATAAAGCTACTGTTAAGGCACCGATATATTTATATATATTATCGTCATTCCAGATTTACTGATTTTAAACATACAAAACGTTTGTTATGATTAGGGGGTCTTACCCTAAACAACAACCTTAGCCCAAGTGCAGATACTTACTAAAATATATAAACCATCTCTCATGTTCGTTAGAAGATCCCAATGCAAACGTAAGTACCCCACACAACCCAAAACTTAAAAAGAAAACAGGCTAAATTCAAAACTGATTTGACCTCCGACTGTTGTAACCTGTTTTTGACCCACTTCCCAACCTCTAATTCAGTTCTCGTTTCTTGATTTAGAAATCCAACTCAATTACCTATCCAGGGCTAGCTTGATCGCATCTTGAATGTTCCTAGAACTCTAGATATGATCAAAACATTAGACTCAAAATTCTGCCCAGTTTTTAAAAACGGGTTTAACAAAATTAACCTCATTAATTAACCCTAATCCCTCTAATTACAAGCCCTAATTTATTTAATCATTAAAATATGATTAATATACTGTTTTTAGTTAAACCCTAACCTAAATCCATCATGAGATAATCATAGAACATTAAAAACAATTTATATGAAAAGGGTTTTGAAGATTTACCTTTAAATTAATGGAATATGAGAAAAATCTAATTTTTGAAGAATCCTAATTGGCCACCATTGTTAAAATTCGACTATGAGATGTTATGGGGGTGAAAAACCTGATTATTTTGGTTATGGGATGGGTTTGGTTAAGTCCTAAAGGCCTCCTAATCCCATTACAAGTCCATTGGGCCTGTTTTTGGGCTTTTTGGTTATTTTCTTCCTTCCTTTTCTTTTAATCATAATAACCGACCCTCCCCTCTTAGATTTCGTTTTTTATTTATTTTAATTATTAATAATTGTATTAATAATATTACTTTAATTTTCCTTAATTTATTTCAGCTCCTAAAGCCTCCAAAACCTCAAAACCGTAAAACTAGTCATATTTACGCGTTTTACCGTAAAAGACGTAAAATATACACTTTTATAAAAAATCTCAAATTTTGAAATAAATCTTATAACTAAGTCCTAAATGACTTAAAACCATCCCGAAAAATATCCATATGACTAATTACCTCATCCGAGACCTCTAAATGCTAAACCGTAAATCGTAAAAATACGATTTTCTATAATACATATACGTATACATAAAACCATTAAATAACACCATCTCACTTCATAGTCACTACCATGTGAACTCATGAACATGAAATCATCACACATCGTTTCACTCACAAGGTACCCCGTACCGGAAACGATATCCAAAACACAAATTATACACACCAATAAGCACATAAACACGTAAAGACACGTAACTAGCACCAAAATAAAATTAAGTGACGAACCTCAAAACCAGGGTTGTCACATCACTCCCTCCTAATAGAAATCTCATCCCGAGATTTACTCCTTAGGATCAAGCACACGAACAACAAATCATATGAGGATACTTGTTCTAAACGAACTCCTCTCATTTCCACGCGAACTTTAGTTCAAGTTTCAAAATACCACATATACAAACCAAAAATAATTAAACTCATTGCCAAACTCTTGACCTCAGTGTCAATAAATCTCACAAATGATCTTTGATAAGACAAAGATTCTTATTAACACAAGTCCCGAATAACTGTACATTCAAAATGCATTCTCAAACAACTTTTACAAATCTTAATACACGAAATGTATCATGTATACAACTCATTTCCCCCAGGTAATTATATGCTCATAAGCTAATGGTCCGATCTTTCCAAAGATCATAAATGGACCTACCAAACTCTACATCAGCACTTCCATTTTACCAAAACATACCACCCGTTACTATGGGTGAAACTTCCTACATAACTATGTCACTAACTCTAGTGGTTTCCTCCTTTTCTACATAGTATTCCTTGTTGCTCTCATCCTTTCCACAAACATCATTACCACATTAGTAGCCTCTTTTACCAATTCTAGTACACAATGGGGACAACTCATCCTATCCTTTCATATAGTGCCTCAAACGGCATTTATCGACTTCTAGTATGATAACTATCATTATATGAAAACTCAGCCATCGCTAAAGAGTTTCCTAACTCCCTCTAAATCAATCACTCATGCACTCAGTGTAACCCCTAAGGTTGTATAAATATCTCAATTGCCCATCCTTTTCCAGTTAGCTGGATATACTCATATCCAATCATGTTCCTCAACTCTCTTTAGTTTGTACCCCAAACTACTTAAAAATCCTAATTTCCTTACCAAGTGACCTATGGCGGTCTTTCACATACCCATTAGTTCTTCCTCAACTCCTACCATACATCACGATGTGAGGCTTCCCTTGTCATAATCCTTCATAAGGCATTCCATACATATCTGGCTAACTTTTACGCCAAACCCTCTATTCCATCACATCCGTACGCACTCCTTCCAACTTCTCAACTACGTGACTACTCATTCCTCTTGAAATATGAGATGAATTAGTCAGTCTATCGATTATCACCCAACTCTCGTCACCTTCCCCAGTTTCGTCCTTACATCCCCCTTTCCAAGCTACTCCTATCTATAAAAATAACATAATAAAACTCTTGGAATACAGAAATCCATAGTCTAGCTAAAACAGCATAGACTAAATCCAAAACGAAAACACAATCAGTTATAAGTCATGTCGCCCGTAAGAGTGGAAACAACTTAAAATCCTTCATACCCACCTACTCCTAATAACTCGAACCACCACACGATTCTTAGGGAACATGACTTAAACATCAAAAGGAAAATACTGTACCTCAGGTACATAAAATAACCCAACAACAGATAGAAACGACCATGTACCAAATTATGTACTATAATGTACGATTTAAACAAAATACAACAATGACTAGCGTGGATGATTATGGTTCAACCAGCACTAGTCACACCCCGAAAAGAAAATATCATGTGGCTAAGTATGAACTTACTATGGTTCAATTCATACTAGTCAAAACCTCACAATAAATAACATCTCAACACATCAATTTATGTAAAATGCACACATACTCCTATGACGCCTATATGTAGGGACCCTTAAGCTATAGACTAGGATACGCGACTAGGCAACCTAATTCTCTATAACCATTGTCTCTGATACCATTCTGTAACACCCCACCATGGCGGAATATGGGGCGCGACGTATGGATATCATCACAACAAACGGTGTCTCTATAGAGAAAACTAAAATGCAACTATAATGTCATAAAATGGTGACACAAATGTCATGACAATATCTCAACAATGCAGGAGTCTAGGTAAGTAGGTAACAGTCCTACCTCTTACCCAAGACAAACAAATAACACTAACAATCACATATAGGTGCCAACAATATCACTACCGAAACAATCAGAACGAAAATAAACTAAGAAGGAACGGGGATCTCCTTCTAAATGCATTCCTACTCGACTCCAATCCTAGCCACAGAAGTTCTCACGTTTAACCACGTATCACCTGAAAGAGACACTAAAACACGTCAACATAAAGTTGTTGAGAGTCATAGGTTTAGACTCCAACGCTAAATCAGTTACAAGCTGTGAATAACAACCATCAACACAATAACATATGGACAATGCACTACAAGTATGCATTAACAACTAGCATTCATGTTCAATCAATCATCACAATACCAAGGCATCACGCCTTACCAACAACCATAATTTCCAAGGCATCACGCCTTACCAACAACCATAATTTCCAAGGCATCACGCCTTACCAAACACCATGGTACCATAGGCGCCCATACACCTATGTACCAATCCCAAGGCCAATACCTTGTCATTAACCATTGGTCCCATAGACGATCACGCTATGTACCTATCCCAAGGCCACTACCTTGTCATACACAAACAAGAACCACATAGCAGTTAATCACATAAAGTACACACAAGTCCATCTAAAATCACAAACACATTCACAGCATCAATTTAGAAAATAACTCAAAACAGTGTCTCTTCCATCCCATCTGGAAGTCAAAATCAATAATAAACATGGGACTATGAAACTCACCTGATTGAGCTCCTCCAAGAGTCCGCGCACTAGCAAAAGCTAACAAACCAAAAACACATAATCAATACACGAACCAATCACCAAGATGCCTCATCAACCTATGATATACATCTAACCTACTCCCATATATACACCTCATCTATATTCTCTAAGCATCCCATTACACCCCTCTATAAAGCCCTTAACTCGTTTTATTTTATAACACATCCCGTTAACATTTTATCAAAAACAGTCCCAGTTTTAGGTCTCCAAACTATAAGCCAAACACCCACCTAAACACACCCATGATCTCTGTAAAGAGAATATTCATACTTTTACATACGTTAGATAACACCTCCCACATGTCCTAACCTTAAAGCTACTGTTAAGGCCCCGATATATTTATATATATTATCGTCATTCCAGATTTACTGATTTTAGACGTATGAAAAGTTTGTTATGATTAGGGGGTCTTACCCTAAACCAAAACCTTAGCCCAAGTGCAGATACTTACTACAATATATAAACCATCTCTCATGTTCGTTAGAAGATCCCAATGAAACCCTAAGTACCCCAAACAACCCAAAACTTAAAAAGAAAACAGACTGAATTCAAAACTGATTTGACCTCCGACTGTTGTAACCTGTTTTTGACCCACTTCCCAACCTCTAATTCAGTTCTCGTTTCTTGATTTAGAAAGCCAACTCAATTACCTATCCAGGGCTAGCTTGATCGCATCTTGAATGTTTCTAGAACTCTAGATATGATCAAAACAATAGACTCAAAATTCTGCCCAGTTTTTAAAAACGGGTTTAACAAAATTAACCTCATTAATTAACCCTAATCCCTCTAATTACAAGCCCTAATTTATTTAATCATTAAAAATGATTAATATACTGTTTTTAATTAAACCCTAACCTAAATCCATCATGAGATGATCATATAACATTAAAAACAATTACATGAAAAGGGTTTTGAAGATTTACCTTTAAATTAATAGAAGATGAGAAAACCTCAATTTTTGAAGAATCCTAATTGGCCACCGTTGTTAAAATTCGACTATGAGATGTTATGGGGGTGAAAACCCTGATTATTTTGGTTATGGGATGGGTTTGGTTAAGTCCTAAAGGCCTCTTAATCCCATTACAAGTCCATTGGGCCTGTTTTTGGGCTTTTTAGTTATTTTCTTCCTTCCTTTTCTTTTAATCATAATAACCGACCCTCCCCTCTTAGATTTCGTTTTTTATTTATTTTAATTATTAATAATTGTATTAATAATATTACTTTAATTTTCCTTAATTTATTTCAGCTCCTAAAGCCTCAAAAACCTCAAAACCGTAAAACTAGTCAAATTTACGCGTTTTACCGTAAAAGACGTAAAATATACACTTTTATAAAAAATCTAAAATTTTGAAATAAACTTTATAACTAAGTCCTAAATGACTTAAAACCATCCCGAAAAATATCCATATGACTAATTACCTCATCCGAGACCTCTAAATGCTAAACCGTAAATCGTAAAAATACGATTTTCTATAATACATATATATGTATACATAAAAGCATTAAATAACACCATCTCACTTCATAGTCACTACCATGTGAACTCATGAACATGAAATCATCACACATCGTCTCACTCACAAGGTACCCCGTACCGGAAACGATATCCAAACCACAAATTATACACACCAATAAGCACATAAACACGTAAAGACACGTAACTAGCACCAAAATAAAACTAAGTGACGAACCTCAAAACCAGGGTTGTCACACACCGAGAACCTAATTTTACGTCCATAACTCACGATCTTTAACTTTCACAAATTGAAGTTCTTTATGGCCTTCAAATAGTACATCCTCGTTACTAGCATGACAATCATTATTACATAAAAATTCCAACAATTCCTATGTCAATCACACACGTACAAGCATACCGTTCAATGTTCGAATCATCCTTTCACTCTGTCCATCAGTCCCTGTATAACACACAATACTCAACTCAACTTTTACTTTACCCAAACCAAAACGTATCGATTACTTGACTTGTGAGATTCCTTCATCACTAAGTCTCACTCTCTCAACTTAGGTATGTTAGGAGTGCTCAATATACCATGTCTCACTTGACTTTAAAATCCTTTACATAGGTTTGACAAAATGTTGAAATCACTTACCTTGACATCCTTCTCAAATCAGACCACTAACTTAAACTTTCAATATCCTTTATATCAAGTCCACACTCCCTGTCATTACCAAAACTCAAACCTTAGAAGCTTTTTCCTTTTTCTTCTTGATAAGTGCATTAGCTACCACATTCGCCTATCCCGGATGGTAGCGAATCTCGTAGTCATAATCACTCACGGTCATAACCATCAACATACTCAAGTACTCAAAATATATAACTGGTAATCCTCTACTCATCTCCTTTATCATCCCAAGAAATTAATTATGATGCAAACTCTTATGATCCTTGATTACTACACACTTGATTCCATACAAGTAATATTTCCTACCGTCTCAAAGCAAACATCATAACTACATAACCCTTACGAAACATATCACAACAAATTATAAGTCCTTCAAATTCTTCCAACAGTGACAACATCGGTGCAGAACACAACTTACCCTTCAATGTTCAGAATATAGTTTCCTCATCTGATGAGGATCAAATCTCGAAACTTACAATTTAGATGTATAAGTGGGACCCATACATCCAATTCTTCTTAGTCAGCTTAATCAATGGTTCAACAATTGGTGAAAACCTTTCGATAAACCTCCGATTATTCCCAGCTTAGACCAAGGAATTAATAGATTTCCGTTGGCGTCGTTGGTACCGACCAATCCTTAATCATTTTAATCTTGTCAAGATCTTCACGAATACCTTTGTTGTCAATCAACTGCCTTAGAAAACGCAAATATTTCAACCAACATTCAAAAACAGGAAACTTTACATATAGTTTCTCCTTTTCCAACCATCCCAAAAGTTATCCTCATATGCTACTTATGTTCTTCCTTTCCTCTTGGAATAACATTGAATATTATCAATAGATATAATGACTAACTCATCCTAGCACATCTTACACACAAGATTCACCCAGTCCATGAATACGGCAGACGCGTTCGTCCATTCCAAAAACATCACTTGCTACTTAAAGTACCCACATCAAGTACGAAAAACAACTATAGGAATATCTTCTTCCCTAATTCTCAGTTAATGATAGCCAGAACTCAAAGCGATCTTTGAGTACACGCTAGATCCAAACAAGTTGTAAGGATCAAACGAATCATCAATCCTCGGTAATGGATACCGATTCTTGGTTGTCAATTTGTTAAGCTCTCGATAATCAATACACATACGAAACAATCAATCCTTCTTGACAAACAACACAAACGATTGCCATTGCAACGAAACTTAATCTAATATATCTCCATCACTTCTCACAGTTGACCGGATAAATCATTCCACTCTGATGGTGCCAAATGATAAGGCATACAAATACTACTCAACGAAACGCAGAAACACTACACCTATCGCTTACAACACTCAATCGACACGAACTCCACTTCATGAGGCGGCAGCAACTCTGCAAAGCTTCAGGAAAACTTCATAATACTCTCGAATCATTAACAGATCTCCCAACTTCTCCTCAACTACCCTATCACTAATTACTTGAGCTAGGAATACATCATATCCCTCTTATGCATACTTCCTTGTTTCCAAACAACATACTTCTCAAATGGATAGTTCACTCATCACTTATCACAATCAACACTCAGCTTCGCAGCAACATCTAAACCAACAGCTATCAATTTATGGTGAAGATTAGTCCAATATCTCAAGCATCAGCACTACGTACAACTAACCAATTCATACCAAAAATCTACATCAAAAAATTCCAACTCTTTGAGCATCAATCGATACTAAACATCTACTTTCCTAAATTCAGGGATCACACTCTCAGTATAGAACTAATACTAGCAACCTTTCCATCGGTTAACTCCACACCATAGTTAATTGTCAATCTTACTAATTCTCCATTGATAAAACAACTGAACCTTCACATTACTACAGTTTCTACCCGATCTGAAATCCAACAACATACTAATCATAAAGATCGCCAAATAAGAATATACCATTTACAACGTTCAGACCTTAAGGTTTGTCAGCATCATTCAAACGTAAACTGGAGCGGCAACATTCCTATCTTGTCAATTTCCTTTCCTTGGACAATTCCCTTGTCTGTGTCCTTTCTCGCCACGACTAAATCATATCACAATTTCAGAAGTACTAATTCCAGTGACTAATCCTCTTATTCTATACTTCGCAGCTTTATGACTAGGTTGTCCTAACTCTAGTCGTAATTGTGGAAAATTTCCTACATGGTATAGAATACAGCAAACACACTTGAGATTTTATTTTATCACTTCTAGACATAGTGGTAGCACGAATCCCATCATTCCTTCCATGGTTTAAATACTGATTTCGGTTATGTCTTTGGTTATTATTATTACTGTAATCCTCACAATTCTGACCTTGATTCTGGTTGGACTGAGCAGATTCCCACTTTCTCTTATTGTTTTCAACAATACTATCTTTCCTAACTTGTACTTTTACTTCCATTAAATCATGCGTCATCTGAACAGCTTCATCGAAAGATTCAGGTTTTGAAGAAATAATCTCACTCTTGATATCACTAGACAATCCTCTAATGTACTGCTTCCTTGCCTTACAGTCATTCACAAAAGTATCAGGACATAACAAATATAGCTTAGAAAATTTCTTATTAAGCAGTAATAACATCGTCCCTTAGCACTAATTATCTCAATTCAGATTCCAACTGTCCTAGTTCCTACTCAGGAGAAAACCTAGCAGTCAATAGTCCTTTCGTCACGGTCCATGTCTTACTATTAGCCACAACCAATCCTAAAGTAGTCACTTGGTTATTCCACCATCTTAGTGTACCATCCTGAAATATAGCAGCAACAAATTTCACCTTATTAGTTTCTGAACACCCAATAATCTCTAAAGTACTCTCTATCTTATCAATCCATCTATGCAATTCTAAGGCACCACTAATACCACAAAACTGCGCAGAACCACACTTCTGAAAACTAACATAAGTACATTCTCTCGAACTTGCAAAACAGCAGCAACACTATCATTTAAATCAGCAGCATCATCATTTGGTTCAGCAGCATCATCATTATTTTCAGCAGTATCATCATTATTCTCAGCAGCATCAACTACAACACCATTATCTCCAGTACAACTAACTCCAACATCTTGATTCCTTGTAGCGCGATCAACTTCCTGTGCTCTAGCAACAGCTCGCTCAATCATGGTGTTCATAGTAGCAGTTGTTAGTTTTGGAGACATATTTCAAGAAACTTAGTCACGTAGCGATCTACTAATGACATAAATATGATTCCCCTACTCCTTCTTCCATCATCATGAAAGAAAGAAACATGTTAAGTGTACATATCAAGATAAAAGAAGAATTCTTTAACAGGACATCTCATGGATACTACATGCACAAACAACACAAACTACAATGGTTCATCAACCAAAACTCAAAAGAGTTAATAAAGGCACATCATAGATCATGAGGGTAATTCAGATTGCGTTGAGGATTCAACAAGGCAGTGGCAATGTCTGTCACTACAATCATTTACCGAACAAACTTAAAAGATAATAAGTTCCATCACAATGCTACCACACAAGGGTTAAATAAGTTTGATCACAAAAAGAAAATAAGATACAAAGAAATCCATTACACGATTAGTTCCTTAGACACCAGTTCCTCATCCTTCTTAACATTGCTGTGAACTTCATCACCCTCGTCTATTTCCCCCTTTTTGCACCTCAAGGTCAAATCCATAACATGATGGAAGCTCACTCTCAAAATCGAAATACTCACTGCTACACGGTAGATTAATCACAAGGCAAATCTCACTACGACTTTCAACATTTCTAAACTTCCAAACTTAACTCAGAATTGATCTCACATGAGGCTCCCACTTACTCATCCTTTCAAAACTTACCTACTTCTCTTTAAACCTTTCAATTCAAACACACAAATTTATCAAAATCGACCCAATACTAGCAATCTCATCCATCTTCCAAGTCCTAACAAACTCAAATATCCACATACCAAATACAACCTTTAAAACAACCTTTCTTTCACATCAAACTTCTAATCACACCAATTTCAACCACATATCTATCATACATCAACTAGTCAAACTTCCTCTAACCCGATATAAGTCGCAAGAAATTAGTTGTAAACTCGTTCAACATCTGGTCTACTGTGCTAGACACTCGGGTGTAAATAAGGTCATTATTTAAAATTATATACATATGCATTACATAAAGAAAATTATGATAACAAGTACTCAACGTACTTTCAACAACATCAGTACATCATCAATACATCATCATAGTATTTACTTAATAAATACTCTATAAATCATTTCAAATTTTAAGGGATACATCTACAATAAAACAATACAAAACAAATAATCTTACCGGAGCCTTGCAGAGAAGGTGCGTTGCTTTTGTAAAATATTTTCGACACCAAAGTTATAGTTTAGGACATTTTTCAAAAACCGACCTAATTCGCTATAACTAAAAAGCTCTGATTACCAATCTTTAACACTCCCGAATTACATTGCGCAGCGGAAAATACACATTTGGGTGCTAAACACAACATCGTTACACCATACACTTTGAACAATCTCAAAATGACAAATTTGAAATATAAAAGGATATAGTTTAACCATTGTCTAAAACTTTCAATCCCAAGTAAAACAATTTTAGAAATACCAGAGTAACATTTAGGTCCCCCAAAGATTTTATCCAATCAACAAACAATTTACCAAAGTACATGACCATACATTATTATATATATATATATATATATATTTTATGACAAAAGGGAAAGAAATATGCTTTAGACCAATCACCACAAAAGCAATCCACAATCCTTCTCCAGCAAGCTCCGCAATTCATCATCTTCAATTACCTGAAATACATGCTTAAAATCATCAACACAACGGTTGAACGAGTCTATAGGTT
The DNA here is from genome assembly GCA_025667525.1 of Glebionis coronaria. Lineage (NCBI taxonomy): Eukaryota > Viridiplantae > Streptophyta > Magnoliopsida > Asterales > Asteraceae > Glebionis > Glebionis coronaria. The sequence continues at coordinate 162,403,850 of CM046877.1, read as the reverse complement.
TTCCAAATCATCATTTGAACACAAGAGAAAAATCAATCAAGATCATTTAATAGAATTGCTACGTATACAATCTATTAATCAGGCATTCTGGCATATAGCAATAGCTATTGAATTGTATTAAGCTCATGACACTGACCCCTTAACTTAATCACCCACGCCTAAAGCGGGCATGACTAGATGAATTCCAGTGCCCCTACTAGGGTATCAGTTGCAAGTATACCACATTCTCATTCTCGTAGAATTATCCTTCTCAACGGGTTACTCAGCGTAAAGCCCTGGTCTCAGATAGGGTCGTCAGCCCAATAGTACTATTATTAGAATAAGCGGCTATTTCCAACTCACAACATCATGTCAGAAGATAGTTAACGACTCATGAATTTAGGGACTTTTGCAACTTAGGTACTCATACAATTTAGGTCAACAAAGGCAACAAAGGAAACATTTAGGTCCAAACAATCAATCATGACTTGTGTTCATTTTACTTTCAAATAGCATGTATCCCCCTCGCGGGTTTTAAAATCATTCAAAACAATTACAAAAGCGAGGCTATACACTCATCTGGAGTAATTGCAGTAGCAAGACGACCTTCGACGATAGTTGATGCCCGATAAACACAAAAACCGTAACCTATCAAATAAGGCGCGTTCATCATTAATAAACTCGAATAAAATCCATACTTACTAACACCAAACTCAAAATAACAAAATCACAACCAACCCAAAATGAAAACAATACAAGCGACCTATTACTTCATTCTATATGTTTACTTTATTAATCAATCCCTTCGATAAAAGTCTGCCGGTACACACCAAATGTACGAGCTCATTTACCCCACTTAAACACGTCAAATACTTATAATACTAATCAGAGATATCACTTAATATATGTATAAAGACCTGTTAAAAGCACATCAAAAGATTTTACTTTTAAAGTTCCCTGCCCGACACATCTTTGAACTACAAAAACCGGACTGTTTTACGTCACTGACTCGTACAACCATTTTGAGCATTATAAATAACCCCGTTTACAAATCCTACACATGGGTTTGAAAATAGACTCACAACCATTAGTTTAGAACCAAACATCAGAACTTGACCATTTTCACAACTCAGTCTATAGTCCCTGAGATTAACAACTTCGGATTGTGTCAATACTCATCTCCCGGTACACGAATAATCAAAACATCATAACTTCGCGCCCGTTTGGAGCTAGAAGCTCTATCTTATATCAAATCGAAGCTAAAAGAATTCTCTACAACTGTATGCTATTAGTTAAACCATTTTCAAACAGTAAGGTGCCCAAATTGGGCTTGAACCTACTGATCTAAAACACCACTTTAAAAATCATGTCAAATCAGTTTTTCAACCCATTTTAACCATTCTCATACTCCTTATATTACCCTAATATCATCGCAAACAACTTAACTAACCCATAACACCCTTCAATGATCATCCAAAATTTTACCCACTCAAAATTTTCAACATGCAATTCTCAAAAATCAATTATAACAACACTAACAACATACCCACTTAATAAAAATAGATCAAATCACCATGGATTAATAAGTGTGAAAACACTTATCCTTTTACCACTTAACTATAATAATAACCAAGCCAAAATGTGTATTTTATGTCGTAAATGTCGGAATTATGCGTGGTTTGTGTTTTTGTTGAGATTTAGGATCAAAATGTGAAAAGGGAAGAAAACACGGACTTTCACGGGCTTTTATCGAAGAAAAAGACAAAAGACAAAGTCGAAAGATCAAGAGTGCAAAAAGAACGGAATTCCAAGGTCTATTCTGAAGATTAATCGAAGAAAAGTCTAAAGACGGAAGTTTAATAAAGCCGAAGAACTCAAGTCTAATTAATGAAGAAATTTCAAGACGAGTTCAATTAATCCCGAGACAAAGTCGAAAAAGTCGAAGAATTTAGAAGACGAAAAGACGAGAAAGAAAGAAAGAAGGAAGCTTCCAACACATGCTAACCTCCCTAATCACTATAAATACCCTCCTAATGACACATTAGGAGGTGTTGGCTATTTTGACAAACTAGTCTTCCACCATTTTCATTACTTGCACATTTAATTTCATGTCATTTTACTTAATTGTCATTTAATTTTCTTGTCTTGCACATTAATTTCTTGCACCTTTAATTTCAGGTAAGTCTTTTAATTTTGTTATTGAATCTTATTTTTAATCAAGTTCTTATTTTTAATCTCTCATTCTACCTTTCTTGTTTTGCTTAATCTTTATTTTTATGTGCTTATTGTTATGCTTATTTGATTAAGTGCTATGTTTTTATGCTTTTGATTGTTTTGGATTAGTGATTCTATAGCTTATTTGTGTTTTTCTTAAATTTACTTAAGTGTTTTAAAAGTTATATTTATATAAAAGTTGTTTTCGTATATCTTTTTCATTTAAGTGTTTTCAAAAGTCTTTAAATTCTAGCTTATTAGCTTTTTCTTATACGTGTTTGATTAAGTTTTTAGTTGTGTGCTTAATTAGTTCGTAGCTTATTTATTTTGCTTATTACGTTTTTCCTAATGATATTCAGATTCACCATCGGAAAGGGGTTTCACATTCTGACCAGCATTCCGATTGCTGGATCGGAAAAGGGTTTCCATCATTCCGATCACCCCAAATCGGAAAAGGGTTTTGTATTCCGACGGGATTCCGATTTGCATTCCGACAAGGGGTTTTGTTAGGCATTCCTATTAGGAGTTTGTGACCAGGATTCCGATCATGATTTCGATCGGGGATTCCGATCAACATTCTGACAGAGGTGCTCTTTCTACATTCCGATCTGGATTCTAACCATGACATATTCCGATAGTAGTGGTGAGTTTGGATTCCCATCTTATTCCGACGAGGACACATTCTGACCACATTCCGATTGGAGAGGTAAGTGTGCATTCCGACGAGTACATTCCGATCGGATTCCGACGGTGGGTTTGGTTTTTAATATTTTGTCTTGTTTATTTTTTAAGTTTGCATTATTTTAAGTTTTCAAGTTTTAATTCTTTACGTTTGAATTTCCAAAAATTGCACGCTTCCCGAAATCTCTATTTTTACCAAGTGTTTTTCTAATTTTAGAGAAAAAGTGACAGTTTTTCTAGTTTAGCTTTTAGTTTATTTTAGTTACGTTTCGCACTTACCCTTTTAATTACGTTTTGATTTTAGCTTATTTTATTTCCCGTCATTTTGTTTGTTTTAGTTTCACGTCATTTAATTAATTTACTTTTAAAAGTTTTAATATTGCACCATTTACGTTTTAATTAGTTTTAGTTTTAATTACCCGTCATTTACTTTAAAGTCTTGTAATTTAATTCTACTACAACGACAAATCTATTTATTTTTCACCAAGAACGACTGAGTCGCACTTTTAACCAATAGTCAATTCGAAGAGACCGATACAACGAACTTAATTTTCATACTAGGTAAAAGCCTAGTTATTAAATGGCGCCGCTACCGGCTCTTTTCGTGAAAATTAACGGTTTTTTGTGAGAGACGCGTTGAATTTTGGGATCCGTTCACTCGTGAACATTATTTTTCTTGCTCAAAAATTTTCAAAAATCCATAAAAATTAAAAATAAAAATAAAAAATCCATAAAAATTAAAAAAATTTCAAAAATCCAAAAAGATTTTATTTTTATTTTTAGACGTACATATATATTTTCTAATTCTTTGGTATCTTTTTATTTTGCTTTTGCAGGTGTATGCGTACTAGATCTTCAACTTATCCAGAGCCCGAGACTCGTGAAGATTTGGATATGGCTGGTGTGAACAACAACAATAACCCACCGCACCTCAGCAATAATAATAACAACAACGTTCCCCCACCTGATCTTAGAACGATGGAGGAGCTTTGTCAACCTACGATGAATGGACGAGGAGGACCGATTGCGCCGATGCAAATCACGGCTCCAGATTTTTCGTTGAAGCATCACATGATCCAACAAGTTCAAAACACTTGTCCATTTCGCGGATTACCGGATGATGATGCCAACAAACACCTCGACAAGTTCATTACCGTTACTCAAAGCATGAAGTTGCCCAGGGTTACTATTGATTTTCTTCGCCTTCACCTATTTCCACACACCTTATCCCACCATGCCGAAAAATGGTTTGATCGTCTTCCGAAGAATTCAATTCATACTTGGGATGAGATGACTCAACGCTTTTTGTCGCGCTACTTTCCACCATCCATGGTCACGAGCCTTCGAAATCAAATTAGTGGATTCACACAAGAACCCGAAGAATCACTTTTTGATGATTGGGAACGATATAATGTTTTGATCGATCGATGTCCAAACCACAACATGCTCCCCGTCACCTTAATTGATACTTTCTACAACGGTTTAACTTTTCGTGATCGTGATACGATTAATGCAGCCGCCGGTGGCACATTTATGAAAAGAAGACCTGAGGAGTGTAGAGAGCTTATCGAGAACATGACTACTCATCACAAAAATTGGGATTCATCCGCATCTTCAAGGAATAACCAGAGAGTCAATGTTTCTTCTACTTCTTCAAACCCTGATATCACCAAATTGACCCGCGCAATGGTCGAAATGAGAAAAAACATGCATCTTTTGGTCACAAATCAACAACAACAAGTTAAAGCTGTTGCAACCTCTTGTGAGATTTGCGGGGGTCCTCATTCATACACTGATTGCCCTTCTACTCATGACAATCCGAAAAATGTGTAAGTTGCTTATTGTAACTATTCAGCGGAAAGCCATCAAGCTTGACCTCAAGGTGATCGTAACTTGCTAAGTTACCGTTCTAACAACTTTCTTTCACCTTGTTTTTTTCCTCAAAACCACAACCTCAACAACTACAATAGAAGCAATCCAAACCCACCTCGAGCTTCTAATCCTTATCACCTACCCGCTCAACAACCACCCATTAATCAAGATGTTGAAGCCTTCATGAAGACCCAAGGAGAGCAAATCAAGAATCTTCAAAGCCAAATCATTAACTTGAAAGGAGATATAACTAAGAAAGGAAATGATATTAGATCCGAGCTTCGACATGATATACAAACCTCTTTTAGCACCCAAACAAATGATTTGAAGAATATGCTGGCTAGTTTCTTACCAACTACTCAACCCTCTACTTCGGGCGTTCTTCCTTCAAATACCGTCACCAACCCGAGAGCGAATGTGAGTGCTATTACTACACGTAGTAGAGCAACCTTAGTGGGACCATCTATCCCTCCCCCAGTTACTCCATCTACACCTCCTCCACCACCATTTATCCCGCCTACTCCCACGCCTAGTATTAGTTCTCCATTACCGTCTCCACCTATGCATGAAGAAGTTCCCAAGAAGAACCCTTCATCAACCCCACCTTCCACCTTTAAACCATCAACATCTCAACATTTACCTGCTACACCTTCCACCTATAAACCCAATATCCCTTATCCTTCTCACTTAGACAAGGCCAAATTGCAAACCAAGGATGACATTCAAGTGTCGAACTATTTGAAGAAGATTTCAGGACTGACCATCACCTTTAGCCTTGTTAAAGCTCTAGCCCAAATGCCTAAATTTGTTAAGATGTTTAAGGAATTGCTTAGCAAGAAGGAAAAGATAGCCGAGTTTGTTAATACTCAATTGAATGAAAACTGTTCTACAATCCTTCTTGAAGAACTTCCGAAAAAAACTTGGAGATCCCGATCGTTTTGTGCTCCCATGTACTTTTAACTAAACCGAAGAATTTACTGCCTTAGCCAATCTCGGGGCAAGTATAAATCTGATGCCTTTAAGTGTTTGGATAAAGTTATCATTATCCGACCTTACACCAACAAAGATGACTCTTGAGCTTGCAAATCGCACTCTCGCTTATCCCGTTGGTATTGCTGAAGATGTGTTTATTAAAGTTGGTACCTTCACTTTTCCGGTCGACTTTGTTGTTGTTGATTATGAAATGGACCCTCGTATTCCGTTAATACTTGGTCGGCCATTCTTGAGAACCGGAAAAGCCTTAGTCGATGTTGCCGAAGGTGAGTTAATCTTAAGAGTTGGGAATGATGCACAAGTATTTAAAATGGGGAAGATCACAACCAAATCAAATGGAAGAGAATCAGCGAATATGATTAATGTGCTTGATGATTTTGTCGTCTACAACAATCCTATTTTCGATTCTTGCTATGATAATCCACTGTTCCAAGAGATGATTCTCTCTCCAATTTAGATCCTCCACCAATATTTGAGTCTCCACCAATCTATGATGACTATGATGACGATCCTAGTTCTAATATGGATGATTCTGATGATTTTACTTCTGAGTATCCAGACATGCCAACTTATGATGACTTTGATGATGTCGATACTCTATCGAGTGATTCTTCACATGATGAAGATCCTCCACCAACCATGCTTGATCCTACTTTGGATGACTACTCATTTGAGGAAGATTTTGCTACTTTTCTCAACACTTACTTCCCAAATGAGAGTGATTCTCCGCCTTTAGACTTTGATGATTATGGTATTTATCCTCCTTTGGATATGAAGAAACTCGTTTCAAAGGAGAAGAAGCAGAAAGACACCGATATCCGCAATACTTATGTCTTGACACCTCTCTATCCACCTTTTGAGGATGAGATTGTGCGATTTATGAGCGGATCCTCTTCAAGGTCCACCGAGCCTGAGTCTTATTTTCCCCTAAAGGAAAAGGTGTTCGATCCGGGTATTGAAATTTTCAAGCCATCTCAGTATCCATCTGATGAAATAAAAGGAAAGATTTTTGGAACTTATGAAGATATGCTTGCACCTCACCCTTGCTACCACCGTGCTCCATCTTTCCTTAAGGGAACGTTGCCTACTCTTCTTTGGCTTGCCTTGTTCGCCTTAAGCTTGTGCTACTTGATGGACGAAAACCATGTATTTGATCCCGGTGGATGTTCTTCACGGTTATTACCATGTTAATCAAGGTCGAGTCAGGCTCACGAGTCGGTTAACAAAAACAAGAGCTTCTCGGGAGGCAACCCGCAGTATCTATCCTTTTTCTTTTGTTTTTATAGTAAGTGTAGGGGAGACCCCAATATGTGTTTGTTGTTTTCTTTCTTATCATGTGAAAGGATTCGAGCTTTCAAATATCCATTCTTGATGACTTTTGATGACCCGTGATTCCGTGTACCCGTCTTCCCGGTTCTATCCTAAACTCTTTTGATTCTCTATTTTATATTCTTCCATATTAAAATAGGAATCACTTTAGTTATCTCTTCCTTAGCAAGATTTAAATAAAGTGCACAATATCCTAAGTGTAGGGGAGGTTACTTCCACATACTTAAACATTGAGGACAATGTTTATATTAAAGTGTAGGGGGACTTCTATCGAAGTTAAGTGGGCTTTTCCTTGTTTTTGTCCTCATTTTAACCGGAAAATTGATTTTCGACATTTTTCAAAATTTTTGATCTATTTTGGCCTTGTAGTTTTTCCTTTGTTATAGTTATTTTCTTTCTTTGCTAGAATAAAGTTTAATAAAGTGGTTTTAATTTTTAAACGTTGTGAATCTTTTGACTCAACCCGAGTTCACTTATCTAAGTTTACTCTAGCTAGTATCCTTAACGTGTTTAAGTCAAGTTTTGCTAGGCTTTTATATAGGGAACTTTAAAACGCGAAAGTCTTAACTCTTACGGGTTAAGAACAAGAACTTTTCGCAAGTTCCTATAATTGATCCTAGAAAGTCTTTATCAATGGAACTTTAAAATGTAAATTATAAACTTGAAAGAGTCTAAGAAGTTGCAAGATCCTATAGATGACTCGAAAACCCAAAACTTTGATTTAATAGGCTAAGCATCCACGAGTCTCATTCCTTGAGATTTTAAATTGGGGAGAACGAGAGATGATCGAGTCAATTATAAGTTTGATATTCTTTCATGAATTTATGTGAATTGATTATAAGCATTTTCTCCCATCGCTTGTTAATAAATATATTTGCAATAAATAAGGTCGTACGATTTGAAAAGTTACTTAGCTTCTAGCCCAAGATCGTTTAAAAGTTTCTCGGTATTAATTAAAGTTCATAGCCAAGGCATAACTTATTGAAGCGGGATGCGAAGATTGGCGATTCCGAAAAGGTCCTAACAAGACATGAGGGCTACATTTTGTTGCTAAAGATCCCAAGTGATGTGAATAATCATTTATCAAAAATCAATATGAAGGATCGAGACACACGACGAAAAGCAAATACTCCCCTAAAGATCATGGAGAAGTCTATCCAGAAAGGCCCTAACAAGGTATGAGGATAAATAGATCCAAGTCCTAAAAGGAGGCGGATCGTTGTATATAAAAATCCCAAATAAAGATTGGATAAAAATGAAGAAGTCGTGGTCTAAGTATGAAGAATCTCTCAAAACTTCAAGTGAAGAAAATCCTATTATGAAGAGAAGACCATTATTTCATGAACGTCTCTCAAGATTCAAAGTATGAAGTCGCTGCCAATATCGGTCCGAGAAAGGTCTCAAATCATGAATCGAGTTATGCCAAGATATAAACTTTATGAGGTCCCGAGAAGCAGTTTTAAAAGATTTTGTCCTTTAGCTAACTATTGATTAAATCGTCCCACTTTATTTTCAGCCTAAATAACTATCAAAATAAGTTAACAATGCATCCTCGTGATCATTCAAGACAATAATAAAATATAAGAGATACACCTAGGAATAAGGGTGTCTAAGTGAATAATTGGCCCACATGAATTTGTGTTAGTTTGCTAACTTATAATAACAATGATCTCGTTTTTAAGCTTGGTATGGGGAACGTGAAACTTGAGGATGATAATCATTCATGACATTCCAAAACCCTAAGGTAAGTTTTTGATATTTTTACTTGTTTTCTTCTTTTAAATATTTTTTCTATTTAATAAAGGCCAATGTGGATTGATTATGATGGAGAATGTAAAACTTGCTTTGTAACTAATGCATTGCATGAGGACATTGCAATGGTCAAGTGTAGGGGATTTAATAAGTGTGAAAACACTTATCCTTTTACCACTTAATTATAATAATAACCAAGCCAAAACGTGTATTTTATGTTGTAAATGTCGGAATTATGCGTGGTTTGTGTTTTTGTTGAGATTTAGGATCAAAATGTGAAAAGGGAAGAAAACAGGGACTTTCACGGGCTTTTATCCAAGAAAAAGACAAAAGACGAAGTCGAAAGATCAAGAGTGCAAAAAGAACGGAAGTCCAAGGCCTATTCTGAATATTGATCGAAGAAAAGTCTAAAGACGTAAGTTTAATAAAGCCGAAGAACTCAAGTCTAATTAATGAAGAAATTTCAAGACGAATTAATCCCGAGACAAAGTCGAAAAAGTCGAAGAATTTAGAAGACGAAAAGACGAGAAAGAAATAAAGAAGGAAGCTTCCAACACATGCTAACCTCCCTAATCACTATAAATACCCTCCTAATGACACATTAGGAGGTGTTTGATATTTTGACAACTAGTCTTCCATCATTTTTATTACTTGCACATTTATTTTCATTCGTTTTACTTAATTGTCATTTAATTTTCTTGTCTTGCACATTAATTTCTTGCACCTTTAATTTCAAGTAAGTCTTTTAAATTTTGTTATTGAATCTTATTTTTAATCAAGTTCTTATTTTTAATCTCTCATTCTACCTTTCTTATTTTGCTTAATCTTTATTTTTATGTGCTTATTGTTATTCTTATTTGATTAAGTGCTATGTTTTTATGCTTTTGATTGTTTTGGATTATTGATTTTATAGCTTATATGTGTTTTTCTTAAATTTACTTAAGCGTTTTAAAAGTTATATTTATATAAAAGTTGTTTTCGTATATCTTTTTCATTTAAGTGTTTTCAAAAGTCTTTAAATTCTAGCTTATTAGCTTTTTCTTATACGTGTTTTGATTAAGTTTTTAGTTGTGTGCTTATTTAGTTCGTAGCTTATTTAGTTTGCTTATTATGTTTTTCCTACTGATATTCTGATTCACCATCGGAAAGGGGTTTCACATTCCGACCAGCATTCCGATTGCTGGATCGGAAAAGGGTTTCCATCATTCCGATCACCCCAAATCGGAAAAGGGTTTTGTATGCCGACGGGATTCCGATTTGCATTCCGACAAGGGGTTTTGTTAGGTATTCCGATTAGGAGTTTGTGAACAGGATTCTGATACTGATTCCGATCGGGGATTCCGATCAACATTCACACAGAGGTGCTCTTTCTACATTCCGATCTGGATTCTGACCGTGACCTATGCCGATAGTAGTGGTGAGTTTGGATTCCTATCGTATTCCGACGAGGACACATTACGACCACATTCCGATTGGAGAGGTAAGTGTGCATTCTGACGAGTACATTCCGATCGGATTCCGACGGTGGGTTTGGTTTTTAATATTTTGTCTTGTTTAATTTTTAAGTTTGCATTATTTTAAGTTTTCATGTTTTAATTCTTTACGTTCTAATTTCCAAAAATTGCACGCTTCCCGAAATCTCTATTTTTACCAAGTGTTTTTCTAATTTTAGAGAAAAAGTGATAGTTTTTCTAGTTTAGCTTTTAGTTTATTTTAATTACGTTTTGCACTTACCCTTTTAATTACGTTTTGCTTTTAGCTTATTTTATTTCCTGTCATTTTGTTTGTTTTAGTTTCACGTCATTTAATTAATTTACTTTCAAAAGTTTTAATATTGCACCATTTACGTTTTAATTAATTTTAGTTTTAATTACCCGTCATTTACATTAAAGTCTTGCAATTTAATTCTATTACAACGACCAATCTATTTATTTTTCACAAAGAACGACTAAGTCGCACTTTTAACCAATAGTCAATTCGAAGAGACCGACACAACGAACTTAATTTTCATACTAGGTAAAAGCCTAGTTATTATGGATCATATAAAAAATAAAAGTTGGTGCATGTGTATAAAATTTATACCAAAAGATGCACAATTAAATTTCCAAATATGGTCTTTTGTTAGATTTATTTGATTCAAGTTCAAAATCAAAAATCAAAAATCAAAAACAACTTTTTAACAAAATTTTGGCATGATCATCTCTTGATCATCACCAACAACACATGCATAATCATAAATTTGACCTACCAACTCTTGAAAAATCAACCTTCATGCATGTTGCTAAATTTGGTACCAAAAGAAAGCCCTTGAAAATCTAAGGATGGGACTTGTTTTGTTTTAGCTTGGATCAAAGTAGAAATCAAACCAAAAATTGGTTTGTGGTGTGGTGTGGGTGACGATAAACAAGAGAGAGGAGGGGAGGTGGGTTTGATTTTCTTTTCACACATTTTGTGTGTGTTTTTCTAAGTGGAAAAACCTTTTATAGTGGGGTGGAGGGTTTATTTTGTCAATTGTGCATAGTTTTGGTCCAAAATACAATTAAATAGTTATAAGGGTAGAAAATGTAAATTGTCAATTTTGAAAATATCGAGGCTCGGGTTACGTAAAAATACTTTTCAGAAGTTAAAACGCACTCAAAATATGTTAACAATATGATCCCGGTTCGACTTAATACGAACTTAAAATAAAAACGTCAAAACTATAAACATAGAGACAACAAATAATAAAACATAAAACCTCGGGCATCCGTCGATATCGTGGTCACTAATAATCCTCGCTATTAGTAAAAAGATACAAATAAGACCTCCAACGTCGGTTTTAAATAAAACCAGCAACCGTCATATCATTCAACTCATTAAAAATTTCAAAATTATTCGTAAAATAATATTATATAATATTAAATAAATGACCTCAGGTTTGGGTTGTCACAATATGCTTTGTAGTGGGAGAACAAACTTTGATTACCCGTCATGTGTTTAGAACATCCACTATCCTTAATCCACTAATCGGGCTCTAAATCGATTCCTAAGCATATCTCTGTAGAAGTGTTAGCCATGAGACATTTCTCATCTTTGGGCTTGTCATCAACATCTTCACCACTATCGCTCCATGAACCTACAACGAATGCATTGTGGTTCTTGTTGCGTGAAGGCTTAGGACAATGACCGATGAAATGATTCGGATCACCACATATAAAGAATTTCCTATCACATTTGTCGTCCTTGGTAAAACGGTTTGTGGAGAAGGATTTGTTTTTGTTGCTTGGTTGCCTCACGTGTTGACCTCGTCTTTTGAAGAACTTCTTGAAGTCTCTAACCGCCATGGCATATTCCTCATCATCACTATCCGAGGATCTTTCATGGTCACTTTGTGCCTTCTTGGCTTTAAGTGCTAGAGACTTTCTTTCACTCTTGGTTTTCACCAATTCCGAGTCATTCAAAATTATCATCTCATGAACTTTCAAGTTACCAATTAGTTCATCGAGTGATAATGTGGTGAGAACCTTTAATTCTTCAATCGTCGTGACTTTGGTTCTCCACTTTGGATGCAACACCCTAAGAAACTTCCTAACATTGTTCTTGCTAGAAAAACCTTCATCAAGTGCTTTTAGACTTGTAATAATAGTGTTAAATCTAGCAAATGCACTATCAATAGTTTCATCTTCTAAGATGACAAATTGTTCATATTGTTGAACAAGAAGATCGATTTTGCTTTCCTTGACTTGGCTATTACCTTGTTGGATTATTAAAACAGTGTTCCAAATATCTTTAGCGGTTTCACACATTAAAATCCTCTCGTACTCTTTCTTTGGTAAAGCATTATAAATCGCCATTTTAGCCTTATTATTTTTAGCAAGTTTCCTTTTAGTTTCATCATTAGCTTTGTCAAAAGTGACTATCTCTTTGCTTTTAGAAACTTCATTATATTGATAAGGAAAAAAATCACCATGGGAATAACCTACCAAAGATCTAAATGTTTTGATTTCACATAAGTCTCAAATCTATTTTTCCAATAAATAAAACTATTAGTTTCAAAAAGAGGTGGTCTTTGCATGGATTGCCCTACTAGGTACTTGTTGGGATCCATAAGATCGATTCAAGTTTTAAAATACAATATATTTTAAAAAGGCTTGAGCAACCACGCTCTGATACCAATTGTAGAAACTAGAAGAAGGGGGGGGGGGGGGGGGGTGTTGAATAGTTTCTTAAAATTTACTTGTCAAAAGATGGTTTTTAAAAATCCTTTTAAAAAACTTATACTTAAGTGATTATGTGAAACCTTCTTATACACAATACGAACAAGGAGTAGTGCAACTAAACGAATAATCACAACTATAAAGAATAATAAATGTAAAGAGATAAGGGAAAGGAAGATCAAACCAAACACCAAGGATTTATAGTGGTTCGGCAACGAATCTCACTCCTCGTCCAAGGTGGAGAAACCGTACACAACGTTGCTTATCCAATTTCCTACTCTAAGCTAAAATTCGAGCCCTAATCTTAGCTAGGACCAATTTACACTAGTATACTCTAAGGACCAAGTATAAACCTTAGTACATACACAACTTATAAATAGACACAATGATGAGATGGCATTTATACATGATCTCATCGTTCTTTTCGGGCTTTAAATGCATAAAAATGTCATAAAATACCATATATATGCTTGTGTTTGTTTACTTGTGTATTTTAGGTATGGATATCGTGAAAAAGACAAAAGATCACAAGATACAAGGAAAAACGGACACGAGAAACGAAGCCGTACAATGAACCGGGCCCTAATCATGAAACATTCAACAAATACCCTTGAAGACTTGAAGACAAACAAGATTGATCCTCAATTATTGAAGAAATGACACTTAAAACCCTTGTATATTAATAATTACAAGTTTGGTCCCTTAAGTTTGTCAAAATTGCAAAAAGGTCCTTCAACTTTGAAGAAATGACAAGATTGGTCCCTCAACAAAATCAATTTGTCAATTATGGTCCCTCATGAAGATTAAGAAGCAAAGAAGAACTTTTAAGATCAAGATAGTCCAAGATCAGCCCTTGAAATTACTCAAAATGGCAAAAACAAACCTTTGATAACCTTTTTCCAAAGTTTGTGCCAAAAATGTAAAGATTGGAAACTTATTTACAAGGGAGATACGTTTTTTAGGGCTGAAAACATTGTTTGCCAAAAATCTCAAAAGATAAGGACCAAAGTTGCCATACTCAAACATTCAAACAAAAAACGCGCCTAACACTTTTTCTCCCCCAAAATCGGATCAAAAAGACTTACTGTTCACTTTCACCCCACCCAGATTTTTACTTCACTTAAACAAGGTTAAAAAGCAATTAACCTTGCACATGTGTGATTCACACATGCAGAAAGGTATCCCACGCATAAAACCTTCACCCCATTCACTGTGGGCCCTACCCCCAAATTCCCTTTCACCCAATCACATCACACCTTGGCCTCCAAGCATGTTGACATGTCCAAAATCAACAGTGGTGATCTTATGCTTACTCACAACGCAAAAAGGAACGTCCAGGATCAAATTTGACAGCTCAACACCAAAAACGCGTCAAGGGCATATTTGGGAATTTCTTAGATTAGGGTTTGTGATTTTAGCCTACTAGAATAGTCTTTAGAGTAGTATAAAAGGAGGTCCAACCTGTGGATACCCCTTTGTTCCAGTTTTTCTTCAAAAAAACTTTTGTAATACCTTTTGATTAAATATAAAAGTTTGGTATTTGTTTTTTGGCAATTTAATTCCTTTTTATGATTTTCTTGAAGTTGGTATAAGTGTTGAAGGAAAACTGAGTTCCATTTGTTATTTGGTTAATTAATTTTGTTTTTCAAAATTAGTTAAAGGTTTTGTTGAATATGAATTTTTGTGAAGGAATTTGTTCTAGGAATCTGTGTTAAGAAGTTATATGTGTTTGGTGATTTAGTGTTATAAAAACGTATTTTCAAAGTTTTCATAGATTTTGGAAGGTTTTAAGAAAGAAGAAAGTGACCAGAATATATATTGCTTATATTTGTGCTTGCTTTTCTTTGATTGTTCTTAAACAGGTGGAAGATATTTGGTTGATCATTGATCTGCATACACCCGGGTGTATAAGGAGGTGGATTGACATCCACAAAGGACTTGGATGTAAGTCCTTGAGGTAAAATCCCTTTTCCTTTTTAAAATTAGTTTATGTGATTTGCATGATTATTTGATGATTGTTGTTAATTCTGGTTTGAATTGTGTTCTTTTGAGTTGGTATGCATGTTAGATGTTATTAGGATCAGTTTGAGTAGTTTTAGAGTGTGTTGATTTGAAAAAGTTGCATAAAAAGATTTTAAAGTGGTGTTTGGATACGTGTTTTAGCAGGTTGAGTAATCAATGATTGTGGCATGAAAACGTGTTAGAGTTGGTAAGCAGGGTTGAGTAAGGTGGTTTGCTAGTTATAGCTTAGAGTGAATAAGTTTTGGAGCAAGTTTGTGTGATAAAAAGGAAAAAGAGAGCTCAAAACCTGCATATCAATTTTTCTGCTTTTTTTCATGAGAGTTGGTGCTTGGATTCTGTTAATCTGTTAAGATTAGGTTGTAGTAGGGTTGTGGTTGCTTTATTATTGATTATCATCACTTGTATGCAAGATTTAGGGAGTTAAAGATCATTTGAGTGCAAGTTAAAAACTCATAAGTTCACCAGACCTGCATACTTAGATCAGCAACCTTATTTGGCATTGTGTGTGCTTATTTTGTGTGCTAGGTAATTTCTTTCTGCTTACATTGACTCCTTGTGCTCCAAAGAGCACAAGGGTGCCCCCTTTGTCCAAAATAATCCACCAAATAAGCCACAACCAAGCCCCTCTTGGTTCCAAAAGTGCTCAAGTGTGCACTCACACTTGTTCATCAGCAACCATAATCCAGCTGGCCACATTTTGATCTTCATTTTGTTGATTCTTGGATAAAAAGGTGTATTGGATTGAGTTTACAAGCTTGCAAGTTTCAGTGTTGGATTTGGAAAGAAAAAAAAATAAAAAAGAAATAAAAGGCAAAAAGCTTACCCGTAACAGGACTCGAACCCCAGACCTCTCGTTGGAGGAGTAAGGGCTCTACCGTTAATCTAGATAGCTTTTTACGTTAGTGTTTGATTTCATATTCTATTTAACACGTTTTTCTTTGTTAGCTTAATTAAAAAGCCGTGGCTTATTTCCCCCTTTTCTAGCTTATTTATTAAGCTATTTTTGTTTAGCTTATTTTTCCTAGGACCTTTATAGACTTTAAAATTTTCCTAGATTGGTTTCATATTTTTCCCTTTATTTGTTTATTTTTTATGCATTTTTATATAGCCGGTTTTTATTAAATCATTAAAAAATAGAAAAAAGAGTTTTAATTTTTAGGAAAAATAATTTTTAGCTTTTAGATTAGTATTTTGAGGTTTACATCTAGTTTTGGGTTTTATAAACTTTAATTTTTAATTTTATATTATTTTAAGGTTTTTTATAAACTTTAAACATTTTTATAAAATTATTAAAAAGGGTTAGGGACTTCAATTTGTGTTTTTCTCTTAGTTAGATTATTTTGAGATTTTAGAAATTTTTTAGAATTAATTTTATTAACTTTTTATTTTTAGTATTATTTTAATATTATTTTATTATTAAAATTTCAAAGTTTTATTTTTCTTTTTTCCTAAGTTCTTTAGCATTAATTAGGACCTTTTCCATTTTTAGAATATTTTTATAGCTTTTAGATTTATTTTTATAATTATTTTAAGTTTAATTAGTTTTTAATCATTTCAAATCATTTTTAGAGTTTTAAAAATAGTTTTAATAGCTTTTAATTTTTAGAAAATTACTTTTTAGTCTTCTAATAATATAAGTTAAGTAATCATTCAATAAAATCATATTTTAGACATTTTTATTAGTTGTATTTAATTTTAGGGCTTTAATTAGCATTTAAAATTAAATATTTAATTAATAAAAGGTTTTAAAATATCTTTGTTGGATTTTTGTCTTTATTTATATTATTATTGACTTCTTTTTAATCTTTTATTTACTTTGTTTTTGGTTTTAGTTAAATTTTTAATTTGGGTAGTTTTTCACGACTTTACGTCTTTTACGTCGTAGTGTAATTTTAACGTAACCGTCTTTTCATCCTTTCATCCCCATTCTTCTCAATATTAATCTCAAATAATTACAAGTTAATTCACACACATATACCTCCTTGGGAAACGATTTTCTCTCTTTTTAAGTGATTGGGTCTTTAGTGTTGATTTTTCCTAAAATCATCACTCGATACTTACCGCTCATATACGTTCTTTTGTTTTCCTAAACAAGAGTCGTATTATACCTACAATCATTTTGGCGCCGCTGCCGGGGAGGTGTGTTGTGCTTTAATTTGGAAGCTTTTGTTTTTGATATTATCCATAATAAGTATTTGTGTTAAGTGGAACTCCCTTAACACGTATTATCGGTTTTCTTGGTTTTTCTTGTACAAATATTATTAATATATTGTATTAAGTATCACAATCAATTTACAATATCTCCAAAAGTGTGAAAACATAACCTTAATTGGGATTTGATCTCCTAATTATTGTATTCGAATCTCAAACAAAAAGAAAAGGCAAAAATAGATAAATACTTTCGTGAAGCTCGATTTTGAAAAATACAAACTATAAGGTGGGTATAAGGCGGGTATTATAAAATATACCCTAAGGAAAAAGGCTCAAGTGCTTCGCGCCGCCTCGTTTCCCCGCTTGCTTGTGAGTATTTTGAGATTGAAGGCTAATCGAGGGTTTTGCCGCCCAAAGTATTATTACGTATACTATATTTGCTTGGTTTCTTTGTGATTAAACCCTCTTGAACAATTTGGTTTTCACCAAAGTTCTAAAGTCATTCGAAGGCGTTCACTCCACGTGATCGTTTTCATTCCTTTGAGTCTTCTTTAATCAAGAGTTTGATTCGAGGAGAGATTTTGTAGATTGTTCTCTACGAAGATACACCAAAATCCAAAAAAATTAAATATCATCAAAAACACAAAAAAATTGAAAATTCACAAAACAACCAAAAAGAATCTTCTTTGCTCACCTCCCATTCTTCGTGAAGTTTATGATCACTCGTAATCAAGCAAAACGAGCTCGTAAAAGTCTTCAAAAGCAAGCAAATCAAGGATCGTTGATTGTTGAAGAACCTCCAATTGTTGAACCTATTGTAGAACAAGAAGTCGTCATGGCTAATCGTACTATGATGGAGTTGCTACAAGCACCCACCGAGGGTTTTGGAGAGGCTATTGTGATTCCCGCCATCCTTGCGGAGAATTTCGAGATTAAGACGGGTTTAATGTCGATGTTGCAAGCAAATAAGTTTAGAGGTCACGAAAAAGACAACCCGCATTACCACATTAGGAATTTCAACCGTCTCACCGCCACTAGCAAGTTTAAGGATGTTCCACATGACGCCATTAAGATGATGTTGTTTCCATATTCGTTGGATGGACCCGCAAAAATTTGGCTCGAGAAAGAACCGCCAAATTCGATTTTGACATGGGCCGATCTCGTTTCTAAGTTTGTGAACAAGTTTTTTCCACCATCTAAAACAACACACTTAAAAAATGAGATTTCACGATTTGTGCAACGTAATAATGAAAGTTTTTCAATGGCATGGGAACGATTTAAAGAGATGTTACATGAATGTCCACACCATGATTTTTTGGAATTACATCAAGTGGATACTTTTTATAATGGGCTTAATGATCATGAACGAGATTATTTGAATGCCGCCGCGGGTGGTAATTTTTTGTGCAAGACGACAAATGAGGCTTTACAAATCATTGAAAATAGATCCAAGGTTTATAGCCCTCGTAACACACCGAGTGTTGCCAATATGGGTTCGTCATCTTCGTCACAATCGTCTCGTAGCATTAACGCCTTACATGATGAAGCTAATGAGGAAAATCGGTTTTTTTGATAGATTTGCTAATCTAATGTCCCATTGGAAGGCTCAAGAAGCTTCCAATTCCGCTTCGGTTAAAGCGGTTGCTAAGAGTTGTTTATCTTGTGGGGGAGCTCATGATCTTTCCGAGTGCATTACCGCGGATGGTAACACTTCGAGTGCTTATGTAGCAACGGGAACTTACAACCAAAACGGCCAAGGTTCTCGTCAAAATCAAGCTCCACCAAACCAAAATGTTAACAATTATCGAAACAACAACCAAGGTAATTACCAAGGCAACACACGCAACTACAACAAAGGGAATTATCAAAGTGGGAATGGACAAATCTCTAATCAAAACCAAAACCGTGATTTTCAAAACACTACACAAGGTTTTCAAAATGCTCACACGAAAAATTTGCAAGGAGAATTTTTGGATTATGCAAAAGCAAATGATGCTAAATTTGATAATATGCAACGTGAGATGATTAGCTTAAGGTCCGAGTTGAAAAACGAGCTTAAAAATGAACTTGCTAATGAACTTAAAACTCATGCAAACAAAATGGAAGGAAATGTCCAACGTCTTCAACAAAACCAACAAAAGATGGAATTAGGACAACATGAGATTAAGCAAGAGTTATTAAAAGCGGATGCTAGGCAATCAAAATTTGAGGACCGAATGGCTAAGATGTTTGAAGCAATCATGTGTAAACCCTCTTCTTCGGGTGGTCTTCCTAGTGATACCATTAACAACCCGAGGGGAGAATTGAAGGTTGTTGCTACACGAAGTGGTAAAACTTTCAAGGAACCAATCTCTCGTACAAGTACTTCTAAGGAGAAGGAAATCGAGAAAGAACCTGAGGTGATGGTCGAAAAGGAGCATATTACAATCCCACGAAGTACCGCTCACACCACACCTACGGTTGAACCAATACCAATTGTGGAACCCGAGTTTCCAAGGCCGTTGCCTAATGACCAACCCACACCACCTTTACCTTACCCTTCGAGACGTAACAAAGAGAAAGCACAAGAACGGAACAATTATCAATTTGAGCTATTATGAAAATGTTTCGTGATCTACATTTTAACATAAGTTTTGCCGATGCTTTAATCATGATGCCTCGATTCGCCGCAAATTTCAAAAGTATGCTTAACAACAAAGAGAAGTTACAACAATCGTCTAGTTGTTCATCGGTTTTTCTAAGCCGCATACCACAAAAAGTCGGTGATCCCGGTAAATTTTTGATTCCGTGTGCAATTCAAGATATGGAGGAATGCTACGCCTTGGCCGATCTTGGCGCTAGTATTAATTTAATGCCTCTCGATATTTTCAAATCACTTTCGCTTCCGGCTCTTACTCCTTCGAACATGTCTATCGAGATGGCCGATCATTCTACGATCATGGCATGTGGAGTAGCCGAGGACGTTTTTGTTAAAGTCGGAAAGTTTTACTATCCCGTTGACTTTATCGTTGTAGACATTCCTATTGATTGAAAAGTTCCTCTCATTTTGGGTCGTTCATTTTTGGATACATCAAGAGCACTTATCGATGTTCATGCTCGAAAAATCACCCTTCGTTTCAATGAAGAAGAACTTGTCATCAATGCAACACAAAACTCCAATCTTTCTCATGTCTATTCTATTGCAACTTTAAACCATGGTGACTCGACCAATGTCATTTGCAAAGAATTTTCACCAAGAGTTTTAGGAAGTGTCTCCAAAAACAATTTACCATTTCCTCCGCCGGTGGAGGTTATGAGTGCTAAGCCTACAAAGAAGAAACCGTCAATACTTGAATCGAAAAATCCTTCACCACACCTCGAACATTCATTCTTGAAAAGTATTGATAAGTTGCCGGTTTCTACGGAAGATCTTTCGGATGATGAATATGTTGACCCCGATGGGGAGGTTTTCTTCGTCGATAAACGTTTTGAGAACTTGCCACCACCAAAACCAAAACGGTTTCAAAATGTGAGAATTTTTAGTGTGACTAACATCGTCTTAGAAACACCGAATATTTTCGACATAATCAAAAAGGGTTTTCATAAGGAGAGTTTAAAAGATAACAAAGGAAAAGATCTTAAAAGTGATTTAATTGATTTTTCTACAAATCTAACTCCGTCATCACCACGTGTTTTGAGTACTACAAGCTCGTCTTCTCCTTTTGACGATGCTTTGTGTGGACTTAGTATGGGGGAAGCCCCTTATGTTCCCTCATCCTTGTCCACCGAGGACGAGATATTCGATCCCGGAATTTCATATAAAGGGAAATCTCGGTCTTCCACCGATGCAATAAATGGAAAACCTTTCTATTTGCTTGGTGCGAGTCTACCTCGAGTAGCTCAAACGTTTGTCTTACCAATTGTCTCACCCTTCTACTTCTCTTCTCTTTTCTTCAAACTCTTTGAGTTTATGGCACATGTAGAAATGGCGTTGAATTGTTTTTCCAATGGAAACGAGAACGCCATTTTCGACCCCGGTATTTTGCATCATTTAAGGACTTAGTCCTTTTTACCGGTTGCTTTTTGGGCCTTGTTTATCATGTAAGCCCCATCAAAAATTGACCATACCATGAATTTCCCTAAATGATCACATTTTGAGGGGATCGAGTCGAGCTCATGACTCGGTAATCAAAAACGAGGTGCCTCGTGGGGGAGATCCCATGCTTATCTTTATGCTTACTATTCACTAATAAGGGGACTTGTACCCTTCCAACTCGTTGTCTCGTGGTTGTTTGTGATTGTGTTATCTAGATCATCATCATCATCTACGATTGAAGACTCTCGTGTTCGTTTACGTGAGCCTCCATCGTTCGTTTGAAGAAGTTTTTCACGATTCCATGACATATCCTTTATTGTTCTAACAATTATCTTTTAGCATACTTAATAAACGGCTTTAGATATATTGTTGATCACCCTTTCCATGCTAGATCCTAAGCATTCGACTCTTCGTCTCTAGTATGGGGTGCTCTACCTTTAGACTCGAAACATTGAGGACAATGTTTACTTTTAGTATGGGGGGGTGAATAGATACTTGCTTTGCTACGCCCTCACGTGCTCCAACTTTCAATGTTTTGTTTTGCTAATAAGGCTAAAAATGGCCGCCTCGTGGGGGAGATCCCATGCTTATCTTTATGCTTACTATTCACTAATAAGGGGACTTGTACCCTTCCAACTCGTTGTCTCGTGGTTGTTTGTGATTGTGTTATCTAGATCATCATCATCATCTACGATTGAAGACTCTCGTGTTCGTTTACGTGAGCCTCCATCGTTCGTTTGAAGAAGTTTTTCACGATTCCATGACATATCCTTTATTGTTCTAACAATTATCTTTTAGCATACTTAATAAACGGCTTTAGATATATTGTTGATCACCCTTTCCATGCTAGATCCTAAGCATTCAACTCTTCGTCTCTAGTATGGGGTGCTCCACCTTTAGACTCGAAACATTGAGGACAATGTTTACTTTTAGTATGGGGGGTGAATAGATACTTGCTTTGCTACGCCCTCACGTGCTCCAACTTTCAATGTTTTGTTTTGCTAATAAGGATAAAAATGGCCGCCTCGTGGGGGAGATCCCATGCTTATCTTTATGCTTACTATTCACTAATAAGGGGACTTGTACCCTTCCAACTCGTTGTCTCGTGGTTGTTTGTGATTGTGTTATCTAGATCATCATCATCATCTACGATTGAAGACTCTCGTGTTCGTTTACGTGAGCCTCCATCGTTCGTTTGAAGAAGTTTTTCACGATTCCATGACATATCCTTTATTGTTCTAACAATTATCTTTTAGCATACTTAATAAACGGCTTTAGATATATTGTTGATCACCCTTTCCATGCTAGATCCTAAGCATTCGACTCTTCGTCTCTAGTATGGGGTGCTCCACCTTTAGACTCGAAACATTGAGGACAATGTTTATTTTTAGTATGGGGGGGTGAATAGATACTTGCTTTGCTACGCCCTCACGTGCTCCAACTTTCAATGTTTTGTTTTGCTAATAAGGCTAAAAATGGCCGCCTCGTGGGGGAGATCCCATGCTTATCTTTATGCTTACTATTCACTAATAAGGGGACTTGTACCCTTCCAACTCGTTGTCTCGTGGTTGTTTGTGATTGTGTTATCTAGATCATCATCATCATCTACGATTGAAGACTCTCGTGTTCGTTTACGTGAGCCTCCATCGTTCGTTTGAAGAAGTTTTTCACGATTCCATGACATATCCTTTATTGTTCTAACAATTATCTTTTAGCATACTTAATAAACGGCTTTAGATATATTGTTGATCACCCTTTCCATGCTAGATCCTAAGCATTCGACTCTTCGTCTCTAGTATGGGGTGCTCCACCTTTAGACTCGAAACATTGAGGACAATGTTTACTTTTAGTATGGGGGGGTGAATAGATACTTGCTTTGCTACGCCCTCACGTGCTCCAACTTTCAATGTTTTGTTTTGCTAATAAGGCTAAAAATGGCCGCCTCGTGGGGGAGATCCCATGCTTATCTTTATGCTTACTATTCACTAATAAGGGGACTTGTACCCTTCTAACTCGTTGTCTCGTGGTTGTTTGTGATTGTGTTATCTAGATCATCATCATCATCTACGATTGAAGACTCTCGTGTTCGTTTACGTGAGCCTCCATCGTTCGTTTGAAGAAGTTTTTCACGATTCCATGACATATCCTTTATTGTTCTAACAATTATCTTTTAGCATACTTAATAAACGGCTTTAGATATATTGTTGATCACCCTTTCCATGCTAGATCCTAAGCATTCGACTCTTCGTCTCTAGTATGGGGGTGCTCCACCTTTAGACTCGAAACATTGAGGACAATGTTTACTTTTAGTATGGGGGGTGAATAGATACTTGCTTTGCTACGCCCTCACGTGCTCCAACTTTCAATGTTTTGTTTTGCTAATAAGGCTAAAAATGGCCGCCTCGTGGGGGAGATCCCATGCTTATCTTTATGCTTACTATTCACTAATAAGGGGACTTGTACCCTTCCAACTCGTTGTCTCGTGGTTGTTTGTGATTGTGTTATCTAGATCATCATCATCATCTACGATTGAAGACTCTCGTGTTCGTTTACGTGAGCCTCCATCGTTCGTTTGAAGAAGTTTTTCACGATTCCATGACATATCCTTTATTGTTCTAACAATTATCTTTTAGCATACTTAATAAACGGCTTTAGATATATTGTTGATCACCCTTTCCATGCTAGATCCTAAGCATTTGACTCTTCGTCTCTAGTATGGGGGTGCTCCACCTTTAGACTCGAAACATTGAGGACAATGTTTACTTTTAGTATGGGGGGGTGAATAGATACTTGCTTTGCTACGCCCTCACGTGCTCCAACTTTCAATGTTTTGTTTTGCTAATAAGGCTAAAAATGGCCAAAATTTTAAATTTTTCTTAGTTTTCATAAGTGTTTTTAAGACACGAATGTATATTTTCCGTTGGGTAGAATAAGAGTTAATTTTTGACTTGATGGGCATTTGGAGCCATTTACATTCCTTAACCCGCTCAATTCAAGTTTTGCTAGACTTTTATATAGGGAGCTCTAAAACGCGAAAGTCTTAATTCATACGGGTTAAGAACAAGAACTTTTCGCAAGTTCCTATAATTGATTCTAGAAAGTCACTTATCAAGGGAACTATAAAACGCATTCTCTAAACTTGAAAAAGTCCAAGAAAGTGCAAGATCCTATAGGTGGCTTGAAAACCCAAAACTTTGATTTGATATAGTCTTAACGAAAGCTAATCCAAATTTGGCTTAATTTTGACTTGCATGGCTAAGTATTCACGAGTCACTTTAATTAGAGGTCTTTATATAGTGAAGAACGAGAAATGATAGAGTTAGACAAGTGATCATGCTAAACGTAGAACATGAAAGTGTTCTTTTAAAAACTCATATGTTTTTAATTGTGGCTTTTTCTTCCCATAAGATCAATGCATTAGGAATAAATCATAATTGCAATAAGTAAGGTCGTACGATTTGAAAGGTTACTTAGCCTCTAGCGCAAGATCGTTTAAAAGTTGCTCGGGGTTGAATAGAGTTCATAGCCAAGGCATAACTTATTGGAGCGGGACGCGAAGATTGGTGATTATCCAAAAAGGCCCTAACAAGGCATGAGGAGCTCTATTTTTGCTAAAGATCCAAAGATGATGTGAAGTATCATTATTCCTAAATCAATATGAAGGATCGAGACACACGACGAGAAGCAATTACTCCCCTAAAGAATGGAGAAAGTCTATCCAAAAAGACCCTAACAAGGTATGAGGATAAATATATCCAAGTCCGAAAAGGAGGCGGATCGTTGTATATCAAAATCCAAAGTAAAGATTGAAGAAAAATGATGAAGTCGTGGTCCAATATGAAGAATCTCTCAAAAACGTCAAGTGAAGAAATTCCAAAATATGAAGAGAAGACCATAATTTCAAGAACGTCTTCCCAAGATTTGAAGTATGAAGTACATGCCAAATATCGGTCCGAGAAAGGTCTCAAATCGTGAAACGAGTTATGCCAAGATATGAACTTAAGGAGATACACGAGAAGCCGTTTTAAAAGATTTTGTCCTTCGGCTAACTATTAATCAAATCGTGCTACTTTGCTTTCGGACTAATAACTACTCAAATAAGTCAATATGAATCACTTGTGATCCATGACAAATAGATAAAAAATGCTAGTAACCCATTTCCTTTTATAATAACTAGGATTACGGGGAGAAAAAGTATTACACAATTTGGACGTATGAGTAGTGTTAGCATTGTGACTTGTACCAACAATGATCTTGTTTTTGCACTTAGCATGGAATGTATGACAATCAAGGATGACGAAGTTTACTCTAAGGGACATTAACTTGTTTCTATTCTTTGACCCTAAAAGTCACCTTTTGGTGATGAAAATCATACATTATGTCTTTACACATTCTCGTAGTATGTTGCAAGTCTTTTACTCTTCAATAAAGGTTAATAAAATTGAACTTTGGTGATGCTTAGATACTTTATTCTAGCATTGCGTGAGGGCACGACAATGGCTTAGTATGGGGGAGTGATGAGATGGCATTTATACATGATCTCATCGTTCTTTTCGGGCTTTAAATGCATAAAAATGTCATAAAATACCATATATATGCTTGTGTTTGTTTACTTGTGTATTTTAGGTATGGATATCGTGAAAAAGACAAAAGATCACAAGATACAAGGAAAAACGGACACGAGAAACGAAGCCGTACAATGAACCGGGCCCTAATCATGAAACATTCAACAAATACCCTTGAAGACTTGAAGACAAACAAGATTGATCCTCAATTATTGAAGAAATGACACTTAAAACCCTTGTATATTAATAATTACAAGTTTGGTCCCTTAAGTTTGTCAAAATTGCAAAAAGGTCCTTCAACTTTGAAGAAATGACAAGATTGGTCCCTCAACAAAATCAATTTGTCAATTATGGTCCCTCATTAAGATTAAGAAGCAAAGAAGACCTTTGAAGATCAAGATAGTCCAAGATCAGCCCTTGAAATTACTCAAAATGGCAAAAACAAACCTTTGATAACCTTTTTCCAAAGTTTGTGCCAAAAATGTAAAGATTGGAAACTTATTTACAAGGGAGATACGTTTTTTAGGGCTGAAAACATTGTTTGCCAAAAATCTCAAAAGATAAGGACCAAAGTTGCCATACTCAAACATTCAAACAAAAAACGCGCCTAACACTTTTTCTCCCCCAAAATCGGATCAAAAAGACTTACTGTTCACTTTCACCCCACCCAGATTTTTACTTCACTTAAACAAGGTTAAAAAGCAATTAACCTTGCACATGTGTGATTCACACATGCAGAAAGGTATCCCACGCATAAAACCTTCACCCCATTCACTGTGGGCCCTACCCCCAAATTCCCTTTCACCCAATCACATCACACCTTGGCCTCCAAGCATGTTGACGTGTCCAAAATCAACAGTGGTGATCTTATGCTTACTCACAACGCAAAAAGGAACGTCCAGGATCAAATTTGACAGCTCAACACCAAACGCGTCAAGGGCATATTTGGGAATTTCTTAGATTAGGGTTTGTGATTTTAGCCTACTAGAATAGTCTTTAGAGTAGTATAAAAGGAGGTCCAACCTGTGGATACCCCTTTGTTCCAGTTTTTCTTCAAAAAAACTTTTTTAATACCTTTTGATTAAATATAAAAGTTTGGTATTTGTTTTTTGGCAATTTAATTCCTTTTTATGATTTTCTTGAAGTTGGTATAAGTGTTGAAGGAAAACTGAGTTCCATTTGTTATTTGGTTAATTAATTTTGTTTTTCAAAATTAGTTAAAGGTTTTGTTGAATCTGAATTTTTGTGAAGGAATTTGTTCTAGGAATCTGTGTTAAGAAGTTATATGTGTTTGGTGATTTAGTGTTATAAAAACGTATTTTCAAAGTTTTCATAGATTTTGGAAGGTTTTAAGAAAGAAGAAAGTGACCAGAATATATATTGCTTATATTTGTGCTTGCTTTTCTTTGATTGTTCTTAAACAGGTGGAAGATATTTGGTTGATCATTGATCTGCATACACCCGGGTGTATAAGGAGGTAGATTGACATCCACAAAGGACTTGGATGTAAGTCCTTGAGGTAAAATCCCTTTTTCCTTTTTAAAATTTCAGAAAAGTTGTGGTTTATGTGATTTGCATGATTATTTGATGATTGTTGTTAATTCTGGTTTGAATTGTGTTCTTTTGAGTTGGTATGCATGTTAGATGTTATTAGGATCAGTTTGAGTAGTTTTAGAGTGTGTTGATTTGAAAAAGTTGCATAAAAAGATTTTAAAGTGGTGTTTGGATACGTGTTTTAGCAGGTTGAGTAATCCATGATTGTGGCATGAAAACGTGTTAGAGTTGGTAAGCAGGGTTGAGTAAGGTGGTTTGCTAGTTATAGCTTAGAGTGAATAAGTTTTGGAGCAAGTTTGTGTGATAAAAAGGAAAAAGAGAGCTCAAAACCTGCATATCAATTTTTCTGCTTTTTTCATGAGAGTTGGTGCTTGGATTCTGTTAATCTGTTAAGATTAGGTTGTAGTAGGGTTGTGGTTGCTTTATTATTGATTATCATCACTTGTATGCAAGATTTAGGGAGTTAAAGATCATTTGAGTGCAAGTTAAAAACTCATAAGTCCACCAGACCTGCATACTTAGATCAGCAACCTTATTTGGCATTGTGTGTGCTTATTTTGTGTGCTAGGTAATTTCTTTCTGCTTACATTGACTCCTTGTGCTCCAAAGAGCACAAGGGTGCCCCCTTTGTCCAAAATCATCCACCAAATAAGCCACAACCAAGCCCCTCTTGGTTCCAAAAGTGCTCAAGTGTGCACTCACACTTGTTCATCAGCAACCATAATCCAGCTGGCCACATTTTGATCTTCATTTTGTTGATTCTTGGATAAAAAGGTGTATTGGATTGAGTTTACAAGCTTGCAAGTTTCAGTGTTGGATTTGGAAAGAAAAAAAAAATAAAAAAGAAATAAAAGGCAAAAAGCATACCCGTAACAGGACTCGAACCCCAGACCTCTCGTTGGAGGAGTAAGGGCTCTACCGTTAATCTAGATAGCTTTTTACGTTAGTGTTTGATTTCATATTCTATTTAACACGTTTTTCTTTGTTAGCTTAATTAAAAAGCCGTGGCTTATTTCCCCCTTTTCTAGCTTATTTATTAAGCTATTTTTGTTTAGCTTATTTTTCCTAGGACCTTTATAGACTTTAAAATTTTCCTAGATTGGTTTCATATTTTTCCCTTTATTTGTTTATTTTTTATGCATTTTTATATAGCCGGTTTTTATTAAATCATTAAAAAATAGAAAAAAGAGTTTTAATTTTTAGGAAAAATAATTTTTAGCTTTTAGATTAATATTTTGAGGTTTACATCTAGTTTTGGGTTTTATAAACTTTAATTTTTAATTTTATATTATTTTAAGGTTTTTTATAAACTTTAAACATTTTTATAAAATTATTAAAAAGGGTTAGGGACTTCAATTTGTGTTTTTCTCTTAGTTAGATTATTTTGAGATTTTAGAAATTTTTTAGAATTAATTTTATTAACTTTTTATTTTTAGTATTATTTTAATATTATTTTATTATTAAAATTTCAAAGTTTTATTTTTCTTTTTTCCTAAGTTCTTTAGCATTAATTAGGACCTTTTCCATTTTTAGAATATTTTTATAGCTTTTAGATTTATTTTTATAATTATTTTAAGTTTAATTAGTTTTTAATCATTTCAAATCATTTTTAGAGTTTTAAAAATAGTTTTAATAGCTTTTAATTTTTAGAAAATTACTTTTTAGTCTTCTAATAATATAAGTTAAGTAATCATTCAATAAAATCATATTTTAGACATTTTTATTAGTTGTATTTAATTTTAGGGCTTTAATTAGCATTTAAAATTAAATATTTAATTAATTAAAGGTTTTAAAATATCTTTGTTGGATTTTTGTCTTTATTTATATTATTATTGACTTCTTTTTAATCTTTTATTTACTTTGTTTTTGGTTTTAGTTAAATTTTTAATTTGGGTAGTTTTTCACGACTTTACGTCTTTTACGTCGTAGTGTAATTTTAACGTAACCGTCTTTTCATCCTTTCATCCCCATTCTTCTCAATATTAATCTCAAATAATTACAAGTTAATTCACACACATATACCTCCTTGGGAAACGAAATTTCTCTCTTTTTAAGTGATTGGGTCTTTAGTGTTGATTTTTCCTAAAATCATCACTCGATACTTACCGCTCATATACGTTCTTTTGTTTTCCTAAACAAGAGTCGTATTATACCTACAATCACACAACTACTCGGATCTTCACAACTATGACACAACAATGACTATATAAGATTTGAGAATGGTCCACCATTTATAAGACAAGGCTCCAACGGCTATATCTACCCGCGGTTCTTTGTTGCAGCCCGCGGTTCCTTACCGATAAGGAATCGCATTGCCCCTTAAGTAACCGTCGGAATAGACTCCGCTCCTTTTTGTCTTTTACTTGTATGGTTCGAATTTGGTGATTAAAATATCTTGAAAGGATATTCCAAACCAAGATAGAATATGCCATTTTCAAATTTTCAAATTTTCAAATAATTAATTTAATAAAACATTTAATTAAAAAGGAAGTTTAATAAAAACTTGTCACACTTAATAAAAAGTGAGTTTTTATAATAGATTAAATCATTGATCACTTAATTAGGATGAGTACTTGTTTGTACATACCTTAAGTGATAATGATAGAAATGATAAATACTTGAACTCAAGAATTCGTTTTTCGTTGTTTTCGTAAATGCTTGTTTTTACATATTATCGTAATCAAAACAAAGCGATACCAAAAAATGCAAGTAAAGTTTTTAGGCATCATTGCATTAACAACGTTTTCTTATTCTCTGATCCTATGTCCCATTTTGCGATGAAAACAATACATTATGTCTAAAACACATGTGGTAGTTAAATTAAAATTACGTGTCAATAAATGTCATATAAAAAATGAATTTCAGAAGTGCTATGATACTTTATTCTAGCATTGCGTGAGGGCACGACAATGGTTTATTATGGGGGAGTGATGAGACTGCATTTATATATAGTCTCATCGTCCAAATTGGGCTTAAAATGTATAAAAATGTCATAATATACCGTAAAATATGCTTATGTTTGTTCATTGTGTATTTTAGGTACGGATATCACGAGTTCAAAAAAAGATAACAAGAATCAAGCAAAAAACGAACACGTGAAACGAAGCCGCATAAAGAACCGGACCCGAGCGTTGATTTTCAAGAAAAGTCCTTGAAGTTTGAAGATTTGTCAAGAATGGCCCCTCAACTTTTGAAGACTTGTCACTTTTGACCCTTGTAACTTCCAATTATTACAAATTTGGTCTTCAAGTTTCAAGAATATACCATATAATCCCTTAAATAATGAAGAAATTGCATCTAAGGTCCTTGTTAAAACTTTATGCATATCAGGTGCCAAAATAGACAAGTGGATCAAAGTTCATATACAAAGGAATTAAAGAAAAGCTGGCGGAAACCTTCTATGCACACTGTTTGATAGTTCGGGGGCATACTTGCCACACTTTAAATGTGACAATCCGTCAATTTATGGTTGATATTTTATTCTCGAGTATTATTTAAAAACATTATTTTAATGTTATATTATAAACTCACTTATTTTTGGGAAGAAATTTGGATTTACTTCTTGAAGTAGCATCGACTACGTCTAAAACCGGAGGATTCTACGTTACGTGCTTACGTTTACATACACCGTTTTGGTGACAGTCCGACATTTCAGGAAAAATAAATTTATCCGTGAATATTATTTTGGAGTTTTAAATTTGTGTTGGTTCATAAACTCACAAATTTTTGAGAAGAGATTAGGACTTACGATTTTAATTTAACGTCCTTTACGACTAAACCGGAAACCTTAGGATTACGTATTTACGTTTTCGAACTCCGTTTTTGATGAGAAATTTTTTATTAGATTCGTTTTGTGCCGTTGATTCATAATTTATAAAAACGTTTTTCGTAAAACGACCCGAGGGCACGCAAATCGAGGAAACTAGAATCGAGGAGTACCGGTAATTAAATGGGGATGAGACTAGATAAACTTGCCCCACCCCCACACATGGGACGGCAAGTTTAAGCTAACACACCACCCTTGGTGTCATTTTATTAACAAAGACATAGGACACTTGTCCTACACCTTTCACCAAAACCACTTAAGTTGTAAAAACTAGCAACTAAACCACACACACACATGCAAACCAAGAAAACAAAATCTCTCTCTCTTTTTCTCTCATCTTGCCGTCCAATATCATCACCATCCACCCCATTTTGATCAATTTTAACCACAAACATTTGTTATAATTAACATATGTTAATCTCCATTCCAAAAAAGATGAAGATTGGTGCAAGTTTTAACATCCAAGGAGAAGTTTTGTTGGTGTCTTGGGGCTGATTTTCCACAAGAGGTTCATGAAGATAGGTGATCTTGAAGATGGTGTTGGTTTATCACAAGTCTTGCCATCAAATCCAAGCCTTGTTCATCAAAACTCATCTTTTCATCACTAATGGTGGTATAAAGATTGTTTATTCCTATCCTCTTTTTATTTTGATTATGTAATCATGTATTTTCTTTCCTATTGTATATGTATATGATGAATATATGATGATAAAAGTATTGTGTGGGGATTTGGTGTTGATAACATGGGTAAAAAGATGAA
Source organism: Glebionis coronaria (assembly GCA_025667525.1). NCBI lineage: Eukaryota > Viridiplantae > Streptophyta > Magnoliopsida > Asterales > Asteraceae > Glebionis > Glebionis coronaria. The sequence continues at coordinate 162,371,881 of CM046877.1, read as the reverse complement.
AAACTATAAGTAAAAATGGTTAATCTTGCTTAATTTAGTAGGCTGTATAAAAACAGTAAATAACCATGTGATGAACTGATAAAATGGCATAGATTAATTGATATACAGTAAGTAATATGTCTTGTACACATGTGAGAGTTGGCCATGCAATGGAATCATTAGGATGAGTGAGATATGATCAAAACAATATTAGAGTACAAATCTGCATAGACTGTTTTGGACGATTTTTATAAAATACTTAGAAGCTGATTAAACAGTAGCCATAGTAGAGTTAAATGGAGTACATATCATGTATTTTATGCCATAAAAATTTGGGCTTCTATCTCTATTTAGAACTCTAGATATGGCTGTTTTGGTGAACATGAAATTTAAAATCAGATTTGTATAATAAAAACTTATATAAAATAAGCACTCACTTATATATTTATAAAATATATATACATGAAAACCCACTAACTTATAAATTTTATTTATTTAGATATGTATAAGGTTAAATAAATGTACTCTTTATAAAAATGGTAGTTGAATAAGATTTATAAGTTATAAAAACTATAAACATGATTTTTACGACTTTTTCGGCTATTACCGTAAAATTAACGTTTTTGTTAAATAAAACTTAGACGGTTGGACCCGTCTAATTTAAACTTTTATAAACTCATATACTGATATATAAACATATATAACAAGTAAAAACCGATAAAACCCGAACTATATAACATACGGACATTAACGGGCTAAGTTAACGTTATTGGACTAATAATACAACAAAATGGGCTAAAACACTTATAAACTTATTTATTGGGCTTAACCCATTTAGGCCCAACATGTAAAGTGTAAATACTGATAATACAAGTATAAAATGGATTAATACAAGTTAAAGAACTTATAATAAGCTTATTGGACTTAAAACATGTAAATAGGTAAAACTAGTAAACTAGTATAAAAGTTATCAACACATAACACTAAAATAAGTAAATGAGAATATGTAAACCCACTTGATCATCATATATATAAAATCATCATATGTATACATAATTGTTATTTTTTTAAAGTCATTGGACAAGAGTCTAAGACGAGTATTATTTGTCTAGGTTTCCGTGATTGAAGCACGTACCGTACATCCGAATTGCCGATAAACCGCTTTCCTATATCAACGTGAGTTCATAGCCTCGCACTCTTTTAAATGTTTTTATGAAATATTTTATAAACCCGCGAGGGAGATACCATGTTAGTTTTACTAAAATAGGACACCATTTGTCCCGATTGTTTGTTTACTGATTTGGACCCAAATGATTGTATGACCCGATGAATGATTATATGACCCGATAGATGAAATGAAATGGATTATTAAAGTTAGGTTATGTCACTAAAAGTCCCATTAGCATGAATTGTGAACTACCGGTATTTGGTAGACGCTTATGCATATAATAGTACTATTTGGGGACGATCACCCCAGTTCGCGCCTTGACGGTTGATCCCCGTCGTGCCACATTGATTGGTAAGCGAATTTATGTATGAGAAGATTTACACAAGCGTGATTATTGTAACGACATGCTAATTTAGATGGGCAAATGAGTTTCGGGCTAGCTACTCGTTGTTTGTTGTAGTAAGGTAACAATGTCATGCGGCTTATAATAATCCAATTAACGAAATACTGCTATACGCACCGAATTACGATATATTGCCTGACTAGCAATACGGGGTCTTATTATTGATTTTATATTCGTGTTTTGGTTTTATATAACCATGTTCATATAACGGTTTTTATTTAATCTATACAACGTTATAAAACGTATTGTATGATATTTTTACGACGTTGGTTCGTATAATGGTTTAAAAGGCGAAACCCTATATCATGATTTTTGATAAGGATTTGTATAAAATGACTTTGGCTATTTTATGGCCTATTACAAAGATTTGTACAAAATGATTTTTGGTAATAATTTTATAGCGATGTTATATTGATAGATTTTATTAAACCCTATGAATTCACTCGGCGTTATCGCTGACTTTTTCGTTTAACATGTTTTGTCTCAGGTACTTGAAGGTAATTCTCGGGAAGACGACAAGAATTCATGGCCCGCACTTAAATAATAATTTTCCATTCAAATGTTTTGTAAAACCTGTATGAAATACAATGACTTGGGACCTATGTAAATTTAATATCTATGAATGGAAATGCTTTATTATTAAACGACGCAATTTTTATGTGTTGTCTATGATGTGAATAATGTGCTATCCCGTAACACCAACGAGTCTTCCGCTGTATTGAATTGTATAAATTCGGGGGTGTTACAGTTTGGTACCAGAGCTCTCGTTATAGAGAACGAAAGATTTTTAAAACCAAGGTTTTGAATAAAACATTTCAAAATCTTTTAACTATAAACATTTTTCTCAAAATGTCTAAAAATCTTTTGACTATAACGGTGCCGAATAATTCCCGAGTTACCGACATGGTCAGACTGAGAAGTGTTATTTTAATATATATAACTTGGATTATATATATATGATGTAATTTTATTACATGATTGTTTGATGATTAATTTAATATTTATACGAGGTATTTATACGACGTAGATTGTCACAAGAAACCCTAACTCCCCTAGTAAATTAATCGAAGCTATTCTCGTAGGAATTCTAGCTATCCTAGATCTAAACCAAGTTGTGGATATTTATGATCCCAACAAATGGTTGATACTCGTAGAAATGTTGATATTAGTTGATTGTGATATTAAAGAAGAATTGGCGAGATTAAATCTGATATCGATGTCATGACGATCTTTCCTTATAGAGTGCAGTTTGACAAAACGTTACCACCTAGAAAGATGTCATTTGATTCGTTGTCACCCAATTCTTAAATTTAAAATCGAAAGGGTGAATGTTGCACTTGAGGCTGTCATTGGAACCATTACCCAAAAGCCTCATGCCACTAGTACCTTTCCGAGAAATCTAATTGAATGTGTGAGTCATTTCATACTAGTGACTCATTTGATAATTATTGATAAAGGAGTTATAGGATTGGAAATTAAGTGTTGTTCATATCGAGCCATTATTGCCCTATTAAGGTCTAAGAATAAAATTAAAAGTATTGGAAAATGAGGTAGGATGTTACATTGAGTATAAGTTGGTTGAAACTTGAATAAAGTAAAACTTAACCCGTATGGAATATGAGATTGATAAGAGGAAGTCGTTAAGTTCTGTGATTGAATAAAAAGGTTTTAAATGATTGTTGGTTCGTGTTAAGGGTTGTTCCTAGGCCATTGTCCACTGATGAGGATGCCTAGTGTCCAAGAATTAAATTGAAGAAATCTTCTTCTGAATTGGGACCGATGGATCTTTCGGGACATGTGGAACACCTAATGACTCTTGTAGATTAGTATTCATTATGGTATCTTTTAAAAATAATCCCTAACTTAACTGAGACATCAGTTGGTAGGATGAGTTCTTGGAATTGTATGACACAGTGACACGTAATGTGTTACGGTACAATTATGACTTGTTTGTGATTAATGAAAAGACTACCTTTGATTGCTAAATCCTACATATATCGATGTTATCTATCTTTTCTTGCTTTTTCCTAATGCTCGCATTAGTGATGAAACCATTGAACAAGTACTCATCTTGATTTGAGTTACGTTGTGAATTATTCTTCCTGAGTGCCATCGAGGTCATGAACTTCATGATTAAGTGGCTAAGCTCATTACCTATTATATTGTGGTTAGTTCTTGGTAAACAACTTTTCATCACTCTTTCGCAGATCACTCATTGTTTTTATAAAGTTAAAACAGTATCCTTTGAGAAAAATTGAATTTTCATCACTATAAGGATTATTCAAAGTGAGACTTATAAGTAATCGTTATCGAAATAAAGTTGTTTATGAAACACATTGTAAAACTTAATTGTTTCCATAACAAAGAAAACCTTTGTAAACTTATTTTTGATTCTTATTTAAGAATTAAGCATGAAAATGTTTTTATTATAAACATGATGATAAAATTTTGACGAACTGAGTATTGCATCGCTAATATTGAAATTGTATATAGTTGCGCGCCTACATACAATTTGGAATGGACCATGCAAGGCTGATTAGTAGTCACCATAAAACTGAATAATAAACACTACATTTTCTTTTAAGTTGTGAAAGATTAAATTTATGAGATCTGCAAGAAGTGCAAAATAGGGACATATTGATGGGGACACCTACATATGTGCCCGTACTATTTATTCTTCTGAGTCGAATTTACTCATCTGTGGATGTTGTCTTATTTGACAATTGACAACTCTTTCTTGTCCAATTCTTTCGTAGTGAGATTCTTTGAAAAAGTATATGATTACCGAGTGTTGATACCCGACTGGATGTATCGACGTTCCTATCATTTCTTTTGATTTGATTTCATTTGAATGACCTAGGTAACAATTTGAGGAGCTTTCGAATGCGTACTCAAATTATGAAAACATGGGATATATTCATATTTGTTAAATGTTTTCGTCTGTATCTGATTTGAAATTCTCTCGCGTAGATTATGCGTTGACCTTACTCTTTTAAGGTGAGTTATGTCTCCTGATATCCTTGAATTTGTGAAGGATTATGAGTTATTATTAGTCTTTTGAGAAGTTCACATCTTATCGACGGCAATAAAACTGAAAAGTTGATCGTGCCAGTAGAATGGATTGATTGATAATGACATGACGACATTGTCTTAATTGATGGGAACTCGAGTAGAATTCCCCTAAAATATAAGATGTTGATTATCAAAAGTGATCTAAATAATTCTTGATGGATGACCATATCCTGCATTTAGACTTGAAATTATACCGTGAATGGTTGTGAATTAGTCATAGATATTATAATCTAGAAAGAACCTAATATGAATTGATTAAAAGATGTTTCTGTTATCTGAAACTTTAGGAGGTATTTGCTGATAAATTACCTAGACTTTCGCCATTAAGGCAAGTTGAATTTGGTATTGATTATATTCTCGGTGCTGCACCTGTGGCGTGTGCACTGCACGTCAGCACCATCTGAATTAAAAGAATTACCGTACAACTGAGGGAGTTGTCGGAGAAAGATTTTATTTTACCGAGCTCGTCATTATGAAGAGCTATGGTGTTATCATTCCTTGTGTTTATAGATTACTGTTAACTGAGTAAATTGACAATCGAAAACGATATCCATAACTCGAAATGGAAGATTTGTTCGATCATTTACAAGGTTCTAGCGTATGTTCTAAAGATTTGATCCATGGCATGGTTATCATCAACTTCGCATCTGCGAAAAAGATTATCTATTCCAATCACTACATCCAGAACTCGTAATGAACATTATGAGTTTCACATGATGACGTTTGGATTGACTAATACACATGTAGCATTCATAAATTTGGTGAATCACGTGTGTAGGCTATAAATTGATAAATTCATGCTTGAGATCATTAAGGACCATTTGTTTGTATATAAGAATAAGAAGGAGTTAATAATTATTTATAGATTGCCCTAAATTGACCGAACAATAAAAACTTGTACCTTAAATATTTAACATGTGAATAAAGACAAGATCCTTTACATTATTTGACCGTGTGATTAATAAATAATGGAATCTATAATGACTCTTCAAAAATCAAGAGCACTTTTAAGACTTTGGGTTTTACCAAAAAGAAAGTGAAAATATGTTTTGACAAATGTTTTAACAAAGGATTTTAAGGGATTATTTCCTTATACACAAATCATCTAACTAAACTCCTGTTTAGGGGTAAATGTTTGTGTATACCTCAAGACACCTTAAGAAGAATTGAGGAAACTATATAACTTATGACTTGAAATTTGAAACGACAATTTTTATTTTTCAACTAAGAAAATTTTGACCAAAGTATAACCAAAGATTTTTCGAACATTTACGACTCTTATTAAATATTTTCGATAAATCAACAAAAATCTTGTTAATTAAATTCAAATTTATTTTGAACATTTTATTATAATTGGTCGAACTAAGAAATTTAAACTGTTAACGCTTACGTTTCATAAAAACTTAATATTTATTGTTAATTTACGTGTAATAATTATCCACGCTTTAGACGTCAGGTTGATCAAAACTGATAAAAATGATAGTTGAGACGAAGCTAAAACTTAGAAAATATGAAGAAAGAATTTCTGAGTGAATTATGGTCATGATAATTATTTTATAAAGAAAGATGAATGTAAATACTGACACATTATATAGAAAGGATAAAGAACCAATTAGGATGTGTTCCTTAGTAATGACGGTGCAAAATAAATTGTCGAACAAATTAAAAATAACAAATGTTTGTAAGAAGGAAAATATAGATAATAAAAAGGGGTTCACGGCTAATGTGAACAATTAGAATTGAGAAGCCGATGGCGTTAAATGGATAAAAGGCCACTTGTGATTGTCTAATAATGGAGATTTTGAGATATAGTTATGTTGAAATCTTGTAAGTATAAGTATTCTATTCCTGTCATTTCTGATTTAATGTATCATTATCAGAAGAAGTTGTACTGATGGCAAATTATGAAGGCAGACACCGCCTCATACATTAGTAAACGTCTAGCTATTGCAAAGGTCATCATCTGAATTTGATTTGATTTGGGTCATCGTCGACAGACTGACCAAATCTGCTAATATCATTCCTGTTAATGAAAGATTCTTGATGAAGAAATTGACTCTTTTGTATTTAAAGGAGTTGTGTAAACATGGTGTGCCTGTATCGATCATCTCTATCAAGATCCTCGCTTCGCATCGAATTTCTAGAGATTTGCTCAGAAGTCATTGGGAACGAACCTTGATGAGAGTACTATTTACCACCCCAATCGAAGGGAAGAGGCAAAGTAACGATACAAAACACTAGAAGTCTTGTGTTATGCTTGAATAATTGACCTTTGGTAATAAACCGTATAATCGTTTTCATTTGGAGATATTATCATTGAAAACTATCGTATTAGGATCAAGATCAAATCTTGTGAGGATATACATAAGAGCATCTGTAAGCAGGAGTTGAGATAAAGACACCCGACATACACCCATTGTGAGTTGGACATGTCTTTTAGGTTTGAGGTTTCCTATGATGGCGAACCTAACCTTACAAAATACTCGACTCGCGAGACCTGAAATGATTGTTGAAACTAGGATATGATTATTGTCTGCCGGTAGTGGGCAGGAGGTTATGTGAATATGGAATGTAGATCTTAAAGTGCCAGATGGATAGCAAAGTTATGCCTAAAATTTTCACCTTGGAAAAATGAATAGATGATCTGAAAGATCATGGGATATAAGTCCCCGTAGTATAGGACCATTGAGATGATGTAAAAGATCTGTTTGAAAGGCATATAAGCTGGAGCTACCCTAGGACTTCAAGAGCTGCGTGAATTATATTTCGTATATCGAACTTGATAAAATGTCTATCAAGTGAAAATCTGATTGTTTCTTAGTAAAGTTTAGATCGGCGAAAAGTTGCATTCATCAGAAATTCGTGAACATCATGGATAGAGAAAGTAAGTCAACATTAAGCCTGATCTTATTCCCGTAGTTATGTTTGATGAAACTCGCGTATTGTAATGAATTACACTTGTGAGAAAAGAACGAATGTGAAGGAAATACCCACATGGCTTTAACTCTATAAGAAGCGAGTAGTAAGATAAGATGATCTTTGAGGACAAAGATCCTGTTTAGGGGTAAATGCTGTGACAATCCGTCAATTTATGGTTGATATTTTATTCTTGAGTATTATTTAAAAACATTATTTTAATGTTATATTATGAACTCACTTATTTTTGGGAAGAAATTTGGATATACGTCTTGAAGTAGCGTCGACTACGTCTAAAACCGGAGGATTCTACGTTACGTGCTTACGTTTACATACACCGTTTTCGTGACAGTCTGACATTTCAGGAAAATAAATTTATCCGTGAATATTATTTTGGAGTTTTAAATTTGTGTTGGTTCATAAACTCACAAATTTATGAGAAGAGATTAGGACTTACGATTTTAATTTAAGTCCTTTACGACTAAACCGGAAACCTTAGGATTACGTACTTACGTTTTCGAACTCCGTTTTTGATGAGACAATTTTTATTAGATTTGTTTTGTGCCGTTGATTCATAATTTATAAAAACGTTTTTCATAAAACGACCCGAGGGCACGCAAATCGAGGAAACTAGAATCGAGGAGTACCCGTAATTAAATGGGGATGAGACAAGATAAACTTGCCCCACCCCCACACATGGGACGGCAAGTTTAAGCTAACACACCACCCTTGGTGTCATTTTATTAACAAAGACATAGGACACTTGTTCTACACCTTTCACCAAAACCACTTAAGTTGTAAAAACTAGCAACTAAACCACACACACACATGCAAACCAAGAAAACAAAATCTCTCTCTCTTTTTCTCTCATCTTGCCGTCTAATATCATCACCATCTACCCCATTTTGATCAATTTTAACCACAAACATTTGTTATAATTAACATATGTTAATCTCCATTCAAAAAGATGAAGATTGGTGCTAGTTTTAACATCCAAGGAGAAGTTTTGTTGGTGTTTGGGGCTGATTTTCCACAAGAGGTTCATGAAGATAGGTGATCTTGAAGATGGTGTTGGTTTATCACAAGTCTTGCCATCAAATCCAAGCCTTGTTCATCAAAACTCATCTTTTCATCACTAATGGTGGTATAGAGATTGTTTCTTCCTATCCTCTTTTTATTTTGATTATGTAATCATGTATTTTCTTTCCTATTGTATATTTATATGATGAATATATGATGATAAAAGTATTGTGTGGGGATTTGGTGTTGATAACATGGGTAAAAAGATGAAAGACTATATGTAAAAATGGTTAATCTTGCTTAATTTAGTAGGCTGTATTAAAACAGTAAATAACCATGTGATGAACTGATAAAATGGAATAGATTAATGGATATACAGTAAGTAATATGTCTTGTGCACGTGTGAGAGTTGGCCATGCAATGGAATCATTAGGATGAGTGAGATATGATCAAAACAATATTAGAGTACAAATCTGCATAGACTGTTTTGGACGATTTTTATAGAATACTTAGAGGCTGATTCAACAGTATCCATAGCAGAGTTAAATGGAGCACATATCATGTAGTTTATGCCATAAAAATTTGTGATATAGAACTCTAGATATGGCTGTTTTGGTGAACATGAAATTTAAAATCAGATTTGTATAATAAAAACTTACATAAAATAAGCACTCACTTACATATTTATAAAATATATACACATGAAAACCTACTAACTTATAAATTTCATTTATTTAGATATGTATAAGGTTAAATAAATGGGTCTTTATAAAAATGGTAGTTGAATAAGATTTATAAGTTATAAAAACTATAAACATGATTTTTACGACTTTTTCGGCTATTACCGTAAAATTAAAGTTTTTGTTAAATAAAACTTAGACGGTTGGACCCGTCTAATGTAAAATTTTATAAACTCATATACTAATATATAAACATATATAACAAGTAAAAACTGATAAAACCCGAACTATATAACATACGGACATTAACGGGCTAAGTTAACGTTATTGGACTAATAATACAACAAAATGGGCTAAAACACTTATAAACTTATTTATTGGGCTTAACCCGTTTAGGCCCAACATGTAAAGTGTAAATACTGATAATACAAATATAAAATTGATTAATACAAGTTAAAGAACTTATAATAAGCTTACTGGACTTAAAACATGTAAATAGGTAAAACTAGTAAACTAGTATAAAAGTTATCAACACATAACACTAAAATGAGTAAATGAGAATATGTAAACCCACTTGATCATCATATATATAAAATCATCATATGTATACATAATTGTTATTTTTATAAAGTCATTGGACAAGAGTCTAAGACGAGTATTATTTGTCTAGGTTTCCGTGATTGAAGCACGTACCGTACATCCAAATTGCCGATAAACCGCTTTCCTATATCTACGTAAGTTCATAGCCTCGCACTCTTTTAAATGTTTTTATGAAATATTTTATAAACCCGCGAGGGAGATAACATGTTAGGTTTACTAAAATATGACACCATTTGTCCCGATTGTTTGTTTATTGATTTGGACCCAAATGATTGTATGACCCGATGAATGATTATATGACCCGATAAATGAAATGAAATGGATTATTAAAGTTAGGTTATGTCACTAAAAGTCCCATTAGCATGGATTGTTAACTACCGGGATTTGGTAGACGCTTATGCATATAATAGTACTATTTGGGGACGATCACCCCAGTTCGCGCCTTGACGGTTGATCCCCGTCGTGCCACATTGATTGGTAAGCGAATTTATGTATGAGAAGATTTACACAAGCGTGATTATTGTGACGACACGCTAATTTAGATAGGCAAATGAGTTTCGGGCTAGCTACCCGTTGTTTGTTGTAGTAAGGTAACAATGTCATGCGGCTTATAATAATCCAATTAACGAAATACTGCTATACGCACTGAATTACGATATATTGCCTGACTAGCAATACGGGGTCTTATTATTGATTTTATATTCGTGTTTTGGTTTTATATAACCATGTTCATATAACGGTTTTTATTTAATCTATACAACGTTATAAAACGTATTGTATGATATTTTTACGACGTTGGTTCGTATAATGGTTTTAAAGGCGAAAGCCTATATCATGATTTTTGATAAGGATTTGTATAAAATGACTTTGGCTATTTTATGGCCTATTACAAAGATTTGTACAAAATGATTTTCGGTAATAATTTTACACCGATGTTATATTGATGGATTTTATTAAACCCTATGAATTCACTCGGCGTTATCGCTGACCTTTTCGTTTAACATGGTTTGTCTCAGGTACTTGAAGGTAATTCTCGGGAAGACGAGAAGAATTCATGGCCCACACTTAAATAATAATTTTCCATTCAAATGCTTTGTAAAACCTGTATGAAATACAATGACTTGGGACCTATGTAAATTTAATATCTATGAATGGAAATGCTTTATTATTAAACGACACGATTTTTATGCGTTGTCTATGATGTGAATAATGTGCTATCCCGTAACACCAACGAGTCTTCCGCTGTATTGTATTGTATAAATTTGGGGGTGTTACATTAAACCTAAACCCTAAAACAACCCACTACAAACCCGACCCAAGCCCATACTTAACCTATTACCTAACTCCACCCGACCACATCACCATATCCCAAAAATATCATTCTCCAACATCACCTAACACTCCACCTCACCCAATCTAACTCAGCTAACCACTAAACCCCCAGATAATATTAATTAAAAGTTTTAAACAATTTTTAATATATTATTTTTCGGCGAAAAACACATCCTGTTACCCTAAAACAGATTAACCAATACTGTTTATCAACCCCTCCTAACCATGAACCCTAATGACAATTAAGCAACAAATCAAAGGTGTTTGATCCTCACTTTTCAAGAAACGAAATTAACCATCCCTTTTTACCTGTCCCGCTCTCAAAACTCAACCCATGTTACCCAGCTACCCACCTACGTGTCCCCTGAAACAACATTCCAAATAGTGTAGAGTAAATCCATGGCTGCGATTAATTGCTTGGAGGCTACTTATTTTCGAACGTCTCAGATCACTCTCCAACGGCTAGCATTTACAAGATAACGAGATAGCATCACATGGCAGATTTGACCAAATTCAAATCCAAGACTTCAAGGGCAGTGTTGGAAGCTTATGTATATTGAGGTTTATAGCTTTCATTGTAATCTAGAATCTTCATCGTAGTAGTATTTAAACAAGCCAACATGTGACATGTTTCTTTGTTCTAGTATTTGTAATATTTTGTTAATGAAAATTTTAACCTTTTACATTACTGAGTTCTATTGTTTTTTTAATTATCTTAGCTTAAAATCCTTTTTATTTCCTGCAAGTGTAGTGTGAGATTATATCAAACATTGTTTTTCGCTCAAGCACACTTGGCCAAAAACCTTGTTTTATTTTCACGGCTTATAGAAACTTATAAGTTTTCTTGGTTGACACCCAAACAAACTTAATCAGTTTGTAAAAGTCGTTTTACATTTTGTTTTCAAAGATTTGCTTTTAAGTTGGAAATTTCAAAGATTTGTCATAAATCTTGTTTTCTTTATTATTGAGCTCTTACTATGTCATAAGCTCGAGCCATAGCTACTAACAACAACCTTGGTTTGGTTTAAGACACTTGAAACTCCTTTTCTTTTATGTGTGTTTGCAGGTACTCAAGTCATAGTAATACCCTTCCATTATCTGTTGCACCTTGGGTAGGACTGTTGTAGTCTCCCAAGGTTCTTGCACCCATATTACATTCACTCAAGCTCTCACAAGGTCTTTTTAGCAAGATCTTTAAAGCCCATGTATGTTGTGTAACTGGATTGAACAAGTCCAGTTGTGGTAACTAACTTGATCTCCCTTTATTTTCTGTTTATAAAAGTGTGTATGTGATTTTGGGTGGAATTGCTTTTATGTGTTATTTTTCTGTCTATTTTTTGTTTGAATGTGATTATTGAATGATCTCAATAGCTTAGAAAAGGTTTGGAGTTGTTTTGTGTTAAAGTGCTTTGAAATTTTCATTTCTAAAATTTTAAAAGTGTGTTTGGATCCGTGGCTGGTTTGTACTAGGGGTGACATCTAGGGCTGGTCATAGGGTATACTCACTTATTTTAGGTATATTAGCTGACAAGTTTGGTTAGTGTATAGTTAAAGTTGAGGTTTGCAAGTGTTAGAGTATACTCGTGTCATAACAACTAATTATATGGCCAGACACATATAGGCCTATGGGGTCACACATATACACAGAGGTACCATTTAATATATACCGTGTTTATTGTATTTACGGTATATACTTGACTTACTTTACTCGGGATCAATTCTTGGCATATAATAACTTATCTTTCCATTAGTTTATTGTTGTACTTAAATCAATTAATGTGAAGCCCATTATAAGCGAAACTTTTGATTATGATTTTATAGTATCCGTTTTGTTTTTTTACCATTGATACACATTGACTACCTAATCAATGTCATAAAGACAAATACGTTTTGTCTTCCAATTTGGTTTTGAAAAACATAACGTGATGTACATAATAAATAGATACATGAAAATGGTTTTCATGAGAGCTTTTCTTTTCTAAAACTTATTTTTTGCCGTAGTCCAAAATTGATTCGAGTAGCACGGTCATTAAGACTAGCATCTACGGGTATACGGTGACGTGTAGTGTGTTTCTACATAGAGGTGATCTACTTTGGTCACTTGGTTTCTTGGGTAGATCGTGTGGTGATTGTCTCCGGTTGATATTACCGAATCGTGCCACAAAGGTATACTTTTATCTCCCTCTTTTATATGATTAATCATATGACTCTATGGATCCGTTCATAGGTGCTTGTTCCGCTGCGTTGATTATTTATAATATGTTATTAATTTTATTCATCACCTATAGTGGTATCACGAGCCATCATATGATTATCGAGTATGCATAAAATGGCTAAATATGAGTGTTTTTAAGGGATTTGTTAAACCAATATTAAAACATCCCATATGGCATTATTTTCGTGGAATTATAGACTTTTAGGAGGTCTTATAATCTGTTTTTTAATGATCTCATAGTCACGGTTTACGCATACTTAAATGGGTTTATTACGGGTACGTGTAAAATGACCTAAAACGTGTTTTTTGGAACGATCCTTGAATCGGGTTTTAAACAGCTCTAATTACCATGTTTTCTGTAAATATATGATAATTACAAGGTTTATAAAATGTGGTTTTAAGGTCCTAAGGTCATTGGTTACAGGCACCAATCGGGGGTTTAATTAATTAATGATTATTCTTTCGATTGCGTTGGCTAACAAGTGTTTGTTGTTGTTTAATTTTATTTCCATGGCAAATACATGCATGTTTGGCCATGGACTTAGCCAACACCTTGTTATATTCATAATCTTATGGTATTATTATGTTTCTTATGCAAAGCCGATGAAAACCTAGACCAAATGTGACATGTTGTGTGTTGATTTGCATTTAATTTCAGTGTTGGGGATTTGCCATTGTTTCGGCCTCATTAATATGTTTTTGATGTTGGTTATAGCCATTGTTTGGGAATTATATAGTAGGTTAATGATAGGTTAAATGTTTTTAGTCATAAATCATTTGTAACCGATGCTTGGATGGGAATGGCTAAAGAATTAAAGACATATTGTGAAATTCGGAGCTGCTGAGTGACCTGCACTAAAATGTGATTTCCCGGAGTTCTATAAGGAGATAGAAGCCCAAATTTGGTGTGCTAATTCACAACTCATAGGCCTTCAAAAGTCTCAACTGGAGCTCAGGCTAGGGAATACTCTTTCTATGGGTTTTGGGCCCTAGAAGTCGACTGAAATATTTAGGCAGATTTGGGCCTCATGTTCATTTTGGGTTCTACTTGCTCTTGATGGTCTTAGAGCAAGTGGGACCCACTTTGTGGTTATGTTGACTTACCCTTAGTTGACTTCTTGGTCCTCGTGATGGCTCACGAGATCAAGAATAGGTTTTTCATCGGTTTGAGGCTTTGCATACATGTGGTTGTGTGGTTGCTTGTTTGCTTGATATCTTGATATTACTTGCAAATGTTTTTATAAAAACTTGAAACCAATCACGAACCATTTATAAAACTAAATCCTTGATTTAGTTTAAAGTTTAAATATGATTTAAAACTATAATCTTGTTTTTCATAATAACTCTTAACGTGTTATGATGTTATTATTTTTTATTTTTTTGTATTGTCTAAATCTAATATTAAATCCATTTATGTTTTATGTTAGTATTTAACATGGACACCTTGACACACATAAATTAAAACAAGATTAGACTTAAGTTAAAAATGTTTTTTAACTTGTGCTACGATGGATGAATGCATGCTTCCTCATAACACACTTTTGATTTGTAAATCAAACTTTTATACCCGTCTAAAATTTAAGTCATGCCATCCAATCGTTTGAGATCACTTGCAATTACTTTTTGCATCTTGTAAGACGGATGCAAATTGTAACCCAAGGTGATTATTATCTATGCGTGAGACCTAGACTTATTCTCGCATGTTCTCAAATTGGATGACTTAATCGGTTAAGTGGTGAGACCTTGACCGAGGCAAGGATGGGACTTAACATGTCATATTTGATATTTTGTGAATTGTTCACTTATGTCATGAGTCCCATAAGGATCTAAGAATTTCACATGATTTGCAATTGATGAACGTCATCTACCTATTGAATCTATCATTTCTAGCAGATCAACTGATGTGATGGTAGAACCTCAATGAGGATCTTAACCATTTCGTAAAATTAAGTGTTTTTATATAAACTTGGGTAGTTAATTTTTAAAGGATTAATTATTGAAAGTACTAAAACTTTGAACTTTGTTTATTTTGTAGATGGCAACGAATCAATCCATTAACAATCAAATCAGATCAATTCTCGATAAGGAGAAATTGAGTGGTACAAACTTCCTTGACTGGTTTCGAAATTTGAGGATTGTCCTCAGATCAGAAGGAAAGTTGCACCACTTGGAAGAGGCCTTACCTGAAGCACCTCCTGCTACTGCCACCGCTGCTGTTCGCAATGCCCATACTAAAAGGGTTGCTGAACAACAAGAAGTGGCTGGCTTAATGTTATGTAGTATGGTCCCTGAAATCCAAAAACATTTGGAAGACTTTACTGCATATGACAGGATTGAGGAACTCAAGACGATGTTCCAACAACAAGCAGAACAAGAACTCTTTGAAACGGTCAAAGCGTTCCCTGCAAGCAGGAGGAGGGCCAATCTGTCAGCACTTATGTGTTGATAATGAAAGGCTACCTTGATCAGATGGACCGACTTGGCTACCCTATGCCACAAGTCTTAGGAGTGAACTTGATACTCACATCACTTTCCAAAGACTATGATCAGTTTGTCCAGAACTATCATATGCATGGCATGGGGAAGACTATACCTGAACTGCATGCCATGTTGAAGCTTGCAGAGAAGGGTATGCCCAAGAAAGCTCCCTCTGTTCTTGCTATCAAGAAAGGTCATATCCAAAAACCGAAGCCACAAGCTAAAGGAGACGAGGGTAAGAAGTTCAAGGGAAAAGCCACTATGGTTCATGACCCTAAACGCAAGTTCCCCCCACCTGGCAAAAAGGAGCATCCTGCTAAGGATGTAGAGTGTCATCACTGTCATGAGATTGGACACTGGAGAAGGAATTGTCCTTACTACCTGGCAGAAGTGGACAAAAAGAAGAACAAAGCCGACACGTCTGGCACATCAGGTATCTTCATGATAGAACTCTACTCTTTCCCTAAAACTAATACTTGGATATATGACACTGGTTGTGGTACTCACATTTGTAATACTATTTAGGGGCTTAGGGGGATCATAAAGTTAAATAAAGGCGCTTTGGACTTGCACGTGGGCAATGGTAACCGTGCAGCTGTTGAAGCCATAGGGAGCTATGATCTTATCCTCCCTAGTGGAATGATTCTTGTACTAGACAATTGTCATTTTTCACCCTCTATTACTAAAGGAATTATTTCTCTTTCGCGTTTATGGGATAATGGTTTTTCACATAAATTTACTGATTATGGTACTATTCAAGTTTCCAAGGCTTATGTATTTTATTTTAATGCTATTCCTCGTGATGGAATTTTTGAAATTGATATGCATAATCATGTATCAAATGAGGGTTCTATTTATACTTGTAGAAAAAAGAAGTCCAAGCACAACTTGGATTCTACTTTTCTATGGCATTGCCGACTTGGCCATATAAATAAGAAACGCATTGAGAAGCTGCAACATGATGGGCTTTTAAAGTCAACTGATGATGAATCATTTGATATGTGTGTATCTTGTATATCTGGAAAGATGGCAAGAAAGCCTTTTACTCATTCAAGTGAAAGAGTTAATGATCTTCTTGGACTCATACATAGTGATGTATGTGGTCCATTTAGAACCACGTCTAGAGAAGGAGCTAACTACTACGTTACATTTACTGACGACTTCAGTAGATATGGTTATGCTTACTTGATAAAACATAAACATGAAGTTTTTGAAACGTTCAAAACCTTCCAAAACGAGGTAGAAAATCAACTCGGGAAGACAATCAAAGCACTTCGATCTGATCGAGGAGGCGAGTATTTAAGCCTTGAGTTTTTAGATCATCTAAAGAGTCGTGGGATTGTCTCACAACTTACTCATCCCTATACACCACAACATAATGGGGTGTCAGAGAGGAGAAATCGAACCTTGCTTGACATGGTTCGATCAGTGATGAGTCCAACCACTTTGCCAATGTCCTTTTGGGGCTACGCTCTAGAGTCTGCTGCACGCATACTCAATATGGTTCCAACTAGGAAGGTTGATAAGACTCCATATGAAATATGGCACGGGAAAGTCCTGAACTTGTCTTATTTGAAAGTCTGGGGTTGTGAGGCTCTCGTTAAACGAGAAACACCAAACAAACTTGAGCCCAGATCTATCAAGTGTATCTTTGTAGGATACCCAAAGGAAACAATGGGTTACTACTTCTACTACCCACTCGAGAACAAAATATTTGTTGCTCGGTATGCTGAGTTTCTTGAGAGTAGTCTAATATCACAAGAAGCAAGTGGGAGCACCATAGACTTTGATGAAATTCAAAGTCAAGATGCACAACCTTCTGAGAACACTAGCGAATATCACAAAGAGGTTGAGCATGAAAATGTTGAATCTCAAAGTGATGTAATTCCCATTCGTAGATCCGCAAGGATATCTCACGCACCTGGTCGATATGGTTTCTATATCGATGCTGAGGAACATGAGTTAGGGGATCATGGTGAACCCGATAACTATAAAGCTGCATTGTCAGATCCTGAATCTGATAAGTGGCTTGAAGCTATGAATGCGGAAATGCAATCCATGAGGGACAACGAAGTTTGGATCTTAGTTGACCTCCCTCCTAACTGTAAGACGGTTGCGAGTAAATGGCTCTTCAAGAAGAAGACCGATATGGTTGGCATTGTACACACCTTTAAAGCTCGTCTTGTAGCAAAAGGTTTCACTCAAACCTATGGGGTTGACTACGAAGAAACCTTCTCGCCTGTTGCAGACTTAAAGCTATTAGGATTCTTATATCCATAGCAGCGTTCTATGACTATGAGATTTGGTAAATGGATGTCAAGACCGCCTTCTTGAATGGCCATCTGAACGAAGACGTTTATATGGTGCAACCTGAAGGGTTCGTGAATCCTAAACATCCCAGACGTGTATGCAAGCTTCAAAGATCCATTTATGGGTTAAAGCAAGCATCTAGGACTTGGAACAAGAGATTTGACGAGGATATCAAAAATTTTGGTTTCACTCAAAAACCCGATGAGCCATGTGTATATAAAAGAGCTAGTGGAAGTATCGTCATTTTCCTAGTCTTATATGTCGATGACATATTGCTCATGGGAAACAATATTCCAATGCTACAAGATGTTAAATCCTGGCTTGGAAAATGTTTTGCCATGAAAGACTTGGGTGAGGTGGCGTTCATTCTAGGAATCAAGATCTACAGAGAGAGATCAAGGCGATTAATCGGTTTGAGTCAAAGTGCATACATTGACAAAGTCTTAAAGCGGTTTAAGATGGATGCCTCCAAACGTGGGAGTCTACCAATGCAATCCAATGTAGAATTGAGTAAGACTCAAGGTCCCTCCACACCTAAAGAAGTGAAGCGAATGAAAGGAGTGCCTTATGCTTCGGCTGTAGGATCCATCATGTATTCTGTGAGGTGCACTGACCTGATGTAGCGTTCTCTCAAAACCTTACAAGTAGATACCAACAGAATCTAGGTGAATGTCACTGGACTGCTGTAAAGAACATATTAAAGTATCTTCGAAATACTAAAGATATGTTTCTTTTTTATGGAGGTGATTCAACAACTGAGCTTGGTGTTACTTGCTACACTGATGCTAGTTGGGAGACAGATCGGGATGATCTTCGATCACAAACCGGATATGTCTTCGTGATGAACGGAGGCGCTGTTGATTGGAAGAGTTCTAAACAAAGCACTACTGCGATGTCTTCTACAGAAGCTGAATACATAGCTGCTTCTGAAGCTGCAATGGAAGCAATTTGGATACGTAAATTCATTTCTGGGCTTGGCGGTGTTCCTAGTAATGATAGACCTATGGAAATGTACTGTGATAATATAGGTGCAATTACTATAGCCGATGAACCTGGAGTTCAAAAGGGTGCCAAACATTTTCGAAGAAAATATCACTACATTCGAGAAGTAATTCAAGAAGGTGATATTCGTATTCTTAAAGTTCACACAAATAACAACTTAGCTGGTCCGTTTACTAAACCAATGTCTTGTACCAAACATGTTGAGCATGCTAGGAGCATTGGAATTAGACCAGCTGGTAGTTTCATGTAGATTTGTGTATTTTAGTATTTGAATAATTGGGATGTAAAACAGTTCTTATTTGTAATGAATTGCTATATGAGATATGATCGTTTTCATTTTATATCAACTGTGTCCTATATTTTTGCATGTTTAATCCAAGAGTAATTTAATTACACTAAATTATCCATTGTCAGTTGATGATACGGGAGTATTGTCGAATTAAAACAAATGTGAGTTGGTCATATTCATTTTGGAATGAATATTAATTGATGATGCCGCCAATCTCATATGTGTTCATTGGATAAACATTGGATTGACCTAACCAATGAGAATTCACTAAATGGATCGGCGTCAATAGTGAATCTCGCAAGTGGTTGAATCTCTCATCCTTAGACTTGAGATGCAAGTAGGTTTTCTATGTGTGGAATGTCAATCCTTGATATGGTTCAACGTTGTCCTGAACAAGGCTACTATAAAGACCATTTTCAGGTGTGATGTGAAACACATGAACGACACGTGCAGTCAACAGAGGATTTGTTCCTCCACATGTATTGGACTTAGATACTACTGGGCCCCTCGATGAATTGTACAGATGTATGTGTGGCTGTAATTAAGATGATACTTGATTAATTTGGAAATCTAGTTCAATATTAATATCGAGAAACAGAATAGTTAAACTTAAGAATGACTGTTGATCCATGTCAAAAGTTTAATAGAGTAACTGAAACAAAAGGATGTCTGATAAACTAAACCATTTAAAATGAGATGGTTAAGAAACTATCCTCATATGTTTTTTGGGGGCATTGGCGTGTTGCTAGACGCTAACCATTGCTTGTATAATTATATGATTATTATGACATGCGCAAGTGGGAGCTGTTAGAGTATGCTCGTGTCATAACAACTAATTATATGGCCAGACACATATGGGCCTATGGGGTCACACACATATACACAAAGGTACCACTTAATATATACCGTTTTTATTGTATTTACGGTATATACTTGACTTACCTTACTCGGGATCAATTCTTGGCATATAATAACTTATCTTACCATTAGTTTATTATTGTACTTAAATCAATTAATGTGAAGCCCATTATAAGCGAAACTTTTGATTATGATTTTATAGTATCCGTTTTGTTTTTTACCATTGATACACATTGACTACCTAATCAATGTCAGAAAGACAAATACGTTTTGTCTTCCAATTTGGTTTTGAAAAACATAACGTGATATACATAATAAATAGATACATGAAAATGGTTTTCATGAGAGCTTTTCTTTTCTAAAACTTATTTTTTTGCCGTAGTCCAAAATTGATTCGAGTAGCACGGTCATTAAGACTAGCATCTACGGGTATACGGTGACATGTAGTGTGTTTCTACATAGAGGTGATCTACTTTGATCACTTGGTTTCTTGGGTAGATCGGGTGGTGATTGTCTCCGGTTGATCTTACCGAATCGTGCCACAAAGGTATACTTTTATCTCCCTCTTTTATATGATTAATCATATGACTCTATGGATCCGTTCATAGGTGATTATTTCGCTGCGTTGATTATTTATAATAAGTTATTAATTTTATTCATCACCTATAGCAAGCTATTGCTTAAATCTGCCACTATTCTTCATTCAGTAGATGTAGGTTGTGTGTTTTATGATTTTTAATGCATGAGTTTTGGTATGAAGTTAAGATATAGGTTAATCTAGGATTTTTTTTAACTGGTTTAGAGTTTTGGTTTGCTTGGTTGTAGGTTTGGTGGTTCAAAGATCGTTTTGAGGTCATTCACATAAGCAAATCAGCAGACATAGTTTTCTGTCCATAGTAGGCTTAGCTTAGGTTTGACTTTTGTGTTTATGCCTTTGAGTTTTGGTCAATTTTGAGTTTAGGACTAGTTATAGGGTTGTGTTACATAGACTGGTGGTTTGTGTGAGTCAAGATCAAGTCTTGGTGTTCCAAAATTCATTAAAAGGTCAAAAATATCAGCAAAGTATCACTTTCTGTCTAACTGTCCCACCGGCAGCCATTTGGGCATTCATTTCTATGTTTGGGGTGTTGGATTTTAGTAGATATCTATTTCATAGGTTATTTTTAGGTTATATTACCTGATTTCTTATGTTTGGGTGGTTTTGGTGGTTATAACATAGCTATTATATCTCACTGATAAGCATTTCACCACTGTATAACCACCCACTTTGTAAACAGAGGGTTACTTAGGATTTGTTTTGGTGTTTTGACATTTGGATCTTGTTCAACAAATAGAAATTAGGTTAATCTAGGTATTAGGTAGTTGGTATTTCAGATTGAGTGGCTTTTGGGTGACTAAAACTAGCCATATAGTCACTATATTGCTCAAATACCACCATGCCTTTCTTTTTAGTTAACAGTAGGAAAATTTCATTGATTTGGTGCTTTAATCTGTTTACTTGCTTGTTTTTGTGTATTTGTACTGACTCCCCAATAGCCTACTGGTATTAGGGGTGCCCTTTGTACCATAAAACAACAATATCAAAGCTCAACAGATCCAAATTAACCAACTTTGATCTAATAAAGTTAAACAGTCAACTATTTTTGTCGTTTTGTGACTCATTTTCACTTTTTTCTTGAATTTTTCATTTTTCACCAGTAGTATTAGTTAAAATAGGTTTTAAGAAAAACCATGTTTATTTTATTTTTATGATTATTTTAATTTAAAATTAGTTTTTAGTGATTTAAAAATAGATTTAATTGGTAAAAAAATTTGAATTTCTTTTAGAGTTTATTAAGTATATTAGAGGTTTACAAGTTATAAAATATTGGTTTGACCTTTTTCTTGATTTATTTAACTTTAAGGGCTTTAATTAGCATTTAAAAATTAAATATTAATTAAATAAAAAGGTTTCCCCAAATTTTCTTGATTTGTAAACCCTAGATATATTTTTAGGATCTTAAATTAATTTCTTGGAAATTTTTATACAACTTTTAATTTTCGTCGTATTTTACGTTTTTGCGTCGTAGTGTAGTTTTAAGCGTAACTTGTCATTTACTTTTCCAATCTTTCTCTCTAAAAAATGTAACTAATCCATACTTGATATTTAATATTGGCACATAAAATCATACTGTAAAACCCGCTTTAAAATACCTTAGAACATTAAATGCATGAAAATACGTATAAATTAAAATTTTGCGATTAATTAATATACGACATGAATCATGAACATTAAATATAATTATTACTGTTGTAGTGTTTTCGTACACGTTTTAGGAAAAACGCGTATGAGCGGCAAGTATTAAACTCGACGATTTAGGAAAACCGACAAGTCGAATAAATGCGGGTTCGTTCTCGAAGGAGGTGTGTGTATTAAGTGTGCCAATTATATAAAATCAAAGTTTGGATTAGTGACATTTTTGGTTTAGAAGAGAAATATTAAAGACGAGCTACGATTACAATTACACTACGACGAATTAACGTAAAACGCGAACGTAAATACGTAAAACGTGACAAAATTAAAAATTAAACCTAAAAATTAATTAAAAATTAAAACTAAGTTTAAAATAATATAAATAAGAATAAAAATCCAATAAATAAATTTTAAAACCTTTTATTAATTAAATATTCAATTTTAAATGCTAATTAAAGCACTAAAACTAAATATAATTAAGAACAAGCCCAAAATACTATTTTAATGAACTAACAACTCACTTATATTATTTAAAGACTAAAAAGTATTTTTCCTAAATTTTTAAAACACTTTTTCTATTTTTAAAACACTAAAAACTATTTTTAAACTAAAATAATGATAAAGAAAATTAAAACAATGCTAAAATTAATTTGACAATTTTAAAAATCCTAAATTGTACTAATGAACAGTAGAAAAATGAAAAAGTTTGAAAAAGTAAATATTTTTCACTAAAAGACAAAACAGAAATAATAAAACCCTAATTAAACATAAATAAAATCTAAAAAAATACTTTAAAAAATGAACAGTAAAATATTTTTAAACTAAAAATCTTAAAATACTTTTCTAAATCTAAGAAAAATTTTAAAACTGAAAAATACCCAATTTTGTCACAAAAAGAGAAAAACAGTTAATTAAAAACTAATTTAAAATGCAATTTGATCTAAAAAATAGGAAATGAACAGTAAAATAAAAATAAACTGAAGAAAAATCAGAAATAAAATAAGAAAAATTTCAAAACTAAAATTACAAAAAAACACCAAAAATTTACCAATAAAGACAAAAAAGTAAATAACTGAAAGTGACACTTAGGATCTTTTGTCCAGTAGCTACGCAGGGGGAACTTTTATACTACAGTGGGAACTTGGTTCCCACTGCTTTAACAAATTTTCAGGTCTGGGCACCTTTATGCTTATAACTTGCTGATTAATTGGATTCTTGGGCAATGATTGGCACCCCCACAACTAGTTGGGCTGTGGGGAGTCAGAAAAAATATAAAATACACAAGTTACTATACAGAATCAAACACAAAAGCCCAAAGAATAGTTACTGATATAGGGGGTAGTCTGATGAGTCCTTAGCTGGTCTCTTGTGCAATTTGGTGAGTTTTGGTTGACCAAAACTCACCCAATTCACTCACAATATGTATCAAACCAGGTCTAAGCCCTAGACATGCACCATATCTAACAGTCTACACAGATTCAATCACAAACCTCAATAAAACAAGGCAGTAAGAAGGTTTGCTGATTTTAGCTATTTTTACCCAAACATGAACACACAAATTGTTTTAAAACCTACCCAAATAGAAGCCAAAGCTGCAAATATACTAAAATTACTAGCACGGGTGGGTCTAATCAGACTTTAAACCAAAAGCTTGTCAAACAATTAGCTTAAACCCCTTATCCCAAACACCCCTTAATATTTCTAAAAATGAAATTTACAAACCAAAAGCTTTTAAATCCTATCTTAACTAATTGATAACTACTCTAACATGCTTAACAACAGCATTCAAGCATAAGTAAACACTTAACTATCACACTTAACATATTCCACTGTCTATCACACATGCATCATTCACAAAGATCTAACACAAGGTTTAAGAAAGAGGAGGGTTTAAGCCTTTAAGGGGTTACCTTGTGGGACCCACATCCGGTCCCCAGTATGGCTGCAATGCCATCTTTATACAAGCCCGAGCTTGTGCTTGGGCTAATGGGAAGCTGATGAATGTTGAGAATGATGGTGTGGCTTCCAAAGTCACACCCAATATATCTTGAAAATGAAAACTCTTGGATTAAACCTACTAAGAGAAAAAAGAAGTGAAGTGATAACCTACTATCAAAACACAAGCTGGCTTATTAATTAAGCAGCTTATGGCTTATAGCTTTTGAAATGAAAATGAAAACCAATTTTTGAAACTAAAAATTTGTAAAATCTGGAAACCAAATGTTTAGAAATCCTAAACCTTTGAAAGAACACTAAAAGATATTAACTTAAAACTGAAATCACAACATAAGGGTCCACTTTAACTTCACCTTATGATGTGTTCCAAGTTTCTGAAAAATCCTATGAAACCAATTCCCTTTTGAAAACCAAACTGTGAAACAAGAATCCTTATGAAACTATTTTAACTAACTTGCAATGAAAATAAATTTTACACTAAACAGGAACTCAGAAATTGTAAAAACATTAATCCTTTCATTTGCATTAACAAAATTAACTTCTTACAAAAACTGGAACAAAACTAAATGAGACACAAACGTCTCATTATATACAACCCTTAGTAAGATTCTAAATATCTGAATAAAATAAACTAACTAGGAAACCCTAGCATTATGATCTTCCAAGAATACCCTTGAGTCCTTGTTTGAAAATTTAGTCAAATGGCTCCCATGTGATGATTCTGTTAGCCAGCTGTGAAGAGTAAATCTTGAGCGTTGAAATGAAAATTTAGGACCAACTTTGGGCTTGGAGTCGTTGATTGACCTGCTGTCATTTTGTCTTCAAGCATTTTTGGTGCAGGGCACCATGTGGGAGGGGATCACAGTTGAGGGTGATAGGTTTCGGGAGTTGGGATGGGATTAGGTTAGGGTAAATTACTGATCTGGAAAGAAAGAATCAAAACCCCTTTGTTTTGTGCTCGAATTTACCTGGGCGTAATTAGGGTTTATGGGTGGGGGTGTTTAGAAGGTTTGGTGTTTAATTAGTTTTAAGGGGTGGATTAATTTAAATTGTTGTTTACCCCCAAAAAAGTTTAACTGATTATTTAAAATCAGTTTAAAAAATGGTGGATAGTGAGGTGGACGAGTGAATGAATGTGATTGAAGGGTTTTAGGTAGTGGGACAGGTGGCGTGGTGGTATTGGTGGTTTGGGGTTTGCTTGTCTGCCAAGAATGCCCCCTATAATCCCATAAACTTGCTACTTCACAATAAACAGCATCAATACCCCATTTCCTTTGTTAACCAAGTTTGCAAATTCCCATTTGGCCACAAACTTTTTACAAAAGTGTTCACAAGGACTTATTATGCAATGTTTGCATTCTTCAAGGATCATAAATGTAATATCTCATCGTTCTAGGACCCAAGTGTAAAATTGAGGATTTACAAGGGTTTAAAATGACAAGTCTTCCAAAGTTAAGGGACCAATCTTGCCAATTCCTCAAACTTCAAGGACTTGATTAAAATCATGATTTGGGTCCGGTTCTTTGTGCGGCTTCGTTTCCCGTGTTCGTTTTTGCTTGATTCTTGTGATCTTTTGGTGAATTCACGATATCAATACCTAAAATACACAATGAACAAATACAAGCATATATTTGGGTATTTTGATGATATTTTAAGCATTTTAAGCCCGATTTGGATGATGAGACTATGTATAATTACAGTCTCATCACTCCCCCATACTAAACCATTGCCGTGTCCCCACGCAATGCTAGAATTAAGTATCATAGCACTTCCAAAATTCATTTTATGATGACATTTATTGAAGACATAAACTTAAATAAACTACTACACGCGTTTTAGACATAATGTATTGTTTTCATCACGGTAAAGTGACTTTTAGGATCATAGAACAAGAACATGTGAATGCTTCGTTAGAAATAATTTCATCATCCTTGATTTTCACCCAATTCCATGCTAAGCGTGTAACGAGATCATTGTTATTATAAGTTAGCAACACGATCATATCTCATGAGTGTTAATTACACACCTAAACTCCCTTATTCATACTTGGTATCTCTTATATTTTATTTTGTCTTAATGATCACGAGGATACATCATTGACTTATGCGTGAATAGAGATTAAGTCTAAAAATAGAGTCTTAACGGTTTAACCAAAATCATCGAATTAATAATTCACCCTAATAGACAACGATTTCAAAAACTTAAGTCAACAAGAAGGATCGATAAACACGGTTTTATAACGGTTTTGAACATGAGACTTATTACCAAGACTTTTATACACCCCCTAACGGAAGGGCCTTATTATCATAGGTTTACCTCCATCTTTTATTCAACTTCGCCATGAAGCTTTTATTATGACTTCGGTATTGCCTTGCCTTTTATTATCCACCTCATCGGTAGTTTTATTAGCCAAACACGTATATCCTCACGCTAAAGCGAATTTTGGATCTTTAAAGCTTCAAAGATTAAGGCTTGATTCACTTTCAATTTGGGCATAGATTTTTCGGCCTTGTGAGCTTCAAATTTTTGCTTAATTTAGGTGAGCACTTGAAATCTTATTATTAGGTGAAGCTTTTGATTATTCGGGTGCCAATACTTCAAAACCGTGACGCTGGCGATACCTTAATGTTTTCCCAATTTAATTACATGGAAACTACTAAAACAAATTAGAAACCAACAATAGTGACTAAACCACTAAATCAATATTTATTAACAATTTATTATACAAAAGCGTGGGGAGAATAAGCTAATAATTACTACACATAAGATCGTGACGATTACGAGACTTATAAATAACTCTATCATTTCTCTTCCTCATTTAAGAGACTTAGCCTAAAAAGTTAAGGAATCAAAGCTAAGTGCTCAACACGCACGGTCTAGTCAAAAATTACTCTTATTCTCACCATCGGAAAACCTACTTTCGTGTCTTAAACACTTACGAAAAATAAGAAAAAATTTAAAATTTGGCCATTTTTAGCCTTATTTTGCAACAAAACGATAACAAAAAGATGAATATTGGATTGCGTGTTGACGTGAGCAAGGTGAAGTATCTACTCACCCCCATACTAAAACTAAGCATTTTCCTCAATGTTTCGAGTCTAGGGGTGAAAACATCCCCATACTAGAGACGAAGTCGAATGCTTAATCTCGAGCATGGAAAGGGTAAAACGAATAACTTAAAAGCCGTTTATGAATTATGCTATTAAGATAAACGTTAGAACATAAAAGGATATCATCGGATATCGGAATCTCCAAAGGCAACGATCGAAGCTCGAGTGATCCGTAAAACGAACACGAGAGGCTTTAATGATGATGATGAACCTAATAAATCACAATCACAAACAACCACGAAACAAAGGTAGGAAGAGCACAAGTCCCCTCGTTACGTTAAACTAAGAAAGCGATAATATTTACAAGGATAAGCATGAGAATCCCCCACGAGGCACCTTGTTTTTGATAACCGAGTCAAAAGCTCGACTCGAATCCCCATAAATGTGATCATTTAGGGATAATCTTGGTATGGTCATTTTTAGTGGGGCTTACATGATGAACAATGCCCAAAAGTACATGGAGTACTTTAAAAATCCGATATACGTATACCGGGGTCAAAGATAGCGTCCTCGTTTTCGGATGAAAGACGAAACAACGCCACTCCAACTAGAACCCCAATGGGGTAGAAAAAATAGATGAGAAGTAGAAAGGTGGGGCAATGGGTAAGTCCCTAAAATGGGCTACTCGAGGTAGACTCACACCAAGAAAATAGATAAGTTTTCCATTTATTGCATCGGTGGAAGACCGAGATTTCCCTTTACGAGCAATTCCGGGATCGTAAATCTCGTCCTCGGTGGAGAAATGTGAAGGAACATAAGGGGCTTCCCCCACACTAGATCCACACACACCATCGTCAAAAGGAGTAGACGAGGTGGTATCACTCATAAAACGATGTGATGACGGAGTTAAACATGTAGAAAAATCTTTTAAAACATTTTTAAAATCTTTTCCTTTTTCATCGTTTAAAATCTCTTTATGAAAACCCGATTTGATAATGTAGAAAATATTTGGCGTGTCAAATTCAAAATTAGTCGCGCTAAAAATCCTCACATTTAAGTCGCGGTTAGGGGGTGGTGGATTATATAAGTTCTAAAAACTTCGATCAATAAAGAACACCGCCCCCTCGGGGTCTTCATACTCGTCATCTTCATGAATGTCGATCTCATTGATTTCTTCGTCATAGATAGGCTTGTCAAACCATGGTTTGTCATTCCCCTCTTTGATGATTTTAGAAACTCTCTCGAAGAGATCACGATCAAGCACGAAACCATCATTCTTTTGTGGGGATCGTTGATAAGTTAGATCCTCACGAATGTGGTAAACGTCATTCTCAAATGAGGAGTGTTTATAAGGTAACTCCTCGAGAATGGGACTTGTGTCTATACCGAGAAATTCATCGACCTCCTTAAAGAATTCTTCATCATCACAATCGTGAAACGAAGAAGGATCGATGATATGGTCGTCAACGTTCTCGAATTCATCATCAAAAATTGGATTATGATGAAAAATAGGTTCGTATACGGAATTTGAGTACGTTGTGAAAGTGTCGTCATTCTCATCGTCATAAGAAATTTCCGACATGAGATCGTCCTATTCATTTGAAGATTTACCAAAGGGTAAATCCTCGAAGATGGATGGCGGATTAGAAAGTATATGCTAGATCTCGGCAAAATCACCATCACCATCAAAGAAAGTGTCGATGTGAGCATGTTCTCGAGTGGATCTCTCGAGAGTCACAACCATGGTCTTACAAGCCCTTGGGCTATGCTTAGGTGACATTTCTATGATGGGTGAGATTGCATTGGGCTGGGCCACTTCCTTAGCCTTAATGGATTTGGGGCTAGGAGTGGGAGGCACTTCAATGGGTTTAGAAGTGTGGGCCTCAAAGTCATGGTCCTTCGAAGGTGGTGAAGATGAGCCCATATTGGTCTTTGTCGTGATGGCACTAACGTCGCCCTTCGGAATTGGCGTTTCACTGGTTTCATAGAATACATCCCAAAGTGATTTTTCATCCATAAATTTACACATACCCTTTTGAATTAGGTATACATATTCTTTATCATTAAAATCCTCATCTTTAAAACCGTTAATTTTTTCAAAACATGCATTAAGCCTCATTCTTTCCGCTAAAGTGAACATTTTGAAATCATTAGGTTTAGAAACATTAGGTTTTGAAACCTCGGTTTTTTCATTATCATTAAACACTTAGGATTTACTGGTGAAAAAGTCCATTTTGTCCTCCCCATATTTCATAGTAAGTCTCCCCTCGTGAACGTCGATTACAGTTCGAGCCGTCGATAAAAATGGTCGGCCTAAAATAATGGGACATTTAGGGTCACACTCGTAATAGGATATAACAAAATCCGTGGGAAAAACAAACTTTCAAATTTTAACATAGACATCCTCGGCTATTCCAATTGGTATAAGTGGAGTATAATTTGCAAGCTCGATAGTCATGTTCGTGGGGATAAGTCTAGGCAATCTCATCAATTTCCATATAGAATGAGGCATAAGGTTGATTCTAGCACCTAAATCGGCAAGGGCTAAACATCCCCCAATCTCGGAAAAATCACAAGGTAATAGAAGTTGGCCCGGATCCTCTTCCTTTCTCGGCATACGCCTTTTAGGTTTTCTTAGAAGGATCGATGCACAAGTTTCTTCAAGGGTTACTTTGGTGAGGTCGATGAAGCTCTCTTTTTGAACCGTGGATGGAGTTTGAGGTACACGAGGGCGTGCACTCTTTTCCTTGGTCACCAAGTTTAACCCCTCGACTTTAGAACATGAAGGCGTCTTAGAAGTCGAGGGTCGAGAGGAAGAAACAACTCTAAATCCATCAAGGTTAGGGGTAATCACACAACCTTTTCCAATAGACGAGGCGGCTTTACATTGTTCCTTCGGATTGGGTACGGTGTTACTAGGTAACGTACTCGAAGACGAACTCGCTTGATTGCTCATGATTGCCAAAAACATCTTTTTAATCTCACTTTGACCTTGTTCAATTTTATTATTTTAACCTTCCAAAGTGTTGGAAAATTCGTTTTTCAAAGTACCAATTTGTCCCTCTAATCGTCTCATAATAGCCTCATTCGTTTTCATATATTCTTGAAAATCGTTTGACGAACTATTTTGATTAGCATTGAAGTTCCATTGGTTTTGATTACTTATTTGAAAATTCCCTTGATTACCATTTGAAAAATTGTTTCCTTGATTAGCGTTGTTTTGAAAACTCGAGTTTTGGTTGTTGTTGTTATCTCGGTTTTGCCAATTCAAATTACGACTTTGATTATAACCTCCTTGATTTGAAAAGTTTCCTTGTTGATTGTTTCCTCGAAAATTGTTTCGGTTTTGATTAAAATTGTTGCCTTGGTTATAATTGCCTTGTTGTGATGGACCCGCGTTATTTTGATTTTGAAAATTGTTGTTTCCATTTAACGCACTCACATTCGACGTTTGGCTATCCGTAGTCGCACACTCGTAATAATTATGAGGTCCGCCACAAAACTTACATGAAACCTGAACCGCTTTCACCGTAGCGAGAGCGTCTTTCTTTTGCATCTCAATGAGAAAAGACGTAAACACATTCGTCAACTTATCGACTTTCGCATCAACTATCTCAATGTCGCGATTAGAACTACTAACACTGGCGACATTGGCAACACTTGGTGCGTTGCGGAGTTGGTAAACCTTGGATCGGTTTTCGATAATTATCAATGCATCTTTCGGAGTCTTACACAAAAAGTTG
The DNA here is from genome assembly GCA_025667525.1 of Glebionis coronaria. Classification (NCBI taxonomy): domain Eukaryota; kingdom Viridiplantae; phylum Streptophyta; class Magnoliopsida; order Asterales; family Asteraceae; genus Glebionis; species Glebionis coronaria. The sequence continues at coordinate 162,340,577 of CM046877.1, read as the reverse complement.
CCACCGGCGGCGGAATTCAACGAATCTTGCTCTTGAAAATGAAGACCGTTGTAAAACGTATCGATTTGGTGCAACTCGGATAAACCATGGTGAGGACATTGCCTAAGCAATTCCTTAAAACGATCCCACGCGTCTCTAAAAGATTCATTCGGTTTTTGCTCAAATTTCGTAATTTCATTTTTGAAAAACGTCGTCTTAGACGGTGGGAAAAAATAATTAACGAACTTGGACACGAGATCCTTCCACGTAGTTATCGAATTAGGTGGCTCTTTCTCGTACCAATACTTGGCGGCACCATCGAGCGAGTACGGAGAAAGCATAAGCTTGACGACATCGGTGTCGACATTCTTAAACTTGCTCGTGGCCAAAAGACGATCAAAATTCCGAATATGGTCGTGAGGATTATCGGCTTCACGACCTCGAAACTTCGTAGCTTGGATTAACGAAAGCATTCCGCTCTTAATCTCAAAATTCTCCGCTTCAATAGCGGGAATTACGATCGCGTCTCCATAACCCTCGGTGGGTGCTTGGAGCAATTCCATCATCGAACGATTGTCGGCCATCTCGTCTACGGTTTCTTCAACAACGATATTAGGAACATCGGTTTCTAATTCTTGTCTACGTCGTCGATTCCTTCGATTACGATTGCGTCGATTCGAAGCATCGCTAGAATTAGAATAATCCTTCGATCGAGTGCGCATGCACTAAGCGTAGAATGGGTGGTAGCAAAGAAGATTCTTATTGGGGTTTTTCGATTTTTCAATTTTTTTGGTTTTTGATTGTTTTTTAATTTTTTTTAGATTTTTGAATGTATTACGTAGACTCAAATCTACAAATCTCTCCTCGAATCGATTTCTCGATTAAAGAAGCCTCAGAGAATGAAAACGATCACGTGGAGTGAACGCCTTCGATGACATTAGAACGTTGGTGGAACACCAAAACGTTCAAGAGGGTTTAATCTTGAAAACAAGCAAATATATATGATACGTAGATAATACTTGGTAGGCAAACCCTCGATTGGCCCTCTTTCTCAAAACACGCACAAGCAATCGGGGGAAACGAGGCGGCGCTAAGCACTTAAGAGCCTTTTTCTCTTAGGTCGTGAAATACAACCGCCTTATACCCACCTTATAGTTTGTGTTAATCAAAATTAAGCCTCACGAAAGTATTTATCTGTTTTGCCTTTAAACTTTTGCTTTGGATTCGAATACAATGATCGAGTGCTGAAATCTCGAATCAAGGTTGCGTTTTCACGCTTTTGGAGTACTTGTGTATTTATTGTTCTATGTAGATACAATATAGTAATATATTCACAAGAAAAACGAAAACGATAATGGGATATCTACAATATAGTAAAAGATTGTTGTGTGTTTAGTTTGGGAAAACTAAACACGATTTATTTGGATACTATAATATAATAGAGAAAAATAACAAAAATGAGTATGTACGTTTATGTACGCTTTCCAAAAATTGAAAAGCAAAAACGCACTACTCATACAAACACGATACTAATAATGGCACACTAAAAACACCTCCCCGGCAGCGGCGCCAAAAATTGATGTAGTGTTTTCGTACACGTTTTAGGAAAAACGCGTATGAGCGGCAAGTATTAATTTCGACGATTTAGGAAAACCGACAAGTCGAATAAATGCGGGTTCGTTCTCGAAGGAGGTGTGTGTAATAAGTGTGGAAATTATATAAAATCAAAGTTTGGATTAATGACGTTTTTGGTTTAGAAGAGAAAAATTAAAGACGAGCTACGATTACAATTACACTACGACGAATTAACGTAAAACGCGAACGTAAATACGTAAAACGTGACAAAATTAAAAATTAAACCTAAAAATTAATTAAAAATTAAAACTAAGTCTAAAATAATATAAATAATAATAAAAATCCAATATATAAATTTTAAAACCTTTTATTAATAAAATATTCAATTTTAAATGCTAATTAAAGCCCTAAAATTAAATATAATTAAGAAAAAGCCCAAAATATTATTTTAACGAACTAAAAACTCACTTATATTATTTAAATACTAAAAAGTATTTTTCCTAAATTTTTAAAACTATTTTTCTATTTTTAAAACACTAAAAACTATTTTTAAACTAAAATAATGATAAAAAAAAAATTTAAATAATGATAAAATTTATTTGACAATTTTAAAAATCCTAAATTATACTAATGAACAGTAGAAAAATGAAAAAGTTTGAAAAAGTAGATATTTTTCACTAAAAGACAAAACAGAAATAATAAAACCCTAATTAAACTTAAATAAAATCTAAAAAAAATACTTTAAAAAATGAACAGTAAAATATTTTTGAACTAAAAATCTTAAAATACTTTTCTAAATCTAAGAAAAATTTTAAAACTGAAAAATATCCAATTTTGTCACTAAAAGACAAAAACAGTTAATTAAAAACTAATTTAAAATGCAATTTAATCTAAAAAATAGGAAATGAACAGTAAAATAAAAATAAACTGAATGGAAAAATCAAAAATAAAGTAAGAAAAATTTCAAAACTAAAATTACTGAAAACCACCAAAAATTTACCACTAAAGACAAAAAAAGTAAATAACTGAAAGTGACACTTATGATCTTTTGTCCAGTAGCTAAGCAGGGGCAAATTTTATACTACCAGTGGGAACTTGGTTCCCACTGCTTTAAAAATATTTCAGGCCTGGGCACCTTTATGCTTATAACTTGCTGATTAATTGGATTCTTGGGCAATGATTGGAACCCCCACAACCAGTTGGGTTGTGGGGAGTCAGAAAAAATATAAAATACATAAGTTACTACACATAATCAAACACAAAAGCCCAAAGAATAGTTACTGATATAGGGGGTGGTCTGATGAGTCCTTAGTTGGACTCTTGTGCAATTTGGTGAGTTTTGGTTGACCAAAACTCACCCAATTCATTCACAATATGTATCATACCAGGTCTAAGCCCTAGACATGCACCATATCTACCAGTTTACACAGATTCAAATCACAAACCTCAATAAAACAAGGCAGTAAGAAGGTTTGCTGATTTTAGCTATTTTTACCCAAACATGAACACACAAATTGTTTTAAAACCTACCCAAATAGAAACCAAAGCTGAAAATATACTAAAATTACCAACACAGGTGGGTCTAATCAGACTTTAAACCAAAAGCTTGTCAAACAATTAGCTTAAACCCCTTATCCCAAACACCCCTTAATATTTCTGAAAATGAAATTTACAAACCAAAAGCTTTTAAATCCTATCTTAACTAATTGATAAATACTCCAACATGCTTAACAACAGCATTCAAGCATAAGTAAACACTTAACTATCACACTTAACATATTCCACTGTCTGTCACACATGCATCATTTACAAAGATCTAACACAAGGTTTAAGCAAGAGGAGGGTTCAAGCCTTTAAGGGGTTACCTTGTGGGACCCACATCCGGGCCCCACTATGGTTGCAATGCCATCTCCATACAAGCTCGGGCTTGTGCTAGGGCTAATGGGAAGCTGCTGAATGTTGAGAGTGATGGTGTGGCTTCCAAAGTCACACCCAATATATCTTGAAAATGAAAACTCTTGGATTAAACGTGCTAAGAGAACAAAACAAAAGTGAAGTGATAACCTACTATCAAGACACAAGATGGCTTATTAATTAAGCAGCTTATGGTTATAGCTTTTGAAATGAAAATGAAAACCAATTTTTGACACCAAAAATTTGTAAAATCTGGAAACCAAATGTTTAGAAATCCTAAACCTTTGAAAGAACACTAAAAGATATTAACTTAAAACTGAAATCACAACATAAGGGTCCACTTTCACTTCACCTAATGATGTGTTCCAAGTTTCTGAAAACTCCTATTAAACCAATTCCCTTTTGAAAACCAAACTGTGAAACAAGAATCCTTATGAAACTATTTTAACTAACTTGCAATGAAAATAAATTTTACACTAAACAGGAATGCAGAAATTGTAAAAACATTAATCCTTTCATTTTCATTAATAAAATTAACTTCTTACAAAAATGGAACAAAACTAAATGAGACACAAACGTCTCATTATATACAACCCTTAGGAAGATTCTAGATATCTGAATAAAATAAACTAACTAGAAAACCCTAGCATTATGATCTTCCAAGAATACCCTTGAGTCCTTGTTTGAAAATTTAGTCAGATGGATCCCATGTGATGATTCTGTTAGCCAGCTGTGAAGAGTAAATCTTGAGCGTTGAAATGAAACTTTGGGACCAAGTTTGGGCTTGGAGTCGTTGATTGGCCTGCTGTCACTTTGTCTTCAAGCAGGGCACCATGTGGGAGGGGGCCACAATTGAGGGTGATAGGTTTTGGGAGTTGGGATGGGATTAGGTTAGGGTAAATTACTGATCTAGAAAGAAAGAATCAAAACCCCTTTGTTTTGTGTTCGATTTTACCTGGGCGTAATTAGGGTTTATGGGTGGGGGTGTTTAGCAGGTTTGGTGTTTAATTAGTTTTAAGGGGTGGATTAATTTAAATTGTTGTTTACCCCCAAAAAAGTTTAACTAATTATTTAAAATTAGTTTAAAAAATGGTAGATAGTGAGGTGGACGAGTGAATGAATGTGATTGGAGGGTTTTAGGAAGTGGGACAGGTGGCGTGGTGGTATTGGTGGTTTGGGGTTTGCTTGTCTGCCAAGAATGCCCCCTATAATCCCATAAACTTGCTACTTCACAATAAACAGCATCAATACCCCATTTCCTTTGTTAACTAAGTTTGCAAATTCCCATTTTGGCCACAAAATTTTTACAAAAGTGTTCACAAGGACTTATTATGCAATGTTTGCATTCTTCAAGGACCATAAATGTAATATCTCATCATTTTAAGGACCCAAGTGTAAAATTGAGGATTTACAAGGGTTTAAAATGACAAGTCTTCTAAAGTTGAGGGACCAATCTTGCCAATTCTTCAAACTTCAAGGACTTGATAGGAAAATCATGATTTGGGTCCGGTTCTTTGTGCGGCTTCGTTTCCCGTGTTCGTTTTTGCTTGATTCTTGTGACCTTTTGGTGAATTCACGATATCCGTACCTAAAATACACAATGAACAAACACAAGCATATATTTGGGTATTTTGATGATATTTTAAGCGTTTTAAGCCCCATTTGGACGATGCGAATTACAGTCTCATCAATTACGTATGTTAATTAATTACGAAAAGTATTACGTATATTAATATTATTATTAATACATGGTAAGTATTTACGTATAATACTTAAAACGTAACAAGATAAAACACGACATATAAAACACGAACACATTCGATAAATATTTAAGCATGAAAAACAAAAACGAAATGTATAAAGGAGCGTGTCTGTGTGGCGTCCAAAAAGAAAGAAAGGAAGGGCTTGACCTGACCCATTAACTATCCAAGTCCTTAAACAATTAAAACACCAGAGGATTTAATTCATTAATACTTTTATAGGAAAATAACAAAAACCCTAACTCTCTTTTTCTCCTTCTCTTGGCCGCGACATACAACACACACACAAGGGAGATTTTTGGCTTTTAATCTTTAATTAAATACGGTATTGTGTTCCTGGTTCTAAACCTTAAATCATACACGCATTCGGTATCTTTTATTCCTTAATCTTTTAAATTATTTTCTATGTTCAAGATCTTTAAGAACAGTCATAAAACATGTTATTAAAAAGATTTAATCATGGAATCGGGATTATGTTGGTTTGGTTTGATGTGGCACGCAAATCTAGACCTCAAAAGGTCTCAGTGGTGTTTGATGTTAACCAATCGCACCCCACATGGGGTCGGTGGTGGTCTTTCTTGGTCAGCCTCAAGCCCCACACTGCCCAACAGTGGGTTTCATGGCTCGGCAGTGGAAACCAGGAGTCCTTAGACTCTTAGTGGGATCAAAGAACACAACAGGAGGAACCCCAGCTGTAGCCGGGGGTGGCTTTAGGCAGCAGTGGCACCGGCTAAGCTGTCGATGGCTGCTATGATGGTCGGACAACAACCACAACCGCAAGGTTGTGGTGGGTTGTTGTGTTTTCTGAGGCAAACTGAGACCTCCATGGTCTCGGTGGGTCCTTGTTAGGGCTCGGGTATAACAGAACACGCCAAAGGGTGTGTTTGGTTAAACTGTTTGCTAAAGAACTTTAGGTTATGTTATTAGTTAATTTCATGAAATAATACATGGTTAATTTAATTAATTAATAACAAGACTTATGTTATAATTTTATGTAAATATCATGATATAATATATGTCCATTTTATTTAAATAAACTTTAGGATAAAATAATTATTAATATAGTTATTCATGTACATTTAATTAATTAAGAAACTTAGCTTAATTAATTTATATTCATTTTAACCAAGGTTTAATTAAATTAATAACATGATTTAATTTAATTATACAATAAATCATTTAAGGTAAAGTTTAATTATTATAATCATATAATATTATTAATTAATAATTACTTATGATATCATGTATTATTATTATTAATTAATAGTCATATGTTAAGACTAAGTATTAAGTATTCTTAACCTTTACTATATATTAATCATGACATATAATATGCTTATTAAAACTATGGCTAATATCATTTTAATTATGTAATAAGCTTATTATTAATTATGGAAACATGTTAAATATGGAATTCTACTAAATATGGAAACATGTTATTTATGGAAATATACTAAATATGGAAACTTTCTATTTTTGGAAACATACAAATTATGGAAACTTTCTATTTTTGGAAAGTTACTATTTATGGAAACTTGTTATTTTTGAAAAGTTGCTATATATGAAAACCTGCTATTTTTGGAAAGTACTATATATAGAAACCTGCTATTTTTAGAAATTTACTTATTATGTTATAACATGTACTATAACACATAAAACATGAAATACACTAATCAATAAACATATGAAACATTATGAATCACATGATAAAACAAGAACAAGTAAAACAAGTTAAGAACACGCATAATAATCTCTAAATATAAGTTAAACATACAACTCATTCATGTCCCTTTTATTATGTAGCTACCTTGAAGTCGGAGTGATCTTCCACTTACGTTTTCATCCTCATTACTGGACATAAGGTACGGATATTCCGTCCTTAAGTAAGGACGCTCTCTTCCTATATTAGGACTTCCCCGTTTGCAGCCATCTGTTTTCCCCAGTAGTTTACTTAAACTAAACAGTGATTATATGATTAATATTTTAGATTTCCTGAGCTATATACATGCATGCCAATTCTACCTAGTTATGGAGCTACCATAACCATAACACAGGAGGCATCAGAGTTATGACTCTTTCGCGGTGAGAGTGATTGCTCGCGGCGTCCCTTTCAGTATTTGGCCTTTTATATTATTATCATGTGGGGCGAATGGGTGCATCCTAGGACAAGTTTAGCAGATTACATGGTAACTGTGGTGTGTGCCTTACATCCGTTACATGGAGCTGATCACTCCACCTAGACTATTTTAATTAGAGGCAACCCCTCCAATTGCATGATGAGGTCACCCCTTTAAGTATTCATGCACGTTGATACTTCATGACCTATATGGGCTCCGGGCATATTTTAAATACAATTTTCAGCATAAAATAAACATAAGTCTTTTCAATTTCTAAACTAGTTTATAAACATACACCAGGTTTTCCAAGACTTACACTTATTCCGCTGTACTTCATTTCATTCTTTGCTTATGTTTATGCTATTTCATATCATTGTAATATATCTGCACACTGAGCGTATTGCTCAGCCTTATTTTCTTTCCATTTCCCAATACGGCAGGTACTAAAGGGCAAAGGTAGGAATCAAGAGTACGTACATTTGGATGGAGGCTCCCTTGTCTTCACTTCTTTTAATGCATTTACATACTTTTGTTTTGTTGGATATTGTTTAGTCCTTACTCTACATTTCTTTACTTATGCATTATGTGTAGAGCTTATGTTTGGAACCGATGTTTGTTTCTGGTTGCCTTTATGGTCATTAATGTTTTAGACATTTACCTTGCATGCTTTGATGACACGATATAACTACTAAGTAACGGTCTACTTATCCAAGTAAGGTGTTACAATTATGGTATCAGAGCCAAGGTTTTGACCTGTAGGCTCTTAAAAATTGACCTGTGACTAGTGGGTAGTCACCAAAGTCTTCCTAAACTGACAGTAAATTTCATTTCATGCATCATGGTTTCTTAAGTTTTGACTAAGTAATGGTTGGTATAAGACTAGCCATATTTAGTCGCATGTGATTTTCTACGAATTTTATTTTGTGGACCAACCCATAGGCGTCAACCTTTGCCAATGGCTGCTTTCATAGGCTATGCCTTCTTAAACTCTTCATGTATCTCTTATGTTTATCCTATGTTTCTAATCATATTAATCATTTCATTTCCTCTTTGAAACTGTCAGATGGTCAACACACGAAATGATCAAGAACTGGCTGCAGGTGTCCGAGCAGCTATGCAGACCATGCTCCCTCAGATCTGAGCAGAGGTTCGGGCTAAATTCCAAGTTGGACCTAGTCATCAAAACAATCCTCCTCCTCCTCCACCTGTTACTCTACACACATGGCTGGAAAGATTCAACAAGCAGAAGCCTCGGGCATTTGAGAAAGCTGAGGTAACATCTGATGCTGAAAACTAGGTCTCACACATGGAGAAGATCTTCGATGCCATGGGATGTGATGGAGTGTACAAGGTACGTTTGGCTTGCTACAAGTTCGAAGGCGATGCACTAGCTTGGTGGAGAGCGTACAAGCTGACAAATGGAGGCGATGCATGGTTGGCTGCTTTGACTTGGAATCAGTTTACTGAGTTTTTATATAATTAGTTCTTCCCAAGAGGTGAGCAAGAACGGATAAAGAGGGACTACCATGCTATTCGTTAGAGACTTGGTGAGAACAGCACGGTGTTTATGCAGAGATTTCTCACGTTAGCTGGATTTCTAGGCGCTGCTGCAGGTACAGCTGAGGAACAAGCGAAGCACTTTCGCTGGGCTCTTCACTCCTCGACTACTGACCGGCTACTTAGTGCCACTTTCACCAATGTGTCACAAGTGGCAGACGTAACACGTAGCTTGGAGATGCTCCATGAAAGAGATGACTATGAGGATCCAGCTCGTCCAGAGAAGAGGTATAAATTTCAGTCATCAAGCGTTACCATCTTATTTAAATCAGTACCTTCATTTATATATCTTGTCCTATCCAATTGTATCTTTCAGACAGAAGGGTGGAGACCCGTCCCAACCGGCCACTCAGCAGACGAACAACAAGGGGCACAGTCAAACTAATGACCGATACGGATCAGACAGGCGTAAGGGTAATGACAATTACCGTACCGATGTCAACTATTCCCACTACAACAGGTCCCTAAATTTATAAACTCTTCTATGTTAAGTTGATGTATGTCATACATGCTAACATCTCAGCATCATAACAGGAACTCTGCGATTGGGCGTGACCAGAATGCAACGGGTCAACAGCCCAATAACTCGTCTTCATCTGGTATTATATATTAAACTTCAGTGTAGTCATGTTTATGCCCAATAATCATGTCTGTTAGGACCATTGTAATAGTTCTTTGTAATAGGTAGACTAGGAGGTATGTAGTTCCTCCTGGCCATAGTAGTAGTAGGAGCAAGTCGTGCTCCTGGTCTTATAGAAAGTCAAACTTTATTATTTAGTTATTATTCTATTAGGATATGCATGAGATATGTTAGGAAAGGATATGATCAGTTTTACACGTTTTGGTTAATGATGTATTAGGGTTTCCTTGTAGTATAAAAGGAACCTTAGGCAGAAGGGTTACATAAACCTTCATCAAATATAATTCTAGTTCTTATTAATATTAGAAATCCTTAGAAAAGGATCAAGTCGTTATAGTTATTCTGTTCTTCTTATTCATAGTATTTTGTTAATGCAATAATGACTAAAAGTGTTACTTGCATTTTTCGGTCTCGCTTAGTTTTGATTACGACAATATGTAAAAACGAGCATTTACGAAAACAACGAAAAACGAATTATTGAGTTCAAGTATTTTTCATTTTACCCATTTTCACTTAAGGTATGGATAAACAAGTACTAACCTTAATCAAGTGATCAAGTGATTTAATCTTTTTTTAAAACTCACTTTTTATTAAATGTGACAAGTTTTTATTAAACTTTATTTTTAAGAAAATGTTTTATTAAATTAATTATTTGAAATTTGAAAATGGCATATTCTTATTCTGTTAAGAATATCCTTTCAGGATATTTTTATACCTAGATAAGACCTCCACCACTAAAGGACAAAAAGGAGCGGAGTCTAGTCCGGCGGTACCTTAGCGCCTAGGCGGTACCTTATCGATAAGGTACCGCGGGCTGTGATAAGGTACCGCGGGCAGATATAGCCGTTGGCTCCTTTATCCTTTAAATAGTGGACCATTCTCAGCTTTTCACTTCACCTCTTTTGCACATTTATTTCCAGATTCAAACCCCTTCTTTAATCACTCAAATCTTTGATCATTTTTTTGATTATTACTTGTTTAAGAAGTAAATCTTGTTCTTCCATCCCTTCCTCTCCAAGTGCAAAGAGAAGAACACTATCCTAGTGAAGTGTTGAGTTCACCACCAAAGATCCATTGAAGATCAATTTTTATATACATGTAGTTGTGTCATAGTTGTGAAGATCCAAGTAGTTGTGTCTATTTGGAAGTTGTGTATGTACTAAGTATAGTTGTGTAGATTGGTCCTAGCTACGATTAGGGCTCGACTTTTAGCTTAGAGTCGGAAATTGGTTAAGCAACGTGTACGGTTTTCTCCACCATAAGGAGCTTGTTGTGTAGTGAACTCTCGAGTAAGGAGTACTCGAGGAGTGGAGTAGGAACGAGGAGTGAGCTTCGTTGCCGAACCACTATAAATCCTTGGTGTTCGGTTTGATCTTTCTTTACCCTTAACTCTTTACATTCCTTATTCTTTTTGCATATACATGTGTTAATATTAGATTAGCTACACTATCATTCTTTATTCTTTGTGGATATATTTTTGTTAGTATTAGTTTAGCTACACTATCATTGTTCATATTTGTGCATAAGAAGATTTCACATATTTCCTCAAGCCTAAGTTTTTTGAAAAAGGATTTTTGGAAACCATATTTTAACAAGTAAATTATAAGAAACTATTCAACCCCCCCTTCTAGTTTCTACAATTGGTATCAGAGCGGGTTGCTCAAGAAATTTTAAAGTATATTGTATTTTTAAACTTGAATCGATCTATGGATTCCAACAAGTACCTAGAAGGGCAATCTATGCAAAGACCACCACTTTTTGAAACCGATAGTTTTATTTATTGGAAAAATAGATTTGAAACTTATGTGAAATCAAAAGATTTAGATCTTTGGCATGTTATTACCAATGGTGATTTTTTACCCTTTCAATTTAATGAAGTTTCTAAAACAAAAGAATTAGTCACTTTTGACAAAGCTAATGATGATACTAAAAATAAACTTTCAAAAAATAATGAGGCTAAAATGGTGATTTATAATGCTTTGCCTAAGAAAGAGTATGAAAGAATTTTTATGTGTGAAACCGCTAAAGATATTTGGAACACTCTTTTAGTAACCCACCAAGGTAATAGCCAAGTCAAAGAAAGTAAAATCAATCTTCTTGTCCAACAATATGAACAATTTGTCATCTTAGAAGATGAAACTATTGATAGTGCATTTGCTAGGTTTAACACCATTATTACTAGTCTAAAAGCACTTGATGAAGGTTTTTCTAGCAAGAACAATGTTAGGAAGTTTCTAAGGGCCTTACATCCAAAGTGGAGAGTAAAAGTCACGGCTATTGAAGAGTCGAAAGATCTCTCAACTTTATCACTCGATGAACTTATAGGAAACTTGAAGGTTCATGAGATGATAATTTTGAAGGACTCAGAATTAGTAAAAACCAAGAGTGAAAGGAAATCTCTTGCACTTAAAGCCAAGAAGGCACAAAGTGACCATGATAGTTCCTCGGAAAGTGATGACGAGGAGTATGCATTGGCGGTGAGAGATTTTAAGAAGTTCTTCAAGAGACGAGGTCAACACGTTAGGCAACCAAACTATGACAAGAAACCATTGTCAAAGAATCAGTTTGTCAAGAACGAAAAAGGTGATAGGAGTTGCTTTAGATGTGGTGATCCAAATCACTTCATTGGTGATTGTCCAAAGCCCGCTCGTGATAAGAACCACACGGCATTCGTTAGTGGCGCTTGGAACGATAGCGGTGAAGATGATGATGACAACCCCAAAGAGGAGAAATGTCTTATGGCTCACACTTCTAAAGAGGTACATTCTGAAACCGAATATTATAGCAATGATAGTTCCACTTTAGATGATATTGAATTTGAAGGCAAATATGATAGCTTACACAAACTTAGTCTTAAATTCATAGAAAAGAATAAAACCTTAAAATCAACCAAAACTAAGCTTGAAAATGAGATCAATGAACTTAGGGAGAAATTGGCTAAACTTGAGAAAAACAAAGAGGTTGATTTAGGTTGCTTAAGTTGTGAGAAACTTAGATTAGAGAATGATGATCTCAAGAGCACCTCCATTAAATTGGAAAAGTTCATGAAAGGTACTAGTGCTCTTGATGATATGTTAAATAAACAAGTTCATTCTAAGGAAAAACTTGGTCTAGGTTTTAACTCAAATGAAGCCTCAACTAGTGAACCAAAACAAGTCAGGTTTTCACAGAAAACACCTTCTGGACGCGGTTCCACATTGTATGGCGTGGTTCCTTATCACTATGGAACCGCGGCCATAGATAAGGTACCGCGGGCAGAAGTTGATTTTTGTGAAAACTCTGAACTTTCTGAAAAATCTAAGTTAAATGAAAGACCAAAGCATCCTACTGTTAATAAGGTTCAATTACCCATACTTGACGACAATACTATTAGTAAGTTCTATAAGCCGTTAAGTAAACCTCTCATGGGAAATAGGTTTATCTAGACTATCTTATACTCCACCTAGAGTACGGAATGAGTCTAAGCCTAGAAGTAGAACGACAACGCCTACAAGAGATAATCAAAACAACTCACGACCTAGAAGTAAAACTCCAACACCTAGAAAGAATAATAATAACTCTAAACCTAGATCAAACACACCTAGGAGAAGTAATGAACAACAAAATGGTTACATGAATTACTACCCTCCTCCATTTTGTTCTCCATGGGGAATCCCCACCTCATTCATACATCCCAACCAAATGCAAGGGATGTTTGGAACTAACAATTTTGGACCCATGAAATATTAGGGACCAAATGTTTGATCTTGTGTATTGTTACCTAGATATGCTTGGGAATTGATTTGGAGCCCGATGAGTGGATTAAGGATAGTGGATGTTCTAAACACATGACGGGTAATCGAAGTTTGTTCTCGCATTACAAAGCATATGATGGAGGTAACGTCACATTCTCTAGTAGTCTACGTGGTAATATCATTGGTAAATGTACGGTTTCTCTTGACTCCATGACCATTGAAAATGTTGAGCACGCAGATAACTTAGGTTTTAACCTTTTAAGTATAGGTCAAATTTGTGATAATAAGTGTAAGGTCATCTTTTTGGAACATGACAGTGAAATCGTAAAAGATGGAAAAGTCATTGGAAAAGGTGTTAGAAAGCATGGGCTTTATGTCATGAAGGTTAATAAGAAGTCAAAAGACAACATATGTCTTGCGACTATAGATGATAGTTCTACTCTTTGGCATAGGAGATTAGGTCACGCTAATATGCGTTTAATTCAATCTTTAGTCTCTAAGGAGTTGGTAAGACACCTCCCCAAGATTAAGTTTGATAGTCACTTTTGTGATGCTTGCAAAGTTGGAAAGCAAGTTCACTCAAGTCACAAAGCCAAGAATTTGGTTTCGACCTATCGGTGCTTAGATGTGATACCCGTGAATGTGCCATATGATGTTAAGCTATTGTCTCAAGAGTTGTTCAGTATGAGCATCCCTTTTAAGTTGCGACTCACTTGTGGATGTGATATCCCGAGCCCAACGTTATTTATTTAATCCTATTTTACGGATATTTTTGAGATTTTTAAGAAATTTCGTTTGTTATATAATTGACGGTTTAAGTTGAAACCAACACTTACGGTCGTAATTTAACGTTTGACGATTTAGGAAGAACCGATAACGACTACGATACCGGCGGATGCCCAAAACTTACATTTTATTATCGATTGATCGATATTTGAGTTTTTCGAGATTTTATTTTTATTACGTGTTAAGTCGAGTCGGAACCATGTGTATATTTGTTTTGTGTGCGTTTGAACCATTTAAAAGTATTTTCAAGTGTTCGGGGCGAAACCCGACTCCCGTAAATTTTCAAAACCGACTACTAACTCATTCTCGCTCTTTAAAAATGGTTGTTTATTTTCAAGGCCAAAAGATAGCCAACTTGTCAAAATTAGCCCCTCCATTTTTACAAAAGGAAGAACTACACACACACACTTCATTTCTAACTTCCAAAAATTAGGGTTCATCCCCTCTCTCTCCATCACCGCCGGCCACCACCACAAAACCACCTCCACCACCATTTTTTTGGGTTTTTGGAAAAAGCAATCAAAGACCCATCCTCCTTTCATCTTTATAAGTCTTTTCATTCATTAAAAACACACATGCAACAACTTGATTTTTCCAAGAATCAATGGTTTTTCAAAAATACGTTTTGATCTAATTAAATCATGAATTTGTTTAATTGGTGTATTGAAAATGTTAATTAATCCATAAAACAAGATGGGTTTTATGTTGTTGGTGTTCTACAGCCCCAAAAAGCCACGAAATTATGGGGTGTTTGGTGGGTTCAAGGTGTTTGATGAAATGTGTCATGGGTTTGTGTCTAGGTTGATGTTTTGGGTGTGTTTGAATGGTTTAAACATATTGCATGCTTGAATTAGGCTTTAGGTTTTGATTTGGATTTGATGTTCATAGTGTTCTATACTAATTAGAGTGTTTGGGAATGATTATAAGTAATGGGTATAGGCTTAGGTAATGATAGAATGGATTGGAAACAAGTTTTGGAATGATTTTGGAAGGGTGATTTTAGACCAGAATGTTTAGGGCTTATTTTCGTGGGTTTAACTTTTCAAACAGGTCATAAACATAGGATTTTGTTGTAGAGCTTTGTTTTAGCTTCGTTTCGGTGTAAAGTAGAGCTTACGACTCCAAACGAGTCAAACGTTATGATATTTTGAAAGTTCGTGTACCGGGAGATGAGAATCAACACAATCCGAATTTGTGTTTGGTTTTGGGTCAAATTCCGGGGACCATAGATAGAGTTTGGTAAATGATTTAAAGTTAATTTTTGGTCTCAAACCTGCATTTGTGAGTCTATTTTTGGACTTAGGAGTCAAATGGGTCAATGGTATATTTCAAATGGGTCAAACGAGTCCAACTTGGCCAATGTGCAAAATCAGTCCAAAAAACGTAGGTTTAGTAATGTGTTGAGTAACGGGTCGTAAAAGCGAAAACTTTTAATGGGATTAAAAATTGGTTTTCTACAGGTCTTAAGGTATTTTTGAGAATTTTCCCAAATTTTATAAAAGGGTATAAGTCTAGGAAAACAGCCCATACTTTTCGTAAGTATCGGCGAAACCGTAAAATGGATAGTAACTTTAATAACATTGATAAATGGTATAAGTCTAGTAACAACTACTTGTTTGGTTTTGGCGTGAGTTTTCATAAGCATTAAGTGTTTCGCATTGCGTGTGTTTAGTACAATTATGTATGAGGTGTGTTGATTTGGTTTTCATACTTTGACTTTTAGGTCAAGTGTTTGATTATCCCGGGCATCCACGTCGTCGGTGACATTTCTCGTTACGTCTTCGCTAGAATCACTACTACTACGCAAGGTGAGTCTATAGCCTCGCTCTTTACTTATTTCAAATGTTTTTACCCGCGAGGGGGATACATGCTATTTAAATGAAAATGAACATAAGTCATGAATGATTGTTGGACCCGAATGTTGCCTTGAAATTGTGTTGAGTACCTAGTTGCAAAAGGCCCTAATTTCATGAACTATTAACTATTGTCTTGCCCTTGCGAAGGGGGAAATAGCCGCTTATACAAAGTGATAGTACTATGGGGTTGACTACCCTATCCGAGACGAGGGCTAGTACGTTGATACCCCCTGCGGACGGATAATTTGTGATAAGAGATAAGGTATAATTGCAACTGATGCCTTTAGTAGGGGCACTGGTTTCATCTGAATCACGCCGGTAATTATTACGCGGGTGATTGAGTTAACGGATTAGTGTCATGAGCTTAAACACAATTGTCATATCCTTGAATAATATATTGTTTGCGCGACAATGTTATTGAATGATCGTGATTGGTTTTTAATACTTATGTTCAACTTATGATTTGATAAACCTATAGATTCGCTCAACCTTTGTGTTGACTGTTTTAAGCATGTGTTTCAGGTAACCAAGATTGATAGCAACGGAGCATGCGAGGATGGAAGTTTTTGTGGCTTGGCGGTCTACTTGTTTTTCCACCCTTATTTAATTTAAAACTCTTTTATTATTCTGTCATGTGAGCAAAAATGTACTTTTGGGTTGAGATTCAGTGGGAACCTAACGCAAACTCTGTTTAGTATTATCTTGGGATTTGGAAAACTGTAGACTTGTATGATTTTAATAATGTTTAAATTTATGTTTAAACTTTTACGTCTCTTTGAGTCGTTTAATATAGCTTATGTGTGATGATAACTACGTAGCACCCAAATGTTGTAGTTCCGCTGCGCATAGCATCTGTTGGGGGTGTTATAGATTGGGGGTGTTATAGATTGGTATCAGAGCCATGAGTTATAGAGAACTAGGTCATTTTGAAAAATCCTAAACTATAACTTTTGGTGTCGTAAGAAATTGTCCAAGCACACAACTATCCTGCATGGCTCCGGTAAGCTTTCTTTAGCATTGCTTTATATTTTAGATGTATCCCTCAAATTGACACGAATTCTATAGTATTTAGTAAGTAAACACTTTGATATATATTGAGATATATTGTTGTGTACGTTGAGTACTTATCATCGTAATTTGCAAATTCTTGTATGATTATCTTATATGTTGCATGTATTTGGCATAACGGGCTACATTGCATTACATGGCAACACTGCGTTGTAATCCTACGTGTATGTAGGAATGATTTTATGTATAAATACGTATATACTATGGTATTTAAAGGCATTGCACGTGAAGCAATGGTCCTTGAGTGATTATCGTACATGTTATAATGCGGTTTTGTTGAGAATTCGGCCTCACCGCAAATTATCAATCTTGATAATTAATTTGTAGTTCGGATAACCGATTATGAACCTCGTTTGATACTCTAGATACGTAAATAATTTTTCGTAACATATTGTATATTGACTAGATTGATCTCGATTGTCGTTATCGCACCGTGATGTGTCATTTTAGACATTTTCTTTTGAAACGTAATTTACTTACGTATTACTTTATTTCCTTTATTCCTTATGGGTTTGATATATTGGTTGGTGTAACTATAATATAGACGAAGTAAAATCAACGATGCGTACATCGTAGCGACGAATCACATGTGTATGTTATAAAACGTGGTTGAGGCGTGTTGCCATTTAATCGTTGTTTACTATTCTACTGGAATTTTAAAGATGTGTTTTAAAATAGACGAGCGTTGTGATAAATCACGATAACTTGGAATTTGGTTGGTTTTTGTGTTAATTTTGTGGAGTACAATTTCGAGACTCATCCGAGGCCGATAACAACATTTAGTTGACATACGTATTCACGTTCCATTTATTTCATTTTGTTTTTGTTGTTTCATTATTTTGAATTCGATATTATACATGACGAGGTCCGGCATCTGTGCGAGTTAAATAAGCACTAAATTTTGTTGATTGAATGATTTAAACATAAAGAGTTTTACATATTAAATGAATGGTGAATGAAACTTTTGGATAAAAATGACGTATGACGTGTCTTGTAACAAGTAAAAATAAGTGTAGAGAAGAAATGGACAAAGTGAAATTATTTTTCTCCTTCAACCTTGGTTGGTATATCATAATAAGTAATTTATATTACTCGTAAAATCCTTGTTTTTATATATTAATAATTTGATACTAGAAGCTAGTGATGAATTTGTTAAGAGTTTGTTTAATATAATTTGAAAAAGGAGTTTATAATAAAATTTACGATATGACTGTTGAGTATATGTAACTTGGATTTAGTATGAATTAATTTTCGCGTCAATGTAGCAAACTTTTGGCGTATCTTGTAATATAAAACATGAGTAGAAGAATTGGTCACGTATTTTGGAGATAAAAACTTTGTAAAATTTGTTTTATTTTAAACATAAGGTAATGTTATATGCATTGGTATAAACTAGAACACGTTACTTGTTATAGCGAATAAACTGGGATAAAAATCGGAATATACACCTTAAGTAAGAAATTATAATGCTTGAAACAAATTACTAAATATTGATGGAACGTTATTTTATTCCGCTGTGAGATGTGTTAATTTTAAAATTGTTTGATAACGGGCTAAGGATTAAAAGTTGAATTTTATATATCTTTGAATTATTGAAATAAACATCTTAATTATTATCTTATTATATTATTATTATTATCGAGATTCAAGTATCGACTAAAATCGGTAAATTATCTGAGATAAAACTACGTGAAACCTCTTTATCATTTGAGTCGAAGTGCGCGAATGTGATTTAATAAACCAGTTTTAAGGAAGACTTATGTATAATAAAAAGTCAAAAGTTGATTTTAAGAGTTAATTGGACTAGTTTGAGTCATGTTGGATATGTGTATATATGTGATAATATTAGTCGTAATAATAAAAACGTAAAACTTGGATAATTCTTACTGTATACGTTTTGGTACTTAAGATATGAACATTAACGAGATTTTGACACAAGTATGGAGATTTTTAAACCTAATGATTTTATCAATTATAATAACCGAGTCACCACATCTACTAATGTTAATAATTTCCGAGAGACTGAAATTTTTCCAGAAATGAAAACTTTGTAAAGATTGGAAAATGAAAGGTATAAATTCTTTAATGGTGTAACACAAATTAAAAATGTGTAAATGTTCGGTTTTACAATGTACAAGGTAACACTAATTATAATACGCAAATGGATTACCCAACACACGCTTATTTGTATTATTTTCTTAAGACATAATATTTTGAATCACGATGGTTCGATAGTCCGACATCCCTTCTTTGATTTTATGAGTCTGTATTTGAGCTTGAGTAGTCATGTGATTGTCTATTTTTATATTTTCATGATATGAAACCATTATTATTATATTTATTTTAAAGCTACTATTTCGCTAGGACTTGATGATGAGGGTATGTCACCCGGTATATTTTGTCCTGTTCATGGACGTTGTGACTTTTCTTCTTACGGTTAATGGAACCTAAAATTCTGTATTTACTGGAATGATGCTATAAATATTCATTAAATTGGTTATTTATTTATATTGAACAAAAGCGAGGAGGCGAAGCCGCTTTACCGAATTGTAGAGGTGAAAGAACTCGACCTTCCTGGTGAAATTGTTTCTATTCGACCAAGTGATTATTCTCCTCTTCCCGTATACCCTTGGTGGAATGTGTGTACAACTCGAGACGATGGGAATTATGATCGTTGTTTTATTTTTGACGCTTGTGTTTATATTCAAATTTTACTCTATGTATTCGTAGATTGCCGTTGATTATTCTGAAACTCTTGTCACATCTTCAAAGTATGTTCATTTCTAATATAGTTAATTATAGTTGGAAATTATATTACTCGTTTACCTCGTTCGATCTCACTGATTTTTGATTTTATTACTTTTGTACTTGCAATGATCTTTAATCATGAACCACCTTACCGTTATTTTGTGAGTAGTCTATTTTGAAAATATGTATGAGTGTGAAATGTTTCGTTTAACCAAATGTAAATGGTGTCAATTTATTTACTTAATTATTTATTCATTTTTTTCTCATAAATAGGCAAAGTAATGTATGTTTCCAAAGTAGACGAAAAATGTTTGATGTGTTTCTTAAAACGATGGTAACAATATTTTCCCATTTCAAATTTCATTTCAATTAATTTAATTATTTTGGAAGATTAGGTCGAAAACTTTCGTAGTCACATTTGGTATGTAATAATAATGTTTGTGTCGTCACTCGATCCTCAATTATGCACAGCTTAGCTAACTATGCATAATTCGGGAAGAGTCCTGTTTTGTTAATTGTCGTTGCTTGACCCTTAAGTATGCATGATCTAGCTAATTATGCATAGTTTAGGAAGGGCACTATCGTGTCGAACAAATTGGTCATCTTGAAACTTGTAGTGTTTTGATAAACGTTTGGATGAGAACGTTTCTTTTTAAAATGGTGGATCATTTTTGCAAGTAGTCGTAATTTCTTTGATTCTTAAAGAAATTTTTTGAATTTTCTTGTGTTCTTTGAAATCTTTTCTTTTTGTTTGGCGTTGACTTAGTAAGTCACTGTGACCGAGTAATTTTGGAAAATGTTTTTATGTGTGTGTGTAACGTGCGAAATTCATCGGAATCACGAGGGTGTTGATGAAATACCAAAGGGACTTGTACCGACACTGAGAAGAAATTTTAAACAAGAATAGAAGACTGCCAAAGTAGAGGAAATCAGAGTTTAAGTGACTCTGAGGGGAATGACGAAGACCTCCTACATCAAACGTATCGTACCTTATTTACTTTCTTTTCTCGTTCTTTTGATATGTTTAACGACGCGCGATAAACTGTTGAAGTTTACCAACTGTGCATCGGTAGTTGGACGACAATTCCATTGTCGTCTTCGTTTATTTAAGTGAGGAATCCTTTTTGCTTAACTCAACCATCCTTGATTATCGATGGTTAAACGATAGATAAACATAGTTGATGTTTCTATGGTGAACCCTTGTCTTATATGTGTTTATGTTGTATGTGATCTGGTCAAGTGATCGTAAGTTGTGAGAACTTGAGACGACATTGTCCAATGAAGTCCGATCATGGAGAACACGTGCCATGAAATATATATGTATATTATTTTTATATATAAACTGTGAACGATGATGCTTATTGAGATTTTGACCACGTTTGAGACGAAAGTGAGATGGTGTTCTTGTAATATCTTTTGTGTATGAATCCATGGGTGAGTGCCCTGCGATGACATATGTATGTATTTTATTTCTTTTGGATATGCAGCCATAGCTGGAAAGCTGTGAACCTTCTTAAACTTGCAATTTTCTTTTGACTGGACTCATCCGAGAATCATGTCAAATATTCTTATTTTATCATGGCTTGGCTGATAGCAAGCATGAGTTAACTTGGTTGAACTTATTTACTTGGCATGGTTTGGCTATTTCGCAAACATGTCGTGATACGGCTTTATGTGCTTCATAATGGCTTTTGTGTTTGATTGGTTTGTGATGTTTTCGAGAGAGTTATGTATACGTCGAATGATTAGCGTATCGATGAATTCGTTTTTGACGAACTAGGGTTGTATGTACGTAATATTGCGATAAGGTGATTTTGTACGACTAGTAATAATTACTTCGTCTTTTATATTCTGAACGTTTTTCGATGGGGTTATGTGCGACCCGTGTGATTTTCTTTATGATTAATTGTTTTTATGAGACGATGAACCAAGTGAAAGGACGATTCGAAAGTTGGAAGACATGCTCCGAACGTGTGTGATTGATTTTGATAGTTGTTGAGATCAACACTTGCCGTTGGTAGTACCTTTGTACAACGACATTTACCAAGTTAACAATGAAGATGCAACATTTGAAGAAATATGTTGATGAAAATATAGATCTCCAGTTGGATAGAATGAAGTAGGAAAAAGTCAGTTGAATGGACTTGAAATGATTTGAGAGACTACGGAAGAGATGGTGTAGATTAAGAATCACTTGTTGACTGTGAGAAGCTGTGAGAAGAAACGTGTTGATAACTATAGGAAGAATTTGGGGAAATTGAAGTGGAGATCATGGATCGAGATGTTAAGAGATTGAAGCAAGGTATAATACTCACTGTGAAAGTGTGATGGAACCCGAGACGTGAACCGAAGTCCACATCAGAACGTGAAGACATCTTTAGGAAGTAGTACCCTCATCTTTCTAGTAGTACGGATTGCGAGCATAAGAACCAGATAGCGCCGGGACGTCGCTCCCTTAAGGAGGGGAGGAAGTGATACCCGTGAATGTGCCATATGATGTTAAGATATTGTCTCAAGAGTTGTTCAGTATGAGCATCCCTTTTAAGTTGCGACTCACTTGTGGATGTGATATCCCGAGCCCAACGTTATTTATTTAATCCTATTTTACGGATATTTTTGAGATTTT
Source organism: Glebionis coronaria (assembly GCA_025667525.1). Classification (NCBI taxonomy): domain Eukaryota; kingdom Viridiplantae; phylum Streptophyta; class Magnoliopsida; order Asterales; family Asteraceae; genus Glebionis; species Glebionis coronaria. The sequence continues at coordinate 162,318,217 of CM046877.1, read as the reverse complement.
TAAGAAATTTCGTTTGTTATATAATTGACGGTTTAAGTTGAAACCAACGCTTACGGTCGTAATTTAACGGTTGACGATTTGGGAAGAACCGATAACGACTACGATATCGGCGGATGCCCAAAACTTACATTTTATTATCGATTGATCGATATTTGAGTTTTTCGAGATTTTATTTTTATTACGTTTTAAGTCGAGTCGGAACCATGTGTATATTCGTTTTGTGTGCGTTTGAACCATTTAAAAGTATTTTCAAGTGTTCGGGGCGAAACCCGACTCTCGTAAATTTTCAAAACCGACTACTAACTCATTCTCGCTCTTTAAAAATGGTTGTTTATTTTCAAGGCCAAAAGATAGCCAACTTGTCAAAATTAGCCCCTCCATTTTTACAAAAGGAAGAACTACACACACACTTCATTTCTAACTTCCAAAAATTAGGGTTCATCCCCTCTCTCTCCATCACCGCCGGCCACCACCACAAAACCACCTCCACCACCATTTTTTTGGGTTTTTGGAAAAAGCAATCAAAGACCCATCCTCCTTTCATCTTTTTAAGTCTTTTCATCCATTAAAAACACACATGCAACAACTTGATTTTTCCAAGAATCAATGGTTTTTCAAAAATACGTTTTGATCTAATTAAATCATGAATTTGTTTAATTGGTGTATTGATAATGTTAATTAATCCATAAAACAAGATGGGTTTTATGTTGTTGGTGTTCTACAGCCCCAAAAAGCCACGAAATTATGGGGGGTTTGGTGGGTTCAAGGTGTTTGATGAAATGTGTCATGGGTTTGTGTCTAAGTTGATGTTTTGGGTGTGTTTGAATGGTTTAAACATATTGCATGCTTGAATTAGGCTTTAGGTTTTGATTTGGATTTGATGTTCATAGTGTTCTATACTGATTAGAGTGTTTGGGAATGATAATAAGTAATGGGTATAGGCTTAGGTAATGATAGAATGGATTGGAAACAAGTTTTGGAATGATTTTGGAAGGGTGATTTTAGACCAGAATGTTTAGGGCTTATTTTCGTGGGTTTAACTTTTCAAACAGGTCATAAACATAGGATTTTGTTGTAGAGCTTTGTTTTAGCTTCGTTTCGGTGTAAAGTAGAGCTTACGACTCCAAACGAGTCAAAAGTTATGATATTTTGAAAGTTCGTGTACCGGGAGATGAGAATCAACACAATCCGAATTTGTGTTTGGTTTTGGGTCAAATCCCGGGGACCATAGATAGAGTTTGATAAATGATTTAAAGTTAATTTTTGGTCTCAAACCTGCATTTGTGAGTCTATTTTTGGACTTAGGAGTCAAATGGGTCAATGGTATATTTCAAATGGGTCAAACGAGTCCAACTTGGCCAATGTGCAAAATCAGTCCGAAAAACGTAGGTTTAGTAATGTGTTGAGTAACGGGTCGTAAAAGCGAAAACTTTTAATGGGATTAAAAATGGGTTTTCTACAGGTCTTAAGGTATTTTTGAGAATTTTCCCAAATTTTATAAAAGGGTATAAGTCTAGGAAAACAGCCCATACTTTTGGTAAGTATTGGCGAAACCGTAAAATGGATAGTAACTTTAATAACATTGATAAATGGTATAAGTCTAGTAACAACTACTTGTTTGGTTTTGGCGTGAGTTTTCATAAGCATTAAGTGTTTCGCATTGCGTGTGTTTAGTACAATTATGTACGCGGTGTATTGATTTGGTTTTCGTACTTTGACTTTTAGGTCAAGTGTTTGATTATCCCGGGCATCCACGTCGTCGGTGACATTTCTCGTTACGTCTTCGCTAGAACCACTACTACTGCGCAAGGTGAGTCTATATCCTCGCTTTTTACTTATTTCAAATGTTTTTACCCGCGAGGGGGATACATGCTATTTAAATGAAAATGAACATAAGTCATGAATGATTGTTGGACCCGAATGTTGCCTTGAAATTGTGTTGAGTACCTAGTTGCAAAAGGCCTTAATTTCATGAACTATTAACTATTTTCTTGCCCTTGCGAAGGGGGAAATAGCCGCTTATACAAAGTGATAGTACTATGGGGTTGACTACCCTATCCGAGACGAGGGCTAGTACGTTGATACCCCCTGCGGACGGATAATTTGTGATAAGAGATAAGGTATAATTGCAACTGATGCCTTTAGTAGGGGCACTGGTTTCATCTGAATCACACTTGTAATTATTACGCGGGTGATTGAGTTAACGGATTAGTGTCATGAGCTTAAACACAATTGTCATATCCTTGAATAATAGATTGTTTGCGCGACAATGCTATTGAATGATCGTGATTGGTTTTTAATACTTATGTTCAACTTATGATTTGATAAACCTATAGATTTGCTCAACCTTTGTGTTGACAGTTTTAAGCATGTGTTTCAGGTAACCAAGATTGATAGCAGCGAAGCATGCGAGGATGGAAGTTGTTGTGGCTTGGTGGTCTACTTGTTTTTCCACCCTTGTTTAATTTAAAACTCTTTTATTATTCTGTCATGTGAGCAAAAATGTACTTTTGGGTTGAGATTCAGTGGGGACCTAACGCAAACTCTGTTTAGTATTATCTTGGGATTTGGAAAACTGTAGACTTGTATGATTTTAATAATGTTTAAATTTATGTTTAAACTTTTACGTCTCTTTGATTCGTTTAATATAGCTTATGTGTGATGATAACTACGTAGCACCCAAATGTTGTAGTTCCGCTGCGCATAGCATCTGTTGGGGGTGTTATATTAGAGCTCCTACATATGGATCTCTTTGGACCTTCCGCCATACGGAGTTATGGAGGTAATCTTTATACCCTAGTTATAGTTGACGACTATTCTAGATTCACTTGGACTAGATTTTTGGCATCTAAAAATGAAGCTTTCGATCACTTCGAAATCTTTAGTCGGAGAATTCAAAATCAACTAGGATGTTCAATTGTTTCTATTAGGACGGATCATAGTAGGGAATTTGATAATGAAGTGCAATTTGGTGCCTTTTGTGAAGCTCATGGTATTACCCATAACTTCTCGGCTCCTCGCACTCCACAATCAAATGGGGTAGTTGAAAGGAAGAATAGGACTCTCCAAGAGATGAGTAGGACGATGTTAAACGAGCAATATTTGCCTCAAAAGTTTTGGTGCAATGCCGTAGATACATCGACTTATATTCTCAACCGATATCTTATTTGACCTTTCCTAGGAAAGACCCCCTATGAGATTCTTAAAGGTAAGAAACCCTCATTAGAATACCTTAGGGTGTTTGGAAGCAAGTGCTTTATCCTCAACACCAAAGACTACCTTACCAAGTTTGACCCAAAGTCTTACGAAGGTATCCTTTTAGGTTATTCCCAAACTTGTAAGGACTACATAGTCCTAAATAGAACCTTTGGGGTTATTGAAGAATCACTCAACGTAACCTTTGATGAAACCCCTCCTTCACCCAAGACACCACCATTGGTTGATGATGACTTGGATGAATTAGAAATAGTTAAAGCCAAAGAGGTTAGAAAAATAGGAGTTGAAGACCTTAGTGTTGAAAAGGAAGTAAACATTAAGGAGTCTAGGGATCATACTCTCAATAATGTCATTGGTGACTTAAATCAAAGGACCTAAGATCTCAAGTCCAAAACCAAAGCAACTTCTTTTGTTTTGTCTCCTTGATTGAACCTAAGAATGTTAAGGAAGCTTTGACGGATGAGAGTTGGGTCATTGCGATGCAAGAAGAATTGAATCAATTCGTTGCCAATGATGTTTGGGAACTTGTTCCTCCACCTAGAAGTTCTACCATTATAGAAAGCAAATGGGTATTTAGGAATAAGCTAGATGAGAATGGTGTTGTGTCTCGTAACAAGGCTAGACTTTTAGCTCAAGGCTATAATCAACAAGAAGGGATTGATTATGACGAGACATATGCACCGGTAGCTAGATTAGAATCAATTAGAATCCTTTTAGCCTACGCTTGTACCTTAGATATTAAGCTTCAAAAAATGGATGTAAAGAGTGCATTTCTTAACGGTTTGATCAATGAGGAGGTATATGTGGCTCAACCTCCCGGCTTCATTGATTTTGAGAAACCGGACCATGTTTACAAGCTTAAGAAAGCACTTTATGGACTCACACAAGCACCCAAAGCTTGGTATGATAGACTTAAAGCGTTTCTTGTTAAACATGAGTATACCATGGGTATGGTAGACAATACACTCTTTACAAAGAAGAAAGGTCCTCACCTCATAATCGTACAAATATATGTTGATGACATTATATTTGGCTCAACTTGTCAAGAATTGTGTGATGACTTTGCCAAAATCATGCATGATGAGTTTGAAATGAGTATGATGGGAGAACTTAACTTCTTTTTAGGACTCCAAATTAAACAAATGGACGATGGTATTTTCTTTAGTCAATCTAAGTACGCTAAATAAATGCTAAAGAAATTTGGATTAGAAGAATCTAGACCAATGAAGACCCCTATGGCCTCGGATACTAAACTCACCGTAGATGATGATTGTGAGTCGGTAGACAACACCAAATATAGAGGTATGATTGGTAGTTTGTTGTACCTAACGGCAAGTCGACCAGATATCATGTTTAGTGTTTGCCTTTGTGCTCGCTTCCAAGAGGCTCCCAAAACCTCTCACCTTGAAGCGGTTAAGCGTATCTTCCGATACATTAGAGGCACTATACATTTAGGATTATGGTATCCTAAAGGGACTGGCGTAGAAACCATTGTCTACGCGGACTCGGATCATGCGGGAGACTATGTGGACCGGAAAAGCACTAGTGGAGTTTGTACCTTCATGGGTTGTTGTTTAACTTCTTGGTTCTCCAAGAAACAAACTGCTCTTGCGATATCCACCACGGAAGCCGAGTAAGTGAGTGCCGGTAAAGCATGCCAACAAGCTCTATGGATGAAGTAAGCGCTTGTTGATTACGGGATTTCTCTTGATGATGTTCCCATCATGTGTGATAATAAAGGCGCTATAGACCTAAGCAAGAATCCCGTGCAACATTCGTGAACCAAACACATAGAAATTAGACAACATTTCCTTAGAGATAATGTTCAAAAGGGGAACATTACTATCGAAAAGGTGCCCTCCGAGGACAACTTAGCCGATATCTTCACTAAGCCACTTAAGAGGGAACCTTTTTATTACTTGCGTCTAGGTCTAGGATTAATGGAACATCTTCCTTAAATTCTTTTCTTCTTGTGTGTTTTCTCTTACCACCTTGAGTCCTTGAGTCTTTTAAGATTCTTTTGAAAAATCTTCTCATCTCCTTTTCAAAACTCTAAAAGTCTCTTTCGAAAACGGTTGAGAAACTCGTTTGACATTGTTAATTCAATCTAAAAACGATTTTTCATAGATTCTCGCTATTAATATAGAGCTTACATAATTCATATGTATGATTCTCTCAAACATAGCAAGAACAAGATTGAATCATGGAGGATCATTGTGTCATAAGGTCTTGTCTTACACACCTCCTACATTGATTTTTTTATCAATGTATTTTGGTCAAATCTCTATTTGGTAAGTTTGGCATATGCTTTCCTTGTCTATCTTAGCTTTTAAGCACATCCCTATGATAAGTTAGACTAGAAAAATAAGATTTGCTGAAAAATCTTTCTCCATACACCAGACCCTGCTTCTGCAGGCGGTTCCATAAGTGAGCCGCGGTACCTTATTGATAAGGTACCACCACCATAGATAAGGAACCGCCTACAGTGGCCTTCCTTTTCGGGTTTTTGTCTGAAACTCCAGATTTGCTCCAACCTTTTTGAGAATATTTGTTTCAAACCCTTTGACCACCCCAAAAATACCCTAAGCCTTCCCTATTTAAACCATAAGCATTTTGCATTCTTCACATCCAAAATGTCTTATTCTCCAAATGAAAGCCTTGAATCTCCTCCATTTTCTCCAATTGCTTTCAATCCAAACCCACCCAAGAACACTCTTAATCACATTTCTCCTACCAAGAATGTTGATTGTGGAACTTCCTTTCTTCCACCACCACCCTTTAGTGTTCTTCCTCCTTCTCATGATAATGTCATGCACCATGGAACATATTGTCATTGTTGTCAATATCAACATCTTACTATGGCACACATCTATGAGGAGTTGAGCTACATTAAGAGTCTCTTAATCAAGCCTCCTCTTCATTTTGATTATGAGATCTCCAACAAGCCACCACCACCACCCTCCGCTATTACCTTGTCTTTCATATAAGCATTGGTTGCTTATCCTCAAGACACCAAATTCAAGCAAATCTTAGAATTCTAGAATAACTAGGATTAGATTTATGCTTTTGGCTTGTTTCTTTTTTTTTCATACTTCCTTGTATGATGTTTCTTTAGTAACCTATCTTGGATCTTTGTCATTGTGTTTTCTTCTCTTTTAATTTTTTTGTGACCTATTGCTATATATTGTTGGTTGTTTCTTTTATTCAACTAACCCTTCTATGTAGCTTGTCACCATATCTCAATTCCCCGGTGCCCCAATCTAGGGGGAGTAAGCACCAAGGGGGAGTCTTTGCAAAGTCGTTTCTTCACCACCGGCTGACGCAACCTTTTTGCTTCGACAAAGGGGGAGAAATGAATAAACTCGTCTTCGAAAATCTTGTTTTTTTGTGTGATTGAGTTTATGTATTGTCGAAATCAAAAGGGGGAGATTGTTAATGCAATAATGACTAAAAACGTTACTTGCATTTTTCGGTCTCGCTTAGTTTTGATTACGACAATATGTAAAAACAAGCATTTACGAAAACAACGAAAAACGAATTCTTGAGTTCAAGTATTTTTCATTTTACCCATTTTCACTTAAGGTATGGATAAACAAGTACTAACCTTAATCAAGTGATCAAGTGATTTAATCTTTTTTTAAAACTCACTTTTTATTAAATGTGACAAGTTTTTATTAAACTTTATTTTTAAGAAAATGTTTTATTAAATTAATTATTTGAAATTTGAAAATGGCATATTCTTATTCTGTTAAGAATATCCTTTTAGGATATTTTTATACCCAGATAAGACCTCCACCACTAAAGGACAAAAAGGAGCGGAGTCTAGTCCGGCGTTACCTTAGCGCCTAGGCGGTACCTTATCGATAAGGTACCGTGGGCTGTGATAAGGTACCGCGGGCAGATATAGCCGTTGGATCCTTTATCCTTAAAATAGTGGACCATTCTCAGCTTTTCACTTCACCTCTTTTGCACATTTATTTCCAGATTTAAACCCCTTCTTTAATCACTCAAATCTTTGATCATTTGTTTGATTATTACTTGTTTAAGAAGTGAATCTTGTTCTTCCATCCCTTCCTCTCCAAGTGCAAAGAGAAGAACACTATCCTAGTGAAGTGTTGAGTCCACCACCAAAGATCCATTGAAGATCAATTTTTATATACTTGTAGTTGTGTCATAGTTGTGAAGATCCAAGTAGTTGTGTCTATTTAGAAGTTGTGTATGTACTAAGTATAGTTGTGTAGATTGGTCCTAGCTACGATTAGGGCTAGACTTTTAGCTTAGAGTCGGAAATTGGTTAAGCAACGTGTACGGTTTTCTCCACCATAAGGAGCTTGTTGTGTAGTGAACTCTCGAGTAAGGAGTACTCGAGGAGTGGAGTAGGAACGAGGAGTGAGCTTCGTTGCCGAACCACTATAAATCCTTGGTGTTCGGTTTGATCTTTCTTTACCCTTAACTCTTTACATTCCTTATTCTTTTTGCATATACATGTGTTAATATTAGATTAGCTACACTATCATTCTTTATTCTTTGTGGATATATTTTTGTTAGTATTAGTTTAGCTACACTATCATTGTTCATATTTGTGCATAAGAAGATTTCACATATTTCCTCAAGCCTAAGTTTTTTGAAAAAGGATTTTTGGAAACCATATTTTAACAAGTAAATTATAAGAAACTATTCAACCCCCCCCCCTTCTAGTTTCTACATATTTGTATTCTGCACTTATACTGTGTGATTTGTATAAAGTCTCTCTGTGAATAGACTTGTGACTACAGAAGTCGTTCACCGTTCCTGACAGGCTGCAAGATCCACATCTTGTGGACCCAACAAGTGGTATCAGAGCCTGGGAGAGTCTCTGTACAAGAAGTATCAATTTTTCTCATTACTAACATCTTTGTTTAATCATGGCTGCCTCAAGTGCTACTCAAACAGGAGAAGATAGTACTCCTAAAACTCAGCAACCTCAGCAGATCATTGCTACGGTTTCCAACACAAATGGTAAGTTTCCTCTTCTGAAAAGGACGAGTATGATAGCTGGGCGATGAAGATGGAATGTTGGATCACCAACACTGATCAAGACCTTTGGAAGATTATTTTGAATGGAAACAGCAGGAAGTTGACTGGAAGAGACAAGAATGGTAATATTACTCTTCTTGACCCTAAAACTCATGAAGAAATCACAGCTGTTAAGAAGGAGATCAAAGCAAAAACTATTTTGCTTCAGTCTCTTCCTGATGATCACATGGGTGACTTCTATCATCTAGATGATGCTAGAGAAATCTAGAATGGAATAAAAGCAAGGTTTGGTGGGAATGAGGAGTCAAAGAAAATGCGAAGATCCATGCTGAGAGATGAATTCACAGACTTCAAGATCTTAGAAACTGAAGGTATCCATCAAGGGTATGACAGGTTCCAAAAGATACTGAGCCATTTGAATCAACTTCGGTCGAAACCTGACGATGGTGATATCAATGCAAGGTTTCTTAGAGCCTTACCCTACTCATGGAATCAGGTGGTAATCTCTCTCAAAGCAAAAGGTGGGCTTGACTATCTTAATTTTGATGATTTGTTTCATAAGCTCAAAACCTTTGAGCCTCATGTGAGGTGATACTCAAGTGATTCTTTTCCTACTCCTGCTAACTCTGCCTTTGTGAGTTCTATGGGATCCAGTCCCATGTCTTATACTAGTAGCCTAAGCAATACTGTGTCTTCTCAAGATACTTTTCAGCATACTTCTACTCCTGAACCAAAAGCCAAGTCTGGTAGCATGGTAGAAGTTGTTCTTCACTCTTTCGTTGCTGACGTTGATGCTCAACAACAACTTGCTTTTGATGACTTCAAACAGGTTGATAAACTTGACCTGGATGAAATGGATCTCAAATGGCAGATGGCCATGCTCACTCTTAGGGTTCACAAGTTTGAGAAGAAAGCCGGTCGAAAATTTAATTATAACCCAAGAGAGCCAGCAAGGTTTGACAGAAGCAAGGTTCGATCCTATAACTCCCAGCAGCAAGGTGATTTTTCAAGGGAATGCCCTAACAAGCATGACCAGAAGAAGAGCAGATATTCAGCTTTTAAGATTCAGGAGGTGAAGGATGACAAGAAGGCGTTGTTGTCTGTTAACTCTATGGTCAACTGGAATGATCATCAGAATGCTACCCTAGAAACAGCTAAGCCTTCTACTGATATGTTTGCAATGATTGTTGGGAATCTGTCTAATGCCGAGGAAGCAGAAGAGTTTGCTCTTATGGGCATCTCACCTCAGGTACAACATTGTCCTCTTGGTTGTCATGATAAATATTCAGAATTGTTGTCTCAATACAATGACTTAAATGATCAGAATGATAAGTATTTTTAGAGGTTCAAGCATATAAGGCTTCTTTAAAAACATTGGAACAACAAAAGAGGTGGCTTCAAGATACTCAACGAGAGTACGAGGATAAAATAAGGATACTGAACATTGATTTAGAAAACACAACAAATATGCTTAAATACACCGAAAAGGTAAAATATGACAGTATCAAAGAAAAACATGAAATGAAGGAAAAATTAGATGCTACACTTTTGAGATTTGAAAAATGGCAAAAGGCACCTAAGAATCTTTCAAAATTAATTGATAGTAGCATGTCTGGTAGGACTAAAAGAGGGTTAGGATTTGATAAATATATTGATTCAGAAGATGTGTTAGATTTATCTTTTTGAAGTGTCTTTGATCCTGACAAGGAGGAAGAGGGAACACCTAGCTACAATAGGTTTAAACCAGCAGCAGAAATGCACGCTGTCCCTCCACCTCTTACAGGAACTTTCATGCCCACTACTAGGCATACTGACTTGGATGGATCACAGATGCATGAGTCCCCAAAAAGTTCTACTAATACTAATGTCTTTGTCTCGTGTACTTTCAGTGACAAAGCCAGTGACTCTGCATCAAGTGATTCAAGTGAAGAGTCGAGACCTGCAAGTTCCAAGTCAAATGACCATGCTGCTACTAGTGCTAGGAAGTGTGAAGAGAGAGTTGCTTTTACTTCAACAGTGTCTAGTCCTGGTTTATTAAGTCCTAGGAAGAATGTTTCTCCTAGAATTGTGTGTAATAAAGTTAGCAGTATGAAACAATGTCATTCAAATAAAAGGTCTTTTAAAACATGTTTTGTTTGTGGGAGTGAATTTCATTTGATTAAAGATTGTGATTTTTATGACAAACATTCTTCTGTATATCAAGCTTTTCCTGCTCCTGGTTCACCAGGAGTTGTTCCATATTCTTCTAGAAGACTAAACCCAAGTGCTCAATCTTTTTTTTCTTCTAGCAGGACCTCTCCATTAGCTTCTGATCATTGGAGAAACACTGGATTAATATCAAATAGACCAACCAGTAACTATTTTCAGAATTTTAATCCAAATTATGCAGTTAATTTTGACCACATGTACTTTGGATTGGGAAATCTGGGTACTATTGTTAAGCCCTCAGCAGGTTGTTCTTGGTCAAACAATAACACCCATATGATGAATAGGCAACCTAAGAACAACGGTGGATCTCATCAATATTCTTGGCTATCCTCTAAAGATCCACAAGGCAGGCTCAAACCTGAAAAGGTTTGGGTCCCCTTAAGACACTAACTTTTCCATCTCTCTTATCTTGTTGTTGTAGGTTACTCCATACCAAGATCCTACTCTAGGAATTGTAGATAGTGGATGCTCTAAGAGCATGACAGGAAATAAAAGTCTTTCATCTAACTTTGTACCATTTCAAGGCGGAAAGGTCTATTTTGGAGGAGGTGAAGGCAAGATCACTGGAAAAGGAACGATTCAGACGCCTAATCTAAATTTTGAGCAGGTCTATTATGTGGAAGCACTTCAACACTTCAACTTGATATATGTCTCTCAGATATGTGACAAGAAGCAGTTTGTCCTCTTTACGGATACTGATGCACTAGTGTTATCCAAAGACTTTAAACTCCCGGATGACTCACAAGTTCTGCTCAGAATCCCTAGAAGACACAACCTCTATAATATCAAGCTGAATGAAGTCAATCCTACTGGTCAACTAGCATGCTTGGTTGCTAAAGCCTCAGAAGATGAAGCCACTAAATGTCACCGAAGGATGGGACATGTGAACTTCAAGACCATTCACAAACTAGCAAATCTGAATTTGGTCTCTGGTTTACCTCCCAAGTCATTTAGAAATGATATCAATTGCCTTGCTTGTAGCAAAGGCAAACAACATAAAGCATCCTTCAAAACCATTACTGCTCTCAGCCTTATAACTGAACCATTGCAGCTACTACACATGGATTTATTTGGTCCTACCTCTATTAGGAGTATGGACCACAAACAATTCTGCCTTGTGGTAACTAATGGGTATAGCAGGTTTATGTGGGTTTTCTTCATGGCTGCCAAGAGTGAGACCTACTCAATTCTCAAGGACTTTATTACACTTATAGAGAATCAGTTGTCCAAGAAGGTTAAAGGTATTCGATGTGATAATGGAATGGAATTCAAAAATGCAGACCTCATAGCACTTTGTAATTCTAAAGGCATCAAAAGAGATTATAGTGCAGCAAGAACTCCTCAACAGAATGGCGTGGCAGAAAGAAAGAACATGACTCTAATAGAAGCTGTGAGAACATTGCTTGTCGATTCCAAGCTTCCAACCATGTTCTGGACAGAAGCTGTCAATACTGCAAGTTATGTTTTGAATAGAGTTTCTATTACAAATCCTCACAAGAAGAATCCCTATGAGCTACTAACATCCAAAGTACCAAACATTGCTCATCTGAAGCCATTTGGGTGTCCTGTCACCATTCTGAATACTAGTGACTATTTGGGGAAATTTGATGGCAAGGCAGATGAAGGATACATTGTGGGATATTCAGCTCACTCTCGGGCTTATCGTGTCTACAATCTCCAAGCCAAGCGAGTAATTGAAACTATAAATCTCAGGTATTTTGAGGAGAAGTCAAACATCCAAGGCAAGGGTCCTGAATGGTATTTTGATCTTGATTATCTTAGTGATTCATTAAGATATTTTCGTTTCAAAACTAACCATGATGCAGGTCCACAAGTGTTTGCAACTTCTAGTGTAGGTGCTCATTCTAGCCTTTTAGACTCAGATGACGAGGATGATATTTTTGTTGTTCCATCCTATTCCACCAAAGTCTCTCCTACTACTCCTAGTGATGCAACTCCATCAGATATATTGGACTCACAAGGAGCTCTTGACACATTACTCAAGCAACAACTAGAAGCTACTACAGCAGCTGCTCAAGGTGGCTTTGAGTTTCCTTTGAATACGTCTGCTGACAAAGCTGCTCCTAGTACTCTAATTGTTACTCCTAGTGCTAGTTTAACACCTATTGGTAGTCCGGCTAGTGATTCCACTTCTTCTACTAGATTCTCAAGTCCTTCTGACCTGGGAAACTATCAAAATAAGTCTTCTACCAAGCTGGATGATATTCATAAGCAACCAATAGATGGAATTTTCGACTCTGCTTCATATGATGATGACTTTGTTGGGGATCTTAATAACTTGGCACCAGAAGTGGAAGTAGCTTCTAATCCAGTGTTGCAGTCACACAAAGACCATCCTACTACTCAAATCATTGGAGATCCTGGTTCTACTGTCAAGACTCGCAGAATGCATAAGAAAGCCACGTCTGATCATCATGCTCTTGTGAGCTATATTGAGGACCAGAAGCGTAATAATCATACGGACATTCAACATTGTTTGTTTGCTTGTTTTCTTTCACAGGTGGAACCTAGATCAGTCTCTCATGCTCTTGAGGATCAAAGTTGGGTGGAGGCTATGCAGGAGGAGATGCAGCAGTTCTTGTTTCAGAATGTTTGGATTCTAGTTGATTTGCCGGATGGAAAGACAGCAATTGGTACCAAGTGGATTCTCAAAAACAAGAAAGATGAAAGGGGTATTGTGGTGAGAAATAAGGCGAGATTGGTTGCACAGGGTCATACACAACTTGAAGGCATTGACTACACTGAAGTTTTTGCTCCTGTTGCTAGGGTTGAGGCCATTCGTCTGTTTTTGGCTTTTGCTTCTTATGTGGTCTTTACAGTTTTTCAGATGGATGTCAAGAGTGCATTTCTCTATGGTAAGATTGACGAGGAAGTTTATGTCACTCAACCTAAGGGCTTTGTAGATCCACTTCATCCTAAGAAAGTTTACAAGGTGGTCAAAGCTCTCTATGGACTTCATCAGGCTCCTAGAGCTTAGTATGAACGTCTTTCAACTTTCTTGTTGAAACATGGCTGTAGAAGAGGAGCAATTGACAAAACACTATTTCTTAAGAGAAATACCAAGGACATTATCCTTGTTCAGGTTTATGTGGACGATATTATCTTTGGTTCTACTAAAACGGAATGGTGTGATGAGTTTGAACAACTGATGAAGGGCGAATTTCAGATGATTGTTATGGGAGAGCTTACATTTTTCCTTGGTCTTCAAGTCAAGCAACAGTCAGATGGAATCTTCATAAGTCAAGATAAGTATGTTCATGAGATCCTTCAGAAGTTTGATATGGATCCTCTTACACCAGCAGCGACACCTTATGAAGTAGCTAAAGTCAAACTCAAGTATGAGCCAGATCCTCTGGTAAATGTTCACATGTACAGGTCCATGATTGGCTCACTCATGTATTTGACTACATCACGTCCGGATATTATGTTTGTAGTAAGTGCTTGTTCTAGACATCAGGTGGCTCCAACGGTTTCTAACTTGAATGCAGTCAAGAAGATTTTCAAGTACATCAAGGCTCAACCCAAGCTAGGCTTGTGGTATCCTAGAGAATCACCTTTTGTTCTTGAAGCATATAGTGATAGTGACTATGCAGGTGCTAATAATGACAGAAAATCTACTACTGGTGGTTGTCAGTTTTTGGGTCGAAGACTTATCTCATGGCAATGCAAGAAACAGACGATAGTAGCTACTTCTTCAACAGAAGCTGAATACGTAGCTGCTGCTAGTTGTTGTGGACAAGTTTTGTGGATACAAAATCAGATGCTGGATTATGGGTTCAACTTTATGAACACCAAAATTTTCATTGACAATCAAAGCACTATCTACATTGTGAAGAATCCTGTTTCTCATCAACGTACAAAACATATTGAAATTCGGCACCACTTTATCCGGGATGCCAATAAGAAGAAGTTGATACAGGTTCTTAAGGTTCATACGGATGATAATGTTTCTGATCTGTTGACTAAAGCCTTTGATGGTCCTCGGTTCAACCACTTGGTGGTTCACATTGGAATGGTCAATCCTTGAGACCTAGGATTGAGGGGAGGCTAAGCCTAAGGGGAGGCTTAGTGTACATATTTACTTGCACAGATTAACATATTGGTACTTTTTAACAACAGATTGTATGGGTTTTTGCGGTGTGTGTTACTTCTAGTGGAGAATTTTGCTCACTTCTGGTGGTAGTCTTCATTAATGGTTGGCTTCTAGTCATTAATGGTTGGCTTCTAGTGGATAAAAATCCTTCCTTATCAGTAATGGTTGGCTTCTAGTCTTGGTTTGGGTCACTGTTCACTTCGTTGACTTCTGTTGACCATATTGTGCTTCTAGTGTTGACCCTTATGCGTTTTGAATTTTAGTCAACGCAAGCTAATTCTGGTATATATATCACATTATTTAACTTTGGTAAACTGGGATTTGCAAATAATGTTATAAGGGGCAAGTGGTTACTTTGCATTAACTATCAAATTTGAAAGGGCAACCTATGTTATTAGGGGTCAATGAATAGTTACAAGACCATTATTTATGGTCAATTACCCCCCTTGACTCATTCATCACAATCATAACACACACACATACACACTCTTACTCTCTCAATCTCTAATCAATCACCTTCCATCACTTCCAATCAACATCAATGGCTGCTTTGGTCTACCAACCCGCTCACAATAAGGTAGCGTATCTGGGAGATGGTCCTAAACGTGACGAATTTACAGACAATCTAGAGTTTATTGAGGCTTCTAACCTCAGGTATGCTTTTATTGTTTGCCAAATTGTTTATGATAGTGTGATTCGCCAGTTTTGGGATACTGCTGAACTTGTGGCTGTATTGGGTCGCCCACTTGAACTCCATGCTACCATTGATGGACGTCCTTATGTGGTTACTGAAGCTTCTATTAGGAGTTCCCTTCATCTTCAAGATGAAGGTGGTGTTGTTTCCATCCCCAATGATGAGGTTTTGGAGGGGATGGCTGTTATTGGTTATAACCATAGGGGGGAAGTTTAACTTCCAAAAGAATAGGTTTTCCCCCCAGTGGAAGCTTCTAGTGCACTTTTTGATTCACTGCTTAAGCCCCAAGTCTGGGAGTTGGGATGCCTTTCCCATTCCTTTGGCTACTGGTTTGATCTGTATAGCACAGGGTAGGGTGTTTAATTTTTCTCGCTATTTTTTTGATGGGATGGTTAGCAATTTGACTAGTACTGGATCTAGGAAGAAATTTTTGATGTATCCTAGGTTTTTGCAGCAGATACTTGTGTGTTTACCTCGTGATAGGGAGGAGTATGAGACGCCCAAGCTTACTACTAAAGTTTACTACAATATGGCTCTTGGGTTTAAAGGGGATTAGAGGCCCCTTACTGATGCAATGCTGGGCCTTGCCCAAGGTCCTCCTGATGTTGTTCCTTTGGCTGCCGAAGCTGAGGAGGAACTTCCATTAGGAGATGATCCTATGGAGGAGGAGCATCCTGCTGGTGGTGCACCAAATGTGGTGTTGGAAGAGCCAGTTGAAGAAGTGGTGGTTGAAACGCCATCCACTTCCAAGGCTGCCCCCTCTTCTATGCCACATTCGTCTCCATTTGTGGATACTCCCCCTCCTAGTCGAGCACCTCACCCTACTGATAAGCCCTCTGGTTCTGGTGCTCATGATGATGACCCCTTTATTGCTTCTGGTTCCAATGAAGCCTTCCCAGATCCAAGTCCTCTTGGTGGGAATGCGGAGGAGCCTGCTACACTGACTTCTTTGCTTGATCTCATGCACAGGTACCATGAAAGGATTCTTTCTTTGGAGGCAGATTTAAATCAACATCGTAAGCTTACCAGGGAATTTGTTCTTCCAATGGCTGACCGGATTAAAGCTTTGGAGACACAACAGAGGAGGAGGAAGAAGCATGTGGTACAGTCTGATTCTGATGAGGAGGTTGAGGATATTGTGGAGGATGGCTTGAATTTGCTGGCGAAGGTTGCATTTGCTGATAAGCCATATGCTGATTTGCCTATTCATGCTACTTCATCAAGCATCCCTCCTACTGCTGCTACACCTAGAACAAAGGAAGATATTGCTGGTTCTTCTACTGGTCCAACTACTGGACCGTCTCATGATCCTAAGGGGAAAGCCCCTATGACTGATGCACCCTCACCCCCTCGCAAGCATACTCGCAGACAACTTGAGGAAGACAGGTTGGGTGAGGAAGCTGCACAAAGAATGCAAGCGGAGATTGACCAAGCTGCTAGGGCTGAGGAAGAAGCTCTTCAGAAGCAAAGACGTGAACAGTTGCAGCATGATGCTATGCATTGGGATGATAACGATTGGATGTGGGTGCTCACTATTCTTACATCTGATTATTCGCAGTTTACTGATCTCTTGGGTGCTGATGTGAATGAGCAGAATTGTATTCCACGAGCTATGGAGTTAATGCGTAAGCAAAAATTATCGCTTGCTGCTCAACTGCGTGGAAAGCGTCGGAATAGGCCTTTGACAAGAACCGAGGAGAGAAAGTTAATGCAGAGGTATGTCAAATATCAGTCGGGTGCTCACTTTACTGTTGGTTGGACATGGGATCGAGTTAGGGCGTTGTCTTTTGACGAGCTTAAGGATCTATACCAAAGAATGATCAAGCATCAGAATACACCGGTTCCGGAGCGTTTCATCTATCATCCTCCTCCACGAGTGGTTCCTACTTCTCAACCTGTTATTGCTCCTGGTTCTTCATCTGATGTTCCTCTTGGTTCTACTGGTATCCCATCTGTTTTTGATGTTTCTACTGCTGGTACCACACCCACACCTTCGGTTGCTCGTCCTGTTTCATCTTCGGGTCCTACTACCACCACCACCTATGCTACCACTACCACCACCTATGCTACCACTACCACCACCACTGCTACTCCTGGTATGGCACAACCCTCACCACCCGTGACTGACTCTCAACCTACTCCTTCTGCTGGTGCAGCTACCGTTGATCCTTTGGTTGGACAAGGTGTTGATTCTACTTCTGCTGATCCTATTCCTGCTGTGAAGGTAAAGGTTGAAACCTCGTCTGGTGCTCCAACTCCTCGTCGTTTCATTCGCAAGAAGATGGCTAGACTTGGAAAGTCTATTCCTTATGAGAAGCGTGCTCCAGAGAACCTTATTGATGCAGCTTCCGACACTGACTCAGAGTTGCCAATGGGTACGGGGTTTATTACTGCTTGGACGGTTAAGCCATCCATGACTATTCCTGGTACTTTCACCCATAGGATTTCCATCAGTGATGGTTATGTTCGTTATGCTTCGGGTTTGCAAGGTGTTTTGACTTGTGTAGATCATAGGGATCTTATGTCGTTGTATGGGTTTGTGGATGCTGGTATGCCTACTCATCCTAGTGAGGTGACTTCTTGGCCTGGTCTGACAATGTGGGCTGACTTGATGATGATGATTGATTCTCCTCCACATGCTCCACATTCTGGTGTCTGGAAGGACCAGCCACGCTGGGTAATCAAGAGATGGAAGCTATATGCTGGCTGTGGCGTGCATGTCTTGGAGTTGGAGTCTGGTGCCATGGTGTTCATGCTTACGGATCTGGACTATCCGTTAACTATTGCTACTATGGAGGCCATGCTTGCTTGTCACTTGCAGATTTCCAATGCCCCTTCGGGGAATGAGACTTCTATGGCTACTACTCTGGTGGAAGGGATACAAGCCTGGTTGCAAGCTGAGAAGGTGGCTGCGTCTGGTATGTGATGGGTACGTTTGTAAGTTTTTATGTTTTGTGTTTTATGTTAATATGTTTATACTGCAATTCTTTTCACCAATATGTACAGTGATTGGTGGCTTACATTCGTTATAGTTAAAAAAAAATACTTTTTATATAATATCTGCTTATACTTTAAACAAATGATGAATTTTACACTTGTGAATAATATAATATCTGCTTATAATTTTTCAAAACATTGGGTTCCTTTTGGCTGATTCACACTTGTACTAGTTTGGCGTTTCATCTGGTGTTGGACCTGGTCCACAAAAAAATGGTGCTCAAATCACCATGTCTCACAGACAAGAAAGAGTTGATTCACCATGAGGGTACGGCTCTGGTGTGATTCTCAAATCCGTTGATGGTTGCCAGGTTACCCAAAACTGGATGGTTTTCACTTGCCATGGTCCTAGACTGAAAAGTGGCTAATCCAAGGGGGTACGGCTCTTGGTAAAGATTTTATCAAATCCGTTGATAGCTATAATAGCTTGCTCAAAGCTATAGGGTTTTCAACTCACCGATGCTTCATTGTTAAGAGTTGGCGAGTCCAGAAGGGTACGGCTTCTGCTAAAGACATATCAAATCCGTTGACGGCTGTGATGGTTTGCCTAAAATCATCAGGGTACCCCAACTCACCATTGATTCATGTTCTAAGAGTTGGGCTGGGTTCTGGTCTCCCAGGGTGATGCTTATTCCACCATAAAGACTGGCTAGCCCAAGAGCGAGCAGCTACTTGGTAAAGGCTCATAAAATCTGCTCATGTTGCTGTGAAGATTCAACACGATGCAGATTTGTTTCAAGCTTTGAAGAAGCTTCTTGTGTTCATTGTTGCAGCGGTTCTTATGTTCCTTATATTGTTGATGCTGCTATTTCTTTTGCTGTTCCAATCCTCAAGCTTTGTTGCACGATTTACCATGAAACTTGAACTCAACAGGTCAAATTCAAGTTTAGGGGAGGATTGTTAGGACCATTGGAATAGTTCTTTGTAATAGGTAGACTAGAAGGTATGTAGTTCCTCCTGGTCATAGTAGTAGTAGGAGCAAGTCGTGCTCCTGGTCTTATAGAAAGTCAAACTTTATTATTTAGTTGTTATTCTGTTAGGATATGCATGAGATATGTTAGGAAAGGATATGATCATTTTTACACGTTTTGGTTAATGATGTATTAGGGTTTCCTTGTAGTATAAAAGGAACCTTAGGCAGAAGGGTTACATACACCTTCATCAAATATAATTCTAGTTCTTATTAATATTAGAAATCCTTAGAAAAGGATCAAGTCGTTATAGTTATTATGTTCTTCTTATTCATAGTATTTGTATTCTGCACTTATACTGTGTGATTTGTATAGAGTCTCTCTGTGAATAGACTTGTGGTTACAGAACTCGTTCATCATTCCTGACAGGCTGCAAGATCCACATCTAGTGGACCCAACAATGTCCCACACATATCTTCTTAAACAGGCTCTCAGGTAGCGAGGGTACCTCCTGGAGGTTATACCCATCCTATATGCACTACTTATGGCCGTAGACATCTTAGACCATGCCTTCGGGTTGTCGGAGTTTGCTTTAAGTATGGACAACCATGTCATATGTTAAAGGACTGCAAGAAGGGAGAGACTGCTGGTACGTATGGTACTACTCTTCCTAAACCACCAGCTTCAGGTCTCGTCTACACTACCACCAGAGATCAGGCGAATAAGTCGGCAGGTACCATTAAGAACATGCTGCCTATGTTTTATTAGATACGGGTGCTACTCACTCAGTTATATCCACTAGTTATGCTTCCCATATTAATAAGACACCTACACCACTAGAGAACATATTAAACATATCCACGCCAATGAGAGACTCTGTGCGCATTACCCATGTGTACAAAGACCTTTCCTTAGATTTTGATTATAAGATTCACCCAGTTGACGCACTTCCTCTAGATATGAGCGATTTTGATTTAATCTTAGGCATGGACTGGTTTGCTAAACACCATGGCACTATCGATTGTCATACCTATCGGATTATCTTCGACGATGTTCAAGCACCATAGTACATTCACAATGGTTTCATACCAGGAAAGTCTGTACAAATCACTTCCGCCTTACAAGCCCGTGCTTTACTAGCTCATGGCTGCAAAGACTTCTTAGCTATGATTCAGGATATTACTGTCGAAGCTCCGTAGATCCAAGATCAACCAGTTGTTTCTCAATTCCCCGTGTATTTCTAGAAGAACTTCTGGGTATACCACCTATCCGCGAAGTAGAGTTTGGCACTAAGCTCATCCCAGGAGCTCAACCAATCTCCAAGACTCCGTATTGCATGGCTCGCAAAGAGCTCAAGGAATTATAAGACCAGCTGCAGGAGTTATTGGAGTGAGGTTTTATCCGTCCGAGTGTATCACCATGGGGTACACCGGTACTTTTCGTCAAGAAGAAGGACGGCAACATGAGTTTATGCATTGACTATCGTGAGTTGAACAAGATCACGATCAGGGTCCGTAATTCATTGTCGCGTATCGGTTATCTATTCGACCAACTACAAGGTGCCAAGCACTTCTCCAAGATTGATTTACGATCCGGTTATCATCAGCTGCGAGTGAAGGAGCAGGATATTCTTAAGACTGATTTTCGCACAAGATATGGTCACTATGACTTTGTAGTCACGACTTTCGGACTCACTAATGCTCCAACTATATTCATGAACTTAATGAACCGCATCTTCCATGAGTTTCTAAACAAATTTTTCATCGTGTTCATCGATGACATTCTCATCTTTTCTAAATCCACGGAAGAACATGAGGAACATCTTCGCACCATGTTACAGATTCTTCGCCAAAAGCAATTGTATGCCAAATTCTCCAAGTGTGAATTCTGGTTATACAAGATGGCATTTCTGGGCCACATTGTCTCCGTAGAAGGGATCACCATGGATCCTACGAAAGTTGAAGCTATCACTAAATGGCCAAGACCGACGTCTACAATTGAGGTTCATAGTTTTCTAGGCTAAGCTGGATATTATCGCAGATTTGTGGAGAACTTTTCAAGGTTAGCCTTGCCTTTGACCAAGCTGATGCGTAAGGGAGAGAAAATCGTCCGGAATGATGATCGGGAGAAGAGATTTGAAGAACTTAAGTAGCGATTGGTTTCTGCACCTATTCTTACTCTTTGATCTGGCACAGGTGGATTACAGATTTATAACGATTCTTCGGGTAAAGGAATTGGTTGTGTACTCATGCAACATGGGAAAGTGATTTCTTATGCATCAAGTCATCTTAAGCCTTATGAAGAGAATTGTCCTACCCATGATCTGGAATTAGCAGCAGTTGTCTTTGCACTCAAAATTTGAAGGCACTATCTATATGGTAAATCATGTGACATCTTCACCATCCGGGTAAGGCGAATGTAGTGGCAGATGCTCTCAGCAGGAAGTCAGGCATGATTGCTGGCATCAAGATAGAAGAAGAGATCATACGTGACCTAAAGCAATTAGACGTTGAGTTCTTAGTACGTGGACAGCATGGGTACTGGGCAAATATGAGAATTGAGCCAGACTTAATCTCTCGGATCAAGGCAACTCAGAAGGATGATGGTGAGATTTGGGATATTATTCAGAATATTGAGCAGCAGACGGAGTTTCATATAGACGAAGACGACATTGTATGGCAGGTACCAAGGTATGTGTTTTGGATGATCTTACACTTAGGAAAGCCTTACTGACCGAGGCTTACAACTCTCCATTCTCTATGAAGGTTTATATGGTTAATAACAATTTCACAAAACCCTAAACGAGATCATAGCACGCCTAGTGGAAGCGATTTAACAGGATCATAGTAATAACACAATTATAATTAATCGAAATAGGGTTACATACCTTTACGCTAAAGCAAATCCACAAGATGAAGAACGAATCACCCATTCGGGTTTATACCGTATATAACTAAGATATAGTCAAAAGTAAGACTATATTACGATCTTGTACACACGTAATACAACGAGCTAACCATGATTCTAGCACGTATAAACCGAGCTTCTACGCTAGTGGAAAAATCTACCCAACAACCATAGAGAGGGGCTAGGACTAGATTATAAGTAAAACCAAAAGAACACAAAACCAACCGAAACCCTTTTTGTGGGTTGTGTGTTAGGATCGCAAGAAAGAGACGAGAGGGAGAGATTTATGTTGTGATTTATGAGGTGGGGGTTTGTTTATATAGATCTAATTCTTTTAGTCTAAAACAAATAAAATGAATGTTTTCCCACCTCCCTTTTCCTCCATAACCGACGGCCCAAAACACCCCTTAGGGGTGTTCCAGAATCTTCCATCCTTCTTTCTATTTACTCTACTTACTATTTATTCATTAACGCTCGTGAATACTTAACTCTTAATTATTTAACGCTCGTTAAAGTCATAGCTCGGTTTAATTTAATATATATAATAAATATATATTTATTAAATCAATTAATAAATATAATAAATATATTTATTAAATAAATTAACTCTTTACGTATTGTGTGCAATCCGGTAATCTCGAGTTCGATCCTATCACACGACTATTAAATATAAGTCCATAAACTTTCAGCTCCCACTTGGACATATTTCGAATATCGTGATTACATTGACTAGCGTCTAGTTACACTAGCAACGTCGCTAGTACAACTCGAGTAAGGTCTCCTGGATAAAACCTTTTAATGATTCATCATTCTTATTATCCTTTTATTTCTAATACAACGTTAATAAGGATATGGATCTCAGTCATTCCTTTCATTAACCATTCTATGTCTCGTACACAGATTCAGTAAGATTACCAAAACAAATTTGGGTGTGGCCACACAAACATCTTACTAATCCCACGAGGGGCCCAGCTGTATTAAACTTCAAAACGAAATTGGAGGAAATAAATTCCATATTGACTACAAGCAAAACTTAGGAATTTTGCAACACTTCTGAAAATAATCCTTATAGCTACCAGTTACGTTTAGAGTTAGATTATTTCATAGAGATGCACTAGACTCATAACAGTTTCCTGGTATCTCATGTCTAAGGGTAACTATTTATGATTTACTTGATGACAAAGATCCACAAGGTAAAATCATATAGTTGGGATGAGTCCAATATTCGATTCATCGAATATCATCCAAAATCGATCAATATACTTTCAAGTATACTCTATCGCAATTATGAATTGTCTTAATTTAATAATATTCTCATATTATTAATCGACAACAGACATTTAGCATAACAATTTATTCATGGATTAAAACATGTAAACTATGATACAAAATTAAGTAATAAGAATAAACGAAACCTAATTATTTTATTAAATAATATTGTCTTAACATCCTTTATCCAAATACTAATCACAGATTTATTGCATGAGTTCGCTGGCTAGTTATAGCCCAATAGCCTTGTCATGCTTAACTACCTTTTGTCTAGGCAAAGCCTTAGTAAAAGGATCAGCTACGTTATCATCCGTATGAAATTTTATTAATTTGATTTCACGAGCTTCAGCTTGTTCTCAGACGTAGTGATGTCTACGCTTAAAGTGTCTGGTGCCTTTCATGACTCCAGAATCATTGGCGAATATAATTGCAACAGAATTGTGTCAATAGGTTCTTTTATTGAGGGCATCACTCCAAGATCCCCATTAAACTTCCTAATCTAAACAGCTTCCATTACAGCTTCCGAAGCAGCCATGTACTTAGATTGAGTAGCATGCATTGCAATCGTTGTTTGTATCTTGCTCTTCCATTCAACTGCTCCTCCATTGATAACAAACACGTAACCCGTCTGAGACTTCGTATCGTCTTTATCACATTGCCAGGACGTATCACAGAACTTTGTCACATTCAGTCTGTGTCTGGTTTCCCTCCAAATACCAAAAACATATCTTTTGTACTCCTCAAATACTTTAGAATATGTTTAATAGCAGTCCAGTGGAGCTTCCCTGGATTGTGTTGGTATCTACTGACCAAGTTATGAGCAAATGCCACATCAGGCCTTGTGCATCTTACAACATGCATAATAGATCTTACAGCCGAAGCGTAAGGCACCTTATGCATGTATGCCTCCTCTTCAAGAGTTGATGCATCCATCTCATGACCTAAGATTGTGCTTAACTTTCATAGGTTGAAAAACTTTCTTAGAATTAAGCATATTATACTTATTCAATATCGTATCTATATAAGCATCTTGACTTAGACAAATTAACCGTCTTTTCCTATCCTGATAGATTGTAATTCCCAGAATGTATGCAGCTTCTCCTACATCCTTCATAGAAAAACATCTACCAAGATAATCCTTAACAGCTTTAAGTCTTGGAATGTTACTTCCCATGACTAATATGTCATCAACATATATGACAAGAAATACTAAATCACTCCCATTAGCTTTACGATATACACATGGCTCATCACGATTTTGAATAAATCTAAACTTTTTGATTTCTTCATCAAATCGTTTATTCTATTGACATGATGCTTGCTTCAAACCATAAATAGATCTTTGAAGTTTGCACACGTGGTTTGGATTCTTAGGATCAACATACCCTTCTGGTTGTTGCATATAGATGTCTTCATCTAAGCGACCGTTTAAGAAGGCACTTTTAACATCCATTTGCCATATCTCATAGTCATAGTATGCTGCTATAGCTATGAGAATCCTAATAGCTCTAAAGTCTGCTACAGGAGAAAAAGTCTCCTCGTAGTCTACGCCAAAAGTTTGAGTAAAACCTTTAGCTACTAAACGAGCCTTATAGGATTGTATTCTACCGTCCATGTCGGTTTTCTTCTTGTATATCCACTTATGTCTCACTACTTTAGCATTTGGTGGTGGATCTACAAGAATCCAAACATCATTTACTTTCATGGATTTCATTTCCTCATCCATAGCAACCATCCACTTTAGCATTAGTAGGTTCTCCAAGATCTCCTACTTCATAATCATCCTCTATATTAAGACATATATTTCTATTAGCGTTTTTAATCCTTCCAGATCTACGCAGAGGAACTAATTCTGGTGGAACCGCCAGACTTTCTGGTTCTACTAGAACTATTTCGCTAGTGTTTTTAGTAGGTAATGTATCTATATGACTCTCTTCAAGATCATAATTTCTCCCACTGAATTCTTGATTTTACCTAGCAACAATCACTTTGTTCTCAGGTGGATAATAAAAGTAGTAACCCATAGTTTCCTTAGGGTATCCTACAAAGATACATTTTACGGATCGTTGTTGGAGTTTATCGGCCGAGTCACGTTTCACATGCGCCTCGCAACCCCTGACCTTTAAATAAGACAAATATACCTTCTTGCCATGCCATAGTTCATATGGTGTCTTATTCACCTTCTTTGTGGGGACCATATTTAAAATTCGAACATCAGACTCTAAAGCATAATCCCAAAAGGATAAAGGTAAAGTTGTAAGATTAAACATAGATCGCACCATATCTAATAATGTACGATTTCTCTTTTCAGATACTCTATTTTGTTGTGGAGTATAGGGAGAAGTAAGATGCTGAACAATTCCATTCTCACTTAGATAATCTATAAACTCTTGACTTAAATATTCACAACCTCTATCAGAACAAAGAGCTTTAATCTTCTTTCCTAGTTGCAGTTCTACTTCTGCTTTAAACACTTTGAATGTTTCAAATACTTCATGTTTATGCTTAAGTAAATAAACATAACCATAACGGCTATAATCATCCGTAAATGTCAAGAAGTAGCTAGCACCTCTCCTTGACAAATGTCTAAGTGGCCTGCACACATTAGGATGTATTAAACCAAGTAGATCAGTAGCTCTTTCAATATTGCTTTTAAAAGGTTTCTTGGTCATCTTTCCAGAGATACATGACTCACATTTATCAAATGATTCATCATTGATATTTTCCAAAAGACCTTCGCGTTGAAGCTTTTATATACGAGTTTTCCCAATATGGGAAACTCTATAATGCAAAAGATAAGAAGAGTTCTTGTCAAACTTTCTCTTCTTATTCATGCTAAATACATAATTATTATTATATTTACATTCATTTCATGCATGTCTATTTCAAACACACCATTCACAGAAATTGCATTAAAATAGAAAATACCATCTTTTCGAACAGAAATTCCATTATAATCAATCGTGTGAACGAATCCATTATTTAAAAAACAAGAAAAGGAAATAACACCCCTAATAATTGTAGGTGCATAATGACAATGATTTAAAATCAGTACTAAACCCGAAGGTAAAACTAAATTAAATGTTCCTATAGCTTCAACCGATGCTTGTGCGCCATTGCCCACTTGCAGAAATTGTTCCTCATCGGAAAGCTTCCTTTCCAGATTAAATCCCTGAAGCGTATTACAAATGTTAATACCACATCCCGTATCATATACCCAGGAATTTAATTTGTATGTCAAATTAAATAATTTGATCATATATAAAGTACCTGAAGCTGTAGCGCTCTGCTCAGACTTCTTCTTTATTTCTCACAACTATTCGAGGTAAAAAGGGAAATTCCTCTTCCAGTGACCACTTTCCTTGCAATGGTGACAAGTCTCATCCTTTTGAGATTGATTCTTCTTAAGAAATTTCATCTAAGGTTTCTAATAAGTCGCAACTTGCTATCCCTTATCACCCTTGCCTTTGCCTTTCTTATTGTTCGCTTACGGTTTTGGCTTACTCACTATACCTTTTTGTATGGTTTGTACAGGAGGAGTAGAAGTAGATGCCTTGTATTTTAACCCCTTTTCGTAGTCAATGAGCATTGCATGCAAATCATTAATTGTCTTCCCGGTGTAATGCATATTATAGTTTCGAACAAAGTCATTGAAGTCCTTGTTAAGGGACCTATTGATCAACTTGATAGCCATATTATGATCATAGGGTTATCCTAGTGCAATGAGCTGTTCCATATAACCTCTCATCTCCAGTGTAATGGGCAGTAATAGACTTTCCAGGAGTTTGCTTGCAGCTATGCAAAACATCTACTAAGTCATAGATCTATACAACTTGCGGCTTTTCTACATAGCCTTGAGCTCATCAAGCATTCGCTTAGGCAAAAAGAACTCATAATTCTTTTGAAGCGGAGGAGACATTTTCCCTAACATTAAGCAAGCCACCTTCGAGTGCTTCTTAACATTAACAGCATGTTCAAGCCTTTGCGCTTCAGAAGCTCCTTCAGCAAGATCCTTCGAATAGGGAGTAGTCAAGATATCAATAGTACCCGCTACTCTCAAGACAATTCTTAGTGAGCGGTACCAATCATTGAAGTTTGGGCCAGTAAGTTCAGGATGATCAAAAAACGTTTTGAACACAGAACTTATAGTGTTATTGTTGTCCCTTATATTACGTGATGATTAAACAAGAAAGAAAGGTAGATAACAGATGAATTTTAGAGAGTGAAACAAGAGAGAGAAAAGAGAGAGAAGTGTGTGAGAAACTTGGTGAATATTAGATTAGGAGAATTAGAGAAAATAAGACAACCAACCTCTCCTTACATGCAAGGAGAGGTTTATATAGCCTTGCCTACATGTGGCATGATGGGCTATATGATAATGGGTCAAGCTTTCCTTTTGGGCTTTGGTTACTTATGAATGAACCTTAGCTTAAAGTTAAGCATGTAATACACGACTAATCTACTACCTATTACAACGTTCTAATATACGATACATAATAAACATATGACCAAGCATTCTTGTTTGACTCAATATTATAAGGCTAACAATCTCCCCCAATGAGAGGTCATTACCCTTTGTGAGAGGTCATTACCCTTTGTCATTTGGAGAATTGTAGAGATTACTAATCTCGCCATAGATGAGTCTTGAACGTGTAATAGTAGTCTTGTTTCTTCATGTTGTGATCTTTGAGCCTTTGTAGTTGTCTTTTGACTTTGTCTTTAATCTTGAGATCTTCAAATCATCCTTGACTTGTCTTTGCCATCTTGCGATCTTGTGCCTTCATCCACATGCTCACACTATTAATTGTCGAATATGTCTTTAGGCATGAGTATGTGGTTTTGAATCTTTGACTTGGCTGAGTACATCGTGACGCCACCTTCTCGAGACAAAACATAGACACGGACTGAATGCTTTGACATTCGTCCTATATCGGTAGCGTTTTACCTCCGGTCGGTCAAGACCGTTATACGATATTAAATATCGTACCTGTGATAGGTAGATTAAGTTAAAAATCTCCTTGACAGGGTTTCACGGCTGTACTAGCCGTTCTCTTTACTCGACCGTCTCAAAGCAAGATTGCGAACATAAAGAGTAAATCAATTGGATAAATATTCGCTTGATTAAAGTTGTCAATTCAAATTCCTGGAAGAAGTGTGATTCATAAAGAATCTTACCATTGTTTCTTTCCAGTTGACACAAGCTTGATTCATAAGAATCTCACAAGTCACCTACCGTAGCGCTGTTTGATGTTGACGCTAGAAGGATTTCCATTCGTCACTGTGAATATTAATGAATATCACTCTGAATGTTCTGGCAAGACCATAAAGATATTGCGTAGAAACCTGAAACGAGTTTGAATCAATTCAGAATCAAACCACTGTTACTTTTTAGTTCTACATATGTTTAATTCATAAAGAATCTTGCATATGACCTACCGCAGTGCTGTTTGATGTTAACACTGGAAGGATTTCCACTCATCATTGTGAATACTAAGTAGTATCACTCTGAGTGTTCTAGCAATATCACAAGGATATAGCGTAGGACTCTCTTGATCTTCATCCGTGTGTCCTAACGAGATTTGATTGATCTCTTGGCTCTAGACTCGATTTGTGCACTTTTAGTGGTCGGAGGCTGGAGCAGATGCCACCTATTCAATATCAACTATCTCGAAGTGAGTTAGTCAATAAAAGTCATGTTGTTCTCCGTGACAATAAAACAAACTTATTTTGAGAGAAGCCTGAGTAGCAAGCGAAGGGTTGTGCATACATCACTGGGTCCATGATGAGTTGTCTTCATGATGTGTTGACCCGGTTTCTGCCTAAGTTGTATGGAGGGCTTCTTTGTTTACACCCTTTATCCTTACATTTCTTTTTCATTCTTCAACCCCTTCAATGCTTACCAAGACATCATTACTAGCACCTTGTTGTGATTGTTCCAGTGCTAGCATCAGTACTTAGTCGGCATTCAGCTACGTTCACATTCTACTCCATCTTTCCTAAGGACTTCTAATAATCTATTGGATTGTCCCTAGGAAGATCCCTCTGGTTCTGGTTGGATCATACGACTTAAACCTAACCACCCTTTTTGTGATACCCTAGAACCGAGGTCACTAACATTACCCTAAATTACGCTAATTTTTGAAATTTTTAATAAATATTAATTGCTATATATTTTAGTATTTTGGTTGAAACCGATGTTCGAGGTTATAATTTTGACGATTGACGATTCAAGAAGGACGTGACGAATACGATTCCAATGGATGCCCAAATTTCTATAATTATTGACGTTTTATCGATAATGTAATTTTTCGAGAATTTTACTTACGGTTCGTGTTAAGTCGAGTCGGGTGAGTTTTATAGCTTTCCGGGTACATTTAAAGTATCCCAAAAGTATTTTGGAGTGTTTGGGATAATTTCCGACTCTCGTAAAATTTTCTAAAATGACTAGTGAGTCAATCCCGCAAAGTTTTAGTGTCGTTTTTACTTGAGGCCAAAAGAAAGCTTAAATTGCACAAGGGGTCCTTCCAATTTTTACAAAAGGGGAATGTAAACACACACATAACAAAAACACTTGCAAAATTTTTTTTGTTCTCTCCCTCTCTTCCCCTTTAGGCCGACGGTCACCCCCAACCCACCATAAACCACCATTAATTTTTTTTCTACTTGGTTTTGATTAAAACTAAGGTTAGACCACCTCTAATCTAATCATTCCCTATCTTTCTATGTAATCAAATCCAACATGCATTCAAATTTTTTTTTCAAGAATCAAAGGAATTTTTCAAACTCGTTTTTGATGTTAATTGGATAAATGCATGTTAAATTCATGTGTAATGGGAGTATAATCACTAAACAAACCCACCAAAATTTATTTGGTTGTGGTTTTTTGGGCACCCAAACCCCACGGCTAAGGGGGGTGTTTGGGGAGCCATGGTGATTGATGTTTTGAGCATGGGTTTTGTGTTTAATCTTGTGTTCATAGATGTTTTAGATGGATACAAGTACTTGCATGTTTGTTTTTAGGATTTTAGTTTATGAGGTTGATGGTCAATAGGGGTTAGGAACTGAAAATATGGTTTGGTTGTGATTAGGGAAGCTTAGGATGATGTCTAGTGATGATAAATGGATTTGGAATCGAGCGTTAGTGTGATTTTGGTATGGTTGAATTTAGGCAGAAAGTTTAAGGCATTTTCGTAAAAATCATTTTGAAAACAGGTCTTGTGGATAGGATAGATTTGTAGAGCATTTTCTTAGCTTCGATTTGGTATAAGGTAGAGCTTACGACTCCTAACAAGTCAAAAGTTACGACGTTTTGAAATTCGTGTACCGGGAGATGAAAACCGTCATAATCCGAAGTTATGATTGGTTTTAGGTCAAATCCCGGGGACTATAAGTCTAGTTTGGTAAATGGTCAAGGACTGAATTTTGGTGTCAAACCTGCACATTTGAGTCTACTATAGGACTTAGGTGTCAAATGGGTCAATGGAGTATTTTAAACGGGTCAAACGAGTCCGACTTGGTCAAAGTACAATTTCAGTCCGAAAAACGTAGTTTTTGGAAAAGCGTTGAGTAACGGGTCGTAGAAGTAAAAATTTTTGTTGGGATTAAATATGTGTTATCTACAGGTCTTATAGTATTTTTGAGAATTTTGTCAAATTTTACAAAGATAGTTAAGTATGGTAAAACAGCCCGTACTTTTGATAAGTATCGGTAAAAATGAATAAAAATGGATAATGTTAATAATAAGGACGAACGGTGTAAAATGAGTAACGCTTGTTGTTTTGTTTTGGCGTGAGTCGTAATTGTCATAAGTGACTAGTATTTATGTATTTTATACAGTACCATAAGGTTTTAATATGAGATTACTCATTACGCGTTATTTGGTTGATAGGTGTTGATTTACCCGGGCATCCGTATCGTCGTCATTGACCGTCTCTCGAACTATCGACTACTTGATATATAAGGTGTGAATTTATAGCCTCGCTTATTATTATTTCAAACTGTTTTACCCGCGAGGGAAATGCATGCTAGTTTTTAAAATGAACATATGTCATGAATGATTGTTGGACCCGAATGTTGCCTTTGAAATTGTGTTGAGTACCTAGTTGCAAAAGTCCCTAATTTCATGAACTATTAACTATTGTTTAGTCCTAGCGTGGATTAGAAATAGCCGCTTATACAAAGTGATAGTACTATGGGGTTGACTACCCTATCCGAGACGAGGGCTAGTACGTTGATACCCCCTGCGGACGGATAATTTGTGATAAGAGATAAGGTATAATTGAAACTGATGCCTTATTAGGGGCCTTGGTTTCATCTGAATCACGCCGGTAATTATTACACGGGTGTTTGAGTTAACGGTTTAGTGTCATGAGCTTAAACACAATTGCCAGTATCTTGAATATAGATTGTTTGATCGACAAGTTTATGAATGATCGTGAATGGTTTTTATTTCACATATGTTCAAAATGAATTGTAAAACCTATGAATTCCACTCAACGTTTTCGTTGACCAAATTTAGCATGTGTTTCAGGTAACCGCTGAAGTGTAGCATGGAGCGTGCATGGGATGGATGTTGTGTGTATGGCTTGGAGTCTGCTTGTTTTTCCTCCCTTTTCTACTTAAACATTTTTAACTTTAATGTTATGTTGTTGTGAAAACTGTAACTTTTGGGTTGAGATTCATGGAGACCGAAAACGCTAAACTCTGTTGTATCAATTGGGGTTGGAAAAACCGTAGACATGTATCTTTTAACAATTTTTAATTTAAGTTTTAAGTTGACGTCTCTTTAGAGTCGTTCGATATATCCTGTGTGCAATGATAACTGCCTAGCACCCAAATGTTGTAGTTCCGCTGCGCATAGCATTTGGAGGGGTGTTAGAGATTGGTATCAGAGCCATGAGTTATAGAGAACTAGGTCGTTTTTGAAAATCCTAAACTATAACTTTTGGTGTCGTAAGAAATTGTCCAAGCACACACAACTATCCTGCATGGCTCCGGTAAGATTTATTTTTGTATTCATGGCATTTGACGTATACTTTTGAGTTGGAGTATATATGTGGGTAATTATTACGTAAGTATGGAAATTACTATATGTAGACGTTGAAATTATACGTGGAATATCCGACACCGTAATTTTTGTATTAATCATGCATGAGCATCATATTATTACATTTTGGGCATATGTACCACCTTTGCATTGCATTTGCATGCATGTATTTATAAATATTGTATAGTTACTTACGTACCCTCCGAAATTCGCTGTTACTGCAGGAATGGCCGAGGTACCGCCTAATGGTAATGGAAACGATTACGTCGTGGGTCACGAAGGGGGACCGTTTCCTCCGAACCCGCTGGATAATGACAATGGATGGATCGCTCCAGAAGAAGAAATAGGGCCGGAAAATGACAATAATGAAAGCGAGGTGGACAACTTTAGTATCAGTAGTGATGAGAGTGAGGATTCTGAGGAAGAGCCCGAGGAACTGATGGATGATGGCATTCCCGAGAATGCTGTAGGTCAGACCGAACCTGATTTGTTTCAATCTCCGAATTCGCCAAAAGGTTATGAAGTACCTCCAACCGATCGATATGAGCAGCAACCCTTTAGTCGCCCAATGGACAATTGTAAGGACTATTTGAGGACAGTGCCAGGATTTGTTCGAGTAAGTAATGGGAGCGGTGCAGAGTCCAGCAATTCATCAAAATCGCAATCTATTCATGAGAATATCGCAAGGGTCTACTTTCCGAGACCAAGACACTACTGGGATCCCGAGGGTCGTTTGAGGAGATGGATAGGTTGATGTATGAGCGGTTTGTGGTTGAGACCAGGGTAATTAGGAGGTTTGATAAGAATGAAAGGGCACACCAAAGACTGTTGGAAAGGACTGCAAGAATTGAGTATGATGGAAATGCAAACAAAAGTGATATCAACAGTCTAAGATCGATGATCGCGAATTTGAGCGCTAGTCTTGACCGTGTTAGGGAAGATCAAGTGAGATTGTCTAGGATGCAGAGTTAGGAGCATCGAGCGAGAGCATCATTGCCCCCAGATTGGAGATTTGTGGACGATTTGGAAATGGAAGCTAATGACTTCATGATCCAGCCACCTACCAGAGGTGCTTGTATCACTGTGGGAAATCAGGTAGCGATTGAGTGTGGGTCTACGTCAGGGACGAAAAAGGAGACTGAATGTGCGCCGGACGACAAAGGAAAGAGAAAAATGGATGATAGCGATGAGGAACCCGAGGAAGATGATGACGAACCACCATCCAAGAGGCCGTGTGGATCACCACATGCCTAGTTGCTTGTCTTGTATTTTATCTTTGATCGTTGTAATAGAACTGTTTTAGACTTTTGTATGATGGCATTATGACGAAAAAACTTGAGGACTTAAGTTTTATGGTGAATGATTGTAGTGGCAATACTTGTCACAATTTTGGTTAATTATCAATACAATCCATGTTTACCTTTCATGATCTGTGATATGTCTTAAATTTGATCTTTTGTGATGTGAATTGATGAATATTAGTAACTCTGTAGTGATGTGTCGTTGTATTTATATTATGTCTTGAAAGAGAAATCCATCTTAATCTTGATGTGTATACTTACATTGTTTTTCTATTTTCCCTGTCTTGCAGAAAGATATATTTGATAACGCACCATGCCTCCAAAACTAACCGCCGACCGTGTAAACACGATGATTCAGGAAGCCATTGCGAATGCGCTAGAAGCAGACCGAGCAGGAAGGAATCCAGACCAGGGCAGAAATGCGGGGAGACAGCAAGCCCCAAGAGAATGTACTTACTCTAGTTTCATAAAATGTGGTCCCACGCAATTTCGTGGAACTGGTGGAGCTCTAGAACTCAGGAGATGGTTAGAAAAGGTTGAAAGTACTTTCGAGATTAGTGGTTGTTCAGAAGCGAACAAGGTCAAGTTTGCGGCTGCTACGTTTCTTGACGATGCATTAAGTTGGTGGAACACCCAAGTAGCCACTGTTGGATTGGTAGTAGCGAATGCAAGAACATGGACTGCAACTAAAGCTCTTTTGACCAAGAAGTTCTGTCCGGAAGAGGAGTTAGGTCAATTGGAAGATGAGTTGAGGCACCTGACTTTGAAAAACAATGATATCACTGCTTACACCAGGAGGTTTAATGAACTAAGCCTTTTGTGTCCAGACACTTTTTCCGATGATACCAAGAAGATGAAACAGTACATCAAAGGTCTATCCAGTAATATCAAGGGTGAGACGACTTCGTCTAAACCTGGATCGTTTGATGAAGCGGTCCAGATGGCTCACGCATTGATGGATGTCAAACTCCAGGACAAGAAAAACTTCATTGCTGAAGGAAATAAGAGGAAATGGGAAGCGGCACAGAGCAATCAATCCCAGGGTCAAAGCCGAGGTGGAAACCGAAACAACCATGGTCAGAACCGCAATCAGCATTTTAACCAACGAAGGAATGAAGGGATGAGAGTTGTGACAAACCCCAGAGGAGCAAAAGTGAATCCCTACTGTGGTAGGTGCAACTTGTACCATGTAGGGAATTGCCCGCCTGCATGCGGCAAATGTGGAAAAGCGGGTCACAGGATGTCTGATTGCCGAACGAAAGGGGTAGCCACTGGGGCGAATGCTATAAGAATGAGGGGATGTTTTGGATGTGGAGAGAGAGGCCATATGCAAGGGAATTGCCCGAAGGCAGGAAACAAGCAAGGAGGTAACAATGCTGCTGCCGTGTATCAAGTAGGGACGGCTGATAAACCACAGGGTCCTAACGTGGTTACCGGTACGTTTTTGCTAGACGCTTGTTATGCTAGTATTTTGTTTGATTCTGGCTCCGACAAGAGTTGTGTAGATGTTAAATTTAGTCGTCATATCGATAGAAAACCGGTGTTGTTAGCGACTAGTTATAACGTTGAGTTAGCCGATGGAAAAATTGTTAGTACGAATTCTATACTGAAAGGGTGTACCTTGAAGTTAGGAAATTACGCTTTTAAAATCGACTTGATGCCTATAGAGCTAGGATCGTTTGACGTGATTGTGGGAATGGATTGGCTAATGGCGCACAGTGCTATGATCGTCTGTGGCGAGAGATTAGTTCAGATTCCGTTGAGGAATAAAGTCTTGACTGTGAAGGGAGACGAATGCACTTCTCGTTTGAAAGTGATTTCCTGTTTGAAAATGATGAAGTATGTAGAGAGTGGATGCGATGTGTTTTTGGCACAAGTTTCGAGTGATGGTGATTTAGAGGCGAGAATTGAAGAGGTACCTGTTATCTGCGAATATCCGGAAGTTTTTCCAGACGAGCTGCCAGGTTTACCACCCACCCGTGAGGTCGAGTTTCGAATTGATTTGGTGCCAGGAGCTGCGCCGGTTGCGCGTGCACCCTATCGCTTAGCACCGTCCGAGTTAAAGGAGTTATCGGATCAACTGAAGGAGTTGATGGACAAAGGATTTATTAGGCCGAGCTCATCACCATGGGGAGCGCCAGTGTTGTTTGTGAAGAAGAAAGATGGTTCATTTCGGATGTGTATTGACTATAAAGAACTCAACAAGCTGACGGTTAAGAATCGGTATCCATTGCCGAGGATTGACGATTTGTTTGATCAATTGCAAGGTTCCAGTGTATACTCAAAGATCGATTTAAGATCAGGGTATCATCAACTACGTGTAAGAGAGGAGGATATTCCTGTAACTGCCTTTCGTACGCGGTATGGACACTTTGAATTTCGAGTGATGCCGTTTGGGTTGACGAACGCGTCTGCTGTATTCATGGACCTTATGAATCGCGTATGCAAGCCGTATCTAGATAAGTTTGTTATTGTTTTTATCGATGATATTCTTATTTACTCTAAGAGTAAGGAGGAGCACGAGAAGCACCTGAGAAAGATTTTGGATCTGCTGAAGAAAGAGAAGCTGTATGTGAAGTTCTCGAAGTGTGAGTTTTGGTTAGAATCCGTGCAATTCCTTGGTCACGTGATTGATAGCAAAGGAGTTCGCGTGGATCCGCCAAGGTCGAAGCGATCAGGGAATGGTCGGTACCGACAACGCCGACTGAAGTTCGACAATTCCTTGGTTTAGCTGGGTATTATCGGAGGTTCATTGAAGGATTTTCGTTGATTGCAAAGCCATTGACAAAGCTTACCGAAAAGAATAGGGTGTATGAATGGGGAGATGAGGAAGAATTCGCTTTCAAAACGCTCAAGGACAAGTTATGTTCCGCGCCAATATTGTCATTGCCTGAAGGAACCGAAGACTTTGTAGTGTATTGTGACGCATCTCGTAAGGGTTATGGAGTTGTTTTGATGCAGCGTGAGAAGGTGATAGCTTACGCGTCAAGACAACTGAGGAAGAATGAGGAGAACTACACGACGCACGATTTGGAATTAGGAACTGTAGTCTTTGCGTTGAAGTTGTGGAGACACTATTTGTATGGGACGATGTGTGTTGTATTCACTGACCACAAGATTTGTAGCACATTTTAGATCAAAATGAGTTGAACATGCGACAGAGACGATGGGTAGAACTACTGAGTGATTATGACTGTGAAATTCGCTACCATCCTGGCAAGGAGAATGTTGTAGCGGATGCACTAAGTAGGAAGGAACGAGAGAAACCTTTGAGAGTCAGAGCTTTGGTGATGACTGAGAGCGTTGACTTAACCGAAACTATACTGAAGGCTCAAGAGAGGGGATTAATGAAAGGGAATGTTGAAGCTGAGAACTTGGGAAGAATGTTGAAACCTCTTTTTGTGATTAGGTCAGACGGATTGAGATATTTCGAGAATCGGATTTGGTTACCATTGTGTTCATCTGAGGAAGGAAAGCCTGGAGTACGAGATTTGGTTATGAACGAGTCTCATAAGTCGAAGTATTCGATACATCCAGGATCGGACAAAATGTATCACGACCTGAAGAAAGTTTATTGGTGGCCAAATATGAAGGCGGATATTGCTCGTTACGTTAGTAAGTGTTTGACTTGCGCGAAGGTTAAAGCAGAACATAAGAAACCGTCTGGGTTGTTGGTACAACCAGAGATCCCAGAATGGAAATGGGAGAAAATCGCTATGGATTTCGTGACGGGTTTACCTAGAACTCCTAGTGGATGTGATATGATATGGGTAATAGTGGATAGGTTAACGAAATCTGCTCATTTCTTACCTATGAAGAAGACGGACAGTATGGAAAGGCTGGCCAGTGTGTACGTGAAGGAGATCGTTAGCAGACATGGAGTGCCGTTATCGATCATTTCGGATCGCGATAGTAGATTTACTTCGAAATTTTGGAAATCGCTTCAACGTGCGATGGGCACTGAATTGAATTTAAGTACGGCTTATCACCCGGAAACTGACGGCCAGAGTGAAAGAACTATTCAGACGATGGAGGACATGCTCCGAGCATGCGTGATTGATTTTGGAGGAATTTGGGAACGCCACTTGCCTCTAGTGGAGTTTTCGTATTATAATAGTTACCATGCGAGTATCAAGGCAGCACCGTTCGAAGCGTTGTATGGAAGGAAGTGTAGATCGCCCGTGTGTTGGAGTGAAGTAGGAGAAAGTCAATTGACTGGACCCGAAATGGTTTTAGAAACGACAGAGAAGATTGTGCAAATCAAGAACCGACTACTTGCTGCGAGAAGCCGACAGAAGATTTATGCCGATAACAGAAGGAAACCGTTGGAATTTGAAGTCGGAGATATAGTTATGCTCAAGGTATCGCCGTGGAAGGGTGTGATTCGTTTTGGGAAGAAAGGAAAGTTGAGTCCGAGGTATATTGGACCATTTAAGATCGTTAAACGAATTGGACCAGTAGCGTACAAGTTAGAGTTGCCGAGCGAGCTTAGTGCTATTCACGACACGTTTCACGTATCGAACTTGAAGAAGAGTTTGGCGGATAAGGAATTGGTGATTCCTTTGGACGAGATTCGACTGGACGACAAAATGCATTTTGTGGAAGAACCTGTGGAAATTATGGACCGAGAGGTCAAGAGGCTGAAGCGTACTAGAATTCCTATTGTGAAGGTTCGATGGAATTCTAGGCGTGGACCGGAATACACTTGGGAACGTGAGGACTTTTTCAAGGAAAGGTATCCTCATCTGTTCCAGCGGCACGAAATGTGAGTATAAGAAGAGGCGAGCGCCGGGACGTCGCTCTCTTTAAGGAGGGGTGGATGTGATACCCTAGAACCGAGGTCACTAACATTACCCTAAATTACGCTAATTTTTGAAATTTTTAATAAATACTAATTGTTATATATTTTAGTATTTTGGTTGAAACCAATGTTCGAGGTTATAATTTTGACGATTGACGATTCAAGAAGGACGTGACGAATACGATTCCAATGGATGCCCAAATTTCTATAATTATTGACGTTTTATCGATAATGTAATTTTTCGAGAATTTTACTTACGGTTCGTGTTAAGTCGAGTCGGGTGAGTTTTATAGCTTTCCGGGTACATTTAAAGTATCCCAAAAGTATTTTGGAGTGTTTGGGATAATTTCCGACTCCCGTAAAATTTTCTAAAATGACTAGTGAGTCAATCCCGCAAAGTTTTAGTGTCGTTTTTACTTGAGGCCAAAAGAAAGCTTAAATTGCACAAGGGGTCCTTCCAATTTTTACAAAAGGGGAATGTAAACACACACATAACAAAAACACTTGCAAAATTTTTTTTGTTCTCTCCCTCTCTTCCCCTTTAGGCCGACGGTCACCCCCAACCCACCATAAACCACCATTAATTTTTTTTTCTACTTGGTTTTGATTAAAACTAAGGTTAGACCACCTCTAATCTAATCATTCCCTATCTTTCTATGTAATCAAATCTAACATGCATTCAAATTTTTTTTTCAAGAATCAAAGGAATTTTTCAAACTCGTTTTTGATGTTAATTGGATAAATGCATGTTAAATTCATGTGTAATGGGAGTATAATCACTAAACAAACCCACCAAAATTGATTTGGTTGTGGTGTTTTGGGCACCCAAACCCCACGACTAAGGGGGGTGTTTGGGGAGCCATGGTGATTGATGTTTTGAGCATGGGTTTTGTGTTTAATCTTGTGTTCATAGATGTTTTAGATGGATACAAGTACTTGCATGTTTGTTTTTAGGATTTTAGTTTATGAGGTTGATGATCAATAGGGGTTAGGAACTGAAAATATGGTTTGGTTGTGATTAGGGAAGCTTAGGATGATGTCTAGTGATGATAAATGGATTTGGAATCGAGCGTTAGTGTGATTTTGGTATGGTTGAATTTAGGCAGAAAGTTTAAGGCATTTTCGTAAAAATCATTTTGAAAACAGGTCTTGTGGATAGGATAGATTTGTAGAGCATTTTCTTAGCTTCGATTTGGTATAAGGTAGAGCTTACGACTCCTAACGAGTCAAAAGTTACGACGTTTTGAAATTCGTGTACCGGGAGATGAAAACCGTCATAATCCGAAGTTATGATTGGTTTTAGGTCAAATCCCGGGGACTATAAGTCTAGTTTGGTAAATGGTCAAGGACTGAATTTTGGTGTCAAACCTGCACATTTGAGTCTACTATAGGACTTAGGTGTCAAATGGGTCAATGGAGTATTTTAAACGGGTCAAACGAGTCCGACTTGGTCAAAGTACAATTTCAGTCCGAAAAACGTAGTTTTTGGAAAAGCGTTGAGTAACGGGTCGTAGAAGTAAAAAATTTTGTTGGGATTAAATATGTGTTATCTACAGGTCTTATAGTATTTTTGAGAATTTTGTCAAATTTTACAAAGATAGTTAAGTATGGTAAAACAGCCCGTACTTTTGATAAGTATCGGCAAAAATGAATGAAAATGGATAGCGTTAATAATAAGGACGAACGGTGTAAAATGAGAAACGCTTGTTGTTTTGTTTTGGCGTGAGTTGTAATTGTCATAAGTGACTAGTATTTATGTATTTTATACAGTACCATAAGGTTTTAATATGAGATTACTCATTACGCGTTATTTGGTTGATAGGTGTTGATTTACCCGGGCATCTGTATCGTCGTCAGTGACCGTCTCTCGAACTATCGACTACTTGATATATAAGGTGTGAATTTATAGCCTCGCTTATTATTATTTCAAACTGTTTTACCCACGAGGGAAATGCATGCTAGTTTTTAAAATGAACATATGTCATGAATGATTGTTGGACCCGAATGTTGCCTTTGAAATTGTGTTGAGTACCTAGTTGCAAAAGTCCCTAATTTCATGAACTATTAACTATTGTTTAGTCCTAGCGTGGATTAGAAATAGCCGCTTATACAAAGTGATAGTACTATGGGGTTGACTACCCTATCCGAGACGAGGGCTAGTACGTTGATACCCCCTGCGGACGGATATTTTGTGATAAGAGATAAGGTATAATTGCAACTGATGCCTTATTAGGGGCCTTGGTTTCATCTGAATCACGCCGGTAATTATTACACGGGTGTTTGAGTTAACGGTTTAGTGTCATGAGCTTAAACACAATTGCCAGTATCTTGAATATAGATTGTTTGATCGACAAGTCTATGAATGATCGTGAATGGTTTTTATTTCACATATGTTTAAAATGAATTGTAAAACCTATGAATTCCACTCAACGTTTTCGTTGACCAAATTTAGCATGTGTTTCAGGTAACCGCTGAAGTGTAGCATGGAGCGTGCATGGGATGGATGTTGTGTGTATGGCTTGGAGTCAGCTTGTTTTTCCTCCCTTTTCTACTTAAACATTTTTAACTTTAATGTTATGTTGTTGTGAAAACTGTAACTTTTGGGTTGAGATTCATGGGGACCGAAAACGCTAAACTCTGTTGTATCAATTAGGGTTGGAAAAACCGTAGACATGTATCTTTTAACAATTTTTAATTTAAGTTTTAAGTTGACGTCTCTTTAGAGTCGTTCGATATATCCTTTGTGCAATGATAACTACCTAGCACCCAAATGTTGTAGTTCCGCTGCGCATAGCATTTGGAGGGGTGTTAGACTTTTGACACCAATAACGTCGTGAATTAAAGATGTTGTGGGTATTTGATCGTGACCATGAAAACCACTTCAAATGTCTAACAAGATGTTTGAAAAAAATTTAACACCTTGATAGTTTTGTCGTTTCAGAAATGCTCCCCCTTCACATGTGCATCGATAATCGAAAGTGTTTCGCACATGTAGGTAAGAGTTAATGTGCTTGAGTCTTAGAGATACCAAATTTGATTAAAATATATTTTGGAAAATAGTCTTGAAAATCTTTGGGAGAAAGATGTGTCAATCTTTGCATGAAGTTGAATTACTCCCCCTCAAAAATTGATCCAATTGAATTGTCATTGTGAGGATATGATCCACATTTCGCTTTTTGAGGATGGGAGTTGTTGAACACACAATTTTTGAAAGATTTTGAATAATCATTGAGAAATTCTTGAAAAAATTGTGTTCGACGCTTTTTTAAAAATCCTATTTCTTTTTGGCGAAGAGGTTTTTCTAAAGCATAAACTTGAGTTCATAGACTTTGAATGTCTTGACGAATCCACTCAAGTGTAAGAAGATTTCTCTTATTTTGCTGAGGGTAAGAGCACGAAATCGTACACTCTCCCGTGAATATTGATCCGGGTTGCAATCTGAAAGTGATTACAAGCCATTATGTTGAGCTCAAAACGTTGAATGTTTTGTGACAAGCTCAACCCTAGATAGATTTCTCTACCCGTTGTTGGAAAAGTTGTCAAAAATAGACATTTTTCTTTATTAAAAGAAGAAATGACATGTTTTGAAAAATATTACAACTTTCATTCGAGCTTTATGTACACACCCGTGTCGTTATTGAGCGGCATTTCTAGGTACGTCCATATTATCGATACTGAAAGACATGGCGAGAAGAATATTTTTGGTTTTTGAAAGATTTTTAATTTTGTGTTTTGCTTTTTTGCGTTTTATATTTTTGTATTTTGCTTTTTCAAAAATATTTACAAGTAGATGTTTGATATGTGAATCAAGCAGGCTTCTTTGCCAGAATCTCCAGTTCTGCTGGAGGCAAACATCTCATACCAATTTGCCTAACTAGATACGCAAACCTCTCTTTCGAAAGAGGTTTTGTAAACAAGTCAGCTAATTGGTAATCAGTTCCAACAAAGTATAGTTCAACAATACCCCTTTCAACTTGTTCCTTAATGAAGTGATATCTGACATCAATGTGCTTCGTGCGGGAATGTTGTACCGGATTGCAGGAGATGGCTATGGCGGACTTTGAGTCCCAGTACATAGGTACTTTATCAAAGTGGAAGCCATAATCCGTGAGTTGTGTTATCATCCAAAGAACTTGAGCACAACATGCAGATAGAGACACATACTCCGCTTTGGCTGATGACAATGATGTGTAATCCTGCTTCTTAGAAGACCATCCTGTTAGTGCAAACATTACGATGCTTTGTCGATATAATCTCTTTGTGTTTTGTTGATGACAAACGTATAATTCGCAATACATTATGTAAAATGTTAAGGTACTCGTAATCACTCTAGAATACATTTGTATACTTCTCTCGACACCTCCAAGACCGCATTCGGCATGAATCACTCAAGGTATGTACAAACATGTCATTAACCTAACTAAGTGATCAAGGATTAATATTTTCTTAAAACTCACATATTAATCAAATGTGACAAAAGATTTTAATTAACTTTATTTTTAAGAAAATGTTTTATTAAAAAGAAAATGGAAATTTGAATTTAGCATATTCCATATGCCAAAGGAATATCCTTTAAGGGTATAAACTACCCCAGATGGCATATCCCCACTAAAGGACAAATTTACACGGACTTCGACGCGGAGGTTCCTTAAAGGAACCCGCGGTTCCTTATTGATAAGGTACCGCGGGTAGAGATAAGGAACCGCGGGTCTTTTTGACCGTTGCAATGTTGTCCTATAAATAGTGGATCATTTCCAGGCTTTCTTTCAACCCTTTTTGCACAGTTTCTTTCAAAAACCATCTTAGATCCTTGATTAGTTAGTTTTGGTTAATCTTGTTTAAGATGTGATCCAATCTTCAATCTCCTCATCCTCTCAAGTGCAAAGAGAAGAACACTATCATTACCATGATGTGTTGGGTTCACTACTTGATGAAGATCTTTCCTTCTATAGATCTAAGTTATGTTTTTAGTCTTCCTACTATGTATATGTAGAAGATCCAAGTGTTGGGTACACTTGGATGTGTTTGTAAGGGTAGAATATCCAAGTGATGGGTATCCTTGGATTAGGTGTTAGTTGTGTAGATCCAAGTCTTGTTAGTACTTGGATATAGTGTTAGGGTTATAGATCTAAGTGATGTGTGCTTAGATCTATATGGTTTATGTGTTTAGGCCATAAAACACAAGGTTTGTTATGTTGGGCCATAAGACATAACTAGTGGGTAGCTTAGGTTGTGTCTTGGTAGTTCTCACTAAACTCTAAATTGATGTGGTTGTGTCTAGGTAGTTCTCACTAAACTATAAAGTGATGTGGTTGTGTCTTGTGAGTTCTCACTAAACTTGAAAGTGATTAGTAGTTG
This sequence comes from Glebionis coronaria, assembly GCA_025667525.1. Taxonomy (NCBI): domain Eukaryota; kingdom Viridiplantae; phylum Streptophyta; class Magnoliopsida; order Asterales; family Asteraceae; genus Glebionis; species Glebionis coronaria. The sequence continues at coordinate 162,274,379 of CM046877.1, read as the reverse complement.
TGTTGTGTGAAGTTCTCACTTAGCTTCAAAGTGAAGAGTCGTGAAGATTGGTTATAGCTTTCGATTAGAACTCGACATCTAGCCTTGTGTCGTTAAATGGTGAAGTGGGCGACGTTGTGTAGATTGGTCCTACCTAAGATTAGGACTCGACTTTTAGCTTAGAGTCGGAAATTGGATAAGCGACATTGTGTATGGTTTCTCCACCTTAAGGAGTTTGTTGACTAGTGAAGTAACTCTCGAGTAAGGTGTACTCGAGGAGTGGAGTAGGCCGAAGAGGAGCTTCGTGACCGAACCACTATAAATCATCGCGTCGGTACTTTCATTTACATTTATGTCTTTACCTTTGTAGATGTATTTATAATTGCATATTTGTGTTGTGTGTCTTTGTGTGCATCACATAATCTAAACATCTAAGTTGCGGAAAAGCTATAGCTAAGTACGTGTGTGCTTCATTTTTAGATTATGCTCAAGTGTACATCACTTAGTCTAAACATCCTAGTTGCGGAAAAGCTTGTGCTTAGTACGTGTGTGCTTAGTGTTTAGACTATTGCTTGATGTACTCTTGATTTGATGTGCTTGTTTCTTACTTGTAACATTTATCTCTCAATCAAAAACATCTCACATCTAGTCAAGATTGATAAGGAATTTGATACAAAGGATTGTTAAGGTTTAAAATTAACAATGTTGCTACGTCCACTTTCGGCGGTTCGTTATTGGACCGGCGGTTCCTTATCAATAAGGAACCGCGGGCAGAGATAAGGAACCGCAGGCAGTAGATTGAGCCGAAATGTTTTGAAAATGAACTAGAAACTATTCAACCCCCCCTTCTAGTTTCTACAATTGGTATCAGAGCGAGGTTACTCAAGATCTTTGAAGTATATTGTACTTTAAAGCTTGGATCGATCTTTGCTCTCTTTTTCAAAACAAATGGTTTTTAAAAATGAAAACGGTTTTTAAAAATAGAGACGATCTTTGTATCAAATTGTTCATGAAAAGTGATTACTTATGACATGTGTTTCGTTGTTTCATTCGTACAAGTTTTGGTGTTAAATAAACTTTGTATAATAGCTTGAATTAAATCTTTTCATGTTTGGAAGTATAAAAATCTTTTGTGTCATAATTAACTCTAAAATACGAGTTCTATGTGTCTAAAATGATTTTTTAGAGTCCTAAGTCCTTTCAAAAAGTTACCAAATGATTTTGGCCAAAAAATCATTTTTTGTCCTCTGACCGCGGTTCTTTATTTTTCTCCGCGGATCCTTATCAATAAGGAACCGCAGTCAGTCTGACTCAGATTTTTGAAAACTTTGAAAAATCATATAAAATCAACCGTAAGTCCGTAGAAGTCGTGCCACCCGTCATTTCGAACGTAATTGAATTTTCTTTCAATTAAAAATTCTTCCAAACCTTTATTCAAACTTTAAAATTTGGATGGTTTCTAAGTTCCATACTTTGTCCAAAGTATTGAGCGTCGGTTTGTCGTAAAACTTGTGTTTTACTCTTTTCTATTAAGTTGGACATCTTTTGGTGATATATCTTTGAAAATTGATATATTTACAAAGTGTTAAACTTAATTAAATTTTAAATGGGTCAAAGACTATTTTCAAATAAAATCAATCTATGAAAACTTTGTTGTATCTAACACTCAAAACATGGACGAATGGTTTTATGTGTTAAACTAATTGTTTGTGTATGTTTCCTTGTGTGTTATTATTATATGTAGACATTATTAAGTGTTCCTTGCTATTTGTAGTAGTATTGTTTATATGTCTAGTCTCTTGTGCCTTGCTTGGTATTTGTTAGTATCTAGTTTTTTCCTAATTAGGATGTATGCTGGATTTCTTGCATTTTGGTTGCAACATTATTTGTGCATTGCATATAGGATCAACATCTCTAGGTTTATATATGTTATATAAACATCATGTACACCTCGTTATGTTTATTAACACTCTTAGGTTTGAAAGCTTTGGGAGCTTATCAAATCTATTGATTTGGGTCGTCTTACTCGATCATTGTGTTATTAGTTCAAGTAGATAAATGTCTTACTATAAAACATGAAACACCCTTTGAAAATCTTAGCTATTTTCTCTTAAAAGAGTGTTTGTGGGAATCAAGAAAGATTTCGATTAAATATCAATGCATTCTTCAAACTATGATTGGTATCATTATCGAATCTAATTGACATGTTTTTTTGGTGTAGACATGAATGTGGTTTATTAATAATATACATCGGATAATAACTCACACTTGTGTTGATGGTGTTATATTGAATCTACTTGTTCAAATTGTTAGACATATTTTGTTTAATAATTACATATAATACACAATAGAGTCGGTTTGATAACTTGGATGTTTCACTCGAAATACTCAAGTAATTTACATTGCTATGCAATTTATAAATGTGTCATTTCCGAACGACCAATCAAGAGTGTTCTAACAAATTGTATAAACTTGGTTTGTACAATTCAATGTTATTGGCCTCAAGATCTATTAAGGTAATTAACCTTACCTAGACTCTTTTGTCAAGATATGCAATGGTGCATTCTTAACCCTCATTAGGTCATGCATTGTGTCGCCATGCAAGTTTCATCCTTGCTAAACTTTATTAGGCAAATGTTGGAATTATATTTTGTCTAACTTGAGAATGACTACTAGAGAATTTATGCATTAGGATCTTAATTTGACCTAACGGTTGAATTACTTCCACGTGGGAAGTTGAGTTGGTGTATAACTCGTAAAAATGGTCGTGTTTAGCCTTAATTGAGCACCTCTAGTGATAGTCTCATACTCATTCTCTAAATTGGCTAAATGGCTCTTCCTATATATGACTAATGATAGTTTACTTTGATGAACTTTGTATGTCATTAGGAGTCTTTTTCTTTTGTAGCCATTAGGTTTTTCTTAGCTTTCTTCTTACGTGCTAATTGAACCTATGTGTCTTTCCTTTGTGTGTGTTCTAATTTTTATTGCTCTTAAGCATGACTTTATGATAAGTTAGACTAGAACATTAGGATTTGCTTAATTGGAAAATCCTCCTTCACCACCTTAACCAAGCCTCTGTAGGCGGTTCTTTAAATAGACCGCGACTCCATATCAATATGGAACCGCCGGTGGAGATAAAGAACCGCGGGCAGAAGCTCTCAAATTCGGGTTTTCTGAAACTTCCCAATTGTTCCAACACCCTTTGGAATCTTTGTTTCAAACCTTTGATCACTCCCAAAATATCTTGGGCTTTCCCTTTTTAACCCTTTACTAGTTTGGATCATCCCCTCACCCTTTTAATCCCTCCTTGTTAGCCTTGTTCTTCACACCTCAAACCATTCATCCTTACCCCTTAAACCACCCATTACAACCATGGTTTCTACAAGAACCTTCAATTCATCCAAAACCTCTTCTTCAAAGAGGCACCTCAAAATTAAGATTAAGTTACCCAAACTTAACTCTTCACCCTTTCACACACCCAAGAATGAGATTGTTCCAATTCTCATCTCTTCATCACCCTCACCACCTCTTGCTCCATGCAAGACTACCTCAACCCATGGTACCAACCATTCACATGGTTCTACCTCCTCTTCATTCCAATCTAGAATGAATGAGCTAACCTCACCCTTCACTCCAAGTACTCTCTTGGATGTGACTACCCAACCTCAAACCATCCAAAGCATTCCCATTGTGAATGACTTTGTTGATACCTTGGTGACTTCACCTTTTACCCCTTCAAACTCACCCACATCACCCATGCAAAGCATTTCCATTGTGAATGACTTTGTTGAACCCTTGGTGACTTCACCTTTCACCCCACCAAATTCCGCCACCACCCTTGTCTTTCATTTAAGCATATGGATTTCTTATTGCTAAGACATCTAATTTAAGCAAATCTTAGGATTCTAGTGTGACTAAGATTAAAATTATGCTTAAGTTTTAGGCTTGTTTCTTTTTATATACATCTTTGTATGATCTTTATTCTCTTGTATTTCCTTTCATGTTTTTCAACATGATTTTTCTTTGAGTCTTAGATCTTGTTGTTATTTTGTTTCTTTCTTTTCTCTTATTTAAGTCCTTTTCTTAAACTAATAAGAATTAGGAATCTTCTTGGAGATTTACATTACATGTAGCTTGATTTGTGATATCTAGATAGATGTCTTGCTTGTATGCTACTTGCTTATATATCTTCTTGCTTATCCGTATGCTATATGCTTAATTGATTAGTTATTAAATGCATGCTTATTATAAAGGTTTTGTCTTTGTCAAGCAATTCCGATATAATATCTCTTAGATGTGTCTAACTCATGCATGTCCTTAAATGCTACATGCTAACATGTTTTACTTAGTCTTTTCTTTTTAAGTAATCTTGTTTCTTGCATGCCATATGTGTTTATTACGCACCTTCTCTACATTGGTTTATTGTAGAATTCATTAGGCATTGCATGAATAATCCTATGTGCTTACTTGATTATGTGTTAGATTTTGTACTAACTCTTCATGTCTTCTTGAGCTTCTTTTGAGTTTCTTCTCTCATTCTCTTTCGAGATTTCGCTATCACCTTCTAAGGTATAGTATTCATGAATTATTTTATGAAGTTATCCTTAACTTCTTTGTTGAGTCTCTCTCAATTCATTTTAATCATGCTCTTCTAAGTTGAGTCTCTTTCTTCTAGTCTTTCTAAACTAAGTTGAGTCGAGCCCTACCCTTTCCTCATCATGTAATTGTTCTTTGAACATCCACAATGATTGAGAAGAGCTACGAAACTTTGAGCATGTAGTTTATCGTTTGCTAAACACCATTTGGTCTCGACATTCATACGCATTTTTACCTATAATGTCCTATATCCCGAATTTTTCTTAAAGCGCCGATTTATCCGCTTTTGGTTTTCCTTTATTTTTTTTTGGTCAAAAATGTCTCTAGGTTGAGATATTTTTGTTCCTCTTTTTGAGAGTTGATTGCGGTTAAAATTTACAATTGGTATGGGTGATTCCATCAATTCTAATTTTTTAACACCTTGAGATGATATCTTCAAATTCTTGGATGGTTCTTTTCTATCTCTATTCCAACAATTTTGAATTGATTTCCTCAAAATCATCTCCTTGTTTTTTTTGAGAGGTGATGGTTAAATCTTGAATTTTCTTGGGTGATTCTAAAAATTCTAAGCTTTTTACCCTTTGACATATTATCATTACAATTGTTATGGATGTCTCTTTTCTATCTCTATTCCAACAATTGTGAATTGATCTTGTCACGATCCTCTCCTTTATTTTATTTTTTTATTTTTTATTTTTTGTTGATAGCATCGCGTGCACACTTCTTTCTTCAATGCTTGTCATTGTTTGTGCAAACGACTTGTTTATCATCCTCTTTTTATATATGCTCTTGTCTACTAACCTTGTTTTGTAGGACACTTCTAACCCATTTTTGTAGCTCGTCACTATTCTTGCTTTGTTGGTGTCTCAAGCAAGGGGGAGCTCATATCAAGGGGGAGCATTTGCAAGAGTTCAAGTCATTACATTTGCGATCGTTGACTCACTCAAATTGCATTCATCGAACATCTTGCAAGTAATACATTTTGGACACTCGTAGATAAGCATATTATTATGCTTGGAGTTGGTTAACCTATGGTGATTGAAGACTTCACTAGGATGACGCAAGCTCAATATTTTTGTATGATGGGTTTATGGTTTGGATTCTCGCCTCTCAAACGACAACCACTATGGATGATTAGATTTTTGGATACATATTCTCTCGAAGTCAATCCTCCTCTTCTACAAATGAAGACTACCTTTTTGATTCGACAAAAGGGGGAGAAGTAAGTGTAAACGAGTAACTTATGCATTTTAATATGTGTTGTGGTTTACTTATTTGTCATCATCAAAAAGGGGGAGATTGTTAGTGCAAACATTACGATGCTTTTTCGATATAATCTCTTTGTGTTTTGTTGATGACAAACGTATAATTTGCAATACATTATGTAAAATGTTAAGGTACTCGTAATCACTCAAGAATACATTTGTATACTTCTCTCGACACCTCCAAGACCGCATTCGGCATGAATCACTCAAGGTATGTACAAACATGTCATTAACCTAACTAAGTGATCAAGGATTAATATTTTCTTAAAACTCACATTTTAATCAAATGTGACAAAAGATTTTAATTAACTTTATTTTTAAGAAAATGTTTTATTAAAAAGAAAATGGAAATTTGAATTTGGCATTTTCCATATGCCAAAGGAATATCCTTTGAGGGTATAAACTACCCCAGATGGCATATCCCCACTAAAGGACAAATTTGCACGGACTCCGACGCGGAGGTTCCTTAAAGGAACCCGCGGTTCCTTATTGATAAGGTACCGCGGGTAGAGATAAGGAACCGCGGGTCTTTTTGACCGTTGCAATGTTGTCCTATAAATAGTGGATCATTTCTAGGCTTTCTTTCAACCCTTTTTGCACAGTTTCTTTCAAAAACCATCTTAGATCCTTGATTAGTTAGTTTTGGTTAATCTTGTTTAAGATGTGATCCAATCTTCAATCTCCTCATCCTCTCAAGTGCAAAGAGAAGAACACTATCATTACCATGATGTGTTGGGTTCACTACATGATGAAGATCTTTCCTTCTATAGATCTAAGTTATGTTTTTAGTCTTCCTACTATGTATATGTAGAAGATCCAAGTGTTGGGTACACTTGGATGTGTTTGTAAGGGTAGAATATCCAAGTGATGGGTATCCTTGGATTAGGTGTTAGTTGTGTAGATCCAAGTCTTGTTAGTACTTGGATATAGTGTTAGGGTTATAGATCTAAGTGATGTGTGCTTAGATCTATATGGTTTATGTGTTTAGGCCATAAAACACAAGGTTTGTTATGTTGGGCCATAAAACATAACTAGTGGGTAGATTAGGTTGTGTCTTGGTAGTTCTCACTAAATTCTAAAGTGATGTGGTTGTGTCTAGGTAGTTCTCACTAAACTATAAAGTGATGTGGTTGTGTCTTGTGAGTTCTCACTAAACTTGAAAGTGATTAGTAGTTGTGTTGTGTGAAGTTCTCACTTAGCTTCAAAGTGAAGAGTCGTGAAGATTGGTTCTAGCTTTCGATTAGAACTCGACATCTAGCCTTGTGTCGTTAAATGGTGAAGTGGGCGACATTGTGTAGATTGGTCCTACCTAAGATTAGGACTCGACTTTTAGCTTAGAGTCGGAAATTGGATAAGCGACGTTGTGTATGGTTTCTCCACCTTAAGGAGTTTGTTGACTAGTGAAGTAACTCTCGAGTAAGGTGTACTCGAGGAGTGGAGTAGGGCGAAGAGGAGCTTCGTGACCGAACCACTATAAATCATCGTGTCGGTACTTTCATTTACATTTATGTCTTTACCTTTGTAGATGTATTTATAATTGCATATTTGTGTTGTGTGTCTTTGTGTGCATCACATAATCTAAACATCTAACTTGCAGAAAAGCTATGGCTAAGTACGTGTGTGCTTCATGTTTAGATTACGGTCAAGTGTACATCACTTAATCTAAACATCCTAGTTGCGGAAAAGCTTGTGCTTAGTACGTGTGTGCTTAGTGTTTAGACTATTGCTTGATGTACTCTTGATTTGATGTGCTTGTGTGTTTTCTTACTTGTAGCATTTATCTCTCAATCAAACACATCTCACATCTAGTCAAGATTGATAAGGAATTTGATACAAAGGATTGTTAAGGTTTCAAATTAACAATGTTGCTACGTCCATTGTCGGCGGTTCATTATTGGACCGGCGGTTCCTTATCAATAAGGAACCGCGGGCAGAGATAAGGAACCGCAGGCAGTAGATTGAGCCGAAATGTTTTGAAAATGAACTAGAAACTATTCAACCCCCTCTTCTAGTTTTTACACATCCCACAAGCTTATCTTGACCTAGAAATTGTGCACCACCAGAAGTACTTTTACGTGTATCAAGACACCCTGCATGATCGGAATCTGAATAGGTCGTTAGAAAGAAACTAGTTTCCCTCGGATACCAGAGTCCCAAATGAATGGTATTCTTTAGGTACCGAAAGATCCGTTTAACCTCCTTGAGGTGCTTTTCAGTGGGTCGTTCTTGATATCGTGCACAATAACATGTAGCATGTGATATATCTGTTCTGCTTGCTGTTAAGTACATGAGGGAGCCGATCATGGAACGATATTTCGTTTGATCTATGGCATCTCCCTCCAAGTCAGCATCAAGCGATGTGGTTGATAATGGTGTCCCAACGGGGTCACATGAAGTCATACCATGATTTTTGATTATCTCTTGACAATACTTAGCTTGGTTTATAAAGATACCACTTGGGGATTGGTGAACTTGAATTCCTAGAAAGAATTTTAGTTCGCCCATCATAGACATTTCAAATTTGTTGTGTATTACTTTTTCAAACCATTTTGAAAGTTTTGGGTTTGTAGACTGTAACACCCCCAAATTTATAAAACTCAATACAGCGGAAGACTCGTTGGTGTTACGGGATAGCACATTACTCACATCATAGACAACGCTTAAAAATTGCGTCGTTTATTAATAAAGCATTTCCATTCATAAATATCAAAGTTACATCGGTCCCAAGTCATTGTAATTAATACAGGTTTTACATAACATTTGAATGGAAATAAGTATTTAGGTGCGGGCCATGAATTCTTGTTGTCTTCCCGAGAATTACCTTCAAGTACCTGAGATAAAACATGTTAAAAGAAAAGGTCAGCGATAACGCCGAGTGAATTCATAGAGTTTAATAAAATCCATCAATATAATATCAGTATAGAATTATTACTGAAAATCATTTTGTACAAACCATTTTAATAGGCCATAAAATAGCCAAAGTCATTTTATACAAATCCTTATCGAAAATCATAATATAGGCATTTGCCTTAAAAATCGTTATACGAGCTAATGTCGTAAAAACATCATACAATACGTCTTACGACGTTGTTTAAAGTTAAATAAAAACCGTATATGAATATGGTTACGAAAACCAAAACACAAACATAATATCATTAGTATGACCCTGTATTGCTAGTCAGGCAATACCTCGTAATTCGGAGCGTCTAATAGTATTTCGTTAGTTTTGGATTATTATAAGCCGCATGACATTGTTACCTTACTAAACCAACAACGGGTAGCTAACCCGATACTTAATTTGCCCATCTAAAGTAGCGTGTCGTCACAAAGGTCACGCTATGGAAATCTTCTCATACATAAATTCGCTTACCAATCAATCTGGCACGACGGGGATCAACCGTCAAGGCGGGAACTGGGGTGATCGTCCCCAAATAGTACTATTATATGCATAAGCGTCTACCAAATCCCGGTAGTTCACAATTCATGCTAATGGGACTTTTAGTGACATAACCTAACTTTAATAATCCATTTAATTTCATCTATCGGGTCCTTTAATCATTTATCAGGTCATACAATCGGGTCATTCAATCATTCGGGTCCGAAATCAATAAACAAACAATCGGGACAAATGGTGCCCTATTTAATAAAAACTAACATGTTATCTCCCTCGCGGGTTTATAAAACATTTATAAAAGCATTTAAAAGAGTGCGAGGCTATGAACTCACGTTGATGTGGGAAGGTGGGTTATCGGCAATTCGGACGTACGGTACATGCTTCAATCACGGAAACCTAGACAAATAATATTCGTCTTAGACTCATGTCCAATGACTTTATAAAAATAACAATTATGTATACATATGATGATTTTATATATATGATGATCAAGTGGGTTTACATATTCTCATTTACTCATTTTTGTGTTATGTGTCGATAACTTTTATACTAGTTTTCTAGTTTTACCTATTTACGTGTTTTAGGTCCAATAAGCCTATTATAAGTTTATTAACTTGTCTTATTCCACTTTATACTTGTATTATCAGTATTTGCACTTTATATGTTAGGCCTAAATGGGTTAAGCCCAATAATAAGTTTATAAGTGTTTTATTCCATTTTTGTTGTATTATTAGTACAATAACGTTAATTTAGTCTGTTAACGTCCGTATGTCCTATAGTTCAGGTCTTATCGGTTTTTACTTGTTATACATGTTTATATATCAGTATATAAGTTTTATAAAGTTTACATTAGACGGGTCAAACCATCTAAGTTTTATTTAACAAAAACGTTAATTTTACGGTATTAGCCGAAAAAGTCGTAAAAATCATGTTTATAGTTTTATAACTTATAAAACTTAACAAGTTACCATTTTTATAAAGTGTCCACTTATTTACCATTGTACATATTTATATAAATGTATTATATAAGTTAGTGGGTTTTAATTTATATTTTATACTATTAAATTTTGAGTGCTTATATAATAGTATTATACTTTAATTTCCAAAATCTGATTTTTATCTTCACTTTCACCAAAACTGCCATATCTAGAGTTCTATATGGAGATAGAAGCTCAAATTCTTATCACATAAACTAAATGATATGTGCTCCATTTAACTCTTCTATAGCTACTGTTGAATCATCTTCTAAGTATTTTCTAAAAATCGAACAAAACAGTGAACTCAGATTTGTATCGTAAACTTGTTTTGATCATATCTCACTCATTACAATGATTCCATTGCATGGCCAACTCTCACATGTGTACAAGACCCATATCTTACTGTAAATCCATTAATCTATGCCATTTTTATCAGTTCATCATTTGATTCTTTACTGTTTTATACAGCCAACAAATTTAACCAAGATTTTAACCTTTTTCTTACAGTTTTTCACCTTTTTAAGCATGTTTATCAACACCAAATCCCCACACAACATTTTTTTTTTATCATCATATAATCATCATATACATATACAATAGGAAATAAAATACATGTTTACATAATCAAAATAACAAGAAGATGAGGAGGACAATCTTTATACCACCAAGTTGATGTAGGTTATGAGTTTGACATGGATTTGGATGGAGAAACTTGTGCATAGCCAAGACCATATTCAAGACCACCATTCTTCATGTATACCTTGTAGAAAATCAGCCCCAAGACATCATGGAAACTCCTCCTTGGATGTTATAACTTGTACCAATCAATAGGGCTTTAAAAGGACTTCAACATGTGTATGAATAACACATGATTTCATGGATGAAATTGATCAAAAGTGGTGTTGGATGGGGGAAAGTGGACGGCAAGTTGAGAGAGTAGAGAGGAATTTGTAGTTGTTTGCATGTAAGTAAATGGTGGATTGAAAGTTGCTAGTGGTTTTGTGTAGACAAAGCTTAAAGTGTAAGCTTACTTGACATGTGTAAGAAAGTTGTGTAAAACTTGACACATGGTTATTGTGGTGACATAATGTGGCCGTCCATATTGAGTGGGGTGGGGCAAGATTTATCTTGTATCATCCCACTAATTTACGGGTATCCCTCGATTCTAGTTTCCTTGATTTGCGTGCCCTCGGGTCGTTTTACGAAAAACGTTTTTATAAATTATGAATCAACGGCACAAAACGAATCTAATAAAAATTGTTTCATCAAAAACGGAGTTCGAAAACGTAAATACGTAATCCTAGGGTTTCCGGTTTAGTCGTAAAGGACGTTAAAATAAAATCGTAAGTCCTAATCTCTTCTCGTAAATTTGTGAGTTTATGAACCAACACAAATTTAAAACTCCAAAATAATATTCACGGATAAATTTATTTTCTGAAATGTCGGACTGTCACCAAAACGGTGTATGTAAACGTAAGCACGTAACGTAGAATCCTCCGGTTTAGACGTAGTCGAGGCTACTTCAAGACGTAAATCCAAATTTCTTCCCAAAGATAAGTGAGTTCATATTGTAACATTAAAATAATGTTTTCAAACAAATATTGAGAATAAAATATCAACCATAAATTGACGGATTGTCACAGCATTTACCCCTAAACAGGATATTTGTCCTCAAAGATCATCTTACCTTACTACTCGATTCTTATAGAGTTAAAGCCATGTGGGTATTTCCTCCACATTCGGTCTTTTCTCACAAGTGCAATTCATTATAATACGCGAGTTTCATCAAACATAACTACGGGAATAAGATCAGGCTTAATGTTGACTTACTTTCTCTATCCATGATGTTCACGGGTTTTTGATGAATGCAACTTTTCGCCGATCTAAGCTTACTAAGAACAATCAGATTTTCACTTGATAGATATTCCATCAAGTTCGATTTACGAAACAAAATTCACGCAGTTTTTGAAGTCCTAGGGTAGATCCAGCTTATATGCCTTTCAATCCCAACTTTTACATCATCTCAATGGTCCCATACAACGGGGACTTATATCCCATGATTTGTCAGATCATGAATTCATTTTTCCAAGGTTAAAAATTTTGGCATAACTTCACTACCCATTTGGCACTTCAAGATCTACATTTCATATTCACATAACCTCCTGCCCACTATCGGCAGTTAATAATCAAATCCTAATTTCAACAATCATTTCAGATCTCGCGGGTCAGGTATTTTGGAAGGATAGGTTCGCCATCATAGGAAACCTTAAACCTAAGAGACATGTCCAACTCACAATGGGTGTATGTCGGGTGTCTTCATCTCAACTCCTGCTTACATATGCTCTAATTTTTAGATCCTAACAAGATTCGATCTCAATCCTAATACGATAATTATCAATGATAATCTCTACTAAGGAAAGCGATTATACGGTCTATTACCAAAGGTCAATCATTCAAACATAGAACAACGCTTATAGTATTTTGTATCGTTACTTTACCTCGTCCCTTCGATTGGGGTGGTACATAGTACTCTCATCAAGGTTCGTTCTTAATGATTTCTGAGCAAATCTCTAGAAATTCGATGCGAAGCGAGGATCTTGATAAAGATGTTCGATACAGGAACACTATGTTTACATAACTCTTTTGCATTTATCATTAACGGGAATGATATTGGCAGATTTGGTCAGTCTGTCGACGATGACCCAAATCGAATCAAATTCAGATGATGACCTTTGCAATAGATAGACGTTTACTAATGTATGAGGCGATGTCTGCCTTCATAATTGCCATCAGTACAACTTTTTCAGACAAAGATATTTTTAGTCATAAATGACATAAATAGAATACTTATACTTATACTTACAAGATTTTAATATAACTAAATCTCAAAATCTCCATATTTAGACAATCACAAGTGGTCTTTAAAACATTTAACGCTATCGGCTTCTTAATTCTAATGGTTCACATTAGCCGTGAAATCTTTCACTATTTATATTATTCTTCTTATAAACATCGGCTATATTTTAACTTGTTCGGCAATTTATTTTGCACATTCATTATTAAGAAATACATTCTAATTGGTTCTTTATATTTTCTACATAATGTGTTAGTATTTATATTCATTTTTCCTGATGATATAATTATCGTGTCCATATTTATTCAAATTTTATATTTTCTAAGTTTTAATTTCTTCTCAACTATCGTTTTTATCCGTTTTACTCCATCCGACGTCTACAGTGTTGATAATTATTACAACTAATTAAATATTAAATATTCAATTTTTATGAAACGTAAATGCAAAGATTTCAAATTTCTTAGTCCGTTTAATTATATAAAAATGTTCAGAAAAATTTTCAAATTTAATTAACACGATTTTTGTTGATTTATTGATAATAATTATTAGGATTCGTAAATGTTCGAAAAATCTTTGGTTATACTGTGGTCAAAATTTTCTTAGTTTGAAAAGCGTAAATTATCGTTTCAAAGTTCAAATCATGGTTCAAATGGTTTCCTCAATCCCCTTTAGGTTATCTTGAGGTATACACAAACATTTACCCCTAAACAGAAGTTTAGTTAAATGGTTTGTGTATAAGGGAATAATCCTTTAAAATCCTTTGTTAAAACATTTGTCAAAATATATTTGCACTTTCTTTTAAGTATAACTCAAAGTCTTAAACGACTTCTAACTTTTGAAGAGTCAATTTATATCTTACCATCATTAATCCAACGGTCATTTTATGTAAAGGATTAAGTTTTTAATCTCATGTTAATTATTCAAGGTACATGTTTTTATCGTTCGGCCAATTCAGGGCAATCTATAATTAATTATTAACTTCATTCTTATTCTTATAAACAAACATATAGTCCTTAATGATCACGAGCATGAATTTATCAAATTACAGCCTAAACACGTGATTCACCAAATTTATGAATGCTACATGTGCATCGGTCAATCCAAACGACATCACGTGAAACTCATAATGTTCATTACAAGTACCGGATGTAGTGATTGAAATACATAATCTTTTTCGCGGACGTGAAGTTGACGATAATCATGCCGTGGATCAAATCTGCTAGAACCTTGTAAATGATCGAACAATTCTTCCATTTCGAGTTATGGATATCGTTTTCGATTGTCAATTTACTCAGTCCACAGTAATCTATAAATATAAGGAATGATAACACCATAGCTCTTCATGATGACAGGCTTGGTAGAATAAAATCTTTCTCCGACAACTCTCTCAGTTGTACGGTAATTCCTTAAATTCAGATGGTGCTGACGTACAGTGCACAAGCCACAGGTGCAGCACCGGAAATATAATCAATAGCAATTTCAACTTGCCTTAATGGCAAAAGTCTAGGTAATTTATTAACAAATACCTCCTAAAGTTTAGATAACATAAGCATCTTTTAATAAATTCATATTAAGTTCTTTCTAGATTATAATATCTATAACTAATTCACAACCATTCATGGTAAAATTTCAAGTCTAAATGCAGGATATGGTCATCCATCAAGAATTATTTAGATCACTTTTGATAATCAGCATCTTATCATTTAGGGTAATTCTACTCGAGTTCCCATCAATTAAGACAATGTCGTCATGTCATAATCAATCAATCCATTCTACGGGCACTATCAACTTTCCAGTTGCATTGCCGTCGATAAGATGTGAACTTCTCAAAAGACTAATAATAATTCATAATCCTTCACAATTTCAGGGATATTAGGATACACAACTACTATTAAAAGAGTAAGGTCAACGCATAATCTATGCGAGAGAATTTCAAATCAGATACAGATGAAAACATTTAACGAATATGAATATATCCCATGTTTTCATAATTTGAGTACGCATTCGAAAGCTCCTCGGATCGTTACCCAGGTTATTCAAATGAAATCATATCATAAGAAATGATAAGAACGTCAATACATCCAGTCGGGTATCAACACTCGGTAATCATATATTTTTCCTAAGAATCTCACTACGGGATAATTGGACAAGATGGGAATATCAATTGTCAAATAAGACAATTTCCACAGATGAGTAAATTCAACTCAGAAGAATAGATGATACAGGCACATATGTAGGTGTCCCTAACATTATGTCCTTATTTTTCACTTCTTGCAGATCTCATAAAATTTAATCTTTCACAATCTTCAAAGAAAATGTAGTGTTTATTCATTAGTTTTATGGTGACTACTAATCAGCCTTGCATGGTCCATTCCAAATTGTATGTAGGCGCGCAACTATATACAATTTCAAGATTAACGATGCAATACTCAGTTCATCAAAATTTTATCATCATGTTTATAATAAAAACATTTTCATGCTTAATTCTTAAATAAGAATCAAAAATAAATTTACAAATATTTTCTTTGTTATGGAAACAATTAGGTTTTCCAAAGTGTTTTATAAACAACTTCACTTCAATAACAATCACTTATAAATCTCACTATGAATAATCCTTATAATGATGAAAATTCAATTTTTCTCAATGGATACGATTTTATCTTATAAAAACAATGAGTGATCTGCAAAGGAGTGATGAAAGCTTGTTCACCAAGAACTAACTACGATATGATAGGAAATGAGCTTAGCCAATTAATCATGAGGTTCATGACCTCGATGGCACTCAAAAGAGAATAATTCACAACGTAACTCAATTCGAGATGAGTACTTGTTTAATGGTTGCATCACTAATGCGAACATTAGGATGAAGCAATAAAGGATAGATAACATCGACACATGTAGAATTTAGCAATCAATGGTAGTCTTTTCATTAATCACAAACAAGTCAAAATTGTACCGTAACACATTATGTGTCACTATGTCATACAATTCTCAGAACTCATCCTACCAACTGATATCTCAGTTAAGTTAGGGATTCTTAAAAGATACCACAATGAATACTAATCTACAATAGGTGTTCCACATGTCCCGGAAGATCCATCGGTCCCAATTCAGAAGAAGATTTCTTCAATTTATTTCCTGGACACTGGGCATCCTCATTATTGGACAATGGCCTAGGAATAACCCTTAACACGAACCTACAATCATTTAAAACCTTATAATTCAATCACAAAACTTAACGATTTCCTCTTAACAATTTATTATTCCATATGGGTTAAAGTTTACTTTATTCAAATTTCAACCACTTTTATACTCAATTCGATATCCTACTTCATTCTCTAATACTTTCAATCTTATTTATAGACCTTAATAGGGCAATAAAAGCTCGATATGATCAACACATAATTTCCAATCCTATAGCTCTTACAACAACAATTATCAAATGAGTCACTAGTATGAGATGACTCATACATTCAACTAGACTTCTCAGAAAGGTATTAGTGGCATGAGGCTTTTGGGGTAATGGTTCCAATGACAACCTCAAGTGCAACATTCACCCTTTCGATTTCAATTTAAGAATTAGATGACAACGAATAAGATGACATCTTTCTAGGTGGTAACGTTTTGTCAAACTCCACTCTATAAGGAAAGATCGTCATGACATCGATATCAGTTTTAATCTCACCAATTCTTTTTCAATATCACAATCAACTAATATCTACATTTCTACGAATATCAACCATTTGCTGGGATCATAAATATCCACAACTTAGTTTAGATCTAGGATAGCTAGAATTCCTACGAGAATAGCTTCGATTAATTTACTAGGGGAGTTAGGGTTTCTTGTGACAATCTACGTCGTATAAATACCTCGTATAAATATCAAAATAATCATCAAACAATCATGTAATAAAATTACATCATATATATATATATATATATATATATATATATATATATATATATATATATATATATATATATAATCCAAGTTATATATATATTAAAATAACACTTCTCAGTCTGGCCTTGTCGGTAACTCGGGAATTCTTCGGCACCGTTATAGTCAAAAGATTTTTAGACATTTTTAGAAAAATGTTTATAGTTAAAAGATTTTGAAATGTTTTATTCAAAACCTTAGTTTTAAAAATCTTTCGTTCTCTATAACGAGAGCTCTGGTACCAAACTGTAACACCCCCAAATTTATACAACCCAATACAGCGGAAGACTCGTTGGTGTTACGGGATAGCACATTACTCACATCATAGACAACGCTTAAAAATCGCGTCGTTTATTAATAAAGCATTTCCATTCATAAATATCAAAGTTACATCGGTCCCAAGTCATTGTAATTAATACAGGTTTTACAAAACATTTGAATGGAAATAAGTATTTAGGTGCGGGCCATGAATTCTTGTTGTCTTCCCGAGAATTACCTTCAAGTACCTGAGATAAAACATGTTAAAAGAAAAGGTCAGCGATAACGCCGAGTGAATTCATAGAGTTCAATAAAATCCATCAAGATAATATCAGTATAGAATTATTACTGAAAATCATTTGGTACAAACCATTTTAATAGGCCATAAAATAGCCAAAGTCATTTTATACAAATCCTTATCGAAAATCATAATATAGGCATTTGCCTTAAAAATCGTAATACGAGCTAATGTCGTAAAAACATCATACAATACGTCTTACGACGTTGTATAAAGTTAAATAAAAACCGTATATGAATATGGTTACGAAAACCCAAAACACAAACATAATATCATTAGTATGACCCTGTATTGCTAGTCAGGCAATACCTCGTAATTCGGAGCGTCTAATAGTATTTCGTTAGTTTTGGATTATTATAAGCCGCATGACATTGTTACCTTACTAAACCAACAACGGGTAGCTAACCCGATACTTAATTTGCCCATCTAAAGTAGCGTGTCGTCACAAAGGTCACGCTATGGAAATCTTCTCATACATAAATTCGCTTACCAATCAATGTGGCACGACGAGGATCAACCGTCAAGGCGCGAACTGGGGTGATCGTCCCCAAATAGTACTATTATATGCATAAGCGTCTACCAAATCCCGGTAGTTCACAATTCATGCTAATGGGACTTTTAGAGACATAACCTAACTTTAATAATCCATTTAATTTCATCTATCGGGTCCTTTAATCATTTATCGGGTCATACAATCGGGTCATCCAATCATTCGGGTCCAAAATGAATAAACAAACAATCGGGACAAATGGTGCCCTATTTAATAAAAAATAACATGTTATCTCCCTCGCAGGTTTATAAAACATTTATAAAAGCATTTAAAATAGTGCGAGGCTATGAACTCACGTTGATGTGGGAAGGTGGGTTATCGGCAATTCGGACGTACGGTACATGCTTCAATCACGGAAACCTAGACAAATAATATTCGTCTTAGACTCATGTCCAATGACTTTATAAAAATAACAATTATGTATACATATGATGATTTTATATATATGATGATCAAGTGGGTTTACATATTCTCATTTACTCATTTTTGTGTTATGTGTCGATAACTTTTATACTAGTTTTCTAGTTTTACCTATTTACGTGTTTTAGGTCCAATAAGCCTATTATAAGTTTATTAACTTGTCTTATTCCACTTTATACTTGTATTATCAGTATTTGCACTTTATATGTTGGGCCTAAATGGGTTAAGCCCGATAATAAGTTTATAAGTGTTTTAGTCCATTTTTGTTGTATTATTAGTCCAATAACGTTAATTTAGTCCGTTAACGTCCGTATGTCCTATAGTTAGGGTCTTAACGGTTTTTACTTGTTATACATGTTTATATATCAGTATATAAGTTTTATAAAGTTTACATTAGACGGGTCCAACCATCTAAGTTTTATTTAACAAAAACGTTAATTTTACGGTATTAGCCGAAAAAGTCGTAAAAATCATGTTTATAGTTTTATAACTTATAAAACTTAACAAGTTACCATTTTTATAAAATGTCCACTTATTTACCATTGTACATATTTATATAAATGTATTATATAAGTTAGTGGGTTTTAATTTTTATTTTATACTATTAAATTTTGAGTGCTTATATAATAGTATCATACTTTAATTTCCAAAATCTGATTTTTATCTTCACTTTCACCAAAACTGCCATATCTAGAGTTCTATATGGAGATAGAAGCTCAAATTTTAATCACGTAAACTACATGATATGTGCTCCATTTAACTCTTCTATAGGTACTGTTGAATCATCTTCTAAGTATTTTCTAAAAATCGACCAAAACAGTGAACTCAGATTTGTATCTTAAACTTGTTTTGATCATATCTCACTCATTACAATGATTCCATTGCATGTCCAACTCTCACATGTGTACAAGACCCATAGCTTAATCTAAATCCATTAATCTATGCCATTTTTATCAGTTCATCATTTGATTCTTTACTGTTTTATACAGCCAACAAATTTAACCAAGATTTTAACCTTGCTTCTTATAGTTTTTCACCTTTTTAAGCATGTTTATCAACACCAAATCCCCACACAACATTTTTTTTATCATCATATAATCATCATATACATATACAATAGGAAATAAAATACATGTTTACATAATCAAAATAACAAGAAGATGAGGAGGACAATCTTTATACCACCAAGTTGATGTAGGTTATGAGTTTGACATGGATTTGGATGGAGAAACTTGTGCATAGCCAAGACCATCTTCAAGACCACCATTCTTCATGTATACCTTGTGGAAAATCAGACCCAAGACATCATGGAAACTCCTCCTTGGATGTTATAACTTGTACCAATCAATAGGGCTTTAAAAGGACTTCAACATGTGTATGAATAACACATGATTTCAGGGATGAAATTGATCAAAAGTGGTGTTGGATGGGGGAAGTGGACGGCAAGTTGAGAGAGTAGAGAGGAAATTGTATTTGTTTGCATGTAAGTAAATGGTGGATTGAAAGTTGCTAGTGATTTTGTGTAGACAAAGCTTAAAGTGTAAGCTTAATTGACATGTGTAAGCAAGTTGTGTAAAACTTGACACATGGTTATTGTGGTGACACAATGTGGCCGTCCATATTGAGTGGGGTGGGGCAAGATTTATCTTGTCTCATCCCACTAATTTACGGGTATCCCTCGATTCTAGTTTCCTCGATTTGCGTGCCCTCGGTTCGTTTTACGAAAAACGTTTTTATAAATTATGAATCAACGGCACAAAACGAATCTAATAAAAATTGTTTCATCAAAAACGGAGTTCGAAAACGTAAATACGTAATCCTAGGGTTTCCGGTTTAGTCGTAAAGGACGTTAAAATAAAATCGTAAGTCCTAATCTCTTCTCGTAAATTTGTGAGTTTATGAACCAACACAAATTTAAAACTCCAAAATAATATTTACGGATAAATTTATTTTCTGAAATGTCGGACTGTCACCAAAACGGTGTATGTAAACGTAAGCACGTAACGTAGAATCCTCCGGTTTAGACGTAGTCGATGCTACTTCAAGACGTAAATCCAAATTTCTTCCCAAAGATAAGTGAGTTCATATTGTAACATTAAAATAATGTTTTCAAACAAATATTGAGAATAAAATATCAACCATAAATTGACGGATTGTCACAGCTTTGTAGACCCGAAAATAATGTCATCAACATAAATCTACACAAGCAAAATGTCATCCCTATATTTATAAGTAAACAAAGTTTGATCGATGGAACCTTTTGAGAAACCTTTGGAGACCAGAAATTTCGAGAGCTCATCGTACCACGCCCTTGGAGCTTGCTTGAGTCTATAAAGTGCTTTGTGGAGACGATACACCTTGTCAGGATAATGAGGATTGACGAATCCTTCCGGCTGCGTGACATAGACTTCTTCCTTCAAAGGACCGTTAAGAAACGCCGTCTTTACGTCCATTTGAAAGACAATGAATCCCTTATGTGCAACATAAGCAAGGAAAATCCTGACCGCTTCCAAACGAGCTACTGGTGCAAATGATTCTTCAAAATCAATACCCTCTTTCTGGCCATACCCTTTAGCCACTAGCCTAGATTTATTCTTGATGATCGTGTTCTCTTCATCCATCTTGTTTTTCCAGATCCATCGAAGATTTAATGGTATTACATCGTATGGTTTGTCAACAAGTTCCCAGACTTTAAGTCTTTCAAATTGTTGAAGTTCATCCGTCATCGATTCAATCCAAGCATGATCAGCCAAGGCTTCTTTGATATTTGTTGGTTCAGCTGTACTCACGGCGAGTGCGAACATACAAACATCGCCATCGGTGTTAAGCTGTCGTCTTGTACGAACGGGCTGTGAAGGGTTTCCAATTACTTGAACCAAAGGATGATCTCGGGTCCAATGATGTGTTTAAGGATGTCGTTGGTAGAACGTATGCATATTAGACGTATCAACATGGCGAGTAGAAGACTCTCCAGTTTCGTGTACCGGCGTACCGAATGGGTTGATAAATTCGTCTTCGTCAGATAATGCATTGTCTGCTTGATGTGTGTTCTCTGGAGCAATGACAGTAGTTGTTGATCTTGTAGGAGCGATTGTTGATGTGATATTCTGAGGAGGTAAATCTGCAGCAACCCGTGTTGAAGTAGATGAAGTTGTATCCTTTTGTTGACGATGATCAGTATCATCATTCTTATCATGAGTGACAACGGAAGACTTCGATACAACATGTTTCTCCCCTGTGAAATATTCATCATACATTGGTCCATATAACATATCCAACTCTTCGAGTGTCGTTTCCACTGTCATATTTGCTCTAGGAACATGTTCAGGAACCAGCTTTGAACTTGACGGTTCATTGTTGTGGTCTTGAGTTTCGAGTTCTGTGTGGTTGTGCACAGAAGTCTTTTGTCGTTGTGGATCGGGACTTAAACTGTTTTGTTCAAGTGCCATTTCTTGCAATTCATCATATCTGATATGAATAGTCTCGACTATCAATTTTGTTCTCTTGTTGTACACTCTATATCCCTTATACTGAGTTGCATATCCCACTAGAATGCATGCATCACCTTTCTCTTTCATCTTGTCCAGATTTTCACCATCTCGAATAATGTAGCATTACATCCAAAAACGTGAAGGTGTTTGAGTGAAGGTTTTCGATCATGAATTATGTGATATGGTGTCTTTTCGTGTCTTGGGATAATTAAGGAGCGGTTTTATGTGTAGCATACAGTTGACACGGCTTCGGCCCAAAAATATAGTGGTAGTTTTGAAGCGGATAATAATGTTCGAGCAACTTCAACCAAAGTACGGTTTCGTCTTTCAACAACGCCGTTTTGTTCGGGTGTTCGAGCAATAGATGTTTCATGTTCAGTTCCTTCGGCTTCAAAATAGTTTCTCAGATTTGAATTCAAAAATTCTGTACCTCTGTCAGTACGAACCACTTTAACTTGATCTTGAAGACCACGTTGTATCAATTTAAGGAAGCTGATGAGAACTTCGGGTGTTTCATCCTTGGACCTCAAGAAGTGAGTCCATGTGTACCTTGAGTAATTATCGACAATTACCAGAATATATTTCTTCCCATTGATACTTTGAACACGCATGGAACCACACAGATCCATATGGAGAAGATTTAACCGTCCTTTAGAGCTTGGTGTAGTCTTTGTTTTGAAGCTACTTCGTTTAGCTTTACAAAGCTCACAAGAAGAACAAAGATGATCTTTGATGAATTTCAAACTTGGAAGGCCTCTCACAATATCTTTCTTAGAAAGCAAGTTGATGGTATCAAAATTAACATGAGATAAACGTTGATGCCATAACCATGCCTGAGTCGTTGAAGCTTTAGCCATGAAGCAAATTGGAGTTGATGAAGTTGTATCTTGAAGTGAAATTTTGTAAAGATCAGTACCCCGTGTACCAGTAAGTAAGTTATTCCCATCATAATCACGAACAAAACATGTCTTCTTTCTAAAAGCAACCTCCAAATCTGCATCACATAATTGACTAACCGAGAAAAGATTATGATTAAGCCCTTCGACATAGTATACCCTTTTTATCGTGATATTCCCCTGAACCAAATCTCCATATCCTAGGATCGGTGCAAATTGATCATTTCCGAATTGGACCGTACCCATGAACTTCTCCACGAAGTTAATTAGAAGCTTGAGATTCCCCGTCATGTGCTTCGTGCATCCGGAGTCCAGTATGAACATAATTATTTGTATTACCTGTAGAAGACTTAGAACACGATGGAGCATTTGCTAAATTGGATACCACAGTAGTTGTGATTGTAGAATCATCAGTGTCCTTAGCAACATTTAAAGGCATACTAACACTCGTTGTCACATTTTATGTCCTAACTTTAGGCATCCATTTATATCCTGGAGGACATTGATTAGCAAACCACCATTTCCACGACTTGCTAGCACACTAATATAATTCTCTAATTCTGCTTCTAGTGGTCTTAGTGGTGGAGTCTGATGCAATAATTTTCTCAGGGGGGTTACACCAGAATGGTTCACTTTGCGTTTGGGTTTTCTAGCACTAACAGGCATCGCGGTTTGCTTCTTAGCTCTAGTATCTACGCCTTTGACATTATTCGAAACACACATAGCATGATTAGCATTAGCAAACTTTCCACATTTCACACAAACAAACTTAACATTCAAAGCATTCAAAGTCAAATCATTCAAATCTTCATTACACGCGATTACAGACGTTTTATTTGTGACAATCTAACATTTTCAGGTAGTGAATTATTTTCTCGTATAATATTTTGAAACTTATTTTTGTGTTGGTAGACGAACTCACAATTTACGGATTTAAATTTGGGCTTACATGCATAATTTGGAGTCTTTTACGACTATACCGGAAACCTTAGGATTACGTATTTACGCTTTTGAACTCCGTTTTTGATGAGACAATTTTTATTGGATTCGTTTTGTGACGTTGATTCATAATTTATAAAAACGTTTTTCGTAAAACGACCCGAGGGCACGCAAATCGAGAAAACTAGAATCGAGAAATACCCGTAAACTAGTGAGATGGGACAAAATACATTGTCCCACCCCACTATCTATGTTGGACGGCACACATCACACCACACCATAGAGGTGGCATCATGTTAGCTAGCTTACTACAAGTGTAAGCTTAGCTTACTCTTTAAGCTTACTTCCACCCCATTAACTCAAAACTAGCAACTAGTTTTCACTTCACCATTTCCTTATATGCAAACCAACATCAAAACTCTCTCAAAACCCTCCCTATGCCGTCCACTTTAAAGCTACACACACCCCTTTTGATCTTTTCTAGCCATGAAACACATGTTTACTAGCTCTATTAAGGAGTTATCTTGAAGCCTTGATCATTTGGTGGCCATATTAACAACATTGGAGGTGATTTGCTTGTGTCCTAGGGCTGATTTCCCAACATATGTTCTTGGTGTTTGATGGTCTTGGAGTTACTTGTTGTATTCATCAAGTTCTTGTCTTCCAAAAACAAGAAATACACTTGGTTAGTAAAGAAGATCATCCTCTCAATTTTTCTCTTGTTATTTTGTAAAGAACAAATGTTTTTCTTTCATTTTGTATATGTATATGATGTATATATGATGATAAAAATGTTGTGTGGGGATCAAGTGTTGATAGATATGCTTAAAAATGTTAATAACTATAAGAAATGAGGCTAAAATCTTGATTATTTAGTTGGTTGTATAAAAACAGTATAAAACTAAAACATGAACTGATAAAATTGCATGGTATGATCCATTTACAGTAAGTACAAGATGTTAAACACATGTGAGAGTTGGCCATGCAATGGAATCAATATAATGAGTGAGATATGATCAAAACAAGTTAGGTGTTCTAATCTGAATAAGCAGTTTTGTAGGGACTGTTAAGGAAAGATGAACTCAAAATGGGCAGTAGCTATAACTAAGTTAAATGTAGCACATAATATGAAGAACATGTCACCCAAAAATGAGCTTCTAATTCATTATTGAACTCTAGATATGGTAAAAATGGTGAACATGAAGATAAAAATTAGATTTTAAGAATTAATGTTTATTATTATTATATAAGCACTCACATTTTATTGTATAAAATGTAAAAATAAAAACCCACTAACTTATAAAACTTATTTATATAAATATATAAAAGGTTAATTAAATGGATAAATTATTTAAATGGTGGTGAAATAATATTTATAAGTAATAAAAACTATAAACTTGATTTTTACGACTTTTTCGGCTATCGCCGTAAAATTAACGTTTTTCGCCAAATAAAACTTAGACGACCAAACCCGTCTAATGTAAAGTTTATAAAAGTCATATACTGATGTATAGGTAACTAATACAAGTAAAAACCGATAAAACCCGAACTATAAGAAATACGGACATTAACGAGCTAACTAAACATATTGGACTAATAATTGGACTAAATAAGATAAATACTTGTAAAAAGAACTTATTGGGCTTAACCCATTTGGGCCCAACATGGAAAGTATATATACTGATAATATAGGTATAAAAGGGATTAAACAAGTTAAAGAACTTATACTAAGCTTAATGAACTTAAAATAGGTAAATAGGTAAAACTCGCAAACTAGTAAAAAGTTACCAAAACGTAAACACTAAAATGAGTAAACAAGGATGTATAAACCCACTTGATCATCATCATATATACAAAATCATCATATGTATATTGTTATTTTGATAAAAGTCATTGGACAAAGTCTAAGACCGATTGTTATTTATATAGGTTTCCGTGACCGAAGCACGCCCGTAGCCGATAATCCGCCTTTCATTAACAACGTGAGTTCATAGCCTCGCACTCTTTTAAATGTATTATAAAATGATTTGTAAACCCGCGAGGGAGATAACATGCTAGATTTTATAAAAATAGAACACAAGTAGTCCCGATTGTATGCTTAATGATATGGACCCGAATGATGCTATGACCCTATAAACGAGACTAAAAGGATTATTAGTAGTTAGGTTATGTCACTTAAAGTCCCATTAGCATGCGGTATTTGGTAGACGCTTATGCATTTGATAGTACTATTTGGGGACGATCACCCCAGTTCGCGCCTTGACGATTGATCCCCGTCGTACCACATTGATTGGTAAGCGAATTTATGTATGAGAAGATTCCATAGCGTGATTTTTGTGACGACACGCTAACTTAGATGGGCAAATTGTTTGTCGGGTTCGCGGCCCGCTGTTTTCATAGTAAGGTAACAATGTCATGCTGCTAATAATAATCCTAAAATGTATTATACAACCTATAAAATCTAAATATCCGATATGATACGACGCTAATAACGATGAATATATTACCTATCATGGTAATATAGAGACTACGGTCTCATGGACGGTTTAAGATGTATGCTTGATTTATATATTGCCTGACTAGCAATATGAGGACTTACTTCCGATATTATACTTGTGTTCTGATTTTAAATGATTGTTTTATATAACAGTTTTCATTAAACTCTATGAATTCACTCGGCATTCGATGATATGATTTTTGCATGTTTTTATCTTAGGTGCTTGAAGGTAATCCGGATGGAGATCGACTCTGATGGCCCACATAATATTAAAAATGTTCATTCGATCTATGTTTTATAAACTAAATGACCTGTATAATTTGGGACCTGTTGTACGCTTTTAAACTTTTTATCGAATGAATGTATGTTAAACCTTGAACAACCATTTTTATGCGTTGTCTATGATTGGAGTTATTGTGCTATCCCGTAACACTCTGAAAGACCCTTCCGCTGTACCGATATGAAAAACGAGAGTGTTACAGTTTGGTACCAGAGCTCTGGTTATAGAGAACAAAAGATTTTAAAAACCAAGGTTTTGAACAAAACTTTTCAAAATCTTTTGACAATGAACATTTGAGAAAATATTTGAAAAATCTTTTGACTATAACGGTGCCAGAGATCTCCGACGTTACCAACAAGCCCTATTGAGAAGATATATATTTTGATATATATAATTTAATTTATATATATGTATATATCGTGATTTCATTATGTAATTGTTTAACTAGTATGTTATCCTAATACGAGATATATATATAAATGCATATTGTCATGGCTGACCCTAATATTCCTGTAGAAAACCATGCTATTCCCGAACCTAATGTAGATGATGATCCTTATTTAGACTTAGTAGATTATGATATGGATGATGAGGAGGAACCATTTGAGGTTCCCGAGCCCGAATTAGGACTAGGAGATCAGATCTCCCCTCAGGTTGACTTGGTAGAGAATGAGATTGAGAATGTTGATATTGAGAATGATGATGAGATTGGGTTAGATAATTTAGATGATGAGATTGACGACGAGGATGTCGAGGAGGATGTAGGTATAGATGTTGAGGTCGATGATGATGAGGAAGCTGAGCTTATTTATCCTTATGATGTTCCAAAGGGCGAGCCTTTGCCCCCACCAGTTGATTTGTCTGATTCTGAGGTTGAGTTACCTAGGGATGAAATTTCTGAATCGTCTGAATCTGATTCTTAATCAGAGGAGGATGAGGATGATGATGCACCTGACGGTACTGATGGTATTGCTACTCGTAGATGTGAGACAGGAGAGTCGTCTAGTGCTCGAGAGGCCACTCATATTGATGGTCTTGCACCATGGGCCTTGAGACGTGATCTAGATGCTTCCCGTGTTAAGAGTTATATGACAGAGGTTGGATGAGGTGTTGTTCAGACTCAGGTTGCTTATTTGGAGTCGAAGACTAAGGTTGGTGACAAAGAGCGGGAATTGCTTAGTTTGGATTTGAGTGATGTTGAGCGTGGTTTGAATGAGGCTTTTAGGAGGTTATCGGTGTTAGAAAGTGGTGAGTATGCTGCTATGAAGAGAAAGGTGAATACTATGGAGATTCAGTTGAGTGTAGCTCGTGCGATGCGTGAGAAAGCTGAAAAGGAGTTGAATATATCTGTGGGATCGAACAGTAGATTTTATGCTGACATGGTTGAAAGAGGAGTAATCCGTAAGCGCCCAACTGAAGATGTGTCTAGTGATCGTCCGACGAACATTCAGAAGACGATAGATGATGGACCATCTAGCGGTTCTCAGTAGACCAGTCTGTGTTTAGTAGTGACCTTTGTATCTTTTGTACTTTTGTAGCTTTGACCAAACCGACTTGTTAGTAGTAGACTTGGCACGAATTTTGAGTGTATATAGTGCTAGAACTTTGATATGGGATGTAACTAAGACAATACTTTTGTTTCAAATCGAATGAAAAATGTATCTTGTCTTGAATTCCATATTGTGCCTTATTTGTATCTTGATTATGAATTCAATCCATATTATATGAATCCTTTGTTGGGTGAATGCTTAATACTTTGAAATTGTTAAATTATAGAACTATGCCGCCCAAGAAGGCTGTGACTGAGGATGATGTACGTAGGATTATTACGGAGCAAGTTACCGCATCTATGACTGAATTTATGGCAAATGCTAGAAATGAAGCTGGCGGTAGTGGAGCTGGCGGTAGTGGAGCTGGCGGTAGTGGAGCTGGCGGTAGTGGAGCTGGCGGTAGTGGAGCTGGCGGTAGTGGAGTTGGCGGTAGTGGAGCTGGCGGTAGTGGAGCTGGCGGTAGTGGAATTGGCGGTACTAATGTGAATGTGAATGCTAATAATGTGAATGCTAATGCTGGAGGAAATGTAGGAGGACTTGGAACTAATGCACCTGAAGTTGGTGGCTGTACTTATGTGACGTTCATGAAGTGTGAACCTCTACCTTTTAATGGAACTGAAGGTGCTGTAGGATTAAGCTAGTGGATTGAGAAGATTGAATCGGTGTTTCGGATTAGTAAGTGTAAGGAGGAAGATAAGGTGACTTTTGCTATGGCTACTCTTAAAGGTCGTGCGTTGACTTGGTGGAACGGGAGAATTGCTTTCATGGGTCTTGATGCTGCTAATGCTACTCCTTGGGCTGAAATTAAGAAGTGGATGACTTTGGAGTTTTGTCCTCGTAGTGTGATCATTAGGTTAGAACAAGAGTTGATTCATTTGAGAATGAAAGGTGTGGACATTGATAGTTACACAAACCGATTCCATGAGTTGGCCTTGCTATGTCCTCGATTGGTTGAACCCGAAGAGATCCGAATTGAACAATATGTTAAAGGGTTGACCAGGAATACCCGGGGGGACGTGACATCATCTAAACCACTGACCATTGATGATGTTGTTCGAATGGCCTACCAACTCATTGGACAGATAATTCAGGATAGGGAAGATGAAGCCCGTGTTGGTGAGAAAAGAAAGGGTGACGGTGATCGTGTAGATAGAGGTGATAATAGGAAGAATTTCAATCGCCGTCAGAACCAGAGAAAGGGGAATGCGAATTCTCTTACCAACAACACACCGCGCAACGATGATAGATGTCCTAAGTGTGGCAACAAGAGGCATGCTGGCGACTGCTGGAAGTGCCGAAATTGCGGAAAGCTTGGACACAAGGTTGAAAGGTGTAAGAAGGGAACCATTTGCTTCAAATGTAATGAGGAAGGTCATAGGAAATCGGAATGCCCCAAGTTGAAAGTGATTGTACCTGGAAGAAACCCCCAGGGTGGTATCTACCAACTTGGAACAATTGAGGTGAAGAAAGAGGATCCGAATGTCGTTACCGGTACGTTTTTACTCAACAATCATTATGCTGTTGCTTTATTTGATTCGGGTGTTGATAGGAGCTTTGTATCCACTAAATTTAGTGCCCTTATTGACATTGAACCTGTTGAGATAAGTACCAGTTACGAGGTGGAATTGGCTGATGGTAAATTAGTGAAAACTAATAAGCTATTAGAAGGATGCTCTCTAAATCTCTTAAACCATTCCTTTCCGATTGATTTGATGTTGATAGAATTAGGTAGTTTTGATATTATTATTGGTATGGATTGGTTGTCGTTGAATAATGCTACTATTTTATGTGGAGAGAAGAAGGTTAAGATTCCTCTTAGGAATAGGACGTTAGTAATTGATGGTAGTCGAGGTGAATCCCGTTTGAAAATCGTTTCATGTATTAAAGTCCAAAAGTACATCAGGAACGGTAGTGAGTTATTCTTAGCTCAAGTGACCGGGAATGAGTCTAGGGAGAAACGATTGGAAGATGTACCTATTATTTGTGAATTTCCTAAGGTATTTCCTAAAGATTTACCCGGACTTCCACCGATAAGGCAAGTAGAGTTTCGAATCGATTTAATTCCATTTGTTGCACCGGTGGCACGTGCGCCTTACCGATTAGCCCCTTCTGAATTAAAGGAGTTATCTGAGCAACTTAAGGAGTTGTCTGATAAAGGTTTTATTCGACCGAGCTCGTCGCCTTGGGGAGCTCCAGTCTTGTTCGTAAAGAAGAAGGATGGATCTTTTCGTATGTGCATTGATTATAGGAAACTGAATAAGTTGACAATTAAAAATCGATATCCTTTACCTAGGATTTATGATTTGTTTGATCAACTGCAAGGATCTAGTGTGTATTCTAAGATAGATTTGCGGTCAGGATATCACCAACTTCGCGTCCGTGAAGAAGATATTCCTATAACTGCATTTAGAACTCGTTATGGACACTATGAATTTCAAGTAATGCCATCTGGGTTAACTAACGCACCTGCGGTTTTCATGGATTTAATGAATCAAGTGTGCAAGCCCTACTTGGATAAATTTGTGATTGTGTTTATTGACGATATTCTAATCTATTCTAAGAATGAAGATGAGCATAGAGAACATTTGAGGATTGTTTTGAATTTGTTGAAGGATGAAAGGTTGTATGCTAAGTTTTCGAAATGTGATTTTTGGTTAGATTCTGTGCAATTTCTTGGTCATGTGATTAACAAAGATGGAATTCATGTTGATCCTGCAAAGGTTGAAGCCATTAAGAATTGGTCTGCACCGACAACGCCAACGGAAGTGCGACAGTTCTTAGGATTGGCTGGCTATTATAGGCGATTCATTAAAGAATTTTCTTTGATAGCTAAACCCTTGACTAAGCTTACCCAGAAGAATAAACCTTTCGTTTGGGGAAGTGATGAAGATGGAGCATTTCAGACATTGAAGCAAAAATTATGTAGTGCGCCAATCTTATCATTACCCAACGGGAGTGAAGATTTTGTAGTGTATTGTGATGCATCTCTTAGAGGCTATGGAGCTGTTTTGATGCAGCGAGAGAAAGTGATAGCTTATGCTTCTAGGCAATTAAGGAAGAATGAGGAGAATTATACTACTCATGATCTTGAGTTAGGAGCTGTAGTCTTTGCTCTTAGGTTGTGGAGACATTATCTATATGGCACCAAGTGTACGGTATTCACCGATCACAAAAGCCTACAGTATATTCTCGACCAGAAGGAATTGAACATGAGGCAACGAAGATGGATAGAGTTGTTACGTGATTATGATTGTGATATAAAATATCACCCAGGAAAAGCCAATGTTGTTGCCGATGCGTTAAGTAAGAAAGATAGAGAGCCTATCAGGGTGCGTTCTCTAGTCTTGACCGTGCACAATAATTTGTCTGAGCAAATTAGAAATGCGCAAATAGAAGCTTGTAAGAAGGAGAATTTTGTTAATGAAGGGTTCCGAGGAGAAGGAGATCCTTTAGAGGTTCGAGCTGATGGAGTGAAATGCTTAAGAGGTCGTATGTGGATACCTAAGTTTGGAGGCTTAAGAGATTTGATTATGTTAGAATCCCATAAATCTAAGTATTCCATTCATCCGGGATCTGATAAGATGTACCATGATTTGAAGAAGTTGTACTGGTGGCCGAATATGAAAGCTGACATAGCTATGTATGTTCTTCAATGCTTGACTTGTGCTAGAGTCAACGCTGAACATCAAAAGCCATCAGGACTACTTCAACAACCAAAGATTCTTGAATGGAAGTGGGAGCGAATTACGATGGACTTTATCACCAAGCTTCCTAGAACATCATCTAGAAACAACTCGATTTGGGTTTTTGTCGACAGATGACCAAATCAGCACACTTCATTTCGGTTAAAGAGCAGTTCTCACTGGAGAAGCTGACTCGTATATACCTTGATAATGTTGTATGCAAACATGGAGTGCCTGTATCGATCATTTCAGATCGAGATCCTAGATTCGCATCAAGTTTTGGAAATCTCTCCAAAGATCTTTGGGAACGAATCTCGACATGAGCACTGCTTATCACCCCCAGACTGATGGGCAGAGTGAAAGGATGATACAAACACTGGAAGATATGTTGAGAGCTTGTGTGTTAGACTTTGGAAAGAATTGGGATAAACATTTGCCGTTAGCAGAGTTTTCATATAACAATAGTTACCATTCTAGTATTAAGGTTGCACCGTTTGAAGCTTTGTATGGTAGGAAGTGTAGATCTCCTGTATGTTGGAGTGAAGTTGGGGATACCTAGCTCACGGGACCGGAATTGATCCGGGAGACTACGGAGATGATAGTTAAGATTAAGAATAGGTTGTTGACTACCCGTAGTAGACAGAAAAGTTACGCGGATGTGCGGCGGAAGCCAATGGAGTTTGAAGTGGGTGACCGAGTAATGTTGAAGGTATCGCCATGGAAAGGCGTTATAAGATTTAGAAAGCGAGGGAAATTGAATCCCCGTTATATTGGACCCTTTAAGATTTTATCTAGAGTAGGTCCGGTGGCTTACAAACTAGAGTTACCCCCAGAACATCATGGTGTTCACAACACATTCCATGTATCTAATCTGAAGAAATGTCTAGCAGTGAGTGATGAGAAAATTCCGTTGGGTAAGGTTCGAATAGATGGGAAGTTGCATTTTATCGAAGAGCCCGTAGAAGTTATGGACCGTGAGATAAAGCAACTGAAACAAAGTCGGATACCTATTGTCAAGATCCGATGGAATTCAAAGCATGGACCGGAGTATACTTGGGAACGAGAGGATGAAATGTGGAAGAAATATCCGCACCTCTTCGATTTCAATAAGAAACGAACATCCAAATGAAATGGATCACGAGGACGTTGATCCCTTTTAGGAGGAAAAGCTGTGACAATCTAACATTTTCAGGTAGTGAATTATTTTCTCGTATAATATTTTGAAACTTATTTTTGTGTTGGTTGACGAACTCACAATTTACGTATTTAAATTTGGGCTTACGTGCATAATTTGGCGTCTTTTACGACTAAACCGGAAACCTTAGGATTACGTATTTACGCTTTTGAACTCCGTTTTTGATGAGACAATTTTTATTGGATTCGTTTTGTGACGTTGATTCATAATTTATAAAAACGTTTTTCGTAAAACGACCCGAGGGCACGCAAATCGAGAAAACTAGAATCGAGAAATACCCGTAAACTAGTGAGATGGGACAAAATACATTGTCCCACCCCACTATCTATGTTGGACGGCACACATGACACCACACCATAGAGGTGGCATCATGTTAGCTAGCTTACTACAAGTGTAAGCTTAGCTTACTCTTTAAGCTTACTTCCACCCCACTAACTCAAAACTAGCAACTAGTTTTCACTTCACCATTTCCTTACATGCAAACCAACATCAAAACTCTCTCAAAACCCTCCCTATGTCGTCCACTTTAAAGCTACACACTCCCCTTTTGATCTTTTCTAGCCATGAAACACATGTTTACTCGCTCTATTAAGGAGTTATCTTGAAGCCTTGATCATTTGGTGGCCATATTAACAACATTGGAGGTGATTTTCTTTTGTCCTAGGGCTGATTTCCCAACATATGTTCTTGGTGTTTGATGGTCTTGGAGTTACTTGTTGTATTCATCAAGTTCTTGTCTTCCAAAAACAAGAAATACACTTGGTTGGTAAAAAAGATCATCCTCTCCATTTTTCTCTTGTTATTTTGTAAAGAACAAATGTATTTTCTTTCATTTTGTATATTTATATGATGTATATATGATGATAAAAATGTTGTGTGGGGATCAAGTGTTGATAGATATGCTTAAAAATGTTAATAACTATATGAGGCTAAAATCTTGATTATTTAGTTGGCTGTATAAAAAAAGTATAAAACTAAAACATGAACTGATAAAATTGCATGGTATGATCCATTTACAGTAAGTACAAGATGTTATACACATGTGAGAGTTTGCCATGCAATGGAATCAATATAATGAGTGAGATATGATGAAAACAAGTTAGGTGTTCTAATCTGAATAAGCAGTTTTGTAGGGATTGTTAAGGCAAGATGAACTCAAAATGGGCAGTAGCTATAAATAAGTTAAATGTATCACATAATATGAAGAACATGTCACCCAAAAATGAGCTTCTAATTCATTATAGAACTCTAGATATGGTAAAATGGTGAACATGAAGATAAAAATCAGAGTTTAAGAATTAATGTTTATTATTATAATATAAGC
The DNA here is from genome assembly GCA_025667525.1 of Glebionis coronaria. Classification (NCBI taxonomy): domain Eukaryota; kingdom Viridiplantae; phylum Streptophyta; class Magnoliopsida; order Asterales; family Asteraceae; genus Glebionis; species Glebionis coronaria. Next base: position 162,239,990 of record CM046877.1, on the reverse strand, counting down.
ACTCACATTTTATTGTATAAAATGTAAAAATAAAAACCCACTAACTTATAAAACTTATTTATATAAATATATAAAAGGTTAATTAAATGGATAAATTATATAAATGGTGGTGAAATAATATTTATAAGTAATAAAAACTATAAACTTGATTTTTACGACTTTTTCGGCTATCGCCGTAAAATTAATGTTTTTCGCCAAATAAAACTTAGACGACGAAACCCGTCTAATGTAAAGTTTATAAAAGTCATATACTGATGTATAGGTAACTAATACAAGTAAAAACCGATAAAACCCGAACTATAAGAAATACGGACATTAACGAGCTAACTAAACATATTGGACTAATAATTGGACTAAATAAGATAAATACTTGTAAAAAGAACTTATTGGGCTTAACCCATTTGGGCCCAACATGGAAAGTATATATACTGATAATATAGGTATAAAAGGGATTAAAACAAGTTAAAGAACTTATACTAAGCTTAATGGACTTAAAATAGGTAAATAGGTAAAACTAGCAAACTAGTAAAAAGTTACCAAAACGTAAACACTAAAATGAGTAAACAAGGATGTATAAACCCACTTGATCATCATCATATGTAAAAAATCATCATATGTATATTGTTATTTTGATAAAAGTCTAAGACCGATTATTATTTATATAGGTTTCCGTGACCGAAGCACGCCCGTAGCCGATAATCCGCCTTTCATTAACAACGTGAGTTCATAGCCTCGCACTCTTTTAAATGTTTTATAAAATGATTTGTAAACCCGCGAGGGAGATAACATGCTAGATTTTATAAAAATAGAACACAAGTAGTCCCGATTGTATGCTTAATGATATGGACCCGAATGATGCTATGACCCTATAAACGAGACTAAAAGGATTATTAGTAGTTAGGTTATGTCACTTAAAGTCCCATTAGCATGAATTGTGAACTACCGGGATTTGGTAGACGCTTATGCATTTGATAGTACTATTTGGGGACGATCACCCCAGTTCGCGCCTTGACGGTTGATCCCCATCGTACCACATTGATTGGTAAGCGAATTTATGTATGAGAAGATTCCATAGCGTGATTTTTGTGACGACACGCTAACTTAGATGGGCAAATTGTTTGTCGGGTTCGCGGCCCGCTGTTTTCATAGTAAGGTAACAATGTCATGCGGCTAATAATAATCCTAAAATGTATTATACAACCTATAAAATCTAAATATCCGATATGATACGACGCTAATAACGATGAATATATTACCTATCATGGTAATATAGAGACTACGGTCTCATGGACGGTTTAAGATGTATGCTTGATTTATATATTTCCTGACTAGCAATATGAGGACTTACTTCCGATATTATACTTGTGTTCTGATTTTAAATGATTGTTTTATATAATGGTTTTCATTAAACTCTATGAATTCACTCGGCATTCGCTGATATGATTTTTGCATGTTTTATCTTAGGTGCTTGAAGGTAATCCGGATGGAGATCGACTCTGATGGCCCATATAATATTAAAAATGTTCATTCGATCTATGTTTTGTAAACTAAATGACCTGTATAATTTGGGACCTGTTGTACGCTTTTAAACTTTTTATCGAATGAATGTATGTTAAACCTTGAACAACCATTTTTATGCGTTGTCTATGATTGGAGTTATTATGCTATCCCGTAACACTCTGAAAGACCCTTCCGCTATACCGATACTAAAAATGAGAGTGTTACATTATTCTTAGAAACATTGAAAATCCTAGGGTGGTCTTCTACTGTCTTCATCTTCCCTTGACCTTTGTTTTGCCAAACCTTTTCATTCATGCGAGTGCTCTTAAGCTGAGGCCGGCTAACACTATCAGTGGGGATTACTCCTGTAGTAAAAGACACACGTCTATTAGTGTTTCTAGAAGTCTGAGGTGACTGACTTTCTTTGTTGTGTGTTGGTTTAGTGGCCAATCTATACATCCCTGGTTTAATCACATTTTTGTTCTTAATGCTTGGTGATCGAATATTTTTTCTGAGAGTATTCTGTGGTAACCTCTCCTTCCCATCCGTCTTGGAGGCAAACGCAGGTTTTGCAAATGCAAAATTAGAGAAAACAGATGGTTTTCCCAAGACAGAGGCTCTAGTCACTTTGTGTGCATTGGGTTGTCTTACAACAGGTTTCTTAACACTAGGTTCCACAATTTTCCCATCCATCTAAACAACGAGTTTCTTCAACTCTTCTATCGCTATTTCCCTATCTTGTAACTGGGCTTTCAACCCTTTAATTTCCAAACTCTGTTCATTCATTTCTCGAAACGTTTTGGAAAGTTTTTCTTGCAAGTTATTATCATGTGGAAAACTACCAACGGCTTTTTGCAAAGCAAGTTCAAGAGAATGACAATGTTTTTGAAGGAAATCAGTTTTGTGTTGAAGTAACTCAAAAGCCTTTTTATCAACATTATCTTTACGTTTCGAAAGCTCAAGTTCAAGACGCTCACATTCTTTGATCTTATCAAGATATTTTCATGCAACATCAGAATATTCATCGATATCAGCAAAATATTGAAGAGTAACACACAAAATATCTTTGGAGAGACATTCCTCTAAGAGTAAATCATATTCTCAGAAAAAACAGACTTGTCCATTTGAAGATCGTCAATTTCTTTCTCAATAGACTCAACATATTTTAAATCATCAAACATTTCAGACCGAATTAATCTTTCAAATTCAAGCATATTTTCTTTTAATGTGGTCGTGTTTGGTATTAAGATGTTTTTTGATAAGCACAGTTATATCTTGAGGAATTGGTTTTTTCCACTCGTCAATTTGTCGTTGTTTCCATTCATTGTCAACAATGGATTTAATATTATCAATGTAATGTTGTAGAAACCCAAATGTATGCCTACTCTTGCTTTTAGAAGCATCAAGAGGCAAGTAGTTGATGAAATTAGAAATGTTTGTTTTCTTAGTAGCAAAAGCTTTCTTCCAATGAATTCTTCTTTGTTTGCATTCTAAAAACAATTCCTCACGAGACTTTTCTTTTTGTGTAGTGAAAAGACCATATAGACTATTCTCATAAGCATAATTGTATGGTTTCACAAACTCTTTATTGACCGGTGATCTACTCTCCTCTTCCCAACGGGATGTCTCATCATAACCAAGAGGATATTCAGGATCGGTCTATTCGGACACATCCATATAAAGGCGCGGGTTCGCAGCTTGAGCTTGGGCAAGATACTCAGGACTTGAAAAGATTGCTTGACCCTTAAACATAGATGGAGGTGCTATCATTCTTACGGTTTGAATAGAGTCATGCGTTTTATAAACAACATTCTTCAGAAATTCGACTTGTTTTTCTAGTTCCGTTACTTTTTCAGTATCTTTTTCATGTCGACTTTTGAAATCTTGTTTTAATGTTTCAACCTCTTGTTTCTTAACATCAAGAATATTAGCAGACTCGGTGTTATCCATCAAAAGCCGTTGTTCAAGTTCGTTAACTTTGGTGGTAGCAAGGTACGTTTTTTGACGTTCATCCATTAATAAAACATTAAATTGATGTTTCTCTTTGGTTAATAACTCAAGAGTTTCGTTGTATTTCTTTTCAAGATCGTCCTTTTGACTTTTTAACGCACTACCCTTGTAACCTTCAAGCTCTTTAGTCTTTTGAAGAAGCTCATCACTATAACTTTCAAGGGTCTCATTAGATTTAACTAGAGCGGCTTTGCATTCTTCAAAATTTTGAGTGAGCATTGCGTTTGCCTTCTTTAATTTCTTTTGACTCTTTCTAGTTTCATTGACATATTTTTGCAAACTAGCAATTAAATTAGCATGCGCGACACGCTCCTCATCATCATACTCATTTGCATGTTGATCATCCTCAAACTCATTATTACACATGTCTGATGAATCAGGTGTGGTATTACGATCAACCGTTTCCATCATACATGTGTCATTAATGGCATTGGGTAGCTCACTATGCTCATGAATATCACCAAAACATTATATTCGTCAGTGGTGTGTACCTTATCGAGTGGCTCAGTGTCAAAGATAGGGCCATTGTCATCTTCAGTGACTTTGAGAACTTCTTCAACCTGTGCCATGTACGAGTAATGTGCTTCTAATTCTTGGTCTGAGACTTCATCATCAGTGTCATCAAGCATTGCTCCTTCCTCAGCCGACAATTTGTCCCCTGCTTCCATCTTCTTTCATAACAACATCTTCTCTTTATGATAGCTAGAGTCCCTAACCTGTTTCGGCTTTCTGCATTCCTTTGCCATATGCCCATAACCTTGGCAATTATAACACTGAATCCCACTTTGTTGAACAACTTGCGTTCCAACAGTTTCCCTATTCCCAGTAGCAGCAGCAATCCTCTAAGTATCATACTTGGCAGTTTGTCGATCATACCTTGCAGAATCCTCAACATTTGTTGGATTATGTCGATCATACCTAGAAGGACTTTCACCACGTCGACGTGTGTCATACCTTGAAGGGTTCTCAACATATTGGTTCTTTGTGTTGGATGATGTTCGAAGATTGTTGTTGGTGGGTTTGAATATTTTCTTTTAGGTCTTCATAATTAAAGCAATTTGTTGTTTCATTTCCCGATTCTTATGAGCTTGATCTTCATCACTATCCTCTTCAGATGATGACTCAGATGGTGGTGATGATTCTCTTGGTTCTTTGCCGCGTGATCTTGTGGAGGATGAAGACTTGGATGATGTTGAATATCGTGGTGAGGATGATTGAATGGAGTGTGACTTTGGAGTACGAGATCGATGATCTTGAGTGGTAGACACTAGAGCAAGTGGATTAGCCGTCTTTGCAACTCGTTCAGCTCGAATTTCATTTGCCTCATGCTGAAATTATTTCAAGATATCAAAGAGAGTGTGATAGTTTACCTTGTCTAATTGCTTCTGTTGTTTCACCAAAGTAACAAAAACGTGTCCACTCTAGTTGGAGTTGTTGAAGAAATTGCACATTGACTTGCATGGTGGAGACATCCAAGTTGTTTCTTGTCATATCGTTCATCATCTTGTAGAATGGTGAATAATAAGACTCAAATGATTCTCCATCCAATGCAGTAAACTTACCAAAATTCCAAAACAAGTTTGTTTTAACATCTTGCTTGTTGAGTGATTCTCCTTGTTACAAGCGTTCAATAGCCGTCCACATTTCTTGTGCCGTAGGACATGCATCAACCGTGGAATAAATATCATCTCCAATTCCACTTAGAATCATATAGATCGCTTCTTTTTCTGCATCATACCAAGCACGCTTCTCTGGTGTTAGATCAGATAACATTTCTTTTCTTGTGGTTGCGGGTAATTCTGGAATAGTGTCTGTGGCTGGTGTATGAGGAACAGTGATATCGGAGAAAACATATGTCCATTGTTAATACATTGCCTCAATGCATCACCATTATGTCTTGTATCAAGATAGCGAAGAAAACGTGATTGCCATTGAGCATATCGACCGGCCACAAGCATTGGTGGTCTCTCTTTGTTACCCGCCACCATGATGTTGTTGTTCGTCACACGATATTCTGCAGTAGAATCCATCTCAATATTCTCTTAAGTGATGAATTGAATGTGGATCTTAAGAAGTTGTGTTGTGATTGTGTTGTTGTTGAAATTCCGAAAATTGTGATTTTTTCTCAGTCCGACAATAAATTCCTCAGTCCAACAAAACGGTAGACCTAAAAAAATTGTAATCACCAAATTTTGAAATCGAGCTAGAAATAGCCTAAAACTAGTATGGAAAAAATTTGATTTTACTTGACCTAAAAATTTTAACTCGTGTAAACTACGTTCCAGGACTAGTCTAGATAGTGGCTAAGTCTAAAAAATACTCAAACAAAATTTAGATGTCTATCGCAATGTCACCCATCGCACTCTTAGTTCGCAGTCTGATCACAGTCTGATCGTACTCTAAGATCGCAGTCTGATCGTACTCTTAGATCGTGGTCATGATCGTGGTCTTGGATCGTAACGAGTGATCGTGGTCAGTGATTGTGGTCTTGGATCGTAACGAGTGATCGTGGTTAGTGATCGCATCCAAGGATCGTACTCACTTAATTGTATTGGTGATCGTATCTACTTGATCATACGCACTTGATCGCAGACTATGATCGTAGGGAGTGATCGTGGGATATGATCGTACTCAGTGATCGTAGTTTATGATCGTACTGAGTGATCGTGGGCTATGATCGTACTTAGTGATCGTAGTTATGATCATACTGAGTGATCGTAGGATGTGATCGTGACTTTGGATCGCAAGTAGAAACCCCCAGGGTTTATGCAATCGCAACAATCAGATCGTAACTAATAAAAAAGTTCGAGACTTTAGGCAACAAGAAAGATGAGATATTTACGTGGGAATTCGTGTTTCAATCCAAACCAAAGTAACCAAAATCTTACCACAAGTATGTAGATAATCTAAAGTATGATTTAGAACACGAAACACAACGAAAAATAAGAAAATACTTGAATTCAGGATGATGTTAGGTGTAAATCACACGAACCCAATATAATAGCAACAACGAATCACAAAAACTACCCCATGGCGATTGATACCAATTGTTGTCCCTTATATTACGTGATGATTAAACAAGAAAGAAAGGTATATAAAAGATGAATTCTAGAGAGAGAAACTAGAGAGAGAAAAGAGAGAGAAGTGTGTGAGAAACTTGGTGAATATTAGATTAGGAGAATTAGAGAAAATGAGACAACCAACCTCTCCTTACATGCAAGGAGAGGTTTATATAGCCTTGCCTACATGTGGCATGATGGGCTATATGATAATGGGTCGGGCTTTCCTTTTGGGCTTTGGTTACTTATGAATGAACCTTAGCTTAAAGTTAAGCCCGTAATACACGACTATCTACTACCTATTACAACGTTCTAATATACGATACATAATAAACATATGACCGAGCATTCTTGTTTGACTCAATATTTTAAGGCTAACAGTTATTGTCGGGTTGAGCCATTTCTATAGAAATAAGTTCAAACATTAGTATTTTCGATAATAAAATACTTTCAAGAAAATAAAATTACCCCGGTATATAAACCATAGTATTTTCCTTGAATTCTAGAACTATATTGACATAGACCCATTACATTAGTTGATCTGCTAGTAATGAATGTACTCAACATAACGACTTTTCGAACAATTCAATTGACAAAAAAATTTCAATTTCTAGTTTATTTAAGGGATTTACATTGCCAAAAAATGTTTTGCATTGTAAACATGTTTCATCCCTTCTGAATGTCTTAAGTTTCCAGATCTCACTGAGTAACTTAACTAAGTCATCTAATCTGAGTAACGTAAAACCATCATACGAATTCTCATTAATAGTTTTCTCTCCATCACAACATCATCCAAAAATCTCATTTGATGACGTAGCAATTTCAAGTGTTCGTTAATTAGGAGCATTCGACTTAAATTTTAAGGGTATAAATTTGATGTCAAAATCAATGTATGGAGAAGCATGCATACAACTCCATAGCATAAGTTTAATAAAACATTTAGTAAACTTCTTCACGAGACTAAATTTCTACATAAATTATGTTGAGGTATTGGTTCAGCCAATTAAATAATTTACCCACAACTATTCACAACGTACTTATGGCAATAACCTTATTCGTTGTGAATTCGGATGTGAATTTGCAGTAAATCAACCTTAAGGTATAATTCAAATAATAATCGTAGGTAATTTCAATTTGACGCACAGGCGAGCCGGGAATTTGGTCAACGACTAATGGCTTAACACCTCCTTCCTTAACCAGGTACATGCGGTGCGTTATACCCACATTATAGTTTGTCAAAAGGAGTAGACCGTTAGATTATTTTTGTAATTCACCAATCAACGTAATCTTATGTAATTTAGATCTCAAACAAATATTAATTTTAATATGATTTAGTCCATATTATTTCTTTTCAAAAAAAACCCTTGTGTACAACAATTCGAACAATTTTAACATAAACAAGAAAAAAAATTGAATCATAAACACATAATAACAATTTATATGTGTAATAAATAAATCAAATAGCCACATGCATACGATTTATTCAATAATCATCAAATCTAGATTTTTATATTCATATAAAAGTCTTCCCTAATTCAATATTTATTGAATCAAATAAAATAAGTAGCACATAAAATCATATAAACATACGATTTTACAATCCATGAAAACATGCACGTTCATCATGGATCCACCCTCAAATCTTAACAATTAAATCTCTTTGGATCGTAACCTTTAATTTACATGACATAAAATTTAATCATGCAATTTAATCTAAAATTATCCCACACGTAATTTTAGGGTTTCAAAAACAATTATCTTTTTTATAAAATTCGGCAAAACCTTAATTTAAAAAAAACAAAACCCTAATTTTTAAGAAAACCTAAAAAACATGTAGTTTTAACTCAAAACAATTATTAGTTAAAAAACTTTAAATTTTCGATAATTATAACATGTTAAAATGGCTCTAATACCACTAAAGGTTTATATAGTTCATAACAATTACACAAAACACTAAATGAGATTAAAGCACACATAGCGGGAGCGATTTAACAAGATCATAATAATAACACAATTATAATTAATCAAATTAGGGTTACATACCTTTACGCTAAAGCAAATCCACAAGATGAAGAGCGAATCACCAATTCGGGTTTATTCCGTTAAAGTCTAAAGCAAGACTATATTACGATCTTGTACACATGTAATACAACGAGCTAATCGTGATTCTAGCACGTATAAACCGAGCTTCTACGCTAGTGGAAAAATCTACCCAACAACCCTAGAGAGGGGCTAGAACTAGATTATAAGAAAACCGAAAGAACACAAAACCAACCGAAACCCTTTTATAGGTTGTGTGTTGCGATCACAAGAAAGAGAGGAGAGGGAGAGATTTATGTTGTGATTTATGAGGTGGGGGTGTGTTTATATAGACCTAATTCTTGTAGTCTAAAACAAATAAAAAGAGAGTTTTCCCCCCTCTCCTTCCTCCATAACCAACGGCCCAAAACACCCCTTAGGGGTGTTCCGGAACCTTCCATCCTTCTTTCTATTTATTATACTTACTATTTATTCCTTAATGCTCGTTAATACTCAACTCTTGATTATTTAACGATCGTTAAAGTCATAGCTCAATTTAAGTTAATAAATATAATAAATATATATTTATTAAATAAATTAATAAATATATTTATTAAATATATTTACTCTTTACGTATTGTGTGCAATCCCATAATCTCGAGTTCGATCCTATCACACGACTATTAAATATAAGTCTATACACTTTCACTCTATTCATCCGGGATCCAGCAAAATGTACCACGATCTCAAAAATCATTTTTAGTGGAGTGGCATGAAGCATGATGTTGCTACTTTCGTTTCCAAATGTCTAACCTGCCAGCAAGTTAAGATAGAACATCAGCGGGCTAGTAGTTTACTACAACTGTTAGAGATTCCCGAATGGAAGTGGGAAAAAATCTCCACGGATTTCGTCACCAGACTTCCGCTGACTAAGAGGAAGCATGATGCTATATGGGTCATAGTCGATCGTTTAACCAAGTCAGGTCATTTTCTTCCAGTTCGTAAAGATTTTTTAGTTAGGAAATTGACAGATATATTCCTTCAAGAGATCATGCGACTGCATGGTACTCCATCATATATCATATCCGACAGAGATCCTCGATTCACGTCTAAATTCTTGAAAGGTTTGTAGAAATCTTAGGGCACTAGACTTAAGCTTAGCACAATCTTTCATCCTCAGATCGATGGTCAGTCAGAGCGTACCATTCAGACCTTAGAAGACATGTTGCGAGCTTGTGCATTAGAATGGACAGGGAGTTGGGATGACTACATTTGCTTGGTTGAGTTTGCCTGCAACAATAGTTGGCACGCGAGTATTAAGTGTGAACCTTTCAAGATGCTTTATGGCAGGAAGTGTCGTGCTCCAATTTGCTGGGATCAAGTTGGAGAACGAATCATTGAGGGTCTAGAGATGATAGAGGTGATCAATGAAAAGGTTTTCATCGCCAAGGCGAAGCTGCAAGAAGCCCGTGCTCGTCAGAAGAGCTATGCTGATAAACATCGTAGAGTTGTAGAATTCCAGCCTGGTGAACATGTTTTCCTTAAGGTGTCACCAGCACATGGAGTCAAGCGTTTTTTACTTAAGGGCAATCTCAGCCCTCGTTTCATCGAACCGTTTGAAATCCTTGAACGTGTCGGTGAAGTATCATATCGTCAAGCGTTACCTCCTCAGCTATCTCATGTTCATAATGTATTCCATGTATCCTTACTCAGAGTTTACAATTACCATTTGTTGCACATAGTTTCGTACCCCTTCGAGCAGATTCGTGAGGGTCTATCCTATATTGAGGAACCCGTAGCAGTTCTCGACCGTCAGGATCGAGTCATGAGGAGGAAGACGATACCATTCGTCAAAATCCTTTGGAGGGACCATTCCGATCGGGAGGCCACTTGGGAAACGGAGGAGTCTATCCGGACTTCTTACCCTCATTTTCAGCTATGATTCGGGTATGTCATTTTCAGCTTATCGTATCTCTAATTCAAGGACGAATTATTCTTTTAGAGGGAAAGAGTTGTAAAACTCGCTTTAAAATACCATAGAACATTAAATGCATGAAAATACATATAAATTAAAACTTTACGATTTATTAATATACGACGTGAATCATGAACATTAATTATAATTATTACGTAAATTGATTAATTACGACAAGTATTACGTATAATTAACATTATTATTAAGACATGATAAGTATTTACGTATAATGGTTAAAACGTAACAAGAATAAAACACGACATGTAAAACACGAACACACTCGATAAATATTTAAGCATGAAAAAAGAAAATGAAATGTATAAAGGAATGTGTGTGTGTGGCGTCCAAAAATAAAGAAAAGAAGGGCTTGGCCCGGCCCATTAACTATCCAAGTCCTTAAACAATTAAAACACTAGAGGATTTCATTCATTAATACTTTTACAAGAAAATAACAAAAACCCTAACTCTCTCTCTCTCCTTCTCTTGGCCGCGACATACAACACACACACAAGGGGGATTGTTGGCTTTTGATCTTTAATTAAATACGGTACTTTGTTCGTGGTTCTAAACCTTAAATCTTACACGTATTCGGTATCTTTTATTCCTTAATCTTTTTAATTATTTTCTATGTTCAAGATCTTTAAAAACAATCATAAAACATGTTATTAAAAAGATTTAATCATAGAATCGAGATTATGTTGGTTTGGTTTGATGTGGCACGCAAATCGATACCTCAAAAGGTCTCGGTGGTGTTTGATCTTAACCAGCTGCACCCTACATGGGGTCAGTGGTGGTCTTTCTTAGTCAGTCGCGAGCCCCACACTGCCCAACAGTGGGTTTCGTGGCTCGGTAGTGGCAACAGAGAGACCTTGGACTCTTGCTGGGATCATAGAACACAGCAGGGGGAACCCCGGCTATAGCCGTGGGTGGCTTTGGGCAGCAGTGGCACCGGCTAGGCTTCCGGTGGCTGTTGTGGTGGTCGGACAACAACCACAACCGCAAGGCTATGGTGGGTTGTTGTGTTTTTCGAGGCAAATTGAGACCTCCATGGGCTCGGTGGGTCCTTGTTGGGGCTCGGGTATAACCGAACACACCAAGGGGTGTGTTTGGTTAAACGGTTTGCAAAATAAACTTTAGGTTATGTTATTAATTAGTTTCATGAATTAATATATGATTAATTTAATTAATTAATAAACAAGACTTATGTTATAATTTTATTTAAATATCATGATATAATATATGTCCATTTTATTTAAATAAACTTTAGGATAAAATAATTATTAATATAACTATTCATGTACATTTAATTAATATATGTCCATTTTATTTAAATAAACTTTATGATAGAATAATTATTGATATAGCTTATATCATTTTACTTATTTAATGAGCTTATTATTAATTATGGAAACATGTTAAATATGGAATTATACTAAATATGGAAACATGCTATTTATAGAAATATACTAAATATGAAACCTTAATATTTTTGGAAACTTACTAATTACGAAAACTTTCTATTTTTTGGAAACTTAATATTTATGGAAACTTGCTATTTTTGGAAAGTTACTATATATGGAAACCAGCTATTTTTAGAAAGTAGTAGGACAAGTTTAGCAAGATTACATGGTAACTTTGGTGTGTGCCTTACATCCGTTACATGGAGTTGATCCTTCCACCTAGAATATTTTTATTAGAGGTAACCCCTCTAATTGCATGATGAGGTCACCCCTCTAAGTATTCATGCATGTTGATACCTCATGACCAATATAGGCTCCGGGCATATTTAAAATACAGTTTTCAGTATAAAATAAACATAAGTCTTTTCAGAATATAAACCAGCTTATAAACATACACCAAGTTTTCCAGGACTTACACTTATTCCGTTGTACTTCATTTCATTATTTGCTTATGTTTATGCTATTTCATTTCATTGTCATATATCCGCACACTGAGCGTATTGCTCAGCCGTATTTTCTTTCTATGTCCCAATACGGCAGGTACTAAAGGGCAAAGCTAGGAATCAAGAGTACGTGCATTTGGATGGAGGCTCCCTTTTCTTCACTTATTTTAATGCATTTACATACTTTTGCTTTGCTAGACATTGTTTAGTCCTTACTCTACATTTATTTACTTATGCATTGTGTATGGAGCTTATCTTTGGAACCGATGTTTGTTTCTGGTTTCCTTTATGGTCATTAATGTTTTAGACATTTACCTTGCATGCTTAGATAACACGCCATAATTACTAAGTAACGGTCCACTTATCCAAGTAGGGTGTTACACATACACCTCCTTCGAGAACAAACTTGCAATATCGGTTTTACGGTTTTCCTAAATCGTAGAACTTAATACTTTCCATTTATACGTCTTTTTCCTAAAAGTGTATTTTTACTACTATCAGATAGGTATATTGATGACGTGTAGTCCCCAGCCGGGTCTTGGACCCGGCCCACGGGTACTACCCGCATCCGGTCGAACATGAACGGGTTGGATCAATGTTACTCTATGCTTATGGGTCCGGGTAATAATGGCCGCATGTGGTACTTTACGGAACACGTCTTATCGCATGCGCCATGGGTTAGACAGAATCATAATTTAATTAGGATTGTGATTCACCCTAAAGCAATAAGATATTTACTAACCATAAATAGCAGATAAGGATCGACACAAATGTGGTAGTTATCTTTTGCTTGGGGATCAAGATTTGGTAAGGCCCAACATGGATTCTACCGCCTATATAAGGAACCCCCAAGGGTTCCACAAAGATATGATTTAATCAATACCCTCATCTCACCGATTATCAACCCTAAACCGATTACTTACTCTCACGCTGGATCTTAATCGTGGGATACATTCCCACGATAAGTCTAACATCGTTTTGCTTTTAGTGTGTCGGGTCTCAAACCAGAACTTCACTTGGTGCAAGAGTCGGAGTCCCCGATACTCGAATTAAGCCTAATTCGGGTTAGTCAAGGTCCATCCAACTTTTGTATCAACAAGTTGGCGCCATTCGTGGGACCCTACACTGAACTCTACCAATGACGAAGGGGAAAACTAATCAAGGACACCAGAAGAACGTCAACAAAAGGCCAGCAACAGAGATACCGGCCACTCAGCCAACTGAAACATGTTGAAACAATCCCCACGAGGGACAGGCTCTCAGCTCAACACTCCTGCGCCAACCCTGACCATGGATAACCTAGACCCAAGGTCAGTGCCCATGCCTCCTAAAAGGAGATGCAAAGACCACCTGTCACGAAAACAGAGCCGGAGGTCATTCCACTCAATGATAGCAGCATCGAAGATTATGTTACTCAGAACTTTGAGGAAATTGTCCCAGCCATCACAGCAAGGCTGAATCTAAGAAGGAATCTCCAAGCGAGGTTGAAGTTTGACAGCGTCGCAAGCGACACGCTACGACGCTCTCGAAAAATACGAAGAAGACGTCACGGAGAGGAACTCTAGAAACACTGATTCTCTCAGATGGATCTATAGGTCGTGCAACTCTAGAAACGCCACAAGAAAACACCCGTCGAGCTAGTGTTTTCAAAAGGATTGATCCTCCTAGGGAAAGGGGTGCTACCCCCTACAACGGACGAGCAGTCACCGCAGCCAGTCGAAGGGCGGGAGACGCTCACCTAGCTATGATTCATTCGAATCTGATTCTGATGATCATTATCCCAGGTGCCGTAGGGCGAGATATCCCTCTTCTGAATCTTTAGACAGTAGTATGGAACACAGGAGATGACCACGTTATGACAACCCACAAATTTCAGAAGTATGATATATGCTATGATTAAATGGAAGTGGAAACCCAACTAGAAATTTTTCTTTTTATGCATTACTTGGTAAGATGAACTGCTTCTCACAACCTGAATTACTACACCAACATATTCCTATATGTTGTAAATACAATGTATATATCAAGTATGTGATCTAAGAGTAATTTAACAACTATACTATGAATGAAGAATATCTCAAATATAACTATGATGCCTTAAATTTCTTAGAAATCCTAGAATCCCTATAAATGAATGGTAAACATAAGAATTACAAAAATATGAATACATAACACATATGAATAAATAATCAAGGATTATAAGCAAGTAATAAACTATCATGTGAAGGTATGAAGTTATCCAAGAATAAATATGTACAAACCATACAAAGCTAAAGTACAAGTAAGTGTACATAATAGTCTAGATCATCACCTAGAAAATCTCTTTTAAACTAATATTTCAAGAAATATAATTATAAAATATCTATGTATGCATAACAAATACAATCTACAAGTTATAATCTATTATATAAGGAAGAGATAAGTAATCACAAAATACTAATATTCACTAATCTAAAGCTAATTACAGTTAAGACCCAATAACCAATATTAGCATATAAAATCCATTTTACATTGAATTAGAGTCTAATCTTTTGCAAATAAATATAAAACTAAACAAGTATCATATTAAGGTTATACATTTATCTCAAGCTAAGTCACAAGTTAGTAAAGCACAAAGTATAAGTTATCAAAGCATAGGATCTTTAGCTTACTTAATTATGCCTATATTATGATCACCCTATGTAAACCCTTAAACTAAGAATGTAGAATCCCTAAGTGTCATAAACATTCTATATAAGCCATATAATAAGCTTACATAATGATATAAACCCTAATTACCCAAGATAGAAAGTCATTAGGATTAGTAACCTAGAAACCCATATATTAAGCATTCTACATAGAATCAATACCTAGTCTTTTAGGACAAGTCTAAAAACACTCATATCATTACATTAAGGTTATAAGATTATGTTAAGACAATGAAAAGTATCCTAAAGCACAAGGTACAATATTTCAATGCATGACTTGTAAGTTAGGCCAAAATAGGTATTTTTACTCTTTAGACATGTTTACTTAGAATAACAAATCAAACCAAGTATCTGAACACATTGGACACCTAAAACACAATTTCTAAGAGCTAAATTAAGTTTACATCAGTATCTAAAAGGAGGATAATGAGTTTTGCTAAGATTTAACCCTAGATCATTAGAAACGCAAATCTACATAGGTTATCTTCCCAATTTCACTTCAAACCTTTGCTAAACTTCAAACCAAGAACCCAAACTTCTTAATTAAATTTTATAAACCCTAAATATACCCTAATCCATCACTAATCACATTTCTAACCCCTTAATCATCAAAATCACAAACCATATAGTTACAAGCCCTAGATTTTGACCCGGTTTGGTCCCCCCTAACAATTGATTTAAACACTTTCCCTCCCATTATAAGTTTGAAATTAGATATTTGTAAGATATTTTAGACCTTCTAGAAGACCTCTAAGCTGTTGGATCACCTCCTTGTAGTTGTATAATCACCATTCTTATCATATGTATGCCGTGAGCGATTTCTAGCCACAACCTTAGATATTTCCATCATAGACTCTATAAACTTGCATAGATCTTCAATAGCCTTCATTGGTCACTTGCCTAGCTGTGTTACACGTTTCATGGCAAAACTTGGAGCCTAAGTGTTAGATGTTATAAATGGGGGTGAATCCATAACCTTGGAACACGCACCCTGTTTCCTTTGTATCTCCTACCCATTCTTCAAATTCACTTATATATACATTCTAGGACTCTTATAAGACTAGAAACCAGGTCTATAAAGAATCTATTGAAGCTCTTGAACCTTTGATAGCAAGTTGTGTTCATAAGAAACCATAAGGAGCCATTTTGGACCTACCTAGGTAATCTCTATGTTAACCAAGCTTTGATCTTGTTATAATAAATTCTTAGACTTCTTATAATGTTAATAGAATGTTAGAAAACTAATCTAAAATAAATTAAAGCATTTTATCATTTTAAATGAAATTTATAAGCTAAAGATGTCTTAAAACCCTAGTTTTGTAATTTACATGAACTAATGAGTAAAAACCAATTTCAAAAGCTATAATTCTAAAGAAATATTTTTATTATGATTATAAATGTGTTTTTAATCTTTGTTTTAAAATCCTAGATCATTTGGTATATTTTTGAGGTTGTTATATGATTTTAACAAGTATATGGACCAAAACTGTCATTTTTGAAACTATTTAACATTTTGGGAAAAAAGTGTCATTTTATGAAAGTTAAAACTATATGGATTAATATTGTAAAGTTTGAAACCGTAAGGTTAATGATGAAGTTTGAAAACGTAAATATTAGAACTATATACTTTAGGGGTTAAAAGCGTAAATATGCTAAACTTATAATATTATGTGCTAAAAAGGTAAATATTCCAAAATTAGAAACTTTAAGGATCATTTTTTCCATTTATAAAACTAAAAGGATGAAAGTTATATAAAAAAACCTGTTTTCTAAAGTAATATAAACTAGAATGACTAGTTTTGCCAATTGTGGAAACTATAAGGATGAAAAACATAATAATAAAAGAACATACTAATCTTTGAAAGAATTTCTTGTATGAAAGTATCATGTTAGTAGAAGGCTTTGTGAAAATATGTTCCATCTCGATATTACGTTCTGACTGAGAGGATGGGTTTACGATTCAAAGTGCCCTCGCTCCTCAAACGTTTATAGAATGGCTTTTGAGTATGATGGCCCAAACAATGATGCCATAATGATGAGAAATTATAATTTCAGTAATACACAATTAATACTTATGGAATATTAAACTCGAAATCGAAGACTTAATACCATAAAAAATATGTTAATCCAGAGTTGGTGTGAGACCAAGTTCTTGTTTGCTAGCTCAAGTTGTTTTATGTGATATAAACCTGCAAAGATACAGAATTATTGGATATAAGGAGAGTTTATAGCCTCACTAAAGTGTACTACTTTCAATGATTTGAAAACCCGTGAGGGGATATATGCTAAAACTGGAATACAAGTGTTTATGGTATGCTTCTTAGATATGATTATTGACACTATGTTTACTGGTGATGTGAAAGTCTCTTTTTAATCGTGACCGTTAATCATTTCATGGAAATGAGCGCTAATATTGTAAATATTACTATTTGGGGACTGCAATCCCCTGTCTGGGCAAGTCGCACTTGCCAGAGCTTTAGTGGTCAAACAAGTATACTTTATTTTGCTATACAAGATAGTTTGGCAGACTTCCTCATAAAGGAAATTGTCGGTTTGAGATATGTCTAGCAGCGGTATCATGAGCTTAGTGCAATCATACATTTGTTTTTCGAACCAATAATACCGTAGCTCAGGAAAAAGGATCTTGTATTTAAAAAATGATTTAAACCCTATGAATCCACTCAACCATTGTGTTTATTTTAAGCATAGATTTCATGTGTTGATAATTGATAGCATGGAGCAGCATAATGATGAAGTGGAGAGATATGGACTTGGGAATTTTTATCATTCAAATCTATTTTCTAGATCTCGGGAACCTGTGAAGTACATAGTATGTACGATTGTTTTATTGCAAATCTCTGATTTTGAATGATAATGATAATTAATAATTAATAAATAAAGTTTATTAAAACGCTCGTTTGAGTTGTTTTCTATTGCTGTGCTTTCTATTCCATGAAGTAATACCCCAAAAACATTGTTCCGCTGCGTCAAGGTAAAAATAAGGGTGTTACAGAATGGCATTAGAGCTATAGTTATAGAGAACAAGAAAATTAAAATCTTGACTATAACTCATTTACTTAAAATAAATTCCAAGTGAAATCTCCGCATCAAAACCATGCTGCTGCACAAAGAAGATGTAAGTGATATTTAGTTATTTTTAGAAATATTGTTATGGGTGATAATATGGTATTGTGTAAGTAATATAATACTAAGTACTAATATAAGTAATTTATTTTATCGACGTCTTCAGAAATATGTCTTCCTATTTTCATCCTATCGTCATATCGGATTCGGAACCGGAGAATTTTTACCTTATGGATTTACTTAAACCCTTAGTAATAGCTCTTTCTGCCAATAGTTACCCTAATCCCCAATCAAATAATGGAAACGTACCTATTCCGCAGTATCAAACTTCTTCATCCCAAGCTTCCAATAATATCCCAAATACCCAAAATATATGTGTAGAGCAAATGGAAAATTATGAGTTACGAAGTAAGCAAAGGTTGAATGACGAGGAAATTACCTTAGCTTGAGTAAGAATTGCAACAATGGAGAAACTTATTGAAGATATTCAATGTCGACATCAAGAAAATATCAATGCACTCTTAGACAATATTAAGAATCTCAATAAAAAGAAATAAGACCAGCTAATAAATATTTCAGCTTCCCTAAAAGCCTTTTGAATATTTTAGCCTTCAGTCTTTACTTTTATGTAACAAAGAAGCTTGTCTGTCCATCAGCAAAGCGGATTGTTAATAAATAAAGGTTTCTTTTTCTTTCCCTTATTTGCATACTAAATTCTAGAAAAGAGAAATACTTGATAAAGTATAAATCTTTAAAAAGAATTTTTCAGAATAAAGATATTCTCTTAAACTAAAAAGGACTTGTCAAGTCTATTTGGTTAAAGAAAGTATCAATCTAAATAAATGATGAATAACCTAGGATCTTTCTTTATAGATATGTAACCCTATAAACCTATCTTAGATCTATAAGTTATGATGTGCCTTTAAATTTCTGGAAAAAAAATATGCTCGTAAAGCATTGTATGTATACACATATGACAAATGCTTAATAAACAAGTATATCTAAACTTAAAAAAAATTGTCTTCTAATTTCTGAATGACACATTTAAGGACATAGATATCTTTTACCTTAACTCCCGAAGGACTTCAGCGAATAATTAATTATGGTGTTGTTGCAGCTTTACAAGTATCGACTTTCAAAATAGTAAGGAATACTATCCCAACGGAAGACTTTATAACTAGTCAGTTATATAAGTTCCAAGGAGGCGAAGATGTTATTGGTATCACTCATTGGATTGAAAGAACTGAGATGATTTTCTTCAAAAATGGTTGTGCTGAGGATCGTAAAGTAAATCTGGTTGTTAGTGCCCTAACTACTGAAGCATTATCGTGTTGGAGTTATTATTATTAGCTCGTAGGAATAGAAGAAGCTCATAAGATGAAATGGTTAGATTTGAAGTTTCTCTTGATAACGCAGTATTATCCTTCAATAGAATTCGAGAAAGTGAAAAAGGAATCTTGCTATCTAATGACAAAAGGAAATGATCTCGAAGCCTATTTGAGAAAATTTCAAGAGTTAGCAGAATCGTGCCCTATCACTAATTCTCAAAGGATGATGAAAGCTTTTATCAGAGGATTTACCCAAAGATTCAAGAGAATGATTACTATTTCTAAACCCCAAAATTTAGAAGAAGCCATTAATATTTCCCAAAAGTTAATGGATCATGTAATCAAGTACAATCCTTTGCAAGAATCAAATACCCTTAAGCGTAAATTTAGAGAAGAAGAAGAAGATTTCATTGAAACTAAACCTAGTTACCTAAATATTCCCTTTGATCCCTATTTTCCTTACCTATATTACCCTAATCCCAACTTAGTTCACCTTCCCAGACCAATAGGATACAATAATTAAGCTGGAAAACTTCCCCTTTGTATGAAGTGCCTACTGCATCACAAAGGACTCTGCACAGCTAAGTGTCAGAATTGCTACAAGATAGGTCATCAGACGCGTTACTGTTGGAATAAGATGAATTTCTAGATTTTCCTAGGATATCGTATTTTGTAAATCAAAAATTGTTAAACATGTGTGAGTATTATCAATAAAATATATGTGTTTTTTACTACATCCCTTGTGTATATTGTTTTACTTCATTATCTGGTAGTATAACTCATTTGTATTATATATACTTAAAATAATATGTATTTGACTTTTAACAAAGATTACGAAATCTAAATCACAAATGTTCAAAACCTGAATTTTCTTATAAAGTTAGGCAAGAACGAGTAATTATTTCCGGATTTCTTAAGATAAGACATGACACCATCTGGATCATTGTCAACTGTATTTAACTAATGATATGGAAACTTTGACAAGATTATACCTAAATTAATTTGTTGACATAGAGTACCAATATCTATTATTTTGAATACAATAAGAAGAATGTTACTTTTATAGGCTAAAGTGAGAGAATTATCCAGATACTAAAACTACATACTCCAAGTATGCATTATATTACCTGTAATTACACTTACCTTATAAGGTTATATTAGAATAAGAATTCGTAGAGCGTTAAGTAGTATTCTTAAATGTCTGTTGGGTTGAAATGGTAATTTTTTAGATATCTTTATCTGAATAATCACAATTCTTTTCTTAGTAGCGACTCTTATAAAGATCTTTTCCCTATTGATTTAGAAGGTACAATAATCAATACAAGATTTTGAATTGAATTGTGACATATTAATTTGAGTTTTCCCATAGAACTCAGAAATAATCACATTTCTTTTCGTATTTTGGAATCTAAGTAGGATTTATATGGTACGATTTATATTATGTTTATTGATCTTTATAGAATACAATATCATCTTACTGATCAAAATTTAAATGATACTTCATTAATACCCATTTTTATAAAAACTCTGGTGAAAATATTGATTTGAAGGTGGAATAACAACAGTAAAGTTATATTCTTGATATGTGAATCAAATTCTAGAACGGAATTTAAGAACGTGAGAACTATATTTGCCTTGGTATGCTTTGTAATCGTTATAATCTCGGGACGAGATTTCTTTAAGGGGAGGAGGCTATGACAATCCAGAAATTTCACAAGTATAATATATGCTATGATTAATGGAAGTGGAAAACCCACTAGAAATTTTTGCTTTTTATGCATTACTTGGTAAGATGAACTATTCTGAATTACTACACCAACATATTCCTAATGTTGTAAATTCAATGTATATATCAAGTATGAGATCTAAGATTAATTTAGCAAGTATACTATGAATGAAGAACATCTCAAATATAACTATGATGCCTTAATTCCTTAGAAACTCTAGAATCCTTATAAATGAATGATAACACAAGAATTATAAAAAATATGAATACATAACACATATGAATAAATAATCAAGGAGTATAAGCAAGTAATAAACTATCATGTGAAGGTATGAAGTTATCCAAGAATAAGTATGTACAACCCATATAAAGCTAAAGTACAAGTAAGTATACATAATAGTCTAGATCATCACCTAGAAAATCTCTTGTAAACTAATCTTTCAAGAAATATAATTACACAATATCTATGTATGAATAACAAATACAATCTACTAGTTATAATCTATTATATAAGGAAGAAATAAGTAATCATAAAATACTAATATTCACTCATCTAAACCTAATTACAAGTTAAGACCAAATAACCAAGATTAACATATAAAATCTATTTCACATTGAATTAGTGTCTAATCTTTTGAAACAAAATATAAAACTCAACTAAGTATCATATTAAGGTAATAAATTTATCTCAAGCTAAGTTACAAGTTAGTAAAGCACAAAGTACAATTTATTAAAGCATAGGATTTTAAGCTTACTTAATTATGCCTAGATTATGATTACCCTATGTAAACCCTTAAACTAAGAATGTAGAATCTCTAGAAGACATAAACATTCTACATAAGCCCTAGAATACGCTTACATTATGATACAAACCCCAATTACCCAAGATAGAAAGTCATTAGGATTAGTAACCTAGAACCCCTTATATTAAGCATTCTACATAGAAACAATACCTAGTCTTTTAGGACAAGTCTACAAACACTCATATCATTGCATTAAGGTTATAAGATTATTTTAATACAATGTACAAGTATCCTAAATCACAAGATACAATATTTCAATGCATGACTTATAACTTAGGTCAAAATAGGTATTTTAACTCTTTAGACATGTTTACTTAGAATAACCAATCAAACCAAGTGTGGGAACTCATTGGACACCTAAAACACAATGTATAGGACCTAAATTCAGTTTAAATCATTAGCTAAAAGGAGGATAATGAGTTTTGATAAGATTTAACCCTAGATCATTAGTAACCATAATATACATAGGTTATCTTCCTAATTTCACTTCAAACCTTTGTCAAACTTCAAACCAAGAACCCAAACTTCTTAATTACAATGTATAAACCCTAAACATACCATAATCTATCATTAATCACATTTCTAAACCGCTAATAATCAAAATCATAAACCATAAAGTCAAAAGCCTTAGATTTTGACCCGGTTTGGTTAACCCCCCCCCCCCCCCCCCCCCCGCAAAGAAAATTGCTTTAAACACTTCCCCTCCCATTCTAAGTTTGAAATTAGATATTTTTAAGATATTTTATACCTTCTAGAAGACCTCTAAGCTGATGGATCACCTCCTTGTAGTTATAGGATCACCATTCTTATCCTATGTATGTCATGAATAGATCTTCACTAGCCTTCCTTAGTCACTTACCTAGCTGTGTTACACGTTTCATGGCAAAACTTGGAGCCTAAGTATTTGAAATGCTATAAATAAGGGTGAATGCATAACCTTATAACTCGCACCCCGTTTCCTTTGTATCTCCTATCCGTTGTTAAAATTCACTTCTATATACATTCTAGGACTCTTAGAAGACTAGAAACCAGGTCTATAAATAAGCCATTGAAGCTCTTGAAGCTTTGATAGCAAGTTGTGTTCATAAGAAGCCATAAGGAGCCATTTTGGAGCTACCTAGGTAATCTCTATGTTAAGCAAGCTTTGATCTTATTATAATGAAATCTTAGACTTTTTATAATGATTATAAGATGTTAGAAAACTAATCTAAAAGAAGTTAAAGCATTTGAACATTTTAAATGAAAGTTATAAGCTAAAGATGTCTTAAAACCCTAGTTTTGTAATTTACATGACATAATGAGAAAAAACCTATTTCAAAAGCTATAATTCTAAAGAAATGTTTTTATTACGATTATAAATGTGTTTTTAACTTTGTTTTAGAATCCTAGATCATTTGGTACATTTTTGATGTTGTTATGTGATTTTTACAAGTACAGGGACCAAAACTGTCATTTTTGAAACTATTTAACATTTTGCGCCAAAAGTGTCATTTTATGAAATTTAAAATTATAAATATTAATATTGTAAAGTTTGAAACCCTAAGGTTAATATTTGAAGGTTGAAAATGTAAATATTCGAACTATATACTTTAGGGGTTAAAAGTGTAAATATGCAAAACTTATAGTATTATGTGCTAAAAAGGTAAATACTCCAAAATTATAAACTTTAAGGATCATTTTTGTCACTTATGAAACTATATGGATGAAAGTTATATAATAAAACGTATTTTATAAAGTAATATAAACTAGAAGGACTATTTTTGCCAATTGTGGAAACTATAAGGATGAAAAACATAATAATAAAAGAACATACTAATATTTGAAGAAATTTCTTGTATGAAACTATCATGTTACTAAGGGAGCTTTGTGCAAAGATGTTCCATCTCGAGATTACGTTCTGACTGAATGGTTGGGTTTACGATTTAAAGTGTCCTCGCTCCTCAAACGTTTATAGAATGGCTTTTGAGTAAGATGGCTTGAACAATGATGCCATACTTATGAGAAATTATAACTTCAATAATACACAATTAGTACTTAAGAAATATTAAACTTAAATCAAAGACATAATACTATGCAAAATATGTTAATCCAAGGTTGGTGTGAGACCAAGTTCTTGTTTGCTAGCTCAAGTTGTTCTATGTGATATAAACCTGCCAAAGATACAGAATTACTAGACATAAGGTGAGTTCATAGCCTCTCTAAAGTATACTACTTTCAATGATTTGAAAACCCGTGAGAGGGATATATGTTAAAACTGGAATACAAGTGTTTTTGGTATGCTTCTCAGATATGATTATTGACACTATGTTTACTGCTGCCTTGAATGTCCTTTTTTAATCGTGACCGTTAGTCATTTCATGGAAATGAGCGCTAATATTGTAATAATATTATTTGGGGAGTGACATCCCCTATCTGGGAAAGTCGCACTTGCTAGAACTTAGTGGTCAAACAGTCATACTTTATTTTGCTATACATGATAGTTTGGCAGACTTCCTCATAAGGGCAATTGTCGGTTTCAGATATGTCTAGCAGTGATATCATGATCTTTGTGCAATCATTCATTTGTTTTACAAGCGAATAATAACGTAGCTCAGGAAAAAGGATCTTGTATTAAAAAAATGATTTAAAACCTTTGAATTCACTCAACCATTGTGTTGATTTTAAGCATATATTTCAGGTGTTGATAATTGATAGCATGGAGCAGCATAATGATGAAGTGGAGAGATATAGACTTGGGAATTTTTATCATTCAAACCTATTTTCTAGATCTCCGGAACCTGTGAAGTACAAAGTATGTACGATTGTTTTATTGAAAATCGTTGATTTTGAATGATAATGATAATTGATAATTTATAGATAAATAAAGTTTATTAAAACGCTCTTTTGACTTGATTTCTATTGTTGTGCTTTCTATTATGAAGAAATACCCCAAAAATATTGTTTCGTTGCGTCAAGGTAAAAATGGGGTGTTACACACGTCGTCGCTCCCAGCGGGGGGATGAAGACCTTTCCCTCCCATGGTGCAGGGAGAGGGAAGACACGTTCACGAGTCGTATTTGGGACTATTCTGAAGACAAAAAGCGGCGTATGCCCACGTGTGTAAAAACCTATGACGGGTCCGGTGACCCAGATGACCATCTAAAAGTTTTTGAAGCAAAGGCAAAGATCGAGCGATGGTCGATACCGCTATGGTGTCAGATGTTCAACTCGACACTCATTGGAAACGCTCGTGGCTGGTTTGAAAGAATCCCGCGGCAGAGCATAGATAGCTTTGAAGAATTGAGAAGAGCATTCAGGAGGAATTATACTCATAAAAAGAAGTATATTAGAGACCCTGTTTCATTGGCCATTATGAAACAGATGCACGGGGAAATCTACTAAAGATTTCAAAGAGCGCTTCAAGGACGAATGCACCAAAATAAAGGTGTACCCGGAAGTTCTAAAATTTTCCGATTATATGCACGCCATAACGGATAAGGAATTGATCAGACGCTTGAATGATCAGCGTCCAGAAACTTTCGATGAATTAATGAAAAGGGTTAGATTCTTTGTGGAGGGGAAACCGTTGGTTCAGCGGCCTATACCATAAAAGGAAACTAGGGCTACAGGGCGCACGACCAGTCCAAGAGGCAGTCGAATAATCAGACAAATAATAGGAGCCTAGACTACCGAGGCCAATCACGAGGAGGACGCGTGAATGACAAGTCCATCCCCCTCAAAATGACTCCGCGAGAGATATTACTATCATAAGGGGCGAATTTCCCAAGACCACCCCCCATGACGACTCTTGTCGACCGTCTTCAAGGGAACCGGTTCTACGAGTTCCACAATGACAAAGGCCATGGTACAGACGAATGCATCCAGCTTAAGAAGTACATTGAATCGCTGTTAAATTCGGGCAAGCTCAAGCACCTTTCCAAGGATTAGAAAGATGGGAAGCATAGCAAAAAGAACGACAAGAAAGACTACCTGAAGGATAAACCCACAACCATATTCATGTTACAATCGTGGCAACGTAGGACTAAGCAGAAAACTAGTCAAAAAATTTCTCGTTGCAAGGAAATCTCATTCCCTCCCATCACATCAAGCAATGTAGCTCAAGGACCTCTCACAATTAAAGTAAACATGGGGGGCCATATTGTTCGCCACATGTATATTGACAGAGGGTTATTAGCTGAAATACTCTATGAACATTGCTTTGTACGCCTACGGCCAGAGGTGAAGAACCAGTTGATGCCGGCCATGTCGCCACTCATAGGTTTCGGTGGAGAAACCATCTGGGCACTGGGCCAGTTGCGACTACTTGTGACCATTTGGAGATGACGAGCACTCAACCACAATGAAGTTTATTTCGCAAGTCTTAGATTTATATTACAAGTATTAGACAAAACAAGAGTGTAAAAACACAAACACGGGCAAGTATACCCTTTCGTTTGTAATATAGTTTTGTAGTGGTAAGCCACGATCGGTCGCAAGGACTTAGTTTCGTTTTGGTAAACAAAATAATAATCGAAGGTAGAAGTGATTGATTAAATAATATAATGACAAATAAGACTAATATGGGATAGCTCCTATAATGTCGTGATGATGATAATAATGATCGAGATATGATTATGTAGGTAAAGTGTGATAATCCTTTTTTGTCAAAATGGCGTTTACACAATTCATTTGGATTGATTCAAGACTTACGTTTAATTAAGCGACTAAGCTTAAAACAAATTTCCAACAAGTTCAATACTTTATCAAAATATCTAAGCGAATCTCTCCAACAAAAGATTCAAAATCATAGACAAGTTCTTAAAAACTTATTATAATAACTTGACCCTCTCGATGTCAAATAAATCAACTTTGATAAAATATGGTGATACAACTAAGTGGCAAAATGGTTCTAAAACGTTATCTTGAAATCGAGTTATAAAGGATCATATCTTAGCATCGTCATTAATTATAGTCACATACCCATATCGTCACATATAACTTAGCCTAGCATAGTAATTAAAGTAACAAATGGAAAAGAGTAAGAGAACATCATACTTAGATTCAATGAATCGACGAGTACACAAGTGTCATGATTTTATCGCCTTTCCACAAATCGAGGAGCAAAATACTATCGTTACAAGTATTTCCCAAAAGTGGCAATATAGTAAAAATAACTAGAAAGCCTAAGAATACTCGAAATGCTGATTATAAGAGAGAATGAGTTGTGTTTGATATATTTAAATGAGAAGAAATGGCCTCTATTTATAGTGTTGTCTGAGGGTAAAAGTGTGCCGCACTTCTCCAAATGTGCGGCGCACATTGGAGATGGTGATTTTGCGCCGCACTTACAACTTTGTGCGTCGCACATTCGTGTGTCCATAATTTTCTTCTCCTTTATTCTTGTTTTATTGAAACTAAGGACTTTATTTTCCTTTTCTTCATTTTGAGCCTTCAAACTTTGTACATGTATATAAAACGCAATGTATTAAGTATCGAAAGTTCTTATTTGTAATACAAAGTGATATAATAGCAACGGGTTAAATATGTATATTTTGGGTGTTATCAAATTCCTCCACACTTAGCTATTGCTTTCCCTCAAGCAATCAAAGCGAGAAAACAAGTTAGCTTTTAAAAGCTTAAGTATATGAAGCATGATAGGAAAATGATTAGGTTTCTAAGTAGCAAAAGCAAATGACAAAATAGTTTCAGCACCTCACATGGAATAGTGTTTGGATTTTAAGTTCACACAAATGTCATTCACAAGGTAAAATGTATAATAACACTCAAAATAGCTCGGACATAAAAGAGATAGCTACCATATGCTTGTACAAGACACGTAAACATAACCGTCGTAACGTGAGCACCAGATAGATTCTTGCTGATCACGGCTACCATGTGATGTAACTGTCTTCATGGTCTGTCCATTTTAAGAGATATTGGTATCATTTGAACATAACAAAATTTCACAATTCCTCTATGTTCTTGCTTTGATCTCGTGTGCCTAGAATCATAGTGTTTTCTGCTTGAATTATCCCGATAAGGATTTCGTGTAACCTAGGCACCAATAAGGTCAAAATACATTATACGAAAAGTGAACTCAATACGATTCAAGTCAGATATCCAGAATCATCACAAACACTAACCCTATTTACTTACAATATTTACATCGCAAATTGACGATTGATATGTGGTTTGATTTTTGCCCCTTATTTGTAAAGGTTCTGGTTTGTGATTCATTGATGGCTTGTTTTTTTCTGATATCTTTACGAATAGCTACCCATAAGGTCTATTAGAAATTATGAATGGCACCATTTGCATAGAATGGGCTAGACGGAGGAGTTTGGTTTGTTTTACTTCGACAATAATATAAATGTTCAATTACACTATTAGTACGGGTTCGATAATACGGTGAAATGAAGACGTGTATGAATTTATAAACACAATCCTTTATGTGGGAATTAAACTATTGAAGATCAAAAATTTATTTGGTTTCAATCACGTTTAATGCATGCACCATGTGTTGGATTCTAAAGTGACGAACTATCTGGGTGGTTCTGAATTGAACGGTCTTATTCCGATATTATTACTGAATATACAGGCATCTTGAATCGAAGGGTTTAACATGGTCTTCATTTGGTGAAGCTTATGGTAATGATGTTGCTCGGGGTCGGTCAACAAGTACAAAGTCTCATGTCGTCGTCCCTACATAAGCGGTTCACATAGTTCATATAATGGGTCACAGACATAGCATGAATAAAGGATGGAATATTGATAAACGTGGTTCTGATATGCAATCTAGTAGTGAAAGAGACTACTCTACCTTCCCACCGGAGGAATAGAGATCACCGATATTTGAGATCAAGATGAAGATGAAGAAAATGATAGACATCGAGATATATATTACTTAATTAAATCCATTTTCATTGTGTTAACTTCATATAACTGGCCTCTCACATATTTATTTGTGTATTAGACTGTGAGGCGAAGGGGAAAAATTACGTGAAGAAGTTTGCTATCTTGCGAGGAAAGCATGAAAAGCAGTCAAGTTGATGCCCAAATGCGGAAATAGAGGATGCCTCTCAATCTTAACACCTGCATCTTTTGAATAATCTCTGTGGACCTGTACATACAAAAAAAGCAATCAAGCTCGGCAAAGTAAATGCTTGGTATGATAGGTGGAGCCTAACGGGACCATTAAGTAATGGTGATATTGTTAATGTTACATCAAGGGAAGTTTATGATGCTTGTCTAATGGTGGATTCAACAATTGAAGAGTTTGTAAATCTTGGTAATGGATAATGGCTATATTTGTAAAAAAGAAACAATTCGTTTTAAGCTAGTTAAAAAAGTTGAATTAAGGTGGAATTCATTTTAAAGATAAAATTCTTTTAAGCTAGTTAACTTATTTGTCAAAAATAGCTATGGATTTAAAAAAAGTTGAATCAAGGTGGAATGTTCAGTTCAACAAAAGGGACAAGTGATAAAAGGGAAGTATTGTGTTAACTGAGATAGCATGTAAGGCTGTCAAAGAAATGGAAGTATATGATGTATGAGTTCTTTTTGTCCGATGAGTCGAGGTTGTATTGAGACAGAATAGTAAGAGTTAGGCATGTTTAACTCTTTTTCGAGTTCACATTTACAAAAAAACATAATATGAAATCATGTTTAAAAAATTTAATTAAGAGATTATGAAAAAGCATTATTAGCACGACACTTTTATGGCTCACGATAAGAAACGTTTTGCGAATGATTGTTATTTGTTACAAACAATTGGTCTTGCTGAGTTGTTGGGAAGGATTAAAGGAGGTATTTTCTTTTATTCGATTTAAATAAATATTATGGGAATATCTAATAACAAGTTTTGTTGTAGCACAATTAATCAATTGATTTGATTCGGCTCCTACTCTGGCTTAGAGTCTTAGGTTTGAGTCATGGCAGCAGACATCACTCTTTTTCTTTTTTTAAATAAAAACTTGTTAAAGTAATAAAAAGAAATGGCCTATGCAGGTCTCGAAATTGGCATACTAGAAGGCCCGAGTATGCCTTAATAGGAATGAAAAGTAAATAGGCACACGGATGTAGTTTTCTTTGTTCAGGTTACTCGGAGAACTCTGTAATGGTTTAGAAATCTGTTAACTTGGAGATAACCAAGTTAAAGACATAAACGCAGTTGTTTGATAGTACATGTCCAAGGAAGGGACCTAACATCAGGGACCGTTCTTCGTGGTTGTATGCATTTAGTAGATCTTACAGGGAGTGAAAGAGTCGATAAGTCCGAAGTTACCGGAGATAGGTTAAAAGAGGCACAACATATCAACATATCATTATCATTACAACAGGAGATGTTAGAGAGAAAAAAGATGGTTATTTGAGCCAACTGTGCACCGACAATTGATTTTACAATAAAGATTTGACTTACAAGATGGTTATTAACCAACTTTCTTAGAGCAGTTGGCCACCAACTAACGCAAAAGCACGCAGTTGACCAAGTCAAGCGAAAGGGAGGGGGTTCGAATCCGGGCCTCTGATTGGTTAGCCAGTGTTGCCTAAGTAATTTATCGGGATATGCCTTCCTTGTTGGGTGGAGGGCGCGGTACAAAAAAGGTACACGGACTTAAGATGGTTCCGCCAAATACCAAATTTTTTTTACAAAATTGATATCAATAACAATCTTTTAACCTTTCATATGAATAATTCTTTATCTTATTTTCATGTTTTGGTTACAAAAATCGATACCGTGAGTTACTTAACCATTAATAGGGACACCATCTTAAGAATACTGTAATTTGGTTTATTTCAATTCATAAACAAAAAGTACGCGTTTAGAAAGTTGTAGGAATGATTAAGTTTCTAAAAGAGCCATTGTGACCTTTATGCTGAAAAGATATTCCTAAAGCGATTTGGTACCTACAACTTTAGCTAGTCTTGAAGAGTGATGGTGCGATGTATGTTGTGAAAAGAAGCATTAAAAGTTGCATCATGACTTTGAAAGGTATTTTAAACAGCAACATATAATCGAAAAAGAATCAAGCAGAGGCCACACGCATAAAAATTAGACTAGAGAATTGGGCAGGGGTCGCGTGAACGCAGGCCTCCTCAACAACAAATTGCGATGTGACTCGACCACTTGGGCCGATCTTAGGATAGCACCCCTCCAAAGTGCAATGGAAGTCACTAACCTAGGCCATGGCCTTTTTGATCACCCATTGACCCCATCCAGGTAAGTGAATAAACCAATAGCATAGTTTTCCTTTTATACACCTTCCTCTTCCTTTCACTTTTCTCTCATCCTGTTGAATATTGCATGATTCATTCTCCTTATTTTCCTCCTTAATTTACTCCTTAATTTCCTCAATTCCCATTTACTGTGATTGTGAAGAATATTGTATTTCCTTTTTGTTATTTGGCTATTTAAGCCTCACCTTGTAAACTCTTTTAGACATCAAATATAGAAAACCAACTCATACCATTTCGTTATGGTACCAGAGCAGTGTTTATCATATTTGATCCACTCTACTCAAACCTAATCACCAAAACACAACGTCCGCATAGCCGGTGACGACGTAAACAAAAGGGATCCCAAAGAAGATGGGACTTCCATAGATCACAACTCACCTTCATTATCTACACCCATCCGACTACCCAAGACAGATGCAAGTTAACAATGCATTGTCTGATTACAACTATCTCGATTGGGTTCAAGAGATGGAGAATTTCTTGTTTGCTAAGAACAAGATAGGATTCATCGACGGAAACATCGAGAAACCCGAAAAGACTAATGCCTATTACATGGCATGGATGAGATGTGATGCAATGATCAAAGGATGGCTCACCACAGCCATGGTTAAGAAGATACGAGGAAGCGTAAAATACGCCAACTCTACCGCGGAAATGTGGTCAGATCTCAAAGAAAGGTTTGGCAAGGAGGGCACACCTCGTGCGTATGAACTGAAACAATCTATCTCAAGCACAAGACAAGACGGTATCGGCCTATTACACAAAATTACGTAGGTTATAGGATGAAATGCAATCCTTTCTACCTACCCTAAAATGTAAATGCAAGAGTTGTACTTGTGACGTTGGAAAAACACTCAAGGAACTACGTGAGAAGGAACAACTTTATGAGTTCCTCATGGGTTTGGACAATAAGTTCTCTATTGTTAGGACTCAAATACATGCCACGAATCCACTCCCTTCACTTGAAAATGCGTATCATTTGGTTGCTCAAGATGAACAACAAAGATCTGTAACGAGTGGGAAAGAGCTATTAATAAAGCAGCGGCATTCCAAGTAACCATAAGATGAAATTTTGGTCCCAACAAAATCGTGCACAGAAGTGAGAAAACCACTGGTCATTGTAGTAATTGCAATAAGGATGGGTACACGCGCTACGGTTGTTTCGAATTGATTGGTTATCCTGAGTAGTTGCCGGGAAAGAAAAACGAGGAGAAAAAGAATCGATGGCCTCATGTGAAGAGGTGGTTAACAACGCTCTTGAGAGCCTCACAAAGGAGCAATATGATAAGTTTCTCAAACATTTTGCCACGAAGAATAAACAAGCGCAAATCAAGGCACCACGATCAACTAACATGGCAGGTAAATATAATCGCAATGATGAATGGATTGTCGATTCAGGTTGCACATAACACATAACACACAGAATCGATATCTTTGAAGGAAGGACAGTCTCATCCAATGAAGAGCCCGTTACCATCCCAAATGGAGAAGCCATACCCGTTGAAGGAAGACGCGGTCATAAATTATCGAACGGAATAAAAGTGCAGGGGGTCTTGCACGTTCCATAATTTAATTATAATCTTTTATGTGTTAGCAAACTCTCAAAGGATAAAGTGTGCTATAACCTTTTTTCCTAAATTCTTCGTCATGCAGGGCTTGCATTCGAGGAAGTTGATTGGAGCGGGTAAGTGAAAAAATGGTCTTTATCAAATGGAGATGTTCAAAAGTGAAAGAAAAGGAATGATTGCGACAAGGGATTTATGGCACAAAAGACTTGGACATGTCGGTGATGAGAAACTATCTAAAATAAATTTCCTTACTGATTTTTCTTTCAAGAATAACGATGATGTCTGTGATTCATGTGTTAAGTACAAAATGACAAGAAAACCCTTGCCTATTAGTATCACAAAAACGAGTTCTTGCTTTGAATTGTTACATTTTGACATTTGGGGGAAATACCGTACGCCCACTCTTTCAAAGGCAACTTATTTCTTAACAATAGTTGAAAATTATAGCAGGGTGGTGTGGGTTTTCTTTCTCAAACATAAGTATGAAGCAAGCACATGTTTGATTTATTTTCATAAATTAGTTAAAACACAATTTGAAAGAAATATTAAAAGGATAAGGTGCGACAACGATGGAGAATTCACTTCAAATAGAATGTTGAATTTTTATGCAGAACAAGGAATCATCTTAGAAATCACGTGTCCACACACTCCACAACAAAATGAAGTCATGGAACGTAAACATAGGCACCTACTTGAGACGGATCGAGCACTCAAAGTTGAGGCCAATCTTCCTATAAAATTCTAGGGTGAAAGCATTCTTACCGCCACCTACATCATTAACAGATTACCCTCCAAAGTTATAGAAGACAAAACCCCTTATGAGCTATTATATGGAGATAAACCAAGATACAATGACATGCAGGTCCTTAGTTGCATGGGTTATTATCAAAGCATCAAAACTAAGGGTGACAATTTGAGATAAGGGGAAGGCCGGGAGTCTTCATAGGTTATCCTAGTGGTACAAAAGGGTATAAAATCTATGATCCAAGTCACGACAAAATACTTATATCCAGAGATGTTAAATTTGAAGAGAAAATGTTTCCTTATGCCAAAAGAAATAAAGGAGACAAACTTGCAAAAGATATTTTCACATATCCACAAATTGAAATAGGGCATCTCGATGGTGATGATGGTGTTCATTCAAGTAGGAAAAGTAAAGAGAATTTGGGCGCACACAATTTAACCGGTCACATCGAACAAACAGAGATTGATGAGTTGTCCAAGTCATCAAGAAACAAACCTTGAAATCCCACATTCCTTGGAAGAAATCGAAGCCAATGATAGGCCACAAGATTCAACTCAAGATGAAAATGAAAGGATCGATTTGCAAAATAGGAATGATGAACCAATAAGAGAGAAATGAAGCAAGATAAGACCAACTTATCTCAATGACTATGAGGTATGGCTTCCCTCGTCCGTAGACCATGCGCAACCCAACTCCGATCAACACTCCTCAACGGTATATCTCATTGCTAATTTTGTTTGCTATGAAAAATTCTTCGACTCACACAAAGCTTTTTTAACTGCCATCACTTCCAATGATGAGCCAAAAAAATTGAGCAAGCTGTACAGATTAAGGATTGGAGATAGGCCATGCAACGAGAGATAAGGGCACTTGAGGAGAATGAGACTTGGATCATAGAAGACTTGCCCAATTGGAAACGACCTATAGACTCAAGATGGGTCTATAAAATAAAGTATAAAGCAAATGGAGAAACAGAGAGGTATAAGGCTAGGCTCGTTGCCAAGGGCCATACGCAAAGGGAGGGAGTTGACTACCATGACACGTTTGCACCAGTAGCTAAGTTGGTTACGGTTTGATGCTTAGTTACTATTGATGTTATAAAGGAATGGATTATTCACCAACTAGACGTAAATAATGCATTTTTGCATGGCGACTTGAACGAATAAATATACATGAGGCTCCCACATGGTTATGACAAAGGGGAAGGAACGAAGGTATGTAGGTTGAGGAAGTCGATATACGGCCTAAAGCAGGCCTCTAGAAACTGGTATCAAAAGTTTACATCAGCTTTACTTGATCTAGGATTCAGGCAATCTTATGCCGACCAGCCTCTTTTTCTCTACAAAGAAGGGGATGTCTTTGTAGCTGCACTCATATATGTCGACGGCTCATAATATTGAGGAACAACCAAGATAAAATACAAGGAACAAAGGATTGTCTTGATAAACAATTTAGTATTAAGGATCTAGGCCCCCTAAAACATTTTCTTGGAATCGAAGCGGCACGAACAAAGGACGGGATGGTTCTAAGTCAACGGAAATACACCATTGACATTTTAGAAGATAGCGGAATGTTGGGGTGCAAACCAAGCTCGTTTCCTATAGAGCCTAACCAAAAACTTAAAGAAGACGACAAAGACACTCATGTGGATGCAACAAAATACAGAAGGCTTATTGGGAGGCTTCTATACCTTCAGGCTATAAGACCAGATCTTGCATCTTGCATACTCAATAAATATTTTAAGCCAATTTATTTGTGATCCAATACAATGACATTGGGATGCCACCATGAGAATCCTTCAATACCCAAAAGCCACACCAGGACAAGGTATTTTCTTCCCTAAAGAGGAGGGGACAAATTTAGTCACATATTGTGACGCTGATTGGCTGGTGTTAGCCTCAAAATATTGAGTCAAACAAGAATGTTCAGTCATAGTTTCATATTGTAACATTTATTATAACGTTGTAATAGTTAGTTAAAATAATCGTGACATTACGGGCTTGATGGCTAGCTTAAAAGGCCTCTTTCAAGATACTAAGAATTTATTCAAGCCCGACCCAAAACAAATATAGTCCAATAGAAAGCCCATATGTGGGTGGACTATATAAGCACCCTCCTAGCATGGTAGGAGGGTTAGAGGTTCTCATTTTTCTTAATCTAAGTTCACATAGTTAATCATCTCTCTCTCTCTCTCTCTACTTTCTCTCTCTTCTTTCTCTCTCTAGAAATCTTCTTTCTTTCTTCTTTAATTCAATTAATCAACCATGGTGAAGTGATAAAATATGGGAACAACATTTGGTATCAATCGTCACGGGGTAGATTCGCGATTGGTTGTTGTTATTGATTTGATTCGTGTGATTTAATCTTAAATCATCTCGGATTAATTTTTTTAGTGTTTTTCGTGCTCTAAATCTTGATTTAAATCTCCTACATAGTTGAGGTAGGGATTTGGGTTAGTTATTGTGGTTAAAATCGCAAGATTTTAGGGCGTTTGGATTGATTTTGGGATACGGTTCGACGAAAAGTCGTTCATATTAGCTTTAAGTTTTGCAGTAATCACTTTCGAAAGAGGGTTTTAACAATATTCCGAAGGTGGAAAATCTCCAAACTCACACAGTCCGAAACTCACACATTCCGAAACCCAATATATCCGAAACACATAACTTTCTTGAAACCCAAAATATCTGAAACCCAAACTCTCCGAAACTCCATCTTTCTCCAAAACCCAAGATTTCTCCGAATCTCAAAAATTTCTCTGAAAGTGGATTTTCTATGAAACTCGAATTTAGTTAATACTGTGACAATCCGTCAATTTATGGTTGATATTTTATTCTCAATATTTATTTGAAAATATTATTCTATGAACTCACTTATTTTTGGGAAGAAATTTGGATTTACGTCTTGAGTAGCATCGACTACGTCTAAACCGGAGGATTCTACGTTACGTGCTTACGTTTACATACACCGTTTTGGTGACAGTCCGACATTTCAGAAAATAAATTTGTCCGTGAATATTATTTTGAGATTTTAAATTTGTGTTGGTTCATAAACTCACACATTTATGAGAAGAGATTAGGACTTACGATTATAATTTAACGTCTTTTACGACTAAACCGGAAACCTTAGGATTACGTTTACGTTTTCGAACTCCGTTTTTGATGAGACAATTTTTATTAGATTCGTTTTGTGCCGTTGATTCATAATTTATAAAAACGTTTTTCGTAAAACGACCCGAGGGCACGCAAATCGAGGAAACTAGAATCGAAAAGTACCCGTAAATAAATGGGGATGAGACAAGTGGGACACTTGTCCCACCCCCACTATAACTAGCCAACACAAGCCTTGTGGCAAGTTTATACATAAACTTGCAAGACACATGTCTTGCAAGCTTAATAAACAAGCTAACAAACCACAAAACCATCTAGCCAAAACCATTCACTCATTCAACACATGCAAACCACCAACTCCTCTCTTCTCTCTCTAAAATTCGTCCAAGAACCACCCATAAACTCCCCCATTTGATCATTTTTAACCACAAACATTTGTTATAATTAACATATGTTAATCTCCATTCAAAAAGATGAAGATTGGTGTAAGTTTTAACATCCAAGGAGAAGTTTTGTTGGTGTCTTGGGGCTGATTTTCCATGAGAAGCTTATGAATATTTAGTGATCTTAAAATGGTGTTGGTTTATCACAAGTCTTGCCATCAAATCCAAGCCTTGTTCATCAAAACTCATCTTTTCATCACTAATGGTGGTATAGAGATTGTTTCTTCCTATCCTCTTTTTATTTTGATTATGTAATCATGTATTTTCTTTCCTATTGTATATGTATATGATGAATATATGATGATAAAAGTATTGTGTGGGGATTTGGTGTTGATAAATATGATTAAAAAGATGAAAAACTATAAGAAACAAGGATAAAATCTTGCTTAAATTGATGGCTGTATAAAACAGTAAAGAACCATGTGATGAACTGATAAAATGGCTTGAATAGATTAATATACAGTAAGTAATATGTCTTGTACACATGTGAGAGTTGGCCATGCAATGGAATCATTATAATGAGTGAGATATGATCAAAACAAGTTTAGAGTACAAATCTGAGTTCACTGTTTTGGACGATTTTTAGAAAATACTTAGAGGCTGATTCAACAGTAGCTATAGAAGAGTTAAATGGATCACATATCATTTAGTTTATGTCATAAAAATTTGAGCTTCTATATCCATATAGAACTCTAGATATGGCAGTTTTGGTGAACATGAAAATAAAAATCAGATTTTGAAAATTAAAGTATAATAGTATTATATAAGCACTCAAATAAAAATAGTATAAAATGTGAACTAAAACCCACTAACTCATATAATACATTTATATAAATATTTATAAGGTTAAATAAATGGACACTTTATAAAAATGGTAGTTGAATAAGATTTATAAGTATAAAAACTATAAACATGATTTTTACGACTTTTTCGGCTATAACCTTAAAATTGACGTTTTTGTTAAATAAAACTTAGACGGTTGGACCCGTCTAATGTAAACTTTTATAAACTCATATACTGATATATAAACATATATAACAAGTAAAAACCGATAAAACCCGAACTATATAACATACGGACATTAACGGACTAAGTTAACGTTATTGGACTAATAATACAACAAAATGGACTAAAACACTTATAAACTTATTTATTGGGCTTAACCCATTTGAGCCCAACATGTAAAGTATAAATACTGATAATACAAGTATGAAATGGTTTAATACAAGTTAATAAACTTATAATAGGCTTATTGGACCTAAAACACGTAAATAGGTAAAACTAGTAAACTAGTATAAACGTTACCGACACATAACACTAAAATGAGTAAATGAGAATATGTAAACCCACTTGATCATCATATATATATAATCATCATATGTATACATAATTGTTATTTTTATAAAGTCATTGGACAAAAGTCTAAAACGAGTATTATTTGTCTAGGTTTCCGTGATTGAAGCATGTACCGTACGTCCGAATCGCCGATAATCGCCTTCCCATATCAACGTGAGTTCATAGCCTCGCACTCTTTTAAATGTTTTTATGAAATGTTTTATAAACCCGCGAGGGGGATAACATGTTAGTTTTTATAAAATAAGACACCATTTGTCCCGATTGTTTGTTTATTGATTTGGACCCGAATGATTGTATGACCCGATTGTATGACCCGGTAAATGATTAAAGGACCCGATAGATGAAATAAAATGGATTATTAAAGTTAGGTTATGTCACTAAAAGTCCCATTAGCATGAATTGTGAACTACCGGGATTTGGTAGACGCTTATGCATATAATAGTACTATTTAGGGACGATCACCCAAGTTCGCGCCTTGACGATTGATCCCCGTCGTGCCACATTGATTGGTAAGCGAATTTATGTATGAGAAGGTTTCCATAGTGTGGCCTTTGTGACGACACGCTAATTTAGATGGGCAAATTGAGTTTCGGGCTAGCTACCCGTTGTTTGGTTTAGTAAGGTAACAATGTCATGCGGCTTATAAAAATCCAATTAACGAAATACTACTATACGCACCGAATTACGATGTATTGCCTGATTAGCAATACGGGGTCATACTATTGATATTATGTTCTTGTTTTGGTTTTATATAACCATATTCATATAACGGTTTTTATTTAATCTATACAACGTTCTAAAACGTATTGTATGATGTTTTTATGACATTGGCTCGTATAATGATTTTTAAGGCAAATGCCTATATTATGATTTTCAATAAGGATTTGTATAAAAATGACTTTGGCTATTTTATGGCCTATTACAATGATTTGTACGAAATGATTTTTGGTAATAATTTTATACCAAAGTTATATTGATGGAATTTATTAAACTCTATGAATTCACTCGGCGTTATCGCTGACCTTTTCTTTTAACATGTTTTATCTCAGGTACTTGAAGGTAATTCTCGGGAAGACGACAAGAATTCATGGCCCGCACTTAAACAATAATTTTCATTCAAATGCTTTGTAAAACCTGTATGAAATATAATGACTTGGGACCTATGTAACTTTGATATTTATGAATGGAAATGCTTTATTATTAAACGACGCGATTTTTAAGCGTTGTCTATGATGTGAGTAATGTGTTATCCCGTAACACCAACGAGTCTTCCGCTGTATTGAGTTGTATAAATTTGGGGGTGTTACAGTTTGGTACCAGAGCTCTCGTTATAGAGAACGAAAGATTTTTAAAACCAAGGCTTTGAAAAAAACATTTCAAAATATTTTAACTATAAACATTTTTCTAAAAATGTCTAAAGAAAAAATATTTTGACTATAGCGGTGCCGAAGAATTCCCGAGTTACCGACAAGGCCAGACTGAGAAGTGTTATTTTAATATATATATAACTTGGATTATATATATACATATATGATGTATTTTTATTACATGATTGTTTGATGATTATTTTGATATTTATACGAGGTATTTATATGACGTAGATTGTCACAAGGAACCCTAAATCCCCTTGTAAATTAATCGAAGCTATTCTCGTAGGAATTCTAGCCATCCTAGATCTAAACCAAGTTGTGGATATTTATGATCCCAACAAATGGTTGATATTTGTAGAAATGTAGATATTAGTTGATTGTGATATTGAAGAAGAATTGGCGAGATTAAATCTGATATCGATGTCATGACGATCTTTCCTTATAGAGTGGAGTTTGACAAAACATTACCACCTAGAAAGATGTCATCTGATTCGTTATCACCCAATTCTTAAATTTGAAATCGAAAGGGTGAATGTTGCACTTGAGGCTGTCATTGGAACCATTACCCAAAAGCCTCATGCCACTAGTACCTTTCCGAGAAATCTGATTGAATGTGTGAGTCATCTCATGCTAGTGACTCATTTGATAATTGTTGTTGTAAGAGCTATAGGATTGGAAATTAAGTGTTGATCATATTGAGATTTTATTGCCTTTACAAGGCCGAAGAATAAGGATGAAAGTATTGGAAAATAAGGTAGGATATCGAATTGAGTATAGAATTGGTTAAACTTGAATAAAGTGAAACTTAACCCGTATGGAATATGAGATTGTAGGAGGAAGTCGTTAAGTCCTGTGATTGAATTATAAGGTTTTAAATGATTGTTAGTTTGTGATAAGTGTTGTTCCTAGGCCATTGTCCACGAGGATGCCTAGTGTCTAAGAAATAAATTGAAGAAATCTTCTTCTAAATTGAGACCGATGGATCTTCTGGGACATGTGGAACACCTAATGACTCTTGTAGATTAGTATTCATTGTGGTATCTTTTAAAAATCCCTAACTTAACTGAGATATCAGTTGGTAGGATGAGTTCTGAGAATTGTATGACATAGTGACACGTAATGTGTTACGGTACAATTTTGACTTGTTTGTGATTAATGAAAAAGACTACCGTTGATTGCTAAATCCTACATGTATCGATGTTATCTATCTTTTATTGCTTCATCCTAATGTTCGCCTTAGTGATGCAATCATTGAACAAGTACTCATCTTGATTTGAGTTACGTTGTGAATCATTCTTCGTGAGTGCCATCGAGGTCATGAACCTCATGATTATTTGGCTAAGCTCATTTCCTATTATATTATAGTTAGTTCTTGGTGAACAAACTTTTCATCACACTTTTGCAGATCACTCATTGTTTTTATAAGATACAATAGTATCCCTTGAGAAAAATTGAATTTTCATCACTATAAGGATTATTCAAAGTGAGATTTATAAGTGATTGTTATCGAAATGAAGTTGTTTATAAAACACCTTGAAAAACTTGATTGTTTTCATAACAAAGAAAATCTTTGTAAATTTATTCTTGATTCTTATTTAAGAATTAAGCATGAAAATATTTTTATTTAGACATGATGACAAAATTTTGACGAACTGAGTATTGCATCGTTAATCTTGAAATTGTGTATAGTTGCGCGCCTACATACAATTTGGAATGAACCACGCAAGACTGATTAGTAGTCACCATAAAACTAATGAATAAACACGACATTCTCTTTGAAGATTGTGAAAGATTAAATTTTATGAGATCTGCAAGAAGTGAAAAATAGGGACATATTGTTAGAGACACCTACATATGTGCCTATAGCATCTATTCTTCTGAGTCGAATTTACTCATCTGTGGAAATTGTCTTATTTGACAATTGACAATTCTTTCTTGTCCAATTCTCCCGTAGTGAGATTCTTTGAAAAAGTATATGATTACCGAGTGTTGATACCCGACTGGATGTATTGACGTTCTTATCATTTCTTATGATTTGATTTTATTTGAATGACCTGGGCAACGATCCGAGGAGCTTTCGAATGCGTACTAAAATTATGAAAACATGGGATATATTCATATTCGTTAAATGTTTTCGTATGTATCTGATTTGAAATTCTCTCACATAGACTATGCGTTGACCTTACTCTTTTAAGGTTAGTTATGTCTCCAGATATCCTTGAATTTGTGAAGGATTATGAGTTATTATTAGTCTTTTGAGAAGATCACATCTTATCAACGACAATGAAACTGGAAAGTTGATAGTGCCAGTAGAATGGATTAATTGATTATAACATGACGACATTGTCTTAATTGATGGGAACTCGAGTAGAAATCCCCTAAAAGATAAGATGTTGATTATCAAAAGTGATCTAAATAATTCTTGATGGATGACTTGAAATTATACCGTGAATGGTTGTGAATTAGTCATAGATATTATAATCTAGAAAGAACTTAAAATAAATATATTAAAAGATGTTTATATTATCTAAAACTTTAGGAGGTATTTATTGGTAAATTTCCTAGACTTTTGCTATTAAGGCAAGTTGAAATTGGTATTGATTATATTCCCGGTGCTGCACCTGTGGCGTGTGCATTGTGTGTTAGCACCATCTGAATTAAAGGAATTATCGTACAACTGATAGAGTTGTCGGAGAAAGATTTTATTCTACCGAGCTCGTCATCATGGAGATCTATGGTGTTATCATTCCTTATATTTATAGATTACTGTGAACTGAGTAAATTGACAATCGAAAATGATATCCATAAGTCGAAATGGAAGATTTGTTCGATCATTTACAAGGTTCTAGCGTATGTTCTAAAGATTTGATCCTCGGCATGGTTATCATCAACTTCGCGTACGCGAAAAAGATTATCTATTCCAATCACTACATCCGGTACTTATAATGAACATTATGAGTTTCACGTGATGTCGTTTGGATTGACCAATGCACATGTAGCATTCATAAATTTGGTGAATCACGTGTAAAGGCTGTAATTTGATAAATTCATGCTTGTGATCATTAAGGACCATTTGTTTGTTTATAAGAATAAGAATGAGTTAATAATTATTTATAGATTGCCTTGAATTGGCCGAACAATAAAAACCTGTACCTTGAATTTTTAACATGTGATCTAAGGCTTAATCATTTACATAAAATGACTGTTGGATTAATGATGGTAAGATATATATAAATTGACTCTTCAAAAATTAGAAGTCATTTAAGACTTTGAGTTATACTAAAAAGAAAATGGAAATATGTTTTGACGAATGTTTTAACAAAGGATTTTAAAGGGATTATTCCCTTATACACAAAACATTTAACTAAACTCCTGTTTAGGGGTAAATGTTTTTGCATACCTTAAGACAACTTAAGACGGATTGAGGAAAACCATTTAAACCATGACTTAAAACTTGAAACGACAATTTTTACTTGTCAAATAAGAAAATTTTGACCAGAGTATAAACAAAGATTTTTCAAACATTTACAGATCTTACTAATTATTTTTAGTAAACCAACAAAAATTTTGTTAATTAAATTCAAATTTATTTTGAACATTTTTATATAACTGGACAAACTAAGAAAATTTAAAAACTTTTTGCGTTTACGTTTCATAAAAATTAAATATTTATTATTTAATTACTTGTAATGATTATCGACGCTCTAAACGTCGGATTAAGCAAAACTGATAAATATAATAGTTAAGACGAAACTAAAACTTAGAAAATATGAAGAAAGAATTTATGAGTAAATTGTGGACATGATAATTATTTTATTAGGAAAG
Source organism: Glebionis coronaria (assembly GCA_025667525.1). Lineage (NCBI taxonomy): Eukaryota > Viridiplantae > Streptophyta > Magnoliopsida > Asterales > Asteraceae > Glebionis > Glebionis coronaria. The sequence goes on along the minus strand of CM046877.1, from coordinate 162,196,266 downwards.
GTGAATGTAGATATTGACACATTATGTAGAAAAGGATAAAGAATCAATTACGATGTATTTCTTAATAATGAATGTGCAAAATAAATTGCCGAACAAGGTAAAAATAAACAATGCTTGTAAGAAGGATAATATAGATAATAAAAAGTGGTTCGCGGCTAATGTGAACCATTAGCATTAAGAAACCGATGGCGTTAAATGTATAAAAGACCACTTGTAATTGTTTAAATATGGGGATTTAGAAATGTAGTCATATTGAGATCTTGTAAGTATAAGTATTCTATTCCTGTCATTTCTGATTAAATGTATCATTATCAGAAGAAGTTGTACTAATGGCAAATTATGAAGGCAGAGATCGCCTCATACATTAGTAAACGTCTAGCTATTGCAAAGGTCATCATCTGAATTTGATTCGATTTGGGTCATCGTCGACAGACTGACCAAATCTTATAATATCATTCTTGTTAATGATAGATTCTTGATGAAGAAATTGACTCTTTGTATTTAAAGGAGTTGTGTAAACATGCTGTGCCTGTATCGATCATCTCTATCAAGATCCTCGTTTCACATTGAATTTCTAGAGATTTGCTCAGAAGTCATTAAGAACGAATCTTGGTGAGAGTACTATGTACCATCCCAATCGAAGGGACGAGGTAAAGTAACGATACAAAATACTATAAGCGTTGTTCTATGTTTGAATGATTGACCTTTGGTAATAGACCGTATAATCGTTTTCCTTTGGAAAGATTATCATTGATAATCATCGTATTAGGATCGAGGTCGAATCTTGTTAGGATCTAAATATTAGAGCATCTGTAAGCAGGAGTTGAGATGAAGACACCCGACATACACCCATTGTGAGTTGGACATGTCTTTTACGTTTAAGGTTTCCTATGATGGCGAACCTAACCTTACAAAATACTCGACCCGCGAGACCTGAATTGATTGTTGAAATTAGGATCTGATTGTTGACTGCCGGTAGTAGGCAGGAGGTTATGTGAATATGAAATGTAGATCTTGAAGTGCCAGATGGGTAGCGAAGTTATGCCAACAATTTTAACCATGAATTGATGATCTGAAAGATCATGGGATATAAGTCCCCGTTGTATGGGACCATTGAGATGATGTAAAAAGATTGGTATGAAAGGCATATAAGCTTGATCTACCCTAGGACTTCAAGGACTACGTGAATTATGTTTCGTATATCGAACTTGATAAAATATCTATCAAGTGAAAATCTGATTGTTTCTTAGTAATGTTTAGATCGGCGAAAAGTTGCATTCATCAAAAATCCGTGAACATCATGGATAGAGAAAGTAAGTCAACAGTAAGCCTGATCTTATTCCCGTAGTTATGTTTGATGAAACTCGCGTATTGTAATGAATTACACTTATGAGAAAAGACCGAATGTGGAGGAAATACCCACATGGCTTTAACTCTATAAGAAGCGAGTAGTAAGATGATCTTTGAGGACAAAGATCCTGTTTAGGGGTAAATGCTGTGACAATCCGTCATTTTATGGTTGATATTTTATTCTCAATATTTATTTGAAAATATTATTCTATGAACTCACTTATTTTTGGGAAGAAATTTGGATTTACGTCTTGAAGTAGCATCGACTACGTCTAAACCGGAGGATTCTACGTTACGTGCTTACGTTTACATACACCGTTTTGGTGACAGTCCGACATTTCAGAAAATAAATTTGTCCGTGAATATTATTTTGAGATTTTAAATTTGCGTTTGTTCATAAACTCACAAATTTACGAGAAGAGATTAGGACTTACGATTATAATTTAACGTCCTTTACGACTAAACCGGAAACCTTAGGATTACGTATTTACGTTTTCGAACTCCGTTTTTGATGAGACAATTTTTATTAGATTCGTTTTGTGCTGTTGATTCATAATTAATAAAAACGTTTTTCGTAAAACGACCCCGAGGGCACGCAAATCGAGGAAACTAGAATCGAGAAGTACCCGTAAATAAATGGGGATGAGACAAGTGGGACACTTGTCCCATCCCCCACTATAACTAGCCAACACAAGCCTTGTGGCAAGTTTATACATAAACTTGCAAGACACATGTCTTGCAAGCTTAATAAACAAGCTAACAAACCACAAAACCATCTAGCCAAAACCATTCACTCATTCAACAAATGCAAAACACCAACTCCTCTCTTCCTCTCTCTAAAATTCGTCCAAGAACCACCCATAAACTCCCCCATTTGATCATTTTTAACCACAAACATTTGTTATAATTAACATATGTTAATCTCCATTCAAAAAGATGAAGATTGGTGCAAGTTTTAACATCCAAGGAGAAGTTTTGTTGGTTTCTTGGGTCTGATTTTCCATGAGAAGCTTATGAAGATTTGGTGATCTTAAAGTGGTGTTGGTTTATCACAAGTCTTGCCATCAAATCCAAGCCTTGTTCATCAAAACTCATCTTTTCATCACTAATGGTGGTATAGAGATTGTTTCTTCCTATCATCTTTTTATTTTGATTATGTAATCATGTATTTTCTTTCCTATTGTATATGTATATGATGATAAAAGTATTGTGTGGGCATTTGGTGTTGATAAATATGATTAAAAAGATGAAAAACTATAAGAAACAAGAATAAAATCTTGCTTAAATTGATGGCTGTATAAAACAGTAAAGAACCATGTGATGAACTGATAAAATGGCTTGAATAGATTAATATACAGTAAGTAATATGTCTTGTACACATGTGAGAGTTGGCCATGCAATGGAATCATTATAATGAGTGAGATATGATCAAAACAAGTTTAGAGTACAAATCTGAGTTCACTGTTTTGGATGATTTTTAGAAAATACTTAGAGGCTGATTCAACAGTAGCTATAGAAGAGTTAAATGGAGCACATATCATGTAGTTTATGTCATAAATATTTGAGCTTCTATCTCGGTATAGAACTCTAGATATGGCAGTTTTGGTGAACATGAAAATAAAAATCAGATTTTGGAAATTAAAGTATAATAGTATTATATAAGCACTCTAATAAAAATAGTATAAAATGTGAATTAAAACCCACTAACTCATATAATACATTTATATAAATATTTATAAGGTTAAATAAATGGACACTTTATAAAAATGGTAGTTGAATAAGATTTATAAGTATAAAAACTATAAACATGATTTTTATGACTTTTTCGGCTATTACCTTAAAATTGACGTTTTTGTTAAATAAAACTTAGACGGTTGGACCCGTCTAATGTAAACTTTTATAAACTCATATACTGATATATAAACATATATAACAAGTAAAAACCGATAAAACCCGAACTATATAACATACGGACATTAACGGACTAAGTTAACGTTATTGGACTAATAATACAACAAAATGGACTAAAACACTTATAAACTTATTTATTGGGCTTAACCCATTTGAGCCCAACATGTAAAGTATATATACTGATAATACAAGTATGAAATGGATTAATACAAGTTAATAAACTTATAATAGGCTTATTGGACCTAAAACACGTAAATAGATAAAACTAGTAAACTAGTATAAACGTTACCGACACATAACACTAAAATGAGTAAATGAGAATATGTAAACCCACTTGATCATCATATATATATATAATCATCATATGTATACATAACTGTTATTTTTATAAAGTCATTGGACAAAAGTCTAAAACGAGTATTATTTGTCTAGGTTTCCGTGATTGAAGCACGTACCGTACGTCCGAATCGCCGATAATCGCCTTCCCATATTAACGTGAGTTCATAGCCTCGCACTCTTTTAAATGTTTTTATGAAATGTTTTATAAACCCGCGAGGGAGATAACATGTTAGTTTTTATAAAATAGGACACCATTTGTCCCGATTGTTTGTTTATTGATTTGGACCCGAATGATTGTATGACCCGATTGTATGACCCGATAAATGATTAAAGGACCCGATAGATGAAATAAAATGGATTATTAAAGTTAGGTTATGTCACTAAAAGTCCCATTAGCATGAATTGTGAACTACCGGGATTTGGTAGACGCTTATGAATATAATAGTACTATTTGGGGACGATCACCCCAGTTCGCGCCTTGACGGTTGATCCCCGTTGTGCCACATTGATTGGTAAACGAATTTATGTATGAGAAGATTTCCATAGCGTGACCTTTCTGACGACACGCTAATTTAGATGGGCAAATTGAGTTTCGGGCTAGCTACCCGTTGTTTGGTTTAGTAAGGTAACAATGTCATGCGTCTTATAATAATCCAATTAACGAAATACTACTATACGCACCGAATTACGATGTATTGCCTGATTAGCAATACGGGGTCATACTATTGATATGATGTTCTTGTTTTGGTTTTATATAACCATATTCATATAACGGTTTTTATTTAATCTATACAACGTTATAAAACGTATTGTATGATGTTTTTATGACATTGGCTCGTATAATGATTTTTAAGGCAAATGCCTATATTATGATTTTCAATAAGGATTTGTATAAAAATGACTTTGGCTATTTTATGGCCTATTACAATGATTTGTACGAAATGATTTTTGGTAATAATTTTATACCAAAGTTATATTGATGGAATTTATTAAACTCTATGAATTCACTCGGCGTTATCGCTGACCTTTTCTTTTAACATGTTTTATCTCAGGTACTTGAAGGTAATTCTCGGGAAGACGACAAGAATTCATGGCCCGAACTTAAACAATAATTTCCATTCAAATGCTTTGTAAAACCTGTATAAAATATAATGACTTGGGACCTATGTAACTTTGATATTTATGAATGGAAATGCTTTATTATTAAACGACGCGATTTTTAAGCGTTGTCAATGATGTGAGTAATGTGCTATCCCGTAACACCAACGAGTCTTCCGCTGTATTGAGATGTATAAATTTGGGGGTGTTACAAATACTCCGAAACTCCAAAAGTTCCGAAAGTCAATACTCTGAAACTCCAAAAGTTCTGAAAGTCATCATTCTCCGAAACTCCAATAGTTTTGTAAGTTCAAAGTGTTCTGAAAGTTCAATAGTTCCGAAAGTTCAAGTGTTCCGAAAGTTAAATAGTTCTGAAAGTTCAAGTGTTCCAAAAGTTCAATAGTTCCAAATGTTCAAGTGTTCCGAAATTTCAATTGTTCCGAAAGTTGGTATTCTTCCGAAAGTCACAAGGGGTCCGAAACTCGTTTTTCTGAAAATTCCTTCTTCCGAAACTCCTTTCCTTCGAAAGTAATTTTTCTTCCGAAAGTTGGTTTCTTCCGAAAGTAATTTTTCTTCCGAAAGTTGGTTTCCTCTGAAAGTGATTTTTCCCGGAAATGAAGAATATTACGAAACTGAAGTTTTTCTGAACTCGAATATTCAAATTTCCCGATCGTGTGTTTTTGGCTTTAGAATTTTTGGTTTCTTGTGACGACATTTTTTAGGGGATTTTAACATTTTTCTTCGACAACAACAATCCCAACACATCTACTTAAGATCCTTTTCACTTCTGCAGAAACTAGAAGGAGGGGTTGAATAGTTTCTAGTTCATTTTTTTAGAACATTTTGCATAATTCACTGTGCGCGGTTCTTTAAACATACCCGCGGTTCCTTATCACTAATGAACCGCGTGTCCCTTTAAGGAACCGCCGACAGTGGACGATGCCATCTGTTACTTGTTAAAATTTAACAATCCTTTGTATCAAATTCTCGATCAAGCTTGACTAGATATGAGATGTGTTTGATTGAAAGATAAATATTACAAGTAAGTAAACACACAAACACATCAAATCAAGAGTACATCAAGAAATAGTCTAAACATTAAGCACACACGTACTAAGCATAATCTTTTCTGCAACTAGGATGTTTAGACTAAGTGATGTACACTTGACCATAATCTAAGAGAGTATGACAATGACAAAAAAAATAAGATCCCATATAGTCAAAAAGAGAGGAAGAATGACTATGATGGAAAAAGAAAACGAGGATGATAAACAAGTCGTTTGCACAAACAATAAAAAGCATTGGAGAAATAAGTGTGCAAGCGATGCTATCAATCCAAAAAAACAAAGGAGAGGATCTTGACAAGATCAATTCACAATTGTTGGAATAGAGGTAGAAAAGAAACATCCATACCAATTGTAATATGTCAAATGGTAAAAAGCTTAGAATTTTTGGAATCACCCAATAAAATTGAAGATTTAACCATCAACTCTCAAAAAAACATAAGATACTAAAAGGCTTGAAAGTCAATGCTTCGGATATGACTTTTAACAATTGCAATTGCAAGTTAAAATTGCTTGAATATTTCAAAAGAAATATTTTAAGTTGTCAATCTTACTAGGAGACGAATTAGATATAAATCTAACCTTCCTTGACAACCGAGTGAGAAAATAAAGAAGAAAAGAAAGATCACGAGAATAACGAGATCCAAGACCCAAAGACAAATCATGTTGAAAAACATGAAAGGAAATACAGGAGAGTAAAGATCATGCAAAAATGTATGAAACACAAGCCTAAAACTTAAGCATAATTTTAATCCTAGTTACACTAGAAATCTAAGATTTGCTTAAATTGGGTGTCTTATTAATAAGCAATGCACATGCTTAATTATAAGACAAGGTGATGGGTGATGTGGGTGGTGGAGGATGTGGTATGTTCTCCAAAGGTGAGATGGGTGAAGTGGGTGAATTTGGTGGGGTAAAAGGTGAAGTCACCAAGGGTTCAACAAAGTCATTCTCAAAGGGAATGCTTTGGATAGGTTGAGGTTAAGTAGTCACATCCAAGAGATTACTAGGAGTGAAGGGTGAGGTTAACTCATTCATTCTAGATTGGAATGAAGAGGAGGTAGAACCATGTGAATGGTTGGTACAATTGGTTGAGGTAGTCTTGCATGGTGCAAGAGGTGGTGAGGGTGATGAAGAGATGAGAATGGGCACAATCTCATTCTTAGGTGTGGCAAAAGGTGAAGAGTTAAGTTTGGGCAACTTAATTTGATTTTGAGGTTCCTCTTTGAAGAGGAGGTTTTGGGTGATTTTGAGGTTCTTGTAGAAACCATGGTTGTAATGAAGGGTAAATATGAGTGGTTTGAAGTGTGAAGAACATGGTTAACAAGGAGGGTTTAAAAGGATGAGGGGTGATAAAAGTTTTGAAACAAAGATTCCAAAGGGTGTTGGAACAATTGGGAAGTTTCAGAAAACCCGAATTTGAGAGCTTCTGCCCGCGGTTCTTTATCTCCACCAGTGGTTCCATATTGATATGGAGCTGCGGTCTATTTAAAGAACCACCTACAGAGGCTTGGTTTAGGTGGTGAATAGAGGATTTTCCAATTCAGCAAATCCTAATGTTCTAGTCTAACTTATCATAAAGTCATGCTTAAGAGCAATAAAAACTAGAACACACACAAAGGAAGAACACATAGGTTCAATTAGCACGTAGGAAGAAAGTTAAGAAAAACCTAATGGCTACAAAAGAAAAAGACTCCTAATGACATACAAAGTTCATCAATGTAAGCTATCATTAGTCATAATTAGGAAGAGCCATTTAATCAATTTTGAGACTGAGTATGAGACTATCACTAGAGATGCTCAATTACGCCTAAGCATAACCATTTTTACGAGTTATACACCAACTCAACTTATCACATGAAGTAATTTAACCGTTAGATCAAATGGAATTTCTAGTGCAATAGGTTTTCTAGTAGTCATTCTCATGTTAGAAAAATTGTAATTACTACATTTGCCTAATGTAGTGTAACAAGGATGAAACTTGCATGACGACACAATGCACAACCTAATGAGGGTTAAGAATGCACCATTGCAAATCTTGTCAAACAAGTCTAGTTAAGGTTATTTACCTTAATAGAATTTGAGGCCAATAAATTTGAAGTGTATAAACAATGTTTACATAAAACAAAGGAACACTTTTGATTGGTCTTTCGGAAATGACACATTTACAAATTGCATTGCAATGTGAATTACTTGAGTATTTCGGATGAAACATCCAAGTTGTCAAACTGACTCCATTGTGCATTATAAGCAATTATTAAACAAAACATGTCTAATAATTTGAACAAGTAGATTCAATATACCATCGACAACACAAGTGTAAGTTATGATCCGATGTATATTATTAATAGTCCACATTCATATCTACACTAAAAACATGTCAATTAGATTCGATAATGATATCAATCATAATTTGAATAATGAATTGATATATATTTGAAATATTTCTTGATTCCCACTAACACTCCTTTCAGAGAAAATAGCCAAGATTTTCAAAGGGTGTTTCATGTTTTATAGTGAGACATTAATCTACTTGAACTAATAAGACAATGATCGAATAAGACGACCCACATCAAAAGATTTGACAAGCTCACAAAGCTTTCAAACCTAAAAGTGTTAAAGAACATGCCAAGGTGTACAAAATGTTTATGTAACATTTGTAAACCAAGAGATGTTAATCCCATATGCAATGCACAAATAATGTTGCAACTAAAATGCAAGAAATCTAGCATACATCTTAATTAGGAAAAACTAGATACTAACAAATACCAAGAAAGGCACACGAGTCTAGACATATAAGCAATACTACTACAAATAGCAAGGAACACTTAATAATGTCTACATATAATAATAACACACAAGGAAACACACACAAACAATTAGCTTAACACATAAAAGCATTCGCCCATGTTTTGAGTGTTAGATACAACAAAGTTTCATAGCTTGATTTTATTTGAAAATAGTCTTTGACCCATTTAAAATTTAATTAAGTTTAACACTTTGTAAATATATCAATTTTAAAAGATATATCACCAAGAGATGTCCAACTTAATAGAAAAGAGTAAAACACAAGTTTTACGACAAACCGACGCTCAATACTTTGGAAAAAGTATGGAACTTAGAAACCATCCAAATTTTAAAGTTTGAATAAAGGTTTGGAAGCATTTTTAATTGAAAGAAAATTCAATTACGTTCGAAATGACGGGTGGTACGACTTCTACGGACTTACGGTTGATTTTATATGATTTTTCAAAGTTTTCAAAAATCTGTGTCGGACTGACCGCAGTCCCTTATTGATAAAGAACCGTGGGGAATAGATAAAGAACCGCGTCCAGAGGACAAAAATGAGGGTTTTGGCCAAAATCATTTGGTAACTTTTTGGAAGGACTTATGACTCTAAAAAATCATTTTAGACACATAGAACTCGTATTTTAGAGTTAATTATGACACAAAAGATTTTTATACTTCCAAACATGAAAAGATTTAATTCAAGCTATAATACAAAGTTTATTTAACACCAAAACTTGTACGAATGAAACAAAAAAACACATTTCATAAGTAATCACTCTTCATGAATAATTTGATACAAAGATCATCTCTATTTTTAAAACCCGTTTTCATTTTAAAAACCATTTGTTTTGACAAAGAGAGCAAAGATAGATCCAAGCTTTAAAGTACAATATACTTCAAAGATCTTGAATAACTCGCTCTGATACCAATTGTATAAACTAGAAGGGGGGGGGGGGTTGAATAGTTTCTAGTTCATTTTTTTAGAACATTTCGCATAATTCACTGTGCGCGGTTCTTTAAACATACCCGCGGTTCCTTATCACTAATGAACTGCGTGTCCCTTTAAGGAACCGCCGACAGTGGACGATGCCATTTGTTACTTGTTAAACTTTAACAATCCTTTGTATCAATTTCTCGATCAAGCTTGACTAGATATGAGATGTGTTTGATTGAAAGATAAATACTACAAGTAAGTAAACACACAAACACATCAAATCAAGAGTACATCAAGCAATAGTCTAAACATTAAGCACACACGTACTAAGCATAAGCTTTTCTGCAACTATGATGTTTAGACTAAGTGATGTACACTTGACCATAATCTAAACACGAAGCACACACGTACTAGGCCTTAGCTTTTCCGCTACTTAGATGTTTAGATTATGAGATGCACACAACACACAACAACAATCATGCAACTATAAATACATCTAAAAAGGTAAAGACATAAATGTAAATGAAAGTACCGACGCGATGATTTATAGTGGTTCGGTCACGAAGCTCCTCTTCGCCCTACTCCACTCCTCGAATACACCTTACTCGAGAGTTACTTCACTAATAAACAAAACTCCTTTCAAGGCGGAGAAAACCATACACGTCGCTTACACAATTTCCGACACTAAGCTAGATGTCGAGTCCTAATCTTAGGTAGGACCAATCTACACAACGTTGCCCACTTCAAAATTTAACGAAACAAGGCTAGATGTCGAGTTCTAATCGAAAGGTAGAACCAATCTTAACAACATTGCCTACTTCACCATTTTATGACACAAGGCTATATGTTGAGTTCTAATCGAAAGGTAGAACCAATCTTCACGACTCTTCACTTTGAAGCTAAGTGAGAACTTCACTAGACACAACTACATCACTTTATAGTTTAGTGAGAACTCACAAGACACAACCACATCACTTTATAGTTTAGTGAGAACTCACAACTCTTACCTATTACAACTCAATAAAACACATATCCAAGTGTACACATGTAACTTGGATCTACACAACATAAATCCAAGTATACACATATACAATAGATTTACACAAGACTTAATCCAAGTATTCACAAATACAATGGATTAACACAACTAATCCAAGTATTCACAAATACATTGGATCTACACAATATTGATCCACGTATACCCATATACATTGGATCTACACAAGATTGATCCAATTATACACATATACATTGGATCTACACAAGACACAAATAAAAATGATGAACATGATGATCTTCATCAAGACTTAATCTTTAATCACATCACAAATGTGTGAGTGATCTTCTCATTGTACTTAAGAGGATGAGGAGATTGAAGGAGAGAATCACATCTTAAACAAGATTAATCTAAACTAACTAATCAAGGGTTTAAAGATGTTTTTGAAGAAACTGTGCAAAAAGGGTTGAAAGAAAATCTGGAAATGATCCACTAATTATAGGGCAACATTGCAACGGTCAAAAACACCCGCGGTTCCTTATCTCTACCCGTGGTTCCTTATCAATAAGGAACCACGGGTTCCTTTGGAGTCCGTGCAAATTTGTCTTTTAGTGGGGATATGCCATCTGGGGTAGTTTATACCTCAAAAGATAATCCTTTGGCATATGAAATATGCCAAATTCAAATTTCCATTTTCTTTTTAATAAAACATTTTCTTAAAAATAAAGTTAATTAAAATCTTTTGTCACATTTGATTAAATGTGATTTTTAAGAAAATATTAATCCTTGATCACTTAGTTAGGTTAATGACATGTTTGTACATACCTTGAGTGATTCATGCCGAATGCGATCTTGGAGGTGTCGAGAGAAGTATACAAATGTATTCTTGAGTGATTACGAGTACCTTAACATTTTACATAATGTATTGCGAATTATACGTTTGTCATCAACAAAACATAAAGAGATTATATCGACAAAGCATCGTAATGTTTGCACTAACAACTTCAACAATTTCAAGTTTTTCAACATGGATTCTATTCAAGAGTATCATGGTGGCGGGTAATAAAGAGAGACCACCAATGCTTGTGTCCGGTCGATATGCACAATGGCAATCACGATTTCTTCGATATCTTGACACTAAACCCAATGGTGATGTTCTTCGTCGTTGCATCACAGACGACCCATATACTCCCACTACAATCACCATTCCTGCAACTCCAGCAACCGACTCGACGCCAGGTGCCATTGAGCAGACTATAAAGGAAACATATGAAAATACTTTCAAAGAGAATCGTGCTTGGATTGATGCAGAGAATGAAGCAATCTATCTGATACTAAGTGGGATTGGGGATGATATTTACTCAACGATTGATGCATGTTCTACTTCTAAAGAGATGTGGTTTGCAATTGAACGTCTGCAACAAGGAGAATCATTAAACAAACAAGATGTCAAGACAAACTTGTTTTGGAACTTTGGCAAGTTTACTTCATTGGATGGGGAATCAATTGATTCATATTACTCCAGGTTCTACAAAATGATGAATGATATGACAAGAAACAACTTGGAAGTCTCTACCATGCAAGTCAATGTGCAATTTCTACAACAACTTCAACCAGAGTATACACGATTTGTAACTTTGTTGAAACAACAAAATAAGTTGGACGAGGTCAACTATCACACGCTATTTGACATTTTGAAAAATTTCAGAATGACGCAAATGAACTTCGAGCTGAACGGGTAGCAAAGACTGCTAATCCACTTGCTTTGGTGTCTACTACTCACCATGTCCAAGATCATCGCTCTCGTGCTCCAAAATTATACTCCACTACATCTTCCTCACCAAGATACTCCACTACATCTTCCTCACCAAGATACTCCACTTCATCTAAGTCTTCAGCTCCCACAAGATCATGAGACAAAGAACCAAGAGCACCATCTACATCATCTAAGCCATCGTCTGAAGAGGAAAGTGATGAAGAACTAGCTCAGAAGGATAGGGAGATGAAACAAAAAATTGCTTTCATTATGAAGACCTACAATAAAATCTTCAAACCCACCAACAACAATCTTCGAACATCATCTAACACAAGGAACCAATATGTTGAGAGTCCTCGAAGGTATGACACACGTCAACGTGATGAAAGTCCTCCTAGGTATGATCGATGTAATCCAACATATGTTGAGGGTTCTGCAAGGTATGATTGACAAACTGCTAAGTGTGATACTCAGAGGATTGCTACTGTTGCTGGGAATAAGGAAACTGTTGGTGCTCAAGTGGTTCAGCAAAGTGGGATTCAGTGCTTTAATTGTCAAGGTTATGGGCATATTGATAAGGAATGCAAAAAGCCGAAATGAGTTAGGAATTCTGGTTATCATAAGGAAAGATGATGCTTTGAAAGAAGATGGAAGCTGGGGTTAAATTGTCGGTTGAGGAAGGAGCAATGCTTGATGATACTGATGATGAAGCCTCCGACCAAGAACTTGAAGCACATTACTCGTACATCGCAAAGGTTGAAGAAGTTCTCAACGACACTGAAGATGACAATGGTCCTATATTTGATACTGAGCCAATCGATAAGGTACACACTGAAGAGGAATATAACGTGTTTGGTAATATTCATGAGCATTGTGAGCTACCCAAAGCCATTAATGACACATGTATGATGGAAACGGTTGATACGAATACCACACCCGATTCATCAGACATGTGCAATAATGAGTCTGAGGATGATCAACATGCAAATGAGTATGATGATGACGAGGAGCATATTGCGCTTGCTAACTTAATTGCTTCTTTACAAAAAGATGTCAAAGAAACTAGAAAAAGTCAAAAGAAATTAAAGAAGGAAAACGTTACGCTTACTCAAAATTTTGAAGAAAGCAAAGATACAGTTATAAAATCTAGTGAGCTTCTTGCAAGCTGCAGAGTTAAGCTTATTCAAAAATACAAAGAGCTTGCAAGGTACAAAGGGGCTGTTGTTACTACTGTAAAGGATGTTTTTGAAACTAAATACAACGAAGCTCTTAAGCTTTTAGAACAAGAGAAACGTCATTATAACACCTCTTTAAGTACGGAACGACACAAAACGTATCTTGCTACCACCAAAGTGAATGAGTTAGCTCAAAAGATTGATTTTCTTCAGGCGGATAAAACTAAACTAGTCACTGTGAAAACGGAAGAGGTTGCTAACTTGAAAAAGGATTGCAAAATTAAACAAGCTAAAGACATTGACAAAGTCATGGAACTTGAAGTTCAAATTTATTTTTATAAGAAAATTGTTTATAAAACAAATCAATCTATTCAAACGATGCGAATGTTGGCACCTCGTACGTTTTTCAAGGGTAACACTAGTTTTGCTAGTCCTAGGTACCTCGAGCAAGCTCAATCTGAGAACCCGCGCCTATATCTTGAGGAGTCCCAATGGACCGATGTTGATTGTTTAATTGCTAGGCCCGATAGTGATGAGTCATTAATTTTTGAAGAAGAGAGTAGATCACTAGTGAATAAAGACTTTGTGAAACCATATAATTATGCTTATGAAAATAGTCTTTATGAAATTTTCGAACCACACAAACAGAAGTCTCGTGAGCAAATATTTTACGAATGTGAACAAATTAGAATTAAATGAAGACAAATTTTTGCCACTAAGAAAACTAATGTTTCAAAATTTATTCAGTACTTTCCATATAAAGCTTCTGTAAGCAAGAGTAAGCAAACACTTAGTTTTCTTAAACAAAACATTGAAAATTTCAAAAAGGTTGTTGACGACGATTGGAAAGAACGTGAACGTTTGAAAGGCAACAAAGAAATTCCTCACGATATAACTGTGCTTGTGAAAAGTATTTTGATTCCGCTTGCGGAAAGAACGCAAAAACATTTTTTGGAATTTGAAACATTAATTAAGCAAGAAATGTTTGATGATTTGAAATATGTGGAATCTCTTGAACAAGAAGTGAACGACCATCAACCTGAAAGAGACGAATTTTCTATACCATATGATCTACTCTTGCAAGAATGCCTCTCAAAAGATATTATGTGTCCTTATGTTACATCTTGTGCTGATATTGATGAATATTCTGATGTTGCATGCAAATATCTTGATCAAATCAATGAGTGTGAACGTCTTGAAACTAAGCTTTCGACTAAAATTGACAGAAAAGAGTTTTCATTACTTCAACATAGATATGATTATCTTCAAAAACATTGTCACTCACTTGAACTTGCTTTGCAAAACAAAGTTGGCAGCTTTTCAAATGATACACCTTTAGAAGTAAAATTATCTGAGTCATGTCGATTACTAAACGAAAAAAGTCTTGATATTTCGGATTTGAAAGCTCAGTTACAAGAAAAAGACATAGCAATAGCAGAGTTAAAGAAACTCGTTGCTAAGATGGGTGGGAAAGTTGTGGAACCTAGCGTTAAGAAACCTGTTGTTAGACAACCCAATGCCTTTAAAGTGAATAGATCCTCTATCTTGGGAAAATCATCCGCTTTCTCAAATTCCTCGTTTGTAAAACCTATGTTTTCCCCCAAGATGCATGGAAAGGAAAGGTAACCACACAATCAACCCATAAAGAATACTATGGCACCAAGTGTTAAGCACAATAATGTGATTAAACCAGGGATGTATAGAATGAACACTAAACCCACAAATAAAGTTAGTCAATCGCCTCAGACTTCTAGAAACACTAATACTCGTGTGTCTTCTACTACAGGAGTAGTCTCCACTGCTAGTGTTAGCCGGCCTCAGCTTAAGAGCACTCAAGTGAATGATAAGGTTTGGAAACACAAGATTCAAGGGAAGATGAAGGAAGTAGAAGAACACCCTAGGAATTTGAATGTTTCTAAGAATAAAACGTCTGTAATCGCGTGTAATGACGATTTGAATGTCTTGAATGATTTGAATGCTATGAATGTGAAATTTGTTTGTGTCAAATGTGGATAATGTGCTAATGCTAATCATTCTATGTGTGCTATGAATAATGCCAAAGGCGTAGATACTAGAACTAAGAAGCAAGTTGCGATGCCTATTAGTGCTAGTAAACCCAAACGCAGAGTGAACCATTCTGGTGCAACCCCCACTAAGAAAAGTATTGCATCAGACTCCACCACTAAGAACCCTAGAAGCAGAATTAGGGAATTATATGATTCTGCTAGCAAGTCTTGGAAATGGTGGTTTGCTAATCAATGTCCTCAAGGATATAAATTGATGCCTAAAGTTAGGACAGAAAATGTGACAAAGGGTGTTAGTATGCCTTTAAATGTTGCTAAGTACACTAATGATTCTAAAATCACAACTAACATAGTATCCAATTTAGCAAATGCTCCATCGTGTTCTAATTCTTCTGCAGGTGATACAAATAATTCTCTTCACACTGGACTCAGAATACACGAAGCACATGACGGGGAATCTCAAGCTTCTAATTAACTTCATGGAGAAGTTCCTGGGTACGGTCCAATTCGGAAATGATCAATTTGCACCGATCCTAGGATATGGAGATTTGGTTCAGGGGAATATCACGATCAAAAGGGTATACTACGTCGAAGGGCTCAATCACAATCTTTTCTCGGTTGGTCAATTCTGTGATGCGGATTTGGAGGTTGCTTTCAGAAAGAAGACATGTTTTGTTCGTGATTATGATGGGAATGACTTACTTACCGGTACACGGGGTACTGATATCTACACTATTTCACTTCAAGACACAACTTCTACAACTCCAATTTGCTTCATGGCTAATGCATCAATGACTCAGGCATGGTTATGGCATCAACGTCTATCTCATCTCAACTTTGATACCATCAACTTTCTTTTCAAGAAAGCTATTGTGAGAGGCCTTCCAAGCTTTAAATTCATCAAAGGTCATCTTTGTTCTTCTTGTGAGCTTTGTAAAGCTAAACGAAGTAGTTTCAAGATAAAGACTACACCAAGCTCTAAAGGACGGTTAGATCTTCTTTATATCGATTTGTGTGGTCCCATGCATGTTCAAAGTATCAATGGGAAGAAATACATTATGGTAATTGTCGATGATTACTCAAGGTACACATGGACTCATTTCTTGAGGACCAAGGATGAAACACCCAAAGTTCTCATCAACTTCCTTAAACTGATACAACGTGGTCTTCAAGCTCAAGTAAAAGTGGTTCGTACTGACAGAGGCACATAATTTTTTGAATTCAACTTTGAGGAACTATTTTGAAGCAGAAGGAATTGAACATGAAACATCTATTGCTCGAACACCCAAACAAAACGGCGTTGTTGAAAGACGAAACCGTACTTTTGTTGAGGTTGCTCGAACATTATTATCCGCTTCAAAACTTCCACTATTCTTTTGGGCCAAAGCTGTGTCAACCGCATGCTACACCCAAAACCGATCCTTAATTATCCCAAGACACGAAAAGACACCATATCACATAATTCATGATCGAAAACCTTCACTCAAACACCTTCACGTTTTTTGATGTACTTCTTATATAATTCGAGATGGTGAAAATTTGGATAAGATGAAAGAGAAAGGTGATGCATGCATTCTACTGGGATATGCAACTCAGTCTAAGGGATATAGAGTTTACTCCAAGAGAACAAAATTGATTGTCGAGACTACTCATATCAGATTGATGAATTGCAAGAAATGGCACTTGAACAAAATATTTTAAGTCCCGATCCACAACGACAAACGACTTCCGTTCACAACCGCACGGAACTCGGAACTCAAGACCACAGCAATGAACCGTCAAGTTCAAAGCTGGTTCAAGGAAATGTTCCAAGAGCAGACATGACAGTCCACACGACAATTGAAGAGTTGGAAATGTTATATGGACCAATGTACGATGAATATTTCACGGGGGAGAAACATGTTGTATCGAAGTCTTCCGCTGTCACTCATGATAAGAATGATGATACCGATCATCGCCAACAAAAGGATACAACTTCATCTACTTCAACACGGGTTGCTACATATTTACCTCCTCAGAATATCCCCTCAACAACCGCTCCTACAACATCCACAACTACTGTCATTTCTCCAGAGAACACAAATCAAGCAGACTATGAATTAAATGATAAGACGACTTTATCAACCCATTCAGTACACCGGTACACGAAATTGGAGAGTCTTCTACTCGCCATGTTGATCCGGTCAAATATGCATACATTTTACCAACGACATCCTTTAACACATCATTGGACCCGAGATCATCCATAGGTTCAAGTAATTGGAAACCCTTCATAGCCCGTTCGTACAAGAAGACAACTTGATACTGATGGTGATGTTTGTATGTTCACACTCGCCGTGAGTACTGCTAAACCAACAAATATCAAAGAAGCCTTGGCAGATCATGCTTGGATTGAATCGATGACGGATGAACTTCAACAATTTGAAAGACTTAAAGTCTAGGAACTTGTTGACAGACCATACGATGTAATACCATTAAATCTTCGATGGATCTGGAAAAACAAGATGGATGAAGAGAACACAATCATCAAGAATAAATCTAGGCTAGTGGCTAAATGGTATGGACAGAAAGAGGGTATTGATTTTGAAGAATCCTTTGCACCGGTAGCTCATATGGAAGCGGTCAGGATTTTCCTTGCTTATGCTTCACATAAGGGATTCATCGTTTATCAAATGTACGTAAAGACAACGTTTCTTAACGGTCCTTTGAAGGAAGAAGTCTATGTCACACAGCCAGAAGTATTTTTCAATCCTCATTATCCTGACAAGGTGTATCGTCTCCACAAAGCACTTTATGGACTCAAGCAAGCTCCAAGGGCGTGGTACGACGAGCTCTCGAAATTTCTGGTCTCCAAAGGTTTCTCAAAAGGTTCCATTGATATAACTTTATTCACTTATGAATATGGGGATGACATTTTGCTTGTGCAGATTTATGTTGATGACATTATTTTCGGGTCCACAAACCCAAAACTTTCAAAATGGTTTGAAAAGGTAATGCACAACAAATTTGAAATGTCAATGATGGGCGAACTAAAATTCTTTCTAGGAATTCAAGTTCACTAATCCCCAAGTGGTATCTTTATTAACCAAGCTAAGTATTGTCAAGAGATAATCAAAAACCATGGTATGACCTTATGTGACCCCGTTGGGACACAATTATCAACCACATCCCTAGATGCTGATTTGGAGTGAGATGCCATAGATCAAACGAGATATCGTTCCATGATCGGCTCCCTCATGTATTTAACAACAAGCCGACCAGATATATCACATGCTATGTGTTATTGTGCATGATATCAAGCACGGCCCACTGAAAAGCACCTCAAGGAGGTTAAACGGATCTTTCGGTACCTTAAGAATACAATTCACATGGGACTCTGGTATCCGAGGAAAACCGGTTTCTTTCTAACGGCCTATTCAGATTATGATCATGTAGGGTGTCTTGATACACGAAAAAGTACTTCTGGTGGTGCATAATTTCTAGGTCAAGATAAGCTAGTGGGATGGTCTTCCAAGAAGCAGGATTGTACGTCACTATCATCAGCCAAAGCGGAGTATGTGTCTCTATTTGCGTGTTGTGCTCAAGTTCTTTGGATGAGAACACAACTCACGGATTATGGCTTCCACTTTGACAAAGTACCTATGTACTGTGACTCAAAGTCCGCCTATCCATCTCCTACAATCTGGTACAACATTCCCGCACGAAGCACATTGATGTCAGATATCACTTCATTAAGGAACAAGTTGAAAGGGGTATCGTTGAACTATACTTTGTTGGAACTGATTACCAATTAGCTGACTTGTTTACAAAAGCTCTTTCGAAAGAGAGGTTTGCGTATCTAGTTAGGCAAATTGGTATGAGATGTTTGACTCCAGCAGAACTAGAGATTCTGGCAAAGAGGCCTGCTTGATTCATCTATCAAACATCTACATGTAAATATTAATGAAAAAGCAAAATACAAAATTAAAAATCTTTGAAAATCCAAAAATATTCTTCTCGACATGTCTTTCAGTATCGATAATATGGACGTGCCTACAAATGTCGCTCAATAACGACACGGGTGTGTACATAAAGCTCGAATGAAAGTTGTAAATATTTTTCAAAACATGTCATTTCTACTTTTTATAAAGGAAAATGTCTATTTTGGACAATTTTCCACACAACGGGTAGAGCAATCTATCTTGGGTTGAGCTTGTCACAAAACATTCAACGTTTTGAGCTCAACACAATGGCTTGTAATCACTTTCAGATTTCAACCTGGATCTATATTCACTAGGGAGTGTACGATTTAGTGCGCTTACCCTCAGCAAAAGAAGTTAAATATTCTTACACTTGAGTGGATTCGTCAAGACATTCAAAGTCTATGAACTCAAGTTTATGCTTTAGAAAAACCACTTCGCCAAAAAGAAATGGACTTTTCAAAAAGCGTTGAACACAATCTTTTCAATAATTTTTCAATGATATTCAAAATCTTTCAAAAATTGTGTGTTCAACAACTCCTATCCTCAAAAGTTTAATGTGGATCATATCCTCGTAATGACAATTCAATTGGATCAATTTTTGAGGGGGAGCTTTCCAAATTCATGCTAAGTTTGACACATCTTCTCCCGAAGGTTTTTCAAGACTATATTAGAGATAGGGGAGAATATGTGATTAAAATGTGATCTAAAGACTCAAGCACTCATGGTTACGATCAAATCCCCGCAACATCTTTAATTCACGACGTTATGGTGTCAAAAGGGTGGTTAGGTTTAAGTCCTATGATCCAACTAGAACCTGAGGGATCTTCCCAGGGACAATCCAATAGATTATTAGAAGTCCTTAGGAAAGATGGAGTAGAATGTGAATGTAGCTGAATGCATACTAAGTACTGAAGCTATCACTGGAACAATCACAACAAGGTGTTAGTAATGATGTCTTGGTAAGCATTGAAGGGGTTGAAGAATGAAAAATAAATGTAAGGATAAAGGTTAAAAAGAAATTAGCCCTCCATACAACTTAGGCAGAAACCGGGTCAACACATCATGAAGACAACGCATCATGGACCCAATGATGTAATGCACAACCTCTCCTCAGCTAACTCAGGCTTCTCTCAAAAGAAGTTTGTTTATTGTCACGGAGATCAACACGACTTCTATTGACTTTCTCACTCCGAGATAGTTGATATTGAATAGGTGGCATCTGCTCCAGCCTCTGACCACTGAAAGTGCATAAATCGAGTCTAGAGCCAAGAGATCAATCAAATCTCGTTAGGACACACGGATGACGATCAAGAGAGTCCTACGCTATATCCTTGCGATATTGCTAGAACATTCAGAGTGATACTACCTAGTATTCACAATGATGAGTGGAAATCCTTCCAGTGTTAACAAAAAACAGCACTGCGGTAGGTCATGTGTAAGATTCTTTATGAATTGAACATATGTAAAACTGAAACGCAACAGGGTTTGTTTCTTTATTGATTCAAACTCGTTTCAGGTTTCTACGCAATATCTTTATGGTCTTGCCAAAACATTCGGAGTGATATTCATTAATATTCACAGTGATGAATAGAAATCCTTCTAGCATCAACATCAAACAGCGCTACGGTAGGTAACTTGCGAGATTCTTATGAATCAAGCTTGTGTCAACTGGAAAGCAACAATGGTAAGATTCTTAATGAATCAAACTTATTCCAGGAATTTGAATTGAAGACTTTAATCAAGCGGATATTTATCCAATTGATTCACTCTTTATGTTCGCAGTCTTGCTTTGAAACGGTCGAGTAAAGAGAACGGCTAGTACAGCCGCGAAACCCTGTCAAGGAGATTCTTAATTGAATCTACCTAATCACAGGTACGATATTTAAATATCGTGTAACGGTCTTCACCGACCGGAGGTAAAACGCTACCGATTAAGGACGAATGTCAAAGCCATTCAGTCCGTGTCTATGTTTTGTCTCAAGAAGGTGACGTTACGGTGTACTCAGCAAAGTCAAAGATTCAAAACCACATACTCATGCCCAAAGACATTCAACAATCAAGAAAGCTAAAGACTTCCGCAACTCTGATGATCAAAATCTTCCTTAACAATTAATGTCGAGGAATGACCTCTATTCAAAGGAGCTTATTAGCAAGCTTTCAAGATGATGCGAAGTATGAGCATGTGGATGAAGACACAAGATCGCAAGATGGCAAAGACAAGTCAAGGATAATTTGAAGATCTCAAGATAAAAGACAAAGTCGAAACACAATGACAAAGGCTCAAAGATCACATCATGAAGGAACAAGACTACTATTACACGTTCAAGATTCATTTATGACGAAATTCACAATCTCCATTGATCTCCAAATAACGAATAGGAATGGCCTTACATTGGGGGAGATTGTTAGCCTCAAAATATTGAGTCAAACAAGAATGTTCGGTCATACGTTCATATTGTAACATTTATTAGAACGTTGTAATAGTTAGTTAAAATAGTCGTGACACTACGGGCTTGATGGTTAGCTTAAAAGGCATCTTTCAAGGTACTAAGCATTTATTCAAGCCCGGCCCAAAACAAATATAGTCCAATAGAAAGCCCGCATGTGGGTGGACTATATAAGCACCCTCCTAGCATGTTAGGAGGGTTAGAGGTTCTCATTTCTCTTAATCTAATTTCACCTAGTTAATCATATCTCTCTCTCTACTTTCTCTCTCTAAAAGCTTCTTTCTTTCTTCTTTAATTCAATTAATCAACCATGGTGAAGTGATAAAATATGGGAACAACAGCTGGGGTGTCCTGCCACAAGAGGATCTCGAACTGGATACATCTTACTATTGGGGGGAGCTCCCCTCTCTTGGAAATCAAAGAAACAATTTGTCATCTCCCAATCATCAGCCGAAGCAGAATTTCGTGTTATGGCCACTACCACTAGCAAAATTATATGGATGTGATTGCTCTTATAGAACCTTGAAGCAGGACAGAAAGGACCTACAACCCTGCATTGTGATAATCAAGCAGCACTACACATCGCAAATAATCCTGTTTTTCATGATCGCACGAAGCACGTCGAGATGGATTGTTATTTTGTCAAGGAACGAGTTGAGTCACATGAAGTTCTACCATTTCATGTTGATACCAAAATGCAAATAGCAGATCTTCTTACTAAGGCACTTGGATCAAAACAACTCGAGTTTCTACTCGTCAAGCTAGGTATGTGAAACTTACAAGCTCCACCTTGAGGGGAGTGTTGAATATTGCATGATTCACTCTCCTTATATTCCTCTTTAATTTACTCCTTAATTTCCTCAATTCTAATTTATTATGATTGTGTCGAATATTGTATTTCCTTTTTGGTACTTGGCTATTTAAGCCTCACCTTCTAAACTCTTTTAGACATCAAATACAGAAAACCAACTCATACCATTTCTTTACATCCGACGTGGGATCTCATTAAATTTCTTCTCTTTTTCCATACTTTCTCATAAATGAGTAAACTGTGAAAAAAAAACCACAATTCTCACGTGGAGTATTAACTATTTCTCATAGAATACCTGAGCTGAGTATTCATTAGGATCAAACATAGTTGATGCTCTATGAAAAAGACTACACTCAACCTTTATAATGTCTTTAAATCACTGAACTTAAGCATCTAGAAAAACTCGTTCGGATTGTCAACTATTCAGTTCGATGTTATTTGGAACTTAGAAGGTTGGTTTCTCAACATATGAAAGTAAGTTGCTATCTCTAATATCACCGGTTTATTTCCAGAGACTAAGTGCAGCCACCAGAGGGGTCTCGGATGGGTGTGCAACATGTGTAGTCGCACAGGGCCTCCACTTAAAAAATGCCACATTTTTATTAGTTTTGTATATAAATACGTATAATATTAAACATGTATGAGTTATATAATTCTATTTTACACGCAACTTCTCTTTATTTAACGCGCGTAAAAGGGCTTCTTTGTTGTTATTGCCTAGGGCCACAAAAAACAACGAGACGGCCCTGGCAGCCACTATAAGTGTCTGATTGCATAATTGTACTCATCAACCAAGAATTATAACATGGTTGAGAGGTAGGTTAATTTCACTAATTCTAGTTTCTGAGGGACATAGATGAAATGACCGCTTCATATAGTATAGCTTCTTAGTCTCATCATGAGCTTTCTGTTTGAGGCAGCCTGATTGTGACTATCCCAGAACTAATAAGCACACGGCTTAATTGAATAAGGAAAAGATATACATGCATATTCTTTATTTTATATATTACACTAATATTGCCAAATTTTTGAATCTGTATGTTGCTGAATTGTGAAGTCAAATAAGAAAAAAAGAAAAAAAATGGAGTGGGACTAGGTTGGTTAAGGGTATTAAGGAGCCTTCACGAGAAAGTGGGAAGATTTCACCCACTAAGAACTATCACAGAGTTTCCAAGGTAAGTAAATCCACCAATACCGTTTATTGTAGCTAAAACAATCGCCTCATGAAACTTAAAGACGGCAATCTTAACAAAAAACGAGGTAACTTTGGCCGATTTTTGAAACTTTTTGGGTTGATTTTGGCTCCTCTGATCTATTTATATGGAATATACCGGAATGGGGAAAACGTTTTGCAACCTGGTTTTGTATAAGACATGGGCAACTAGGTAAAAATATAAACTTTTGATTTAGTATCTAACCTGTGACCTTCCCATTTTTGCCATGTTATGTTTCATATATATCGACAAGGCAAGTGGGAGTCGAGTATAAAAAGATAGGCTTGTGAATAGAATAATGATACCTTTCTCGGCCTTTAGGCTAAGATCAAGTGTAGTATCTGTTCTTCTCAGTTTAATATCTGATATGTGAGTCATCAGCTCACTCGATATTAATCTTATTTTTTTGGGGAAGAACCCACCACATTAGCTTCCTGTTGGAGCTTTTCACGTGTCGCCTTGACGTTGCACTACTGCCTAGGCTTGGCACGCCCCTCCAGTAACTAGTTCAAAGTTGATTGTATCAAGCAGAGAGCAAAAATGAATTCATAAGTGGGTTCATTTTTGTCCGTTGGGCCTTAGTTATTCACCACTTTGTTCAAAACTCTTCTCACCTCCTGGCGAGACACACTTGTCTTGCCTGGTTGTTTAACAAGCTGCGCATTTTTGAAAATATTCCGAGTTCAACACGCAAAATAATAAAATATTATTGTGCAACTCTACAACACACAAATGAGATATTACTTATTAATGAGTGTGGTCCACACCAAAGCACAAAAGACCAGGCTTGATGTGTGTGGCGCCGATAGTCTTAACCAAGCCTATGATGAAACCAACTGATATTGGCCTCAAACGAGTCGGGTCTCAAATCATTGCTACCATGTCCTACATCCCAAGCGTTTAGCGAAAAGAATATCAGAAATGAAATAAGAATGTAAACTTCAATCATGAAACAACATTATTCCATAAATTCCCTAAGTTTAACAATAGATTTCATGTTGGAGTTTAAGAAATGATACAAAACGAAGCCACTAAAGGAACTATATAACTCTCATTCAGGCATTGATCACCTCAGTTGCTTCTGACACCTCCTCTTCTGCAAGCCTCTCAATGATAACATCTGCATCTTTTGAATAATCACTGTGGACCTGTACATACAAAAAAAAGCAATTAAACTCGGAAACAACACATATTCTATTAGTGGTAAAGTATTAAAGGAACTGCAGAGCTTGATCAATGTTCGTTTGTCCTATTGATGGAGTCCTGCTATTGAGGAAATGATAAAACTATCATAATAACGTGTGAAGTATAATAACCACTAACATTTGCCGTTCTAAAAAAAAAGCTTGTCTTTGGGACAGTGGTGTATTTTATATGACAAGAGAGGAACAAAAGGATCTTTAAGAATGAAAAGAGGGATGTTCAATCGCTTGTGCAGGTCATCAAAGATACTATTCGTTTTAAGCTAGTTAGCTTATTTGTAAAAAAAAGCTATAAAGTTAAAACTTTGAATCAAGGTGGAATGTACATTTCAAAAAAAGGGACAAGATATAAAAGGAATCAATATATATATTATCTAACAGTATTGTGTTAACTGAGATAGCATGCAAGGCTGTCAAAGAAATGGAAGTATATGATGTCCGAGTTCTTTTTGGTGATGAGTCTAGGTTGTATTGAGACAGTAGTGTTTATGTAAAGAGTTAGGCATGTTTAACTCTTTTTTTGAGTTCACATTTAAAAAAAAAACATAGTATGAAATCATATTAAAAAAGTTAATTAAGAGATTACGAAAAAGCATTATTAGCACGACACTTTTATGGCTCGCGATAAGAAACGTATTGCGAATGGTTGTTATTTGTTACAAACAATTGGTCTTGGTAAGTTTTAGGGAAGGATTGGTGTCCGTTTGGCAGCTATTTTGAAGCTTTTTTAGAGTTTGTAGTTTTTTTGTTGAAAAAATAAGCTAGTAGCTCTGTCTGGCACACAATTTATTAGAACTGTTAGCTTTTTATTTTAAACATATAACTCTTAAATAAAAAGCTGAATCATATAACTTTTTAAATTGTCAAGAGCTGTTAAAAATATGAATTACTAATATACCCTCCAACTATATTATAATTTATTTAAATTTGTCCTTTTAAGTTATTTTACATTTTTTTTGAAACGGCAGTTTGGTGCAGCGGAGTATCTTTCGTGCCACCGAGGCACCAAGTCTCTCGACCCGAGTTCGAATGGAATGACAGGAGTCGAACCCCTGACCTCCCCACATGGAGACTATAACCAAATGCATCCATCCAACTGAGCTAGACTTCATTTGCAAGTTATTTTATATTTTAATTTTATAATCAACAACTAATCTACCAAACACTTTTATAAATAGCTTATAGTTAATAGCTAACAGTTTACACCTAGTTTTACCAAACATAGAAAGCTTAACAAGTTATGTTGTAGCACAATTAATCAACTGATTTGATTCGGCTCCTACTCTAGCTAGGAGTCCCAGGTTCGACGCTCTAACCAACTGAGGTAATAGGCCCGTTTGTTTTGGATTTTTGTTTTCCTCTAGATAAATTGTAGCCGAGCTAATAGGCCCACTTTTTTACTATGGCACCGCCTCTACGGCACGACCGTTTCCTATGCTCTAAATCATGTGTAAGAAGTAGTGTATCTAAACATATCATGATGTAAACCTTGCTGAATGCAGATAAAATGTGATTGTTTAAGATGCTCGTTTTTATTTGTTGATGTTACTTTTTTATATTTGAAGATCTTCTAGTGCCAAAATATATAAATGACAATACTGACTAGGAGGCCCGAGTATGCCTTAATAGGAACGAAAAGTAAATAGGTACGTGGATGTAGTTTTCTTTGTTCAGGTTACTCGGAGAACTCTGTAATGGTTTAGAAATTTGTTAACTTGGAGATAATCAATAAAGACATAAGAAAATCGATAACTTTTTGTAATACTTGATTTTGAAGATAAAAAAGGTATAGGATAGAAGTAAACTATTATGTTTCGATTTCTTGTTTCACTTCCATACAAACTTTAGGGAGCTTATTTCAATTTCTTGTTTCAGATTGATGAACATGTTTCGAGGAAATCATTAACCACATGTCGTTAAGTGTTACAAATACGGAAAGTTGGTTCAGTGTATCACTAATATCTTTGCTATTATATGTTCAAACAAGTCTTGGTAGGCCAACCAAGCTCGTTCTATTCGTCCCAAAGGTTTACAGTTTTTATCCAAACTTGTATTGACCCATTACCCAAACAACCTCGTTTGCAACTACTGTCATGAGCATCATGAATCTCACCCACTCTTCCATCCCCAAATTCTAACCTGCTGAATTCACATTCTCTCGATCCTTTTATCTGATTTGAAACAAACCGGGTTAGCGTATCAAGGGGGACCAAGTATACAAACATAACATTCATGTAATAGCAGAAACTGTGACATAACAGCACTAGTTAAATTAACTAATGTCATCTATGTAGCTGTATCATTGTTTGTTTAACCAAGGGTGAGTTGCTTTGTCATATGAGACGCCTACACAAAAATTAGACTGAAAATTGTTGGACTTTACCCTTTGAAACCCAGCATCGAGTCGAATATGTTTTTTACGTTATCACTTAGGTCATCTAGACAAACTTCAGTAGAAAAAGAAGCATTTACCTATTACATCGATTCGATTTTTGTTATTACTCATCACTTAGGTCATCTAGACAACTTCAGCAGAAAAAGAAGCATTTACCTATTACATAGATGGTGGGATTTGATTTTTGTTATTACTCGCAGTTTTACGAGAAACGCACATGATTTGTGATTTAGAAAGAAAATATTATACGCTTGTTGAAGGTAAAGTTTGGAACATTCATTCAATTTCATAACCACTTGTGACCCTATGATTTAGAGATAATACTGTACAAATGCTGCTTCTTTTGTTTGACAAAGCCTGTATGGCACAAATATAAGAGACAAAAAGATTTAGACTAACAATTGAAGGACTTTACCTAATAAAAGGGAGTCCTTCCAAAAATTCTCGGCTAAAGCCAAAGAGGGGGTTTGGAAATAGTTTTCAACCAACAATTTATTACCTCATTAGCTGCGTCATTGCCCCAAGCGCAAAGATACTATCAACTATACCCCAACCCCTTCTTGTATACAGGCTACTCTTCATGTTACATCCTATGGTCGATGTGGGATAAGTTGAAAATACCAACTTTCTCAACCCCTTCTTTTATATACACTTCACCGATGCTGCTATCACACTAACCTAACAAGCCAATATTGTCAACTGATATAGCTAAGTTACACCTATGAGTACTTTTAACTCAAATGATTGACTAACAGTAAATAACCGATTACAATAACATTTCCCCCACGATTATACACAGGCAAAAAAATCAAAAGAGAAGAAAAGGTTAACATTACCTGAAACGGCCGAAGATATTGAATCTTGCTGATCATGGCTACCATGTGATGTATGAGAAGTATATGTGCCAGGATTGCAGATATTATCCCACAACGTAATAAAAATGCAGTTTTGTTCTCTTATTACTACAAATTATTAGTATACGCAAGCCAAAATTTGAACTTGGTTAGGATTAAAAAAGCAGTTGTTTTCTCTTATTACTACAGATTATTAGTATACGCAAGCCAAAATTTGAACTTGGTTAGGATTAGCTTGTTTAAAAAGCTTTATCTTTTTGTAAAGATACATGATTCATATTCAAAACACACCTTTTCAAATAGCGTTATATTTCAGTCACGAGCTTATAATGGTAAAATTCCAAGGACAGGTCATTTGGGGTTGTGCTTTGCTAAGCAAATATATATGAGCTTTTATGACATTGGCTTATCTTTTATAAGCCCATATTTTTGGGTTTATTTTCTGGCTTATGGAAATTAAGCTAAAAAATGAGCTTATGAAATATAAGCCAAAATCATATAAGCTCATAAATTGTTTGAACAAACACCCCCATATACGGGGTAACGGGCTTATGAACTTATTGATAATCTGATAATCCCATAAGCTTATTATAATGGCTTAAAAGCTTATTAACCTTGAGCTTATAACATAATAATAAGCTAGAACAAACAATATCCAAACTGACTGCTGCCCAAAACGCTTATACCAAGCTGTCCAATAAAGAAAGTTCGGATCATAGAAATTTTGGACCATTTTTTTATCTGTACTTGTCATTCTTGCGCTGGCCGCTGGGCCATGTTAATATTCTCTGTATAGTTCTAATTTTATTAACAAACTTAGCTGTTTGGACAGCTGTATATAAACTATAAAGTTCTTCTTCTGAGCGATGTGGGATGGGTGATTTTAGAATAATCAGTCAATTTGAACATATTATAAATAATCCTATTATGTGTACCATTACGATATATGTTTGATACTTTTTCGAATGACTGCCTACCAAAATGTGTCAAACGTTACTCATAATCATAGTACATAGTATTATGGCCAATGATGAGACATTCTCGGATGATTATATAGGAGAACGTCGTTTGTATTTTTTCCAAAAATGCATATTGATGTGACCAAAATTCACATGAGCTTCAGGAACAAATGATGTTATACTTATACCTGAGTTCATGAAGAACCATATGTACTTATCTATTATTGAGCCATTGTCCATAGTCCATACAACCTAAGTACACATATGTGTGTCATTGTATGTATTAAAGCGAAAACCCGAACTACAAACTAGGTGGCAGCTGCTAATGCTATAGTGATGTTTCAATACTTTTCTATACTGATTTTGTTAAAAGTTAGGAACACGCTACTTCAATCCATAAAAAGAATGACGAGAATCAAAGGCTTAAAGCAAATAACTGTGCAATTAGAAAACCAAGAAAATTGCCTTTCCAAAGAACACCAGACAATTTCCACAACCTCAACATTTGTAGGTAGTTGTGATATCTATGTACAGGTCTACAAAGACATTAAACTGTAGCTTCATATACAGTTACAAAAAAACGTTCCTGCAAGTACTTTTTGTCGTTACTCTGTGTGACCATTTTCTAACTATAAAGCAGTTGATCACTAATTGGGTATTCCAAAATCTGTACAAAAACTCTATGACGACGGCAAGCTCGGATGTAGGCCAAGATCATTTGGTCTATCAAGTGGAAGATTTTCCAACTGTACATTCTCGTACTTATAGTTCAACATATTTACTTTTTCTTCACTCTGAAGTTCCTTTAGACTCTTTTTACTGTAGAAGATTTTCCAACTGTACATTCTCGTTGCCTATGCTGGCTAGAATTTAGTTGTCTTTAATTAAAAATGGAAGAGATCTTGGGCAGATTTCGTAGTAGTGTATTCATGTTTCTGATGTAAACATCTAACCAGGATTCATTCCAAATACGATGTATACTGTTATCATTTGGTAACGTTTATGGTTGCATTTTCGTTTGTTGTAATGATATATTGTGACCCGTCTCATGAAATTGAACTTTATTGAACAAGTACATTTGTTTCTAGCTTTTCTGTTTACAGTTTTTGGCATCATTGTCTTGTTAATGTAATCAATCACTTTAAACCGTTAATATAGTAGAAGACAAATTACTAGTAATATATTTGACAACTTTATATTTTCCAGTTAGCCATGAATGTACCTTAGTTCAGGGCTGCTTATCAGCTTTGTATTTAAGTTATTATGTTTTGACATATTCCCGTTAGAGAAAGTTGGAAGTTTAGAGTGATTATATCAGGTTCAGATGAGTCGCTAGTGACGGCATCAAGTTCATCAAGATCATTAAATATGTGAGAAGAACCGAGTCAAAGCAACCCAACTAGTTTATCAACCTGTACGAAAAATGACATCTTGTGGCCCAAAACCATTCTGAATCACCCTGTCCATATTGCGACCTCTAATTGTAAGTGCTATGCAGGTTTTAATGAGTCGTTACGATAGTGTTCATATTACCAAGAAAATATCTGGACATGAGAGGACCTGGTTGCGGGTCATAGCCAAGACTTTGCAGCCACCAAGATTTTTCTTTTGACCATAAGGACGGTTGCTGCTGGTATATGATGTAATAATATACCAGCCAAGACTTTGCAGCCATGCCTGTAATGTTACATGGTGCAATGGGCCAGACACGGTTTGTTGTCCAAGATCTTTTTTAATGATAAGATAAGTTAAAAACCAAAAATACTTCAAGATACAGCTTGAGGTTACAAATTGCTTTTGTATATGATGTAATAATACTCAGCTGGTTGTTTCAGGTGAAAACAATGGTAGCTGATTATCCGGTTACATATCATGAGGTAACGTGGAGTATTTTATAAGTAATACTAGTAGCACATTTTTTAGTTCTTATTATCAACAACTGTGATTGATGTTTAGGTTACAAGCTATCTTCAAGAAGGAATGTTGAACGTTGCTCACATGTTTAGTTCTTACTCTTTTTCGATCACTTGTGAGTAATTCTTTTTCGATCACTGAAATAATTAAACTATACCTATTTGAACGTCGATCACATGTTGAGGTTCGAAGGAATGTTGACTGATGAACAAACTCATGTATGTTTATCACAAAAATAATCATGCTTCAAGGATTGCATATGACCTGCTGAAGTACCAATTATTTGACTGCATTAAAGGTGTTTCGACGAAATGCTTAAAAAGATTTTCCAAAGATTATACCAATATCATTGATAAACACTTCAGTACATACATTTGGCAAGTTAATCTATTATCATAAATTGAATTACACTAAACAAAATCTGAGTATTTATATCCTTAATCAATTAGCAACACTATTAATGCCATCGGGTGGTCCCGCCACAACTGCAAGAGCTAAGCATAGTTTCTGCTCTTTACGAAACGACCACAATTGAATCTTTGAATATTCCCTCAGATACTCCTCGTTCTCCTTCACAAATCTGTACCAGTTGGTCTTCAACACAAGATTATTGCTGTTATCCTTATTCATATTCCAAATCGTCAACTTCATTGGTTCTTTATACATCTGTAGCGTTGGCCCAACTAGTCGAACCTCCATCGCCTCTTTATTCGCGAGTCTTAATTTCTCTTCAGTGGTCAAGAAATCTTCAGTCTGGAGCTGCTTTAAGGGCAAGTTCAACCTGTTTTTGTCATGTTTCAGATCACTCATATACAACACTTTTTGAATAACCAACTTCAATTCGGAACCATTCATCTTATCACCCGTAATAAACTTTTGCAACTTCTCTGTGACCTCATTGTTCACCACTGGTCCAGGCTTAATCCTTGGTGTTATCTTCCTCTTCTTCTTTTCTGGTTGTGTGGCTAATGCGTCACAACAAACAATCTGGAACTGCTTGTTTGCGTCTACCTGTCCCCTTGTTCTCTTCTTCTTATTTGTATTTTTTGGTGGATCTTGTGGTGGACAGAAACTTATGGGCATAGCAGAATAGTCGATGAACAAAGATTCGGTGACGGGAGCATTAATCCCATCAGGTGGTCTCGCCACAACTGCAAGAGCAAAGCACAGTTGCTGCTCTTTACGGAACGACCACAACTGAATCTTTGAATATTCCTTCAGATACTCCTCGTTCTCCTTCACAAAGCTGTACCAGTTGGTCTTGAACACAAGATTACTGGTGCTTTTCATCTTCCAAATCGTCACCTTCATTGGTTCTTTATACATCTGTAGCGTTGGCCCAACTAGTCGAACCTCCATGTCCTCATTATTCGCGAGTCTTAGTTTCTCTTCAGTCGTCAAGAAATCTTCAGTCTGGAGCTGCTTAAAGGGCAAGATCAACCTGTTTTGGTCATGCTTCAAATCACTCAAATACAACACTTTCTGTATAACCAACTTAAGTTCTGAACCATTCATCTCATCACCCGTTATAAACTTTTGCAGCCTCTCTGTTACCTCATTCGTCACCACTGGTCCAGACTTAATTTTTGGTGTTATCTTTCTCTTCTTCTTCTTTTGTGGTTCTGTAGGTTGTGTGGCTAATGCGTCACAGCAAACAATCTGGAACTGCTCGTTCGCGTCCACCTGTCCACTTGTTCTCTTCTTCTTATGCACTGGATTTTTTGGTGGATCTTGTGGTGGACAGAAACTTATGGGCATAGCAGAATAGTCGATGAACAACGATTCGGTGACTGGAGCATTATCGCTGGATGACGTGAGAGGATGACGACAATCTCCAGGAAATTGATTCATAAAATCAATAAGTTGGGGTGGGCGATCGGATTGCATAAAAGCCATTGTAAACGCTTTGAAATAAAATTTTGATGATCGATGAAATAATATGCTGGAGATTATATGAAGTTGAATATGTGCTATAACCCTTTATATACTTTGGTATGACGGTCGTTAACTCTGCATGCATTCCTTAATTAATTATCATACCATTTATGTTAAATACGTATCCAACACGTTTAATAATTCTACCCATAAACAAATATTACCATAAATAAAACTTGAATAGATTTTATCGTTAATTTGTATATTTTCATAATTATAGAAACTTATTGAAATTGTATGTCTTGTAATTATTTTTTATATATAAATTTAATTTAATTAAAAGAGAAAAATCTAAAAACTTTATATTATGTTTTTTTAACATTAAAAACTATTATGTTAAATAAACGAATACCACAAATAATTAAACTAATACCACAAGTAAGCGTGTTAAAAAATCCGACTCGAATTATAATTTTTTTTATTTTTTAATATAAATTTTACAAATTTTCTATTTAAAAATATTAAAAAATATTTTTTTTTTACATTTTAGTGCGACCTAAACTCGAGTAATCTTCTTCGTTTAGATTTAACTTTGTTAATATGACACGAAACATCACATGATTCAACTTAAATCAAATAACAAAAGTAACAAATATTAATAAAAAAACCTTAGATTATAGAACAGAGTTTCAGAACATATGCAACTTACTTCATCAACACGTTTAAATGTCGATGCAATAGTTTCTGTAAAATTGTTATCATCAGAACAAACATCGGAAACAAGCCTATCACTAACAACCTTATAAAAACAACTGTATCATAAACAACCGAAAATGATCGTATAGTAAACAAATGCATCAGAAAACATGACTTACCATGGTATAGTCTTTTTGCATGTTGTGAGTATTATTAGACGTAAACGTAGAAAACGTAGACGAAAACCGACAATTCGAGATCGTTCCTATCGAGGTGATATGTTTGGTCAATAAATACAAATTTGGAGATTTACTTCTTGGGAAACAAAGATTAAAAGATAAAAAGACGAAGCTACACTACGACGGCTAAAAGCTAAGTCGAATTACGTTTTCACGCAAATCGAGAATAAAATAATATTAAAATAATAAAAAATTCAAAAAAATTAAAATTTTCAAAACTAATTTAATTTAACTTAAATAAAACAAAAATTAAAATTAAAAATCCTGAAAATAATTTTTGGGCATCCAAATAGGCCAAAATTAAAAATAGTTTGGCTTAATGGGCCAAAAAGCCTAATAAGAAAGAATTTGGAAAAACAAAATTGTAAAAGGCTATTCAAACTAAAAACACTATTTTGAACAACTTTTCCTAAAGACCCGAAAGCTGAAAATGAGCTTATCACCTTCAAATAAGCAATAAGCTAACTTATTGGGCCTTTACAAGCCCAATAAATACAAAACTTATTCTTATAAGCTGAAAATAAGCGGACTTCATCTTTTGGCTCAAATAAGACTATGCAAAAAGAAAAACGAAATGAGTTGGTCTAGTAAGTTTGAAACAAACACTTTTATCTTTTCACAAAACGACAAAATAGTCGTTTTGACTATTTTATGAGTTTTGTGATATGATTTTTGGCACAAAGGTTTATTCTAGGCTTATAAAGACACAGAAAAATACAATAGAGCAATATGTTATCTTAAATAAGCAGAATAAAGTGATAAGCACAAAAATAAGCTACAAAGATTTCGTATTCTAGTAAAAAATTTAAAGACAAAAGCTACAACTTTAAATACTAGTAAAGGACAATAAAAAAAAATGAACACCAAAGTAAAGTTGTTGCACGATTGGACTTGCCAGAATAAGAAAATAAGCTGGAAAATGCTTATTTGGCCACTTTTGAATGGATTCCTATAAAACAAAACCAAAGCCCTTGGTAACTGAAAAAGTCCCAAGGGCAGATGGTATGTGTGTGGGTTTGTGAAGGAGAGGTTTAGGGTTCGACTCCCTTGGATATCTTTTTGCTTGATTTTCTTTTTTGGACATTATAAGCCTCAATAAGCCAGTTAGGCTTATTGAGGGATTATTATTAGTCTAAAAATACAATTAAGCAACAAATCAGTCACACAATTTGTAACACCCCATTTTGGTAAATGGAGTGTCACGCGTGATTATGGCGTGTCATCAAAGCATACAAGGAAAATGTCTTAAAACATTACATGACCATAAGAGGAAATATTGGAAACAAACATCAGTACCCCAAAGTATAAGCTCATCACACACAAACATAAGTACTGTAAAGGAAAAGGACTAAACAATGTCCATAGAAGTAAGTAACAAAATGTATGATGAAATGCATAACGTAGAGAAGGCTAGAAAGCTTCCATTCCATATGCACGTATGCTTAAAGTCTACGAGCGCCCTTGAGTACCTACCGTTTGGGAATATGAAAGGAAAACGGCTGAGCATAACGCTCAGTGCACAGATATACAAGTATGACATGGAATAACGTAAGCATATAAGACTAATAGCAGCGGAATATCATAAGTTCTAAGTAATCTGATTCATGTTCATAAAACTGGTTTTATAGTTTGAAAAGACTTATGTTTCTATGAAAATCTGTTTTAATTAGCCAAATAGCCCAGATAGGTCATGAGGTTCCACCGTGCACGAATACTTGGAGGGGAGACCTTGTCATGCAATTAGAGGGGTTGCCTCTAATTAAATAGTCTGGGTAGGAGGGATCAACTCCTAGTGAAGGATGCAAGGCACACATCGCATTCACTTTGATATTACTAGTAAACATGTAATTAGGATGCACCCATACGCCCCACATGATAATATAGTTTAATGGCCAAAACTGAAAAGGGACGCCACGAGCAATCACTTCGCCGTGGGGAAGTCATAACACTGGTGTCTCCAGTGTTATGGTAATGGTACCTCCATAACTAGGTGACACTGGTCATGCATGTATATGGCTTAGGCTCTTAATCTAACATAAGTATCAAACATATAAAACAATTACTAGGAAAACAATTGGCTGCAGACGGGGAATCCTAATATGAAAAGTATGTCCATACTGAAGGACGGGAAATCCGTACCTTATGTCCAGTGAACGAAGAAAACAAACGGAAGAGAGTCCTACTTCGATCTCACTAATGCTACATAAATAGTATACATGTATAAGTATTCTGATTACTGAGTACGTAAATGATTTTATCATGTCTTAGCTTGTTTTATATGTTCATGTCTTGTTTTACGGATTTTAACGTTATGCTGTGTTTAGTATTATGTATATTCCGATTATGTATTACTTGTATTTCTTGTATTATTATACTTGTTGTGTAATAATAAGTAACTTTCTAAAAATAGCAGGTTTCCTGAAATAAAAAAGTTTTTAAAAATAGATTAACTGCTTAAAACAGATTAGTTTTTAAAAATAGAAAGTTTTCAAAAATAGTAAGTTTCTTAAATTAGAAAGTTTCCATATTTAGAATTAAGCTGTATTAATATCATAAGTCATGTAGTTATGGTATAGTTTATTAATAATAACATGTTAATTAAATAAACTATAGATTATACGATTTAATTAAATATAAGCATGATTTAATTAAATTAAAGTGTATAAAAATACTTAGGTTAAAACATGTATTAATACTATATTAATAATAACCTAAGTCATGATTATTAATTAATTATATTTCATGTCTAAATAATTAATTAATACTATAGTCTAAATTAAATAATTAAATACTTAGGTTATAACATGTATTATTAAATAAATAATAATTAACCTAAGTTCATTTTTAATTAAATTAATTATATGCCATGTTAAATTAATTTAATTAACTTGTAAAATTATATTCTTGTAAAAATTAATTAAGCTCGTAAAATTTAGCCATGAACCGGACCCGTATAATTAATTAAACATGTCATGAACCGGACCCATGAAAACCCGTGAACCGGTCCGAACAAAACACCCCCAAAAACAGTGGCAAACCGGTTGAGTCGGTTGCCCCTGCTCTCGGTAAACTGCCACCGGCTTAAGCCGGTGGTCTTGCTTCTCTCGGCTAGCCGCTGCTAGCAGTGGAGTTCCCACCGGTTGTGTGCCGGTGGTTACCCGCTGTTGCGCGCGGTTTCCCCTGCCAGACTAAGTCTGCCATCGGATGTAGCCGGCGGTGGGGCTGCCGTGTGTTGTCGTGACCCAAACCAACCACAAGGACACCCCCGACACAAGTCGGGGTGCCTTGTCCTGCTGTCGACCGAACCCTAACACCACCGAGATCTAGATCTCGGTTGGTGGTCGTGACAAGAACACGCCGAGAGCCATGGGGCTCTCGGTTTATGTGTCGGTCAAAACAACCAACCCGAAAACAACCTTTTTAATTTTACCCTACATGATTATACATGTTTTTAATCTTGTTTAATTATTCACATGATCATATGCTATTAATAATTAAAAAGAAAGGTTTTCGCGGATTACCAAACACGTAGAATAAATGGAGAATGATCACACGATGACACCCTTTAATTTCTTGAACAAAAATCAAATCAAACACCTCCTTATGGTGTTGTTGTCGCCGGCTAAGAGTGAGACAAGAGATCAGAGTTTTTGCAATTTTGTGAAAACTCTATAAATGTCTACTTTCCCTTTTTTTTATTTTTAATAAAACAAAATCATGGGCTGGGCCCATCTCTTCTCTTGTGCCGCGGCTTGTAGGTCCTACAAAGGGAAACCCGAAGCCCTTCTCGTGTCTATTTTATTACGTGTTCGTGTTTACGTGTTACGTTATTATTAATTATTCGTGTTATCATAAATACTTTTACGTGACGATATTTATCGTATTAATAATATACGTAAGTACATAATTATATGTTCGTGATTCTTACGTTCATGATTTCATGTTCGTGATTATAATTATTATTGATAACAATTATCGTGTACTAACACGTACTTAATGCTTATCGTAATAATAATACGTACATAACTTCTGTAATTTGTAATCGTGACACGTGTTCATGCTATAAAAGGAAAGTTTTAACATGTACGTACGTTTACTAAGGGTACTATTCATGGTAAAAGCATGCGGGTTTTACAACTCTTCTCCCCTAAAAAGAATAATTCGTCCCCGAATTATAGATAAAATAAACTGAAAGAGGAACATACCCGAATTCAAAATATGAAATGAGGGTAAGAAGCCCGGATAGACTCCTCTGTTTCCCAAGTGGCATCCGGCTCGGTATGGTCCCTCCGAAGGATTTTGACGAATGGAATCATCTTCTTCCTCATGACTCGTTCTTGCCTGTCAAGAACTTGTTCGGGTTCCTCTATGAAGTTAAGATCTTCACGAATCTGTTCCAGTGGATACTGAACCATGTGAAGGGGATGATACTTGTACCCTCTGAGTAAGGACACATGGAAAACGTCATGAATGTGAGAAAGCTGCGGAGGTAACGCTAAACGATAAGATAATTCACCGACTCGCTCAATGACATCAAACGGTCCGATGAATCGAGGACTGAGTTTCCCTTTGATTCCAAAACGTCTAACACCACGTGCCGGCGATACCTTAAGAAAGACGTGATATCCTACGTTAAAATGTAATTCCCTACGATGCTTGTCGGTATAACTCTTCTGACGTGAACGTGCTTCTTGCAATTTCTGGTTAGCTACAACGACCTTCTCGTTGGTCAACTCTATCATTTCTGGTCCTTCAAGTGTTCGCTCACCAACCTGATCCCAGCAGATTAGGGCGCGACACTTTCTGCCATACAACATTTAGAATGGTACACACTTAATGTTGGCGTGCCAACTGTTGTTGTAAGCAAACTCTACCAAACAGATGTAATCATCCCAATCTCCTGTCCATTCCAACGCACTTGACCTCAACATGTCTTCTAATGTTTGAATCGTTCGCTCTGATTGCTCGTCTGTTTGACGACGAAAAGTCGATCTAAGCTTAAGTTTTGTACCCCAAGCTTTCTATAGACTCCTCCAAAATCGTGAAGTGAGACGAGGATCTCTGTCCGAGACGATACTGGATGGAGCACCATGAAGTCTCATGATCTCCTTCTTGTAAGTGTCAGCGAGTTTACTGACCGGATCATCCTTGCGGATCGGTAAGAAATGAGTTGACTTAGTAAGTCGATCAACGATAACCCAAATCGCATCGTGCCTCCTCTTTGTCTGCGGAAGACTGGTTACAAAATCCATGGTGATTTTGTCCCACTTCCACTCTGGAATGTGTAACGGTTGTAGTAAACCACTAGACCGTTGATGCTCGATCTTAACCTGCTGGTAGGTAAGACATTTGGAGACGTAAGTAGCAACATTCTGTTTCATACCACTCCACCAAAAGTATTGCTTGATGTCGTGGTACATCTTGGTCGAACCAGGATGAATGGAAAATGGGGAACTATGAGCTTCAGCTAACAACGCTTCCCTGAGCGTAAGATCATCAGGAACACAAAGCCTAGTGCCCTGCTATAAGATACCATCGTCATCTAACCGAAACTCCGTCTGTTGTTCTAAGTTCTGAATGATCGCCCAAATTTCACCATCATCCTTCTGAGCTTCCTTGATCCTAGAGAGTAACTCAGGTTCCACTCTAAGATTAGCCAAGTAACCCTGTTGTCCACGTACCATGATCTCGATGTCTAGTCGCTCCAAGTCTCTTATAATTTCCTCCTCAATTTTAATGCCGTTTATCATACCGGACTTTCTACTAAGTGCATCTGCCACTACATTCGCCTTGTCGGGATGATACTGCAGATTAATGTCATAATCCTTCAACAGCTCTAACCATATCCTATGTCTCATATTCAGTTCACGTTGAGTGAAGATGTACTTGAGGCTCTTATGGTCTGTGAAGATATCACATGATTCTCCATGCAAGTAGTGCCTCCATATCTTCAATACAAACACGGCTGCTGCAAGTTCCAAGTCATGCGTAGGGTAATTTTCCTTATAAGGCTTAAGCTGCCGTGAAACATACGCAATCACTTTCCCATGTTGCATGAGAACACAACAAAGTCCCTTTCCTGAAGCATCACTGTAGATTTGAAATCCACCTGTACCAGATGGGAGAGTAAGAATCGGTGCAGATACTAACTTCTGCTTTAGGTCTTCAAAGCTCTTTTCTCTTTCTTCAGTCCAGACGAATTTCTCCCATTTCCGCATCAGTTTGGTCAATGGTAGTGCTAAACAGGAAAAGTTCTCTACGAACCTACGGTAGTAACCAGCTAAGCCTAGGAAACTGCAAACCTCGGTCGCTGATGTTGTCTTGGCCACTTGGTAATAGCCTCAACCTTTGCTGGATCCATAGTGATTCCTTCTGTTGATACAATGTGACCTAAGAACGCCACCTTGTCTAACCAGAACTCACACTTGGAGAATTTAGCATACAACTGCTTATGGCGAAGTATCTATAGTACTGTACGAAGATGGTCTTCGTGTTCCTCCTTGAAATTAGAGAAAATCAAGATGTCGTCAATGAAGACAATGACGAACTTGTCCAGTAACTCATGAAAGATACGATTCATCAGATCCATGAAGACAGCTGGGGCATTGGTAAGGCCAAATGGCATGACTACGAACTCGTAGTGCCCATAACATGTACGGAAAGCAGTCTTGGCGATGTCCTTCTCTTTAACCCGTAACTGATAATAGCCCGACCTCAGATTAATCTTGGAGAAATGTTTGGCCCCTTGAAGTTGGTCAAACAAGTCATCAATGCGTGGCAATGGATATCTATTCATGATGGTGATCTTGTTAAGCTCACGATAATCTATGCATAGACGCATGCTGCCGTCCTTCTTCTTTACGAACAAAACAGGTGCGCCCCATGGAGAAGCACTAGGTCGAATGAAACCGCGTTCTAACAGTTCTTGTAGTTGTTCCTTTAACTCCTTTAGCTCTGTGGGAGCCATGCGATAAGGAGCCTTGGATATTGGCTCAGCTCCTGGGACGAGCTCAATATTAAATTCCACTTCACGAGCAGGTGGTATGCCCAGAAGTTCTTCTGGAAACACGTCTGGGAATTCTGACACGATTGGCTGATACTGGATAGATGGAGCTTCAGCCTCCAAATCATGAACAGTAGCAAGATAGCCCTCACAACCATGTGACAGTAGTGGACGTGCTTATAAGGTCGATATGATTTGTACAGACCTTCCGGGCGCGGACCTGTTGTGAATGTACTCTTGTGCATTTACATCACCGAAGATGACCCGATATGTATGGAAGTCTATGGTGACGTGATGTTTGGATTGCCAGTCCATGCCTAATATCATGTCAAAATCGCACATATCCAGGGGAAGTGCGTCAACAGGACGAATCTTGTCGTCAAACTCTAAAGGAAGGCTCTTGTACACATGGGTTATGTGTACCGTGTCTCTTAAAGGCGTGGAAATGTTTAGTACATTATCTAATGGCATAGGAGATATCCTAACATTCTTGGCATAAGCAGTAGAAATGACCGAGTGAGTAGCACCCGTGTCAAATAAAACACATGCAACTTGACCATACATATACAAGATTCCAGTGATGGTACCTGTAGACTTGTTGTCCTGGTCGCGAGAAGTCGTGTAAATGCGCCCACTAGTAGGAGGCGGTTTGGAATCAGCATGTCCTGATGTGCCCTTCATCTCGCCCTTGCGGCAGTCCTTCATGCGATGACCATTAAGGCTACACTTGTTGCAAGCGTCGATGTCGCAGCAACATGGCCCTGGATGCCTACGGTTGCAGGTAGTGCAGAGAGGATGAGTATACCCTCCAGCAGGTGCCCTTGCTGGCTAGGAGCCTGTTTGGAAAAGTATACATGAGACATGATTTATAGGTACAAATGACAATGCAGAAAATCATGAGATGTAATACCAGTGATAGCTGGACGGTTAGGCTGTGAACCTCTTTGGTTCTGCCCCCTCCCGTTACCATGATTCCTGGTAGAAGATTGCTAATGTGTCACAATTATGACTTATCACATGTAACATAAGGAAATGAGTAAGTGTAAGGACTTGCTGTTGTTGGAGTTTCTAGCGTTGTTACCGTAATTATCATTACCGGCACGCCTATTCGTAGCAGAACGGTCTTGAGTCTAACCGTTATCCTTGGGCTGAGTAGGCTGTTGCTGAGTAGCCGGCTGAGACCGGTCCCCAGTCCTCTGCCTGAAAGATTCAGTTTAAATAGAGATATAAATATTGGATAGTACTGAATGAATTCGAAATGGCCACCGCTGAATAACTAATAAATACCTCTTCTCGGGTCTCTCTGCTTCCCCGAACTCCTCTCTTTCTTGCAGCATCTCCACCTTACGTGTTGCATCGACAACTTGTGCCACCGTGTTGAAAGTAGCACACACCAAGTTGTTGGCTACCGACGTACGAAGAGCCCACCGAAAGTGGTATGCTTGCTCTTCGGCAGTACCTGCTGTTGCGCTAAGAAAACCAGCCAAACGAAGAAAGCGCTGCATGAACTCGTTGCTGTTCTCCCCAACTCTCTGCCTGAT
Source organism: Glebionis coronaria (assembly GCA_025667525.1). Lineage (NCBI taxonomy): Eukaryota > Viridiplantae > Streptophyta > Magnoliopsida > Asterales > Asteraceae > Glebionis > Glebionis coronaria. Next base: position 162,153,716 of record CM046877.1, on the reverse strand, counting down.
TCTGTGGTACTCCCTCTTCAGCTTGTCTTGCTCAACCTTGGGGAATAACTATCCCATCACTAACTCCCTGAACTAAGCCCAAGTCAAACCAGCCACCCAATTGTCACCTCCCTCAGACTGCTTGACTGCCTTCCACCATCCCATTACATCACCTTCGAACTTGTAACAGGCCAACCTCGACTTGAAGACGGGGTCACAGCCCATTGCATCGAATATCTTCTCGATATGAGCCAACCAGCTTTCAGCTTCACTGGGGCTATTAGTTCTCTCGAAGGATCGAGGTTGTTGCTTGTTGAATCTCTCCAGCCATGTGACCAATGTTGCTGGAGGAGGAGGAGGAACTAGGTGTTGTTGCTGATTGTTGGCAGCCTGCACCTCAGCCCTGAGTTCGTTCCTCAGTTGAGGAAGCAAAGCTTGCATTGTAGCTTGGACTGCTGCATTGAGTTGTTCCTGCTCGCGTGTGAGAACCATCTGACAGTATAAAACAAAGATACATGATTACACTGATCAAACATAAAATATATACATGAAAAAAAAATTATACCAATAAATCATGAGAAAAAATTTATGCAGGAAAACTAGTACATGAATGCATGATGCATTTTTATGAAAACTTTTATATGCGCGAGAGTTAACGCCTATGGTCAGTTCACTCAAAACAAAACACATGGCGAGGGGACGCCAATGGGTCGGTCCCAAAGTTAAAAGTTTCAATAAAAGTACATGCGACTAAATAGGGTCAGTCCTGTACCAACCATTACTTAGTCATAAACCTGCGACAATGACTATAACATGAATGCATGAAAAAATGAATGCATGAAAACCGACTGTTAGTTCAATAAAGACCATAGTGACTACCCACTAATCACAGGTCGTGTTTTGAGAGCCTACAGGTCGAAGCCTTGGCTCTGATACCATAAATTGTAACACCCCATTTTGGTAAATGGAATGTCATTGGTGATTATGGCATGTCATCAAAGCATACAAGGAAAATGTCTTAAAACATTACATGTCCATAAAAGGAAATACTAGAAACAAACATCGGTACCCCAAAGTATAAGCTCATCACACACAAACATAAGTACTGTAAAGGAAAAGGACTAAACAATGTCCATAGAAGTAAGTAGCAAAATGTATGATGAAATGCATAACGTAGAGAAGGCTAGAAAGCTCCCAATCCATATGCACGTACGCTTAAAGTCTACGAGCGCCCTTGAGTACCTGCCGTTTGGGAACATGAAAGGAAAATGGCTAAGCATAACGCTCAGTGCACGGATATACAAGTATGACATGGAATAACGTAATCATATAAGACTAATTGTAGCGGAATATCATAAGTTCAAAGTAATCTGGATTCATGTTCATAAAACTAGATTTATAGTTTGAAAAGACTTATGTTTCTATGAAAATCTGTTTTAATTAGCGAAATAGCCCATATAGGTCATGAGGTTCCACCGTGCAAGAATACTTGGAGGGGAGACCTCGTCATGCAATTAGAGGGGTTGCCTCTAATTAAATAGTCTGGGTAGGAGGGATCAACTCCTAGTGAAGGATGCAAGGCACACATCACATTAACTTTGATATTACTGGTAAACACGTAACTAAGATGCACCCATACACCCCACATGATAATATAATTTAATGGCCAAAACTGAAAAGGGATGCCACGAGCAATCACTTCGCCGTGGGGAAGTCATAACACTGGTGCCTCAAGTGTTATGGTTATGGTACCTCCATAACTAGGTGACACTGGTCATGCATGTATATGGCTTAGGCTCTTAATCTAACATAAGTATCAAACATATAAAATAATTACTGGGAAAACAGTTGGCTGTAGACGGGGAATCCTAATAAGGAAAGTATGTCCATACTGAAGGACGGAAAATCCGTACCTTATGTCCAGTGAACGAAGAAGACGAACGGAAGAGAGTCCTACTTCGATCTCACTAATACTACATAAATGGTATACGTGTATAAGTATTCTGATTACTGAGTACGTAACTGATTTTATCATGTCTTAGCTTGTTTTATATGTTCATGTCTTGTTTTACTGATTTTAACGTTATGCTGTGTTTATCATGTATTATATATATTCTGATTATGTATTACTTGTATTTCTTGTATTATAATACTTGTTGTGTAATAATAAGTAACTTTCTAAAAATAGCAGGTTTCCTAAAATAGAAAGTTTCTAAAAATAGAAAGTTTCCAAAAATAGATTTACTGCTTAAAATAGATTAGTTTCTAAAAAAAGAAAGTTTCCGAAAATAGTAAGTTTCCTGAATTAGAAAGTTTCCATATTTAGAATTAAGCTATATTAATATCATAAGTCATGTAGTTATGGTATAGTTTATTAATAATAACATGTTAATTAAATAAACTATAGGTTATACGATTTAATTAAATATAAGCATGATTTAATTAAATTAAAGTGTATAAAAATACTTAGGTTAAAACATGTATTAATACTATATTAATAATAACCTAAGTCATGATTATTAATTAATTATATTTCATGTCTAAATAATTAATTAATAGTATAGTCTAAATTAAATAATTAAATACTTAGGTTATAACATGTGTTATTAAATAAATGATAATAAACCTAAGTTCATGTTTTAATTAAATTAATTATATGCCAAGTTAGATTAATTTAATTAACTTGTAAAATTATATTCTTGTAAAAATTAATTAAGCTTGTAAAATTTAGCCATGAACCGGACCCGTATAATTAATTAAACATGTCGTGAACCGGACCCTTGAAAACCCGTGAACCGGTCCGAACCAAACACCCTAAAAAACGGTGGCAAATCGGCTGATCCGGTTTCCCCTGCTCTCGGTAAACTACCACCGGCTTAAGCCGATGGTCTTGCTTCTCTCGGCTAGCCGTTGCTAGCATTGGAGTTCCCACCGGCTGTGTGTCGGTGGTTACCCGCTGCTACGCACGGTTTCCCCCTGCCAGACTAAGTCGCCACCGGCTGTAGCAGGTGGTGGGGTTGTTGTGTGCTGCCGTGACCCAAACCAACCACAAGGACACCCCCGACGCAAGTCGGGGCGCCTTGTCCTGCTGTCAACCGAACCTTAACACTACCGAGATCTAGATCTCGGTTGGTGGTCGTGACAAGAACACGCCGAGAGCCATGGGGCTCTCGGTTTATGTGTCAGCCGAAACAACCAACCCGAAAAACCTTTTTAATTTTACCCACCATGATTATACATGTTTTTAATCTTGTTTAATTATTCCCACGATCATATGCTATTAATTAATAAAAAGAATTAAAAAGAAGGTTTTCGCGGATTACCAAACACGTAGAATAAATGGAGAATGATCACACGAACACACCCTTGAATTCTTAAACAAAAATCAAATCAAACACCTCCTTGTGGTGTTGTTGCCGACGACCAAGAGAGAGATAAGAGATTAGGGTTTTTGTAATTTTGTGAAAACTTTGTAAATGTCTAGTTTCCCTTTTTGTTATTTTCAATAAAACAAAATCATGGGCTGGGCACCTCTCTTCTCTTGTGCCACGGCTTGTAGGGCCCACAAAGGGAAACCCGAAGCCTTTCTCGTGTCTATTTTATTACGTGTTCGTGTGTTCATGTTTACGTGTTATGTTATTATTAATTATTCGTGTTATCATAAATACTTGTACGTAACGATATTTATCGTATTAATAACATACGTAAATACATAATTATATGTTCGTGATTCTTACGTTCATGATTTCATGTTGTGATTATAATTATTATTGATAATAATTATGGTGTACTAACACGTACTTAATGCTTATCGTAATAATAATACGTACATAACTTCTGTAATTTGTAATCGTGAAACGTGTTCATGCTATAAAAGGAAAGTTTTAATATGTACGTACGTTTACTAAGGTTACTATTCATGGTAAAAGTATGCGGGTTTTACACAATTAATCTTATAATCTTTAAAATCAATATGAACAAAATACAACCTATCCTACAGTGTAGTGCTAAGGAAATTTGTTCTAGGTTGTTAGGTGAGTTTTGGCTTATTTATTAAGCACTAATAAGTTGTCTAAACCCCAAATAAACCTCAAACAAATTAAATACTAGATCTAAGCTAATTGTATGCTGAATTTCAAATCCTAAAACTATCATATGATTCTACTATGCTTGCTGGTGTGTAGCATAAAACAAGGCCAAGTTTGCAATCTTTTGAACTCTTAAAATTTACCTAAGTGAAACTAAGCTAACTGTATTATTCGAGGTATTTATACCTTAGATAACAAACACAAACCACAAATAAAATCACCTACATATCAGGCAATGAAGATTTCTCTACCTAAGATTTTTTTACACTAGAAGGAAACAAGTGACCACTCAAATTTAATTTAAGCTTAAAACAGACAAAATAAAAAATTCAAGCTATTTTATGATTATCAAAGATGTGCAAGCAACTAGTAGTCCAACCATATGTCATGTAAAGCTTAATTGCTAATATTCAAACACCCTTTTATCTTGACAGAAGTAAATTTAACAAAGTACAAGTGAAATACAAAGCAAGAACAAGAAAACACAAGCAATAATAAATTAATTAAGCTACAAATGAAGATAAATAAGCAAGTAGGAAAGTAGATTAAGCAGGCATAAGCAATCAAGCAAATAAGTTCAATAAAAGATAGAACTAGCTCAAAATGGAGTTCATAGTGTATATACGCTGACCTACATCCAGACCAGCCTATGCAACTGATGCAACTAGTTTTAAGCTTAACTTGGCTTGTTGAGCTTATGGTGAAAGCTTATGGACTAATTTGAACTACAATAGTCCTATGATGTGTGAATGCACATGGATATTTATTGGATCCTTGAGCCAGAAACACCACAATTAAACAAACAACAAGTATAATAAGCTAGATGATAGGTTCATTTTTCAGATGAGCTTATTACTAGCTTATTGAACAGTGAACAGTGAGTGAAAAAAATAAAGAAAATTGATTTTTGATGAAAAACTTTGGAAACTTGAAAAGAACTTTGCATATAAATAAAGAAGACCGGAAATGTAACAATGAGCAATAAGTATTACCTATAAGCTGATGTGTCAGAAAAGCTTATAGGTTTGTGATGAGTTACTTAATACTCATCATTTTATCCTAAGTTAAATGATAAAAAAAGGCAAAAAGAGATCAAAACAAACATATATCTTGTGATTTTTAAATTTATTTTACAGTTCCGGATATCCGACAAAAAGACGAAACCAATGTCAAGAAGGCAACTCGAGCACGGTTTGGAAAAAGCACGAAAAGACGAGGACGAAAAATCGAACCCGAAATCCAAGTTATTATTTTACGGACCGACCCGCACCCGTTTAACGGGCCTTGTCAGACCGTTATAATAATGGCTTATTAACAACAAAGTCCATTATCAACAATGAGTCCAACTTATTACTACACAAATCTCGTCTGGCCTTATGTTGTAATCAAGTTCATTTGGGCCTCAACTTTTAAAGCCCGATACAACAAACCCACCCCTCTTTTTGGTTATATGTTTCTTTTATTTTCACTAGGGTTTCTCATACTTCACAGCCTCCAATTTTATCTTCATCAGAAGCAACCCATAATCTTTTCCCCCTATTTTTTCCCTATTTGTCTTATCAAATCTCTGCAACCAAGAAAGAAAGAGAGATCCCTACCTCTTTTGTTATCATATCAAACAAATCACAACACAACAAACGAATCTCATCAGACCCATGTGCATCATTGCCAAGCTGGCAATCCAATGAGGTTTTCAAGATTCAAGGGTGATGATTGATGTTTGGTACATGAAAACACAATGGATGGATTGGATTAATTCAAGAAAGCATAAGTTTTTTTCCTCTCACAAAACTAGCACAAGGGGATGAAGACAAGAGACTAAGGACTACTATATAAAGACCCAAGATGAAGACCATAAAGACATGTAATTTTAGGGTTAAACTTTAATTTTAATCATTGTCTTTTTAATTTCGAATATTAATTTTCAGCTTTTAGCAATCTATTGTACTCGAATCTTTATATAATTGAAGCATTATTGAAAGAAATTAAAGTTTGTTCTTGTTATTGTTTAAATTCTCCACTGTTAAAAAGAGGATTGTTAGTTTTTTACTTTTTGCTACTACTATTATCTTATTGAAAAAAAAGAGATTGACCCTTTGTTACTAAAGAAAAAAAAAGTGATATTAGAGTTATTGCTGGGGTACTGTTCAAAAAAGAAAAAGAAAAGGGAAAGGATATGACTAGTGGTGTTGCTCCGATGGCACAAAAAATAAGAAGGGAGTTCTTCATTTGTGATATTCGGATTACACTAATAGGGTTGTTATTTGTTCGTAGCTGCTGAAGTAAAAGAAAAAAAAGATACGGTGATAATGTTCATAATCAAAGATAGTTGTTTCTTTGATTCATGGTGTACTTGAAGATATGATGTTTGGTGCTGATTGTTCTTGATGGCGTTTGAGTTGATGTTTCCTCAGTTTTGAGTGTAATACGAGGTTTGGTTTACTTATATTTTCTTTCTTTGTTGCTTATATTTTTGATGATTTATGTTCTTACCGAATTTGAGTTTCTTATTATCTTTGTGACATGTTTAATCTTCACAAGTAAAGTTTTAGGTTAAGTAACACAATCAGTTAAGAGTGTTTGGTTTAGCATACTTTAGAAGTCAAAATAGGTAGAATTGGTTATAGGACTTTGGGTTAGTTTTGGTCTACCTTAAATCTCACTTTCAAACTGAATTCAAAAGGTATTGTGGGTTAAAAGTTACTATCAAGTTTTTAAAACCTTCAATAAAGTCTTTGCTGTGACTTTTTAGATTATGTAAAAACATAGGTTTGCCTTAGGTAGTGTTGTTGCTTGAGTGTTTTTTACACTCCCCTTAGCCAGTAGTCTAAGTTTTTTAAGTCCCTTGGTCTCAAATAAAGTCTAGGGAAAAAAACGTGCGATAGAATTTTTCCATTTTTTCTCTTTTTTGTACTGTAGGCTGCTGATCTTTAATACTTTTAGGTGTCTTAGCGATTGATTTGAAGGCTAAAAATCGTCCCTCGATTAGCTTATAGTATAGTTTTTTTCTGTGATAAATTAGTTTATATTTTTAGCTTAAGTCGAGCTTTTTGTTTAAGCTCAAAGTAGCCCATACAAAGTTCTGCTAGTGTGGTTTTTCATAGCAGCCCACTCGATGTGGTTTATCTTATTTCCTTTTAGCTTTGAATTTATGCACCATGTTGTGTTCATTGATGGTATATTGTGTGTATTGTTAATGCTTGAGCTTAATAATTAAGTGTTTGTTGTCAAAGTTCATCAATATTACAAGCATTAAGCCACACTAGCCCACTGTTAGCATATTTGTTTGCATTTGTTCTTGGCCTAAAAAGAAAGCATAACTCACCCACTGTTTCTTTGTTGATTTTAAAACATATGATATTCAGTAAATTCATCAAGTGTGCTTTTTAAAGTTGGTTGGTCAAAGCTTTTTAATAAGTTAAAAAAATTAAAAATATAAAGAGTTTCAAAAATTTTGACGTTGAGGGGACTCGAACCCTCAACCTATTGCAACAAGACATGCGTCTTTACAACTCAATGCATAAACCATCTCAACCAGACTGTTACTTTGTTAATAGATTACATTAGGTAACATTTATAGCTTAGTTAACTTAAATTAAAATTAACTAAAAATCAACTTTAATTAATTTGTAATTTTTAGACCAATTTAGTTAGAACTAATTAGTTTAAATTTTTAATTTAAATCCGAAAAATATTTTTAATTATTAAAAAGTGTTTTGTCATTTTATTTTGATAATTTTAGATTTTTAGCGTAACGTTATTTGTAGTATTTTTAGGATCGTTATTCATTTTATGCTTATATTTTTTAATCCTAGCTTGCCTAATATGTTTTCCATAAAATTTTAGGTTTTCCCTTGCCTAATTTATCATCCCCTTAGATAACTAAAAATAAATAAAAAATAATCAAGAACCGATCATTCAAGCATCAAATACCAAAATCCATACGTCGATTCAATTTACGATTTCGCGAGGAAACGAACCGAGACGATTCGATTATCACTTTTTCCTAATCGTGATTTTTTTATCAACACGTCCCGATCACATATATTTGTGATTTCACATTTCACTTCTTTTCCTAAAGAGTGAACCGTCTAATTACTATATATATATATATTTTTTGTTATACTATATCGAACATATCAAATTTTTGGCGCCGCTGCCGGGGAATTTGTGAACGAATTTGGCATCGGCTTTGGAAGATTAGTGACTTGAAGACCCTTTCGTTTTCGAAAGTTAAAATTTTAAAGAAAAGAATATAAAAGTAACAAAAACTATTTTTCTTTTCTTTTTAGTATATAGTATCATATTAAAAAACCAAAAAAATACAAAAAGATTTTTGTTTACAATGTTTAATAAACAGAATTTACTAATCAATATTATTCCTCAATGAAAAAGGGTAATATTATAATAATTTCCCAATCTTAAAGATTAAAACTTCCTTTGTATCACTTGAGTGTTGGGGTGTACCTTTTGTGAATTAGCAAACTATATAAGAAGGGATTAAGGAGGGTCGTTCCAATGAACTACGACCCGAATTGGACAAGGCACTTAAGAGCTTCGCGCCGCCTCATTCCTCCGCCTTTCTTTGTGAGCTTATTCATAATAGAATTACCGTATCTCTTGATGATTATTGGTTAAGTTCATCGGTTTTCGTAGCCTTTCGCCTTAATTGAATTGTTTTTGGTGCATGAGCACCCGTTTTCTTCTCCAAACCTTCTTTCTCCATTAAGTAATCCCGAAAGACTTATCCGACAAAGAATCATTGACATTGAACAAAGAGAATTTGAAATGGCCGCACAAGGACCTAGACCCAGAGAGCCTCAAAACCAAATTCCACCCCCTTTTCCACATAATGGTAACGGTGGCGGTGGTGAGCCTCAAGGACCGGCTCCCGATCTCCGAACGATGGAGGAGTTGTGCCAACCGAGTTTAAATTGACGGTGCGGACCGATTGCCCCGATCTTGATTCAAGCCACGGATTTTGGTTTAAGAAATCACATGATACAACAAGTACAAATATCTCAATTTAATGGAATACCAAGTGATGACGCAAACAAAAATATTGATAAATTTTTGGATGTAACTCAACATATGAAACAAAATGGAGTTCCCGAGGATGCCCTACGACTTTCTCTTTTTCCGTACTCTTTAGGCCTTCATACCGCCGAATGGTATGATCGTCTACCTCGGAACTCTATCCAAGGTTTCGATGACATGATAAGGAAATTTCTCTAAAAAATTTTCCCTCTGTCGATGGCTACCAAATTGAGAAATGCTATCACTAGCTTTCGACAAAAGCCCGACGAATCATTATTTGAAGCTTAGGAAAGGTACAAAGGGTGCATTGATCGATGCCCGAGTCATAACATGCCTCTCGTTACTCAAATTGACACATTTTACAATGGTCTTACCTTGAGGCATCGGAACACGATCAATGCGGCCGCAGGAGGGACGTTTATGAACAGACGTCCCGATGAGTGTTATGATATTATCTTGAACATGACCGCACATCACAACCATTGGGACACTACGGTATCTCGAGATGAGATGACTAGAGGCATTGCCTCGGCTTCTACCGAGAGCCCGGAGGTTGTCCGTACTTTGGAAAAGATGAGCAATAATTTTCTCGATGCTTTGAAACAACTCACGTTGAATCAATCGGTCAAAGCCGTGAATCCTAAGTGTGAAACTTGTGGTGGTCCACATTCTTATCAAGAGTGCCCGGCCGTCGGTGGCTACACTAAAGTGGCCGCATATGCTACTATGGGTTACCAATCTCAAGGTGACCGTAATATTCAAAGCTATCGGTCAAATAATTATCTCGGACCACCCGGATTCAATCAACCCCAAAATCAAGTTGCTCAAAACAATTTCCAACCTCGAAACAATCAAGTTCAAAACCGAGGGAATAACCACACTCAAGGTTATCATCAAGGAATTTAATCAAGTGTATCAGCCACCTGCTTATCAAGCTCCCGCTTATCAAGCTCTGGTTAATCAGTCACTTGATTAAATTCCTAACGATGTGTCTAACTACATGAAAGCTAATGAAGTGTCGTGAAGAATTTGCAAAGCCAAATTACCAATTTAAGGAGTGATTTAAGCAAACAAGGAAATGATCTTAGGAATGAACTTAAAAATGATATGATAACTTCTTTGAATAATCAAACTAATGATCTCAGGAACATGATGAGTAGCTTCTTTCAAGCAAACCAAGCCTCGGATTCGGGGCCCTTTCGGCCAATACCGTTGCAAACCCGAAAGGCAAGTTGAAAGCCATCACCACCCGAAGTGGTAAATCCTATAAAGAACCTTTGATGCCAACATCGGAACCAAAGGAAACCGAGAAAACAAAGGATGAGGAGCAACCCAAAGGCTCACAAAGTACCGCTCAAGTCCAACCTCCGGTTAAACCAATTCCAACTCTCATTCCGAAACTCGAGATTCTGAATACTAAGCCTTCGATTCCATATCCTTCAAGGATTAGTAACTAAAAGCTCCAAGACAAAACTAATGCTCAAATGACGAAGTTTCTTGAAATATTTCAAAAGTTACACTTCGACATTAGTTTTGCAGATGCTTTGCTCTACATGCCCAAATTTGCCTCGATGTTTAAAAGCATGTTAAGAAACAAGGAGAAATAGGGTGAATTGACCAAAACTCCTTTAATTGAGATTTGCTCGGCGTTGCTCTTCAAAAAGTTACCCGAAAAACTTGGAGACCCCGACAAACTTCTTATACCATGTGACTTTCCCGGGCTTGATGAATGCTTAGCCTTGGCCGATCTTGGTGCAAGCATCAATCTAATGCCACTTTTGGTGTGTAAAAAGCTCTCTCTTCTCGAACTTACTCCGACACAAATGACTCTCGAGCTTTTCGACCGACCAGTAACTATACCTTTGGGTATTTCCGAGGATTTCTTTGTGAAGGTAGGAAAGTTCTATTTCCCGGCTGACTTCGTCGTCGTTGACTACAATGTTGATCTGAGGGCTCCTCTTATTCTCGGGAGACCTTTCTTAAGGACATCACGTGCATTAATCAATGTGCACGGAGAAGAGCTAAATCTTCGAGTCGATGACAAGGCCGTGACCTTCAATGTCGGGCACCTTTCAAAATTCCCTCGCAAATACTTTGAGGAATCAGTAAATCAAATCGACGTCATAGATATTGTTTGCTAGGAGCATAAACAAGAGGTGCTCGGTTGCTCGTAAAATTCTTCAAGTGGCAATCCCACTTCATTATACCTTAAGGGCATAAACCCGCAATTTTGTACTCACAAAATATTGATGGAGGACGACTTTAAACCGGCGGTTCAAAGTCAAAGAAGGGTGAATCCAAAAATTTTATAAGGTTATCAAATCGGAAGTTATCCAACTTCTCGATGCCGGATTGATTTACCTTATCTCCGATAGTTCATGGGTGAGCCCGATTCATTGTGTGCCCAAAAAGGGAGGAATAACCGTTGTGGAAAATGATGACAACGAGTTAATTCCAACTCCTTTGGTGACGGGATGGTGAGTTTGCATCGATTATTGAAAATTGAATGACGCTACTCGTAAAGACCATTTCCCATTACCTTTCATGGACCTTATGCTCAAAAGATTAGTTGGAAATGATTACTATTGTTTCCTAGATGGATTTTTTGGATACTTTCAAATTCCCATCGATCTGAAGGACCAAGAGAAGACCACCTTCACATGTCCTTACGGAACGTTTTCTTATCGTCGCATGCCATTTGGCTTATGCAATGCACCGGGCACGTTCCAAAGGTGTATGACCTCCATCTTTCACGACATGATCGAGAAAATGATGGAGGTCTACATGGATGACTTCTCGACCTTCGGTGATTCATTACAATCTTGCCTCTCAAATTTAGATCGCATGTTGCAAAGGTGCGAAGACACCAATCTCGTGCTAAATCGGGAAAAGAGTCATTTTATGGTTAAAGAGGGCATCTTCCTCGGCCATAGAATTTCAAAATCGGGGATTGAGGTTGATCGAGCCAAAGTGGACGTTATCGCTAAGCTCCCTCGTCCCACTTCCGTAAAAGGAATCCGAAGCTTTTTAGGTCATGTCAGCTTTTATCGAAGGTTTATTCAAGACTTTTCGAAGATCGCCCGACCTATGACTCATCTCCTCGAGAAGGATGCTCCATTCATCTTTTCGGAAGATTGCATTCAAGCGTTCAATACGCTTAAGAAAAAATTGACCGAAGCCCCTATCTTAGTTGCCCCCGATTGGGAACTTCCATTCGAGCTCATGTGCGATGCAATCGATTTCTGTTGGGAATCTAAACTTGTTAGATTCCCTGATCATTGATTTAAACATAATTAGGCTGTTAGATAGTCCCTTGCCTGTGCCTAGGAGGCAGGCAAGTTTCGCAAGACTCACAGAGATCCAAGTCTCTGTGAGCAACCTCAGAGGAGTCCATGTCAGAGACATTGTCAGGAAAGTCGAAGAATTACCTGAAGACATACTCATTGGCTGTGATGGATAACAGCCAAGATGTATCAGGGACTCTGAGGGGTTGAGAGTTAACAGGGGTGGCAATACCCTGATAACTCTCAGCACACTTTGGACATGCCATTTGTGTGTTCGAGACTATGAAGAAAAAGGAAACTGTTTTGACAACTGTTTCCTTAAAGCATAATGGAAGACTACCAAGAATAGTAGGACATCATGTGACTAATGTGGGAACTTGTAAAAGCTTGTGTAGTCACCATCAAGTACTGTTTAGGTCAAACTCGTAACACTATAAATAGGATGTGTATCCATGCATTAATGTTTAACACTTTGAGATATTAAGAACATTATTGCATATAACTTAGTGAATCAAACAGCTACGACTGTATTCATAAGTTAAGGTTTATTGATGTTCAAAGTGTGCACAACACATTGTCATCAAACTGTGTTATCCATAACACTTGTAATTCTTTATTATACAATAATAAGATTACGTTTGAAAAGTAATACCTTGTGTTGATTAAGTTAAGATTAGGGTTTCTTGCATTGATTAGGGACTTTCAATTGGTATCAGAGCGGTGTTTGATATTAAAACCTTCAAGAAACATCGTTCTCAGTTTTATAATCAAGATCCACCATGCCAGAAACTTCTAACCCACCACAATCACCTTCCACAAACCCATCTTCACCAAGACTTAACCCTCCTGCCAATGACGATGATCTACCCCAACTTCTTGACTCAAGAGGTGGATCACACGTCACAAGTGTACCAGTCTTTGATGAAGAAGATTTTGCCAGTTGGAAGAGTCAATTTCTTGTATATCTTGATGGACTTGAACCTTTTCTTTTAGAAATTTTAGAAAATGGTCCATATATTCCCATGGCGCTTACATCCACTGAAGAAAACCCTCTTCCCAAACCTCTCAAACAATGGACTCTAGCTGATAGGAAATTGGCAAACCAAGATAAACGCCTCAAAAGCATCATAATTTCCTGCCTTCCCAAGCATATCATGAAGTCTGTCATTCAGTGTCCCACAGCTAAACAAATGTGGACAGACCTCATTCTTGGCCATGAAGGACCCTCTGAAACAAGAGAGACAAAGATTCAGGCACTCAGACTTCAGTTTAATGCCTTTAAGTCACTTGAAGGTGAAAAGGTTCAGCAAACCTATACTAGGCTGAAGATACTTCTAAATGACCTAGCTATGAATGATGTCACTATTGGTCAAGCTGAGATCAATGCTACTTTTGTCAACAGCCTTCCAAGAAAGTGGCTGAGCATGAATCAGACTCAGAGAGCTAACAACTCAATCAAAAATGATACCCTTGCTCAGCTCTATGGTAAGTACAATTATGAAGAAGGGCTGATTGATACTATTTACAAATCAGAGACTGAAAGATTTGTAGTCCAAGGAGCATCTTCCAAAGCATTGATCTCTGCAACACATCCTCATGACAACGATTCTGATGTTGAAGAAGATACCCGTAGCAGCCAAGAGTTCTTGACAGACCTCAATGCAGAGTTCCATGAAAGAGCCTTGCTAGCTGTAACACTCTCATTTTTCGTATCGGTACAGCGGAAGGGTCTTTCAGAGTGTTACGGGATAGCACAATAACTCCAATCATAGACAACACATAAAAATGGTTGTACAAGGTTTAACAAACATTCATTCGATAAAAAGGTTTAAAAGTGTACAACAGGTCCCAAATTAAACAGGTCATTAAGTTTACAAAACACAGATCGAATGAACATTTTAATATTAAGTGTGGGCCATCAGAGTCGATCTCCATCCGGATTACCTTCAAGCACCTGAGATAGAAAACATGCAAAAATCATATCAGCGAATGCCGAGTGAATTCATAGAGTTTAATGAAAACTGTTATATAAAAACAATCATTTACAATCATTTAAAATCAGAACACAAGTATAATATCGGAAGTAAGTCCACATATTGCTAGTCAGGCAATATATATCAAGCATACATCTGAAAACCGTCCATGAGACCGTAGTCTCTATATTACCATGATAGGTAATATATTCTTCGTTAATAGCGTCGTATCATATCGTTTATTATTTATGTCTTATATTGTATTAGGATTATTATTAGCCGCATGACATTGTTACCTTACTGTGAAAACAGCGGGCCGCGAACCCGACAAACAATTTGCCCATCTAAGTTAGGGTGTCGTCACAAAAATCACGCTATGGAATCTTCTCATACATAATTCGCTTCCCAATCAATGTGGTACGACGGGGATCAACCGTCAAGGCGCGAATTGGGGTGATCGTCCCCAAATAGTACTATCAAATGCATAAGCATCTACCAAATCCCGGTAGTTCACAATTCATGCTAATGGGACTTTAAGTGACATAACCTAACTACTAATAATCCTTTTAGTCTCGAATATAGGGTCATAGCATCATTCGGGTCCATATCATTTAGCATACAATCGGGACTACTTGTGTTCTATTTTTATAAAAATCTAGCATGTTATCTCCCTCGCGGGTTTACAAATCATTTTATAAAAAACATTTAAAAGAGTGCGAGGCTATGAACTCACGTTGTTAATGAAAGGCGGATTATCGGCTACGGGCGTGCTTCGGTCACGGAAACCTATATAAATAATAATCGGTCTTAGACTCGGTCCAATGACTTTTATCAAAATAACAATATACATATATATGATTTTGTACATATGATGATGATCAAGTGGGTTTATAAATCCTTATTTACTCATTTTAGTGTTTACGTTTTAGTATCGTCTTACTAGTTCACTAGTTTTACCGATTTTACCTATTTTAAGTTCATTAAGTCTTTTATAAGTTCTTTTACTTGTTTTTACCCATTATATACTTATATGATCAGTATATGTACTTTTCATGTTGGGCCCTATTGGGTTAAGCCCAAATAATTCTTTTTACAAGTTTTTATCTTATTAAGTCCAATTATTAGTCTAATAGGTTTATTTAGCTCGTAAATGTCCGTAATTCTTATAGTTCGGGTTTTATCGGTTTTTACTTGTCTTAGTTACTTATACATCAGTATATAACTTTTATAAACTTTACATTAGACGGGTTTGGTCGTCTAAGTTTTATTTGATGAAAAACGTTAATTTCACGGCAATAGTCGAAAAAGTCGTAAAAATCAAGTTTATAGTTTTTATTACTTATAAATATTATTTTTACCACCATTTATATAATTTACCCATTTAATTAACCTTTTATACATTTATATAATTAAGTTCTATAAGTTAGTGGGTTTATACTTTACATTTTATAAATTATAAAGTGAGTGCTTATATAATAATAATAAACATTATTTCCAAAATCTGATTTTTAACTTCACATTCACTATTTTTATCATATCTAGAGTTCTACAATGACTTAGAAGCTCATTTTTGGATGACAACTTCTTCATAATATGTGCTAAATATAACTTAGTTATACCTACTGCCCATTTTGAGTCCAAGTTGTCTTAACAGTCCCTACAAAACTGCTTATTCAGATTGTACCACCTAACTTGTTTTGATCATATCTCACTCATTATTTTGATTCCATTGCATGGCCAACTCTCACATGTGTATAACATCATCTACTTTACTGTAAATAGATCAAACCATGCATTTTTATCAGTTCATCATTTAGTTATCTAGTATTTTTATACAGCCAACTAATTAGTCATGATTTTAGCTTTATTTCTTATGGTTATCATCATTTTTAAGCATGTTTATCAACACTTGATCCCCACACAACATTTTTATCATCATATATACATCATATACATATACAAAATAAAAGAAAATACATTTGTTCTTTACAAAATAATAAGAGAAAAATGTAGAGGATGATCTTCTTTACCAATCCAAGTGGATTTCTTGTTTTAGGAAGGCAAGAACTTGATGAACACAACAAGTATCTCCAAGACCATCAAATATCAAGATCATATGTTGGAAAATCAGCCCTAGGACACAAGAAAATCACCTCCAAAGTTGGTTATATGGCCACCAAATGATCAAGGCTTCAAGGAAACACCTTAATAGGACTAGTAAACATGTGGTTTGTAGCTAGAAAAGATCAAGAATGGTGTTTGTTGTTTGATGTGGGACGGCACAAAGGTGGAGTAGAGAGAGTTTTTGGGGTGGATTGCATGGATGAAATGGTAGAATGAAAACCATTTGTTAGTTTTGTTAAGTTGGTGGAAGGGTTAGCTTAAAGTGTAAGCATAAGCTTACACTTGTGCAAGCTTAGCTAAACTTGTGCCACCTAAGTGTGGTGTGTCACATTTGCCGTCCCATATAAGCTAGTGGGATGGGGCAAAGTGTTTTGTCCCATCTCACTAGTTTACGGGTATTTCTCGATTCTAGTTTTCTCGATTTGCGTGCCCTCGGGTCGTTTTACGAAAAACGTTTTTATAAATTATGAATCATCGTCACAAAACGAATCCAATACAAATTGTCTCATCAAAAACGGAGTTCAAAAACGTAAATACGTAATCCTAAGGTTTCCGGTTTAGTCGTAAAAGACGCCAAATTATGCACGTAAGCCCAAATTTAAATCCGTAAATTGTGAGTTCGTCAACCAACACAAAAATAAGTTTCAAAATATTATACGAGAAAATATTTAACTACCTGAAAATGTTAGATTTGTCACAGCTTTTCCTCCTAAAAGGGATCAACGTCCTCGTGATCCATTTCATTTGGATGTCCGTTTCTTATTGAAATCGAAGAGGTGCGGATATTTCTTCCACATTTCATCCTCTCGTTCCCAAGTATACTCTGGTCCATGCTTTGAATTCCATCGGATCTTGACAATAGGTATCCGACTTTGTTTCAGTTGCTTTACCTCACGGTCCATAACTTCTACGGGCTCTTCGATAAAATGCAACTTCCCATCTATTCGAACCTTACCTAACGGAATTTTCTCATCACTCACTGTTAGACATTTCTTCAGATTAGATACATGGAATGTGTTGTGAACACCATGAAGTTCTGGGGGTAACTCTAGTTTGTAAGCCACCGGACCTACTCTAGATAAAATCTTAAAGGGTCCAATATAACGGGGATTCAATTTTCCTCGTTTTCCAAATCTTATAACGCCTTTCCATGGCGATACTTTCAACATTACTCGGTCACCCACTTCAAACTCCATTGGCTTCCGCCGCACATCCGCGTAACTTTTCTGTCTACTACGGGCAGTCAACAACCTCTTCTTAATCTGAACTATCATCTCCGTAGTCTCCCGGATCAATTCCGGTCCCGTGAGCTGGGTATCCCCAACTTCACTCCAACATACAGGAGATCTACACTTCCTACCATACAAAGCTTCAAACGGTGCAGCCTTAATACTAGAATGGTAACTATTGTTATACGAAAACTCTGCTAACGACAAATGTTTATCCCAATTCTTACCAAAGTCTAACACACAAGCTCTCAACATATCTTCCAGTGTTTGTATCGTCCTTTCGCTCTGCCCATCAGTCTGGGGGTGATAAGCAGTGCTCATGTCGAGATTCGTTCCCAAAGATCTTTGGAGAGATTTCCAAAAATTCGATGCGAATCTAGGATCTCGATCTAAAATGATCGATACAGGCACTCCATGTTTGCATACAACATTATCAAGGTATATTCGAGTCAGCTTCTCCAGTGAGAACTGCTCCTTAACCGGAATGAAGTGTGCTGATTTGGTCAGTCTATCGACAATAACCCAAATCGAATTGTTTCCAGATGATGTTCTAGGAAGCTTGGTGATAAAGTCCATTGTAATTCGCTCCCACTTCCATTCAGGAATCTTTGGTTGTTGAAGTAGTCCTGATGGCTTTTGATGTTCAGCTTTAACTCTAGCACAAGTCAAGCATTGAAGAACATACATAGCTATGTCAGCTTTCATATTCGGCCACCAGTACAACTTCTTCAAATCATGGTACATCTTATCAGATCCCGGATGAATGGAATACTTAGATTTATGGGATTCTAACATAACCAAATCTCTTAAGCCTCCAAACTTTGGTATCCACATACGACCTCTTAAACATTTCACTCCATCAGCTCTAACCTCTAAAGGATCTCCTTCTCCTCGGAACCCTTCATTAACAAAATTCTCCTTCTTACAAGCTTCTATTTGCGCATTTCTAATTTGCTCAGGCAAATTATTGTGCACGGTCAAGACTAGAGAACGCACCCTGATAGGCTCTCTATCTTTCCTACTCAACGCATCAGCAACAACATTGGCTTTTCCTGGGTGATATTTTATATCACAATCATAGTCACTTAACAACTCTATCCATTTTCGTTGCTTCATGTTCAATTCCTTCTGGTCGAGAATATACTGTAGGCTTTTGTGATCGGTGAATATCGTACACTTGGTGCCATACAGATAATGTCTCCATAACCTAAGAGCAAAGACTACAGCTCCTAACTCAAGATCATGAGTAGTATAATTCTCCTCATTCTTCCTTAATTGCCTAGAAGCATAAGCTATCACTTTCTCCCTCTGCATCAAAACAGCTCCATAACCTCTAAGAGATGCATCACAATACACTACAAAATCTTCACTCCCGTCGGGTAATGATAAGATTGGCGCACTACATAATTTTTGCTTCAATGTCTGAAATGCTCCACCTTCATCACTTCCCCAAACGAAAGGTTTATTCTTCTGAGTAAGCTTAGTCAAGGGTTTAGCTATCAAAGAAAATTCTTTAATGAATCGCCTATAATAGCCAGCCAATCCTAAGAACTGTCGCACTTCCGTTGGCATTGTCGGTGCAGACCAATTCTTAATAGCTTCAACCTTTGCAGGATCAACATGAATTCCATCTCTGTTAATCACATGACCAAGAAATTGCACAGAATCCAACCAGAAATCACACTTCGAAAACTTAGCATACAACCTTTCATCCTTCAACAACTTCAAAACAATCCTCAAATGTTTTCTATGCTCATCTTCATTCTTAGAATAGATTAGAATATCGTCAATAAACACAATCACAAATTTATCCAAGTAGGGCTTGCACACTCGATTCATTAAATCCATGAAAACCGCAGGTGTGTTAGTTAACCCAAATGGCATTACTTGAAATTCATAGTGTCCATAACGAGTTCTAAATGCAGTTATAGGAATATCTTCTTCACGGACGCGAAGTTGGTGATATCCTGACCGCAAATCTATCTTAGAATACACACTAGATCCTTGCAGTTGATCAAACAAATCATCAATCCTAGGTAAAGGATATCGATTCTTAATTGTCAACTTATTCAGTTCCCTATAATCAATGCACATACGAAAAGATCCATCCTTCTTCTTAACGAACAAGACTGGAGCTCCCCAAGGCGACGAGCTCGGTCGAATAAAACCTTTATCAGACAACTCCTTAAGTTGCTCAGATAACTCCTTTAGTTCAGAAGGGGCTAATCGGTAAGGCGCACGTGCCACCGGTGCAGCACCAGGAATTAAATCGATTCGAAACTCTACTTGCCTTATCGGTGGAAGTCCTGGTAAATCTTTAGGAAATACCTCAGGAAATTCACAAATAATAGGTACATCTTCCAATCGTTTCTCCCTAGACTCATTCCCGGTCACTTGAGCTAAGAATAACTCACAACCGTTCCTGATGTACTTTTGGACTTTAATACATGAAACGATTTTCAAACGGGATTCACATCGACTACCATCAATTACTAACGTCCTATTCCTAAGAGGAATCTTAACCTTCTTCTCTCCACATAAAATAGTAGCATTATTCAACGACAACCAATCCATACCAATAATAATATCGAAACTACCTAATTCTATCAACATCAAATCAATCGGAAAGGAATGGTTCAAGAGATTTAGAGAGCATCCTTCTAATAGCTTATTAGTTTTCACTAATTTACCATCAGCCAATTCCACCTCGTAACTGGTACTTATCTCAACAGGTTCAATATCAATAAGGGAACTAAATTTAGTGGATACAAAGCTCCTATCGGCACCCGAATCGAATAAAGCAACAGCATAATGATTGTTGAGTAAAAACGTACCGGTAACGACATTCGGATCCTCTTTCTTCACCTCAATTATTCCAAGTTGGTAGATACCACCCTGGGGGTTTCTTCCAGGTACAATCGCTTTCAACTTGGGGCATTCCGATTTCCTATGACCTTCCTCATTACAGTTGAAGCAAATCGTTCCCTTCTTACACCTTTCAACCTTGTGTCCAAGCTTTCCGCAATTTCGGCACTTCCAGCAGTCGCCAGGATGCCTCTGGTTGCCACACTTAGGACATCTATCATCGTTGCGCGGTGCATTGTTGGTAATAGCATTTGCATTCCCCTTTCTCTGGTTCTGACGGCGATTGAAATTCTTCCTATAATCACCTCTATCTACACGATCACCGTCTCCCTTTCTTTTCTCACCTACACGGGCTTCATCTTCCTTATCCTGAATTATCTGTCCAATGAGTTGGTAAGCCATTCGAACAGCATCATCAATGGTCAGTGGTTTCGATGATGTCACGTCCCCCCGGATATTCCTGGTCAACCCTTTCACATATTGCTCAATTCGGATCTCTTCGGGTTCAACCAATCGAGGACATAGCAAGGCCAACTCATGGAATCGATTCGTGTAACTATCAATATCCACACCTTTCATTCTCAAATGAATCAACTCTTGTTCTAACCTAATGATCACACTACGAGGACAAAACTCCAAAGTCATCCACTTCTTAATTTCAGCCCAAGGAGTAGCATTAGCAGCATCAAGACCCATGAAAGCAATTCTCCCGTTCCACCAAGTCAACGCACGACCTTTAAGAGTAGCCATAGCAAAAGTCACCTTATCTTCCTCCTTACACTTACTAATCCTAAACACCGATTCAATCTTCTCGATCCACTGGCTTAATCCTACAGCACCTTCAGTTCCATTAAAAGGTAGAGGTTCACACTTCATGAACGTCACATAAGTACAACCACCAACTTCAGGTTCATTCGTTCCAAGTCCTCCTACATTTCCTCCAGCATTAGCATTCACATTATTAGCATTCACATTCACATTAGTACCGCCAATTCCACTACCGCCAGCTCCACTACCGCCAGCTCCACTACCGCCAGCTCCACTACCGCCAGCTCCACTACCGCCAGCTCCACTACCGCCAGCTCCACTACCGCCAGCTCCACTACCGCCAGCTCCACTTCTAGCATTTGCCATAAATTCAGTCATAGATGCGGTAACTTGCTCCGTAATAATCCTACGTACATCATCCTCAGTCACAGCCTTCTTGGGCGGCATTGTTCTATAATTCCACAATTTCAAAGCATTAAGCATTCATCCAACAAAGGATTCATATAATATGGATCGAATTCATAATCAAGATACAAATAAGGCACAATATGGAATTCAAGACAAGATACATATTTCATTCGATCTGAAACAAAAGTATTGTCTTAGTACATCCATATCAAAGTTCTAGCACTATATACACTCAAAATTCGTGCCAAGTCTATTAACAAGTCGGTTCAGTCAAAGCTGCAAGCACAAAAGATATAAAGGTCACTACTAAATACAGACTGGTCTACTGAGAACCGCCAGATGGTCCATCATCCATCGTCTTCTGGATCTTCGCCGGACGATCACTAGACACATCTTCAGCTGGGCGCTTACGGATTACTCCTCTTTCAACCATGTCAGCATAAAATCTACTATTCCAACCCACGGATATATTCAACTCCTTTTCGGCTTTCTCACGCATTGCACGAGCCACACTCAACTGAATCTCCATAGAATTCACCTTTCTCTTCATAGAAACATACTCACGGCTTTCCAACACCGATAACCTCCTAAAAGCCTCATTCAAACCACGTTCTACATCACTCAAATCCAAACTAAGAAATTCTCGCTCTTTCTCGCCAATCTTAGTCTTCGACTCCAAATAAGCAACCTAAGTCTGAACAACACCTAATCCAACCTCTGTCACACAACTCTTAACACGGGAAGCATCTAGATCACGTCTCAAGGCCCATGGTGCAAGACCATCAATATGAGTAGCCTCTCGAGTACTAGACGACTCTCCTATCTCACGTCTACGAGTAGCAATACCATCAGTACCATCAGGTGCATCGTCATCCTCATCCTCCTCTGATTTAGAATCAGATTCAGACGATTCAGACATCTCATCCCTAGGTAACTCATCCTCAGAATCAGACAAACAAACTGGTGGGGGCAAAGGCTCGCCCTCTGGAACATCATACGGATAAATAAGCTCAGCTTCCTCATCGTCATCAACCTCAACATCTATACCTACATCCCCCTCGACATCCTCGTCGTCAATCTCGTCATCTAACTCATCTAACCCAATCTCATCCTCATTCTCAATATCAGCATTCTCAATATCCACGTCCTCATTACCCACATTCTCAATATCCACATTCTCATTACCCACATTCTCAATCTCATTCTCTACTAAGTCAACCTGAGGGGCAATCTGATCTCCTAGTCCTAACTCGGGCTCGGGATCCTCAAATGGTTCCTCCTCATCATCAATATCAAAATATACTAAGTCTAAATAAGGATCATCTTCTATATTAGGTTCGGGAATAGCATGGTTTTCTACAGGAATATTAGGGTCAGCCATGACAATCTGCATTTATATATATTTATCTCGTATTAGGATAACATACTAGTTAAACAATTACATAATGAAATCATGATATATACATATATATAAATTAAATTATATATATCAAAATATATATCTTCTCAATAGGGCTTGTTGGTAACGTCGGAGATCTCTGGCACCGTTATAGTCAAAAGATTTTTCAAATATTTTCTCAAATGTTCATTGTCAAAAGATTTTGAAAAGTTTTGTTCAAAACCTTGGTTTTTAAAATCTTTTGTTCTCTACAACGAGAGCTCTGGTACCAAACTGTAACACTCTCATTTTTCGTATCGGTACAGCGGAAGGGTCTTTCAGAGTGTTACGGGATAGCACAATAACTCCAATCATAGACAACACATAAAAATGGTTGTACAAGGTTTAACAAACATTCATTCGATAAAAAGGTTTAAAAGTGTACAACAGGTCCCAAATTATACAGGTCATTAAGTTTACAAAACACAGATCGAATGAACATTTTAATATTAAGTGTGGGCCATCAGAGTCGATCTCCATCCGGATTACCTTCAAGCACCTGAGATAGAAAACATGCAAAAATCATATCAGCGAATGCCGAGTGAATTCATAGAGTTTAATGAAAACCGTTATATAAAAACAATCATTTACAATCATTTAAAATCAGAACACAAGTATAATATCGGAAGTAAGTCCACATATTGCTAGTCAGGCAATATATATCAAGCATACATCTGAAAACCGTCCATGAGACCGTAGTCTCTATATTACCATGATAGGTAATATATTCATCGTTAATAGGGTCGTATCATATCGTTTATTATTTATGTCTTATATTGTATTAGGATTATTATTAGCCGCATGACATCGTTACCTTACTGTGAAAACAGCGGGCCGCGAACCCGACAAACAATTTAGCCATCTAAGTTAGCGTGTCGTCACAAAAATCACGCTATGGAATCTTCTCATACATAAATTCGCTTACCAATCAATGTGGTACGACGGGGATCAACCGTCAAGGTGCGAACTGGGGTGATCGTCCCCAAATAGTACTATCAAATGCATAAGCGTCTACCAAATCCCGGTAGTTCACAATTCATGCTAATGGGACTTTAAGTGACATAACCTAACTACTAATAATCCTTTTAGTCTCGAATATAGGGTCATAGCATCATTCGGGTCCATATCATTTAGCATACAATCGGGACTACTTGTGTTCTGTTTTTATAAAAATCTAGCATGTTATCTCCCTCGCGGGTTTACAAATCATTTTATAAAAACATTTAAAAGAGTGCGAGGCTATGAACTCACGTTGTTAATGAAAGGCGGATTATCGGCTACGGGCGTGCTTCGGTCACGGAAACCTATATAAATAATAATCGGTCTTAGACTCGGTCCAATGACTTTTATCAAAATAACAATATACATATATATGATTTGGTACATATGATGATGATCAAGTGGGTTTATAAATCCTTATTTACTCATTTTAGTGTTTACGTTTTAGTATCGTCTTACTAGTTCACTAGTTTTACCGATTTTACCTATTTTAAGTTCATTAAGTCTTTTATAAGTTCTTTTACTTGTTTTTACCCATTATATACTTATATGATCAGTATATGTACTTTTCATGTTGGGCCCTATTGGGTTAAGCCCAAATAATTCTTTTTACAAGTTTTTATCTTATTAAGTCCAATTATTAGTCTAATAGGTTTATTTAGCTCGTAAATGTCCGTAATTCTTATAGTTCGGGTTTTATCGGTTTTTACTTGTCTTAGTTACTTATACATCAGTATATAACTTTTATAAACTTTACATTAGACGGGTTTGGTCGTCTAAGTTTTATTTGATGAAAAACGTTAATTTCACGGCAATAGCCGAAAAAGTCGTAAAAATCAAGTTTATAGTTTTTATTACTTATAAATATTATTTTTACCACCATTTATATAATTTACCCATTTAATTAACCTTTTATACATTTATATAATTAAGTTCTATAAGTTAGTGGGTTTATACTTTACATTATATAAATTATAAAGTGAGTGCTTATATAATAATAATAAACATTATTTCCAAAATCTGATTTTTAACTTCACATTCACCATTTTTATCATATCTAGAGTTCTACAATGACTTAGAAGCTCATTTTTGGATGACAACTTCTTCATAATATGTGCTAAATATAACTTAGTTATAGCTACTGCCCATTTTGAGTCTAAGTTGTCTTAACAGTCCCTACAAAACTGCTTATTCAGATTGTACCACCTAACTTGTTTTGATCATATCTCACTCATTATTTTGATTCCATTGCATGGCCAACTCTCACATGTGTATAACATCATCTAATTTACTGTAAATAGATCAAACCATGCATTTTTATCAGTTCATCATTTAGTTATCTACTGTTTTTATACAGCCAACTAATTAGTCATGATTTTAGCTTTATTTCTTATGGTTATCATCATTTTTAAGCATGTTTATCAACACTTGATCCCCACACAACATTTTTATCATCATATATACATCATATACATATACAAAATAAAAGAAAATACATTTGTTCTTTACAAAATAATAAGAGAAAAATGTAGAGGATGATCTTCTTTACCAATCCAAGTGGATTTCTTGTTTTAGGAAGGGAAGAACTTGATGAACACAACAAGTATCTCCAAGACCATCAAATATCAAGATCATATGTTGGAAAATCAGCCCTAGGACACAAGCAAATCACCTCCAAAGTTGGTTATATGGCCACCAAATGATCAAGGCTTCAAGGAAACACCTTAATAGGACTAGTAAACATGTGGTTTGTAGCTAGAAAAGATCAAGAATGGTGTTTGTTGTTTGATGTGGGACGGCACAAAGGTGGAGTAGAGAGAGTTTTTGGGGTGGATTGCATGGATGAAATGGTAGAATGAAAACCATTTGTTAGTTTTGTTAAGTTGGTGGAAGGGTTAGCTTAAAGTGTAAGCATAAGCTTACACTTGTGCAAGCTTAGCTAAACTTGTGCCACCTAAGTGTGGTGTGTCACATTTGCCGTCCCATATAAGCTAGTGGGATGGGGCAAAGTGTTTTGTCCCATCTCACTAGTTTACGGGTATTTCTCGATTCTAGTTTTCTCGATTTGCGTGCCCTCGGGTCGTTTTACGAAAAATGTTTTTATAAATTATGAATCACCGTCACAAAACGAATCCAATAAAAATTGTCTCATCAAAAACGGAGTTCAAAAACGTAAATACATAATCCTAAGGTTTCCGGTTTAGTCGTAAAAGACGCCAAATTATGCACGTAAGCCCAAATTTAAATCCGTAAATTGTGAGTTCGTCAACCAACACAAAAATAAGTTTCAAAATATTATATGAGAAAATATTTAACTACCTGAAATTGTTAGATTTGTCACACTAGCCAACCAAAGAAGATACTTCAAAAGATCAGGAAGAGTAGGATCCGCTAGTAAACCAACTGACATGTCAAAAGAAACTTGTTTTGCCTGTGGAAAGCTTGGACATTATCAAAAAGACTGTCCTTCCACGAAGACATCCTCACCCTCTTATCCATCATCTTCATCCAAACCCTACAAGTTCAAACAACATAACAACTCATCTCAGTCCAATTCTTCAGACACTGAGAAGAAAGATTACAAAAATAAGTACAAGGCACTTAAAGCTGAGTTAGAACAAATGAACTTGAAGATTGAAGCTCTGTCCAAAAAGAAGGGTGGTGAGAAAAAGACAGAGAAAGGGTTGGTTGTTGAAACTTATGATTGGAATGATGAGCCACTGACTTCGGATGAAGAAGACACCACCAGAGTCAGGGCTTTTATAGCGATAGCTGAGGATGAACCAACTGTTGGAAAAGATGATGCAAGATCAGGACAATGGTTTGACATCACAATGAAAAAGGTACACAGGCTTTTATCCATGTCTGATTGTGATGAACGTAAGCATGTCCTTGATTACACCATTGTTGATTTACACTTTGTTGAGGAACAAAGAAAGAACCTACTTGATAAGTTTCACTCTGTTAAATCTGAAATGCTAAATGCTAAGGCTGAATGTGAAACTCTCAGGCGGGTTAATTTAGAGAAAATATCCCTGCAAAATGAAGTAGCTAGATTAACCTTGAAAAACATTGCTTTAAATGATCAAGTCTCTGAATTGAACAAGGTTATTGAAAAATGGCTGTGTGCTAGGTTTACTATTGATGAATTGCTTAGGGATGAAGTGCCTGCTGACTTAAAAAGGGATATATCTGCTAAGAAAAATAAGCTGAGAATTCTCACCAAACCCAAAGACATTGTCTTTAAATCTACAGAGACTATTCATATGTCAGATACCACTTTGACAAATGACCCTGTCTCTGAAGATGTGGCTGAGCTACCACCCTTGCTCAAACTCTCTGGAGTTGAACCTAACAGTTCTTCTAGATCTGCTAAGGATGAACTTAGGACAGATATTGAGAATCCTCCAGCTAAAGTTTTTCATGTTCCTACTAAACAAACTGGCAAACAAGTAGCTTTTAAGCCTATTACTACTAAAGCTGTGAATAAGGTTGAACCTACCACTGAAGATCTCCTGTTGTCTCTTATGAAAGAAGTAGAACTCTTGAAACAACACATTAAGCCTTCCGCTGAATGCCCTACTTCTCGTGAACCTAAGTCAGTCCTAGGTGAACCCAAAGGGGAAAGGTTAATCAAACCTTATTGCAATGTATGTAAAAATTCTCACCATTCGACCTTAGATCATGACAGACACATGGCAGCTAAAAGAGCTCAGACACCCTCTAGGGACAGACCACAGAGTTCCAAAAGACAACAGGGAAATTACAAACCTTATCCTCCCTGTAAATTCTGTGGGTTCATAGACCATTACTTAGACGAGTGTGGTGACTTCCCTGGGTGTGATATCTGTGGGAGTTATAACCATGAAACAATGAACTGTCCATCCCAACGCCAAAAGTTTTTCAGGAACACAAGAGTTGCTAATAAGCAGTTCAGGGAACCCACTGGAAAGTGGGTTCACCATAGGAACTAATCTGTTTCCATGTATATGTGCAGAAATATCTCAAGGAATCGGTATGGTATCTAGATAGTGGCTGTTCTAGACACATGACAGGGATTCAACAATACCTGCACAGATACTCAAAGGAGCCAGGTCCTAAAGTGGTGTTTGGAGATAACTCTTCAGGTGACACAGAAGGATATGGCTCAGTGAACTACAATAGGATTACATTTACCAGGGTTGCATATGTGAATGGTCTTAAACACAATCTTATTAGCATCAGCCAATTGTGTGATGCTGACTATAAGGTTTTGTTTACTAAGACTCAGGGAACCATATTCAACAAAAACAATAATGTTGTGCTGATTGCACCTAGAAGGAGAGATGTTTATGTCATCAACATGGCTGTGTGCTCTGAAGACAGCTCAAATTGTTTTCTTGCTAAAGCCTCTGAAAGTATCAATTGGCTGTGGCACAAAAGACTGTCTCATCTCAACTTCAAGAACATCAATAAGATAGCCACTCAAAACTTGGTTGCTGGTCTACCTTCAGTAATGTTTTCCAAAGACAAAACTTGTTCTGCCTGTGTCAAAGGAAAGCATCACAGGTCTTCATTCAAGACTAGGCAATCATTCTCTATTGACAAGTGCTTACATCTCCTTCACATGGATTTGTTTGGGCCTGTCAAACCTCAGACCATTAATCACAACAAATACACCTTGGTCATAGTTGATGAATTTTCAAGATACACATGGGTGTTCTTCCTCAGAAGGAAAAGTGAAGCAGCTGAAACCATCATGTCCTTCATCAGACAGGTTGAAAATATGAATGATGTTAGAGTCAAAGCTCTAAGAAGTGATAATCGTACTGAATTCAAGAATCATCAACTTGAATCTTTTTGTGATGAAAAAGGGATTTCACAGAACTTCTCTTCAGCTGGCACCCCTGAAAAAAATTGTGTGGCTGAAAGAAGAAACAGGACTTTGATTGAAGCAGCAAGAACCATGTTAAATGGTGCAGCCTTACCAAAGCAATTTTGGGGAGAAGCTGTTCACACTGCTTGCTACACACAAAACAGATCAATCATTGTCAAAAGACATGGTAAAACCTCCTATGAAGTTTTCAGAAAAAGATCTCCAGACGTCAGCTATTTTCATGTGTTTGGGTGCCTGTGTTTATTTATAACTACAGGGATAAACTTGGAAAGTTTGATGAAAAAGCTGATGATGGTTTCTTTTTGGGATACTCTCCAACAGCCAAAGCCTTCAGAGTATTCAACATCAGAAGACAAGAAGTAGAAGAAACATTCCATGTTAGATTCAATGAAGATGATGAAGTCATACAGAGAACAGGAACAGAGGGTGATGAAATAGATTTTAATGAAAATATATCCTTCCCAAGTGATGAGTTCACAGAACCCAGACCTACCAGTCATCATCACTCCAACACTCTCACCCCTTATGTCCCTGCCTTTGACCCTCTGTCTACTCACAACATAGAAGTTTCTACCTATCAGGAACTTATTGAAGAAGAACCTCAAATCTCTGATAGTCCTTCTCAGACTATTGATGACTCACCAATTCTTCAAATCCCTGAAAACTCTCCTGCTGATAATGAAGTAGCACCTCTTGATATGGCTGAAGAAGACTCTGACACTGAAGTAGTCTTTGAAGAAAGCCCTCCTAGTCAGCAGGATGAAACTCAAATTGTACCAGCTGTGCCCACAAGTGTTCCTGTCCTTGAGTCCCCAGCTCCTCAAAATAAGTGGTCAAGAGATCAACACATTCTTCTTGTCAACATTATAGGGGAACCAAATACAGGGGTCACAACTAGACAGCGAATTCAAGACTCAGAATCAGCCTCAGCCAATGAATGTCTCTTTGATGAATTTCTCTCACAAATTGAACCTAAAAGAGTAGTTGAGGCTCTGGTAGAAGAAGGATGGGTAGCTGCTATGCAAGAAGAAATCAATCAGTTCAAAAGGAACAAAGTATGGACACTAGTGCCAGCCCCACCTGGAAAGAATATCACAGGCACTAGATGGATCTATAGAAATATGATGGATGAAATTGGGAACATCATCAGGAACAAGGCTAGACTGGTGGCACAGGGATTCTCTCAGACTGAAGGAATTGATTACGATGAAACTTTTGCACCTGTTGCTAGACTTGAAGCCATCAGAATCTTCCTTGCTTATGCTGCCTATATGAACATCACTGTGTATCAGATGGATGTTAAGAGTGCCTTCCTCAATGGTGATTTGGCTGAGGAAGTGTATGTTGCATAACCTGAAGGATTTGAGAACAGCGAGTTCCCCAACCATGTGTACAGACTTCACAAGGCAATGCATGGTCTGAAACAAGCTCCAAGAGCATGGTATGAAACTCTTACCAATTTCTTAACTGAAAATAAATTTGTCAGGGGTTCTATTGATAAAACACTCTTTACCTTCAAGGATAAGAGTGACTTCATCATTGTGCAGATTTATGTGGATGATATCATCTTTGGGTCAACAAATGTCAATCTTAGTAAACATTTTGCTAAATTAATGACCAAGAAATATGAGATGATATGATGGGTGAATTAACTTACTTTTTGGGCTTTCAAATTAAACAATGTCCTAAGGGAATTTCAATTTGTCAAGAAAAGTATGTTAAGGATTTACTTAAAAAATATGACTTAGCTGATTGTGCATCAGTGAAATGCCCCATGCTTCCACCCAACAACTTGGGCCCTGATGAGTCAGGGGTCTCTGTCAATGAGACTTTATATAGAGGCATGATTGGGTCACTCATGTATCTAACAGCTAGTCGTCCAGATATCCAATTCTCCATATGTCTCTGTGCAAGGTACCAAGCTAACCCAAAAGAATCCCATCTAGTAGCTGTTAAGATAATTTTCAGGTATCTTAAAGGAACACCATCCCTAGGCCTATGGTATCCAAAAGAATCAGGCTTTGATCTCAAGGCCTATTCAGATTCAGACTATGCTGGAGGCTGTATTGACAGGAAGAGCACTTCAGGCAGCTGTCAAATCCTAGGAGGAAAATTGGTTGGATGGAGTGCTAAAAAGCAAAACTCTGTGGCTATGTCCTCAGTTGAAGCGGAATATGTCGCTGCAGCCAGCTGTTGTGCTCAGGTGCTCTGGATGAAAAGTCAATTGGCTGACTATGAAATTTTGTATGACAAAGTGCCAATCTTTTGTGACAACACCAGCGCCATTGCCATATCCAACAACCCTGTTCTTCACTCTCGTACCAAACACATTGATATCAGGTATCATTTTATCAGGGATCATATAATGAAGGGAGATATTGAGCTGCATTTTGTTCCCACAGAGCTGCAACTAGCTGATATCTTTACAAAGCCTTTGGCTGAACCTTCGTTCAACAGGCTAGTTGCTGAGCTAGAGATGCTCAATATCTCAAAGCCTGTGGCTTTATATTAAATGTGTTCATTAAATGATTGATTCTATATTAAATGTTTTTCACATGAAACTAGGTAGTTACTTTCCAAGTAAATGCAAAAAACATTCTCAAATATTTAATCATTTATTTTTCGGATAACAAGGAGACAAACTATTTTGAAAGGTCAAGGGGACCCACTTGAGCAGTCATTTTCGCACCTTGCATTTAATACGGTTGAATAACTGTTCACTTAGTTTGAATATATATTGTCTCCTTTCTCTTCTCACCCTCTACCATTCTCATTTCTCAAATCTACTTCTCTCTCTAAGTTCTTCTCTCTCTTAACCTATCCGCCATTTTCACATACCTTCAACCTCAAATCCATGGCGTTTTCAATTCCTAAAGCTTCAAATGTTAACTTCGAGATCAACGAGAGCATCCTCGCCTCCAACAACGCCATTGGATGGATTATGGCACCAAACAGCACATATTCAGATCTGGTCAATTTCATGCAGAATTGTGACCTAAGTGAAGCCTTCACCAAATCCCCATCCACCTTTTACCAAGAATACCTTAGGGAATTCTGGTATTCTGCTGAAGTGGTAGAAGACACCATAACATTTAGCCTCTCATGCAATGAACACCCTTTTGCCTTCTCCCTTAAAGACTTTTCAAGTGTGGCCGGATTGAAGCATGGAGATGAATGCCTGAAGGTAGTTGACAAAAAGGCTGTCAAAGAAGCCCTGGCCACACTCAACCCTTGCCATGACGTTAACCCTGCCCTTACACCAGCTGAGGTCCCCGCCAAATCTCCTCTGAAGATTAAGTATTTCACTCCCATGTGGCGTTTCCTCTTCACCCACATTGTTAAATCCCTGGGAGGAATGCAGGGATCACAGGATCAGATATCTTTTAACCATCAGGCTATTGCTTATGGATTAATCTGGGGAGCTGATGTTGACGTTGGAAGCATTCTCTTCTCCAACCTTGTAGAACAGCT
Source organism: Glebionis coronaria (assembly GCA_025667525.1). NCBI lineage: Eukaryota > Viridiplantae > Streptophyta > Magnoliopsida > Asterales > Asteraceae > Glebionis > Glebionis coronaria. The sequence continues at coordinate 162,121,177 of CM046877.1, read as the reverse complement.
GAAGGGAAGGAATCAGGTCAGGGAAAAGAATATCTGCTATGTGCGCTTCCTGTCTCTGATCTTCGAAAGCTTGCTGGGAGATAACTACCACAACAAGGCCTTGACTGCTCTTAAGCCCTACCGCATCACAGGTGCCATCTGCAAGGAAATAGGAGCTGAAGATGTCCCTGTCACCGCCCATATGATGAATGTGGCCAACCAAGTACCCAACTCTGAGAAGCCCTTTCTCCCTTCCTCTGAGAAGGTGAATACTTCTAGTGTTGCTGGCAAGTCTTTGTCTTTGACCTCTGGGCAGCACACTACTAAGTCCAAGGCTTCATCTGGCCAACAGCCTAAGAAGAAGAAAATCCCCTCTTCTTCCCACTCCAAAGCTGTTTCTAAGGCCAAGGGAAAGAAGACTGACACCTCCTCTGGTCTAGATACTCATGTGGATTCAGATTCATTGGCTGACAAACAACAGGAGTCTAGTGTCTCAAAGTCAGCTGAGATGACAGGAAACCAGCCTGATCAAGCTGATATCTCACAGGTAATCAGTGTACATTTTTAGAGGCTCACAAGCAGCCACTCTCATTTGTCTGTAGGAGAGAGTGGTGAAGTTAGGGTAATCCTCGACCTATAGAAGTCTGTTAATACACTTAGAATCCATTAAGACTTCTGTACACCCTGTCTTTGCACCAGGGAATGATTCATTTGTGTTTATAAAGCACCCTGATGACCCTGCACCCTCTAGACAGTATTCAGGCTAACAACAACCTGATTACACTAATGTCTCAACCTTGATCAGCTGTACTTCACACAGCCTCTTGGTTCCCTCCTTAAAAGAGTCCCAAAGGATTTATCCTTTCAGGGGGAGCTGAATCATCACCCTCAGCTTTCCTAGGGGCAGCATAACAGGCGACCTTTAACCACATATGTTTCACTCTTAAAAGAGTCCCAAAGGTTTTAACCTTTTGGGGGGGCTGAATAATCACACTCAGCTTTCCTAGGGGCAGCGACTGCCGATCCATAAACAACATATGTCTCACAATCAAAAGAGTCCCAAAGGTTTTAACCTTTTTGGGGGGGGGGCTGAATAATCACACTCAGCTTTCCTAGGGGCAGCGAATGGCGATCATTAACCTTATTTTTTTCACACTTAAAAGAATCCCAAGGATTTATCCTTTGGAGTGGCTGAGTAATCACCCTCAGCCTCTCTGGGACAGCGAAATGGCGACCATTCCCCTTATATTTTTCCCTGTTACTAATTACAACAAATTTGCAGGCTGAAATTGTACAGCCAGTCATCGAGTCTCAGGTACAACAAGAAAAGGAGGCTGATACAATGACTCAAGACAAACCCAATGATGAAGAGCCTTTGTTAAATGCTGATGAAGAAATGCTATCATTGGAAGATTATGTCTCTGATATTGAGTCCATGCCTGAGGATGAATTCCCTGAAGGGATGTTCGATGAAGAGGATGAAGAAGATGAGGAAGACCAGCTGTCTGTCTCTCCTCCTAAAGAAATAGTTGTGTCTACACCAGCTGGTGATAAGACTTCTCCTCCCAAGGATGCTGTTGATACTCCAAACTCTGCTACCTCAACAACAACAGTATTCCAAAGACCAACTTATGATCCCACAGCAGAATTTCTCTTGTTTGATCATCCTGCCCAGACCAACTTTGATTTATTACCAAGGGGGGATGACTATGCTCAGCAAAGCCTCAATATCCAGAATCTTCAGCCTGTCCATCATCAATCAGATATTGAGCGTTTATCAAGAAAGCTGGATGTGATCAAGTCTGAAATGCACAACTTCACTGTGACATTTCCAGGCATCATAAAAAAGGCTGTGACTGAGGCGGTTACTGAGCCTATTCAGGATGGTGCAAGAAGAGGTGTAGCCCAAGGACTCAGTCACCTTTCCACAAGGATAAAAGATGCCATTGACTCAGCAGTCCCTGCCATGTTTCATGAACATGATCTATCCGTGCACAGGCAATTTGATGCGGTTCGCAACAGGCAATACCGACATGTAAATTTTATTGTTAGTCGTGTTCAGCCAAATACTAATGCAAATGCCAACCTCCTGCTGAAGATTTCCAGGGCTTCAAGGAAAAGACAACGTGCTATGGCTGCCTCTGTGGAACAGATTGCAAGACGTTTTCAAGCACGTTCATCCAAACATCTGCGAAGTCAGGATAAACGTGAGGGGGAGAAGAATACAACACTCAGCCTTGCATCTGCTGAACAAGGCTCATCATTAGCTAACCCCACCATCACACCTGTTCCTCTCCAAGTCATCACACCTATTGTAATACCTGATGATGAGGATATACTCAGGGGGAGCAACAAACTCAAGATGGAGCTGACTCATCAAAGTCTCTGGTTTTGGTTAACACCAGCAAGCCTGAGGATGATGATGAACCAGCTGCCAAGAAATTAAAATTCACTGTTAGCTCTCTCCCCAAAGCTATTCAAACTCAGGCTCAGACAACATTTATCAAAAGAGCTAATGTTTTGAAAAACATAAGTGTGGAGTCCTCTGTCTCGAAGAAAGGAAAGGAGATAGTTTTGGTTGACACAGATACCAAACTTAAGAAGATAGCTGCGATGCTAGAGACAGGAGGATCCACCACAAACCTTTCCCAATTCTCAACCTTTACACCTTCCGATGAGATTCCTTTAACCCCTGAAGAAATAGAGCAACAGGCTGAAGAATTCAAAAGATTAAATGAACTCAAGACAGCCAAAGAATTGAATGAAGCTACTCTGAGGAAGATGACACCACCTGAAAGGGAAAAACAAAAACAAAGGTTGAGGGAAATGGAAGCAAAACGCGCTGAGGCTTTAAGGAAAGTCAAAGCTGACTATGATGCCTGCGTGAACAACAGATATGCTTCAGGCAAGATAACCAAGTTCAAATACACCATTCGTAAATCCATAAACACCCCACAGATGATCTTATGGAGGGAAAACCAACAGGGAAATATGGATGTGTTTGACAACTTCAGGTTAAAGACACTTGGGTTATCAGAATGGTTCGAACTTGAAGCCTTAGCTGCCAAAGAGACTGGACAGGCTAATTTTCTTCTGCTTAAGACTCTTAAGGCCAAGTTTAACTAGATCAAGGAAACCGCTGGCAAACTTAAGATTGATCCCCCACCACAGCTTTTTGAACAAGAACCCCCAAAGACTGGCAACAAAAGGAGAAGGATTTCACAAATTATTAATGAAACTTTTGTTACTGAAGATGTTCAAGTGGATGGCATGCACAGGGATTTGATCCTCCCCAATGGTATTGTTGGCCCTGTTGATGGTCAGACATACACAGAGCCTGAAAGAGGAATGGCATTCATGAACAGGGCTTGCCAGTATGCTTTTCAAAGGGAAGATGAGCTGTGCTTAGCTTCAACTATTCAGCTACTCTGTCACAAGAAGTCTCTCAAGATCAACACAGAGTATTCCAAGAAGTTTGCAAAGACTTTGCAGGATGAAATTGATAACAAATTGGACTTGGCTGAAGCTGAAGAAAGAATTAAAAAAGATGACTATTGAAGATGTTCACAGCCCTTTTTACCTTCATCTTTTATTTTGCTTATGTAATGCACTTGTAATTTTCTTTAAGTTTTAATAAAATCATGAGGTATGTTTGTTTAGATCTGTTATGTGTAAGAAGAAGCTGTTAAACTCACTTACCTTAACTTAGTTAGATCTAGCATTATTTATGTTTAAATAGGGGGAGATTGTTGGGAATCTAAACTTGTTAGATTCCCTGATCATTGATTTAAACATAATTAGGCTGTTAGATAGTCCCTTGCCTGTGCCTAGGAGGCAGGCAAGTTTCGCAAGACTCACAGAGATCCAAGTCTCTGTGAGCAACCTCAGAGGAGTCCATGTCAGAGACATTGTCAGGGAAGTCGAAGAATTACCTGAAGACATACTCATTGGCTGTGATGGATAACAGCCAAGATGTATCAGTGACTCTGAGGGGTTGAGAGTTAACAGGGGTGGCAATACCCTGATAACTCTCAACACACTTTGGACATGTCATTTGTGTGTTCGAGACTATGAAGAAAAAGGAAACTGTTTTGACAACTATTTCCTTAAAGCATAATGGAAGACTACCAAGAATAGAAGGACATCATGTGGCTGATGTAGGAACTTGTAAAAGCTTGTGTAGTCACCATCAAGTACTGTTTAGGTCAAACTCGTAACACTATAAATATGTGTATCCATGCATTAATGTTTAACACTTTGAGATATTAAGAACATTATTGCATATAACTTAGTGAATCAAACAGCTACGACTGTATTCATAAGTTAAGGTTTATTGTTGTTCAAAGTGTGCACAACACATTGTCATCAAACTGTGTTATCCATAACACTTGTAATTCTTTATTATACAATAATAAGATTACGTTTGAAAAGTAATACCTTGTGTTGATTAAGTTAAGATTAGGGTTTCTTGCATTGATTAGGGACTTTCAATTTCGCTATGGGTGCCGTCTTGGGGAAACGAAGGGCTCGACATTTTTAGCCTATACATTACGCAAGCAAGACAATGTCCGAGGCTCAAGCGAACTACACCACTACAGAAAAAGAATTACTTGCCGTGGTGTACGCTTTTGAGAAATTCCGCCCGTACTTGGTCTTGAACAAGTGCATAGTGTATACGGATCACTCGGCTCTAAAATATCTCTTCCAAAAGCAAGATGCTAATTCGAGATTGCTCTGGTGGGTTCTCCTCCTTCAAGAATTCGATTTCACTATCCGTGATAAGAAAGGAGCCGAAAACCTCACGGCGGACCACCTATCTCGTCTTTGTTAATGCAAGTGATGCCTAAAAACATTATTAGTGTTAACTACTATTTCTTAGTTTTGATCACAACAAACTATACAACACATTTAGTGTAAAACACAAAACGAATTATTTAACTAACACTGTCATCAAGGTAATAATCATATCACTAACTTTTCTTAATCATACTTAGTGATCATCAAAGTGATTATCCTTAAAACTCACTTTTGTTAATATGACAAAAGATTTTTTAATAAACATTCTTTTTAAGAAAATGTTTTATTAAAATGGAAAATGTAAATTTGAAAATGGCATATTCCATATGCCATAAGAATATCCTTTGAAGGTTTAAAAAACCTCAAATATTCCTACACCAGTAAAAGACAAAATCAGAACGTAGTCTACTGGGCGGTCCCTTAAATAGCTAGGCGGTTCTCTAGCGATAAGGAACCGCCAGGCTAGATAAGGAATCGCGCCCAGCTAGCCGTTGCACTTTGTCTCCTATAAATAGTGGATCAAATCTAATTTTCCAACAACCCTTTTTAGACGTTTTTCTCAGCCCCTTTCTTTTTTCTATAGCATAATCATTAGTAAATGATCACTTAATGTGTTAAGTATGTTTACATATGATTATCCTCTTGATCCCCTCCTTTACCTTGTCCAAAGAGAAGATCACTCACTCACTAGTGTTGTGATAAAGATGAATCCATGAATTAGTCATGTTCATCATGTTAGCCTTTTTGTTTTATGTTAATCCATTGTATTTATGAATACTTGTACTAGTTGTGTTTATCCAAGCTATTTGTGAATACTTGGATTTGTTTTGTACATCCATTGCATATGTGTTTTCTTGGATTTATGTTGTGTAGATCCAAGCTACATGTGTGTACTTGGATATGTCTAGTTGAGTTGTAATAGATTGTGTAGTAGTTCTCACTAAACTATAAAGTGACGTGGTTGTGTCTTGTGAGTTCTCACTAAACTTGAAAGTGATTAGTAGTTTTGTTGTGTGAAGTTCTCACTTAGCTCCAAAGTGAAAAGTCGTGAAGATTGGTTCTAGCTTTGGATTAGAACTCGACATCTAGCCTTGTGTCGTAAAATGGTAAAGTAGGCAACGTCATGAAGATTGGTTCTACCTTGAGATTAGAACTCGACATCTAGCCTTGTGTCGTTAAATTGTGAAGTAGGAAACGTTGTGTCTATTGGTCCTAGCTAAAGATTATGTCTCAACATTTAGCTTAGTGTCGGAAAATAATGTAAGCGACGATGTAAGGTTTTCTCTGCCAAGAAGGGAGCTTGTGTATATAGTGGAAATCTCGAGTAGGTGTAATCGAGGAGTGGAGTAGAAACTAGGATAGAGCCTCGTTGTCGAACCACTATAAATCTTGGTGTCTTCTCATTAAGTTGTCTCTTTCCTTACTCTTTAGTTATTTCATTATCATTACACTTACCTATTACCATTGCTAATGCATTTGAATTGAACCTAATCATTATGCAACTTAGCTTCAAGTAAAAGATAGTTTTCATACAAACCTAATTGAAGTAATTTTAATTAGGTGACTAATCGAAGAGAAACAATTCAACCCCCCCCCCCCCTTCTAGTTTCTACAATTGGTATCAGAGTGATGGTCACTCAAGATCTTTGAAGTATATTATACTTTAAAAATTGGATCGATCGATTGTCTCCTCAAATTAGAAGGTCAAGTTGTACTAAAGTTTCTCTTTGGTCAAAACTATTTTTTTGGAAAATAGATCTTTTAATTGGTAATATTGCATCCCTCTTATATTAGTAGCTTTTATGCATTTTAGATCTACTCTTGAAATGTATCTACTAGTTTTCATCTTGCTTTGTGTAGGTACTCATGAAGATCAATCATTTAATTGGTTGTGGATTGAGTTACTTGCACTTGTAGAAGACTCATCTTCATTGATCTTCAACATCTTTGAATGATGATATCAAGATGATTGGGAATGATACTAGTCCTTGAAGACTTAGTACTCATCATAGTCATTGTTGGGCTTTGCATTGATTCCTTGATGGATTGGAATGCTCTTTGTGTCCAAGGTACGCTTTTGTTCTTCCATACGCCCTTTGATCATTATTTTTTATCATTACTTGACTATGTGCTTGTTCTTGGCATCCTTGCCTTGACATTTGTTTGTGGTTTGTGATTCTTTTATTTTATCCTCTCAAACCTTCATTGCTTGGATACTTGACTCACTATGGTGATGTAGAGCGAGTTAGTAGTAGCTTAAAGTATCAAGCATGATATCCATGGTTTGCACCCTTACGGTTAGTAGGCCCTTTGTGGGAGAGAAAGTGAATTGATACCTTGCTCATATTTTGGTTTAGACTAAGACTATTATTGAAAGTGATCTTAGTCTATGCATCAATATTTGCTTTGTGTTTATTCATTACCAAAGCCGTTTAACACTTCGCCGGAAAGGCACGTCTTAAACCACTATATATGACACAAGCTCTATCGATAAGGAACCGCGGGCAGTAAAAATTGTCAGAGCGCCAATTTTATTAATTTAATCTTTTTCAAACAAAACCCTCTCTCTCCCAAAAACACACAGCCGTCGGGTTTCCCTTTTTCCACCATTGTTGAAGCTTCAAAAACCTTCAATCACTCAAATTAATTGATTCCAAGTTGTGGGTTTCACTCATCCTTCATCAAACATCAATTAATTGTAAGTATTTTCTTTCAATTTCATCTATTTTGTTCTAGGGTTCATCCTTTCATAATTGGGGATTTTTAAAATTGAAATTGAATTAGAACCTTAATAGGAATATAGGTTGACATGGTTATTTTACTATGATTCCTTAGGTTCATATCCATTGAGATTTCACTAAAACCCACTTGTAGAACAAATCCGAATTTTGGCTAAATGATTTTGGTTAAAAGATGGAATTGAGATGAACCTATGAACAAATAGGTAATTGCATTGTTAATGCTTACCTAAAAACCTTGTTTTGAAAAACCAATGTTCTAGTCCATTGTTGATCCAACATAGTTCATATGTTCTTGGTTAATAATGGAATAGATACATTGTGAACATGAGAATGATATGGATTCAATCCTTTGTTTGTCAAGAAATTGATATAACACATTCTCATATTTTAATTTTTGATTTTATTTTTCATATGAGTGATTGGAAATATATTTTATTGTGTTTATTTAGGTACTAATCATGCCTTCACAATACCAAAAGGATCATCAACTCACTAAACAATATATGCCAAACATTTCCCAAACCTTTGCATCCACTAAACTTCGAAACTCCCTTTCATCACTTTCAACATGAAATTTCCATGAGGGTAGAGTTGTTGATGAGGGAATAACGGGTTATATCTATATCAAATCTATGTTTGAGCATACAGTGTTTGATTTCTTGCTCTACATAGAAGAAGATATATATCCCTTGTTTCTTCTAGAATGTTAAACATGTAATGTGATGTTGAACATTTGCTTCTTTTTACTTTATTTTGGTTGTGTATTAACTAATACTACTTGTTTGTATTACTTATTATTTTAATCCTAATGTTGTCTATGCCATCGTGTTTTCGATTTTCATAGCTTTGTGCATCCTATGTGTTAGTTAGCTTCCTAGATTTTGGTCAGTAGTTAACTTTGGCTTGTTAATCCTTTGGTAAAAATCTGGGCTAACCAAAGTTTGAGGAAGTGCGATTTTTGAACACCTCTGGTCGCGGTTCCATATCGACCAGCGGTTCCTTATCGATAAGGAACCGCCCATCCTAGATAGGGAACCGCCGGCTACTGTGTCCGATAGAATCTTTGCTTTACACTATTTTCCTTAATCTGTGTAAACCTTGCTTGATTCTTTGCAAAAACCTACACATTTCCTAAACTAGGTTACCTAAATTCATTATTCACATAAAATGTTTTTAACCCATTACTAGTTTGGATCATCCCCTCACCCTTTTAAACCCACCTTGTTAGCCATGTTCTTCACACATCAAACCATTCATCTTTAACCCTTAAACCACTCATTACAACCATGGTTTCTACAAGAACCTCAAACTCATCCAAAACCTCCACTTCAAAGAAGAACCTTAAGATTAAGATTAAGTTTCCCAAACTTAACTCTTCACCCTTTCACACACCCAAGAATGAGATTGTTCCAATTCCCATCTCTTCATCACTCTCACCACCACTTGCTCCATGCAAGACTACCTCAACCCATGTTACCAACCATTCTCATGGTTCTACCTCCTCTTCATTCCAATCTAGAATGAATGAGCTAACCTCACCCTTCACTCCAAGTACTCTCTTGGATGTGACTACCCAACCTCAACCCATCCAAAGCATTCCCATTGTGAATGAATTTTTTGATACCTTGGCGACTCCACCTTTTAACCCTCTAAACTCACCCACATCACCCATTTTTCCCTTGGAGAACATACCTCCACACTCACCCACATCACCCTTGGAGAACATACCTCCTCCACCTCCACCTCCCTCAAACACTCCCATTTTGGGGGGTCTCACTTCCCCTCTTTATGGGTGATCCTTACTTCTTTGGGTTCCTAGAAGCTCATGGTTCTCATTGTCCATGTTGCCTTTACAACAACTACATCATTCACAACCTTAGGATGGAGATGTTTGGACTTCATAGGAGGTTGCAAGATTTCTTGCTCACCTTGTTTACCATGCCTCCTCCTAGGAGATAAATGATGATTTTCTTTAATAAGTGTTTTTCAAGAAAAACCAAGCCAAGGAAGACTACTCATCAAGAACTAGTTTTAAGCTAACTTTATTTTAGTTAGTTGTTTTTCATTTCCTTATTGTATTTCCTTCCCTCCATGAGTTTTTCATGAGGATGATCTATGGATTTAGCTTTGTGTTTTTCTATCTTTATGTGCACATTAATCAACTTTAATTTTAAATTAAAATTGAACCTAAATCTATCACAACCTCTAAAACTTGACTAAAATTGGTTCAAAATGTTATCTAAATATTTTGTCACCCTTTGTCAAGACATTATTTGTGAATGTGTTGCTTTTATGCAACCCTAGCATAATTTAGTGCTAATAGAGGTAAAATTACAAGATTTGCAATTTTTTGAAAAAGTCTTAGTTTTTCTCAAAACCCTGGAAAATCATGGTTTCACCTCCATTGTACGTGGCTCATTAAGTCGCGCGGTCCCTTAAGTGCTAAGGAACCTCCGGTCCCTATAAGGAACCGCGGACTGATAGCCAATTTTTGGCTCGTTTTTGGTCTTTCTTCATCACCCTATCCCCTGTCAAGATTCCATGTTTACTCAATTTGGCTAAATATTCCTTGACACTTCACATTTTATTTTCAAATCTTTGCCTTGTCTACTTTCTTCTTATACCCCCACCTTGAGATTTCATTCTCACACCTCAACAATGCCTAACTCCTCCTTTCATAACCTTGACATTTCATTGTCACAAACCTCCTCACACAAAGCTTCCTCATCCAAGCTTTCCAAGAAACCGAAGATCTCGGTTCGACCTATTTGGATCAAGAAAAATGAACCCTCTTCTTCCAGAACACCCAAGAACCCCACCTTCTCTCCAATCAAGTATTGGAATGAGACCTACTCCATTAACCCCATCACCAGAGAAAAGAAAATCTTCCCTCCACCACCAAAACCTTTCGACACCCCTCAACTAAATGACCTTTCAACCTTCCCAAACCTCACAAGGAATTGTGAAAACATTTCCTACCCACTCTCCTCACCACCACCAAACCCTAGGTTTGATGGCCTTCCCCCATCAACCGAATTTGTTTTGCATCATGGATCCTCGTGTGCTTGTTGTCGATTTCAACAAATTGAACTTGCTCATATGTATGAGAAGTTAAATTTTCTTGAATTCCTCCTCACTCCACCTCATCTCAAAATTTTCGTTCCCATTGACAAAACTTTGAATGATGCCTCGTCGTCTTATTTTTCCAACTGAAGGACTAAGCACTCTTGGAGTCAATAATACTTTAGTTGTTTTGAAGTCAATAACATTTTAAAATCTTGGAAAATTATAACTATTATAATAGCTTATGCTTTGTGGTTTATTTTCCATATTTTTTTCTTTAGATACTCATATTGTGTGTATGACTATCTACCTTGTTTGTTTCTTTCATATTTTTGTAATATGAAACCTTTGTGTTGTTTTTGTTTTCTTTCTTTGATCATTCTCTCTTTTTCTTTTGAGTTGATCGTGGTTAATCTTTACAATTGATTATGGGTGATTCCATCAATTCTAAACTTTAACCCCTTGACAAATTTATCATCTTCTTTGGTTTGATGTTTCTTTTCTACCTCCATTCCACCAATTGAAATTTGATTTTGTCATTTACCTCTTTAGACATACTTATCAATACTTGCTTCTAATTTGAGATTTCTTCTCCTTCTCCCTCTCAAGTTACTTAGTAGGTAGTGATCATATATACATTGGTGTTTCTTTTCTTTCTACTAACCTTTGTGTAGCATGTCACCTTAGCTCATACACTTGGTGCCCCAAGCAAGGGGGAGCAACCACCAAGGGGGAGCTACTAGCAAAGTCCGGTTTTCTTCAAAGACTTGTGCTAACCTTTTTGCTACGACAAAGGGGTAGAAATGATAGTGATAAACTCGTTAATAATTTGATATTTTGTGTTTCTACGTAAATGAGTTTATAGTTTGTCGTAATCAAAAAGGGGGAGATTGTTAATGCAAGTGATGCCTAAAAACATTATTAGTGTTAACTAATATTTCTTAGTTTTGATCACAACAAACTATACAACACATTTATTGTAAAACACAAAATAAATTATTTAACTAACACTATCATCAAGGTAATAATCATATCACTAACTTTTCTTAATCATACTTAGTTATCATCAAAGTGATTATCCTTAAAACTCACTTTTGTTAATATGACAAAAGATTTTTTAATAAACTTTTTTTTAAGAAAATGTTTTATTAAAATGGAAAATGTAAATTTGAAAATGGCATATTCCATATGCCATAAGAATATCCTTTGAAGGTTTAAAATACCTCAGATATTCCTACACCACTAAAAGACAAAATCAGAGCATAGTCTACTGGGCGGTCCCTTAAATAGCTAGGCGGTTCTCTAGCGATAAGGAACCGTCGGGCTAGATAAGGAACCGCGCCCAGCTAGCCATTGCACTTTGTCTCTTATAAATAGTGGATCAAATCTCATTTTCCAACAACCCTTTTTGGACGTTTTTCTTAGCCCCTTTCTCTTTTCTATAGCATAATCATTAGTAAATGATCACTTAATGTGTTAAGTATGTTTACATATGATTATCCTCTTGATCCCCTCCTTTACCTTGTCCAAAGAGAATATCACTCACTCACTAGTGTTGTGATAAAGATGAATCCATGAATTAGTCATGTTCATCATGTTAGCCTTTTTGTTTTATGTTAATCCATTGTATTTATAAATACTTGGACTAGTTGTGTTTATCCAAGCTATTTGTAAATACTTGGATTTGTTGTGTACATCCATTGCATATGTGTTTGCTTGGATTTATGTTGTGTAGATCCAAGCTACATGTGTGTACTTGGATATGTCTAGTTGAGTTGTAATAGATTGTGTAGTAGTTCTCACTAAACTATAAAGTGATGTGGTTGTGTCTTGTGAGTTCTCACTAAACTTGAAAGTGATTAGTAGTTGTGTTGTGTGGAGTTCTCACTTAGCTCCAAAGTGAAGAGTCGTGAATATTGTGTGACAATCCATCAATTTATAGTTGATATTTTTATTCTCAATATTTATTTGAAAACATTATTTTAATGTTACAATATGAACTCACTTATTTTTGGGAAGTAATTTGGATTTACGTCTTGAAGTAGCATCGACTACGTCTAAACCGGAGGATTCTACGTTACGTGCTTACGTTTACGTACACCGTCTTTGGTGACAGTCCGACATTTCAGAAAATAAATTTATCCGTGAATGTTATTTTGGAGTTTTAAATTTGAGTTAGTTCATAAACTCACAAATTTACGAGAAGAGATTAGGACTTACGATTTTATTTTAACGTCCTTTACGACTAAACCGGAAACCCTAGAATTACGTATTTACGTTTTCGAACTCCGTTTTTGATGAAACAATTTTTATTGGATTCGTTTTGTGACGTTGATTCATAATTTATAAAAACGTTTTTCGTAAAACGACCCGAGGGCACGCAAATCGAGGAAACTAGAATCGAGGAGTACCCGTAAATAAATGGGGATGAGACAAGTGGGACACTTGCCCCACCCCCATCAAAACCAGCCATATTAAGCCAACACACCGTAAGGTGTCATTTTATTAACCAAGTTACAACACTTGTCCATTTTAGCTTCAACTTGAAGCTAATTTCCATCAAAACCACTAGCAACTTACCACTTCCTCATTTCCACCATGCAAAACTAGCTACAACTCTCTCCTCCTCTCTTGTTTATGCCGTCCCATCTCCACCAAGAACCCCCATCATTGATCAAATTTAACCACAAAATCCTATGTTGTTCAGACACATGTTGAAGCCCTCTTGAAACCCTATTGATTGGTGGTGCTTATAACATCCAAGGAGGAGTATTCATGGTGTCTTGGGGCTGATTTTCCACAAGGAGTTTATGAAGATTGGTGGTCATGAAGATGGTCTTGGTGCATCACAAGTTTCTCCATCAAAATCCATGTTTTGATCAACCTACATCATCATGGTGGTATAAAGATTATTCTCCTCATCTTCTTGTTATTTTGATTATGTAATCATGTATTTTATTTCCTATTGTATATGTATATGATGATTATATGATGATAAAAGTATTGTGTGGGGATTTGGTGTTGATAAATATGATTAAAAAGGTGAAAAACTATAAGAAACAAGGCTAAAATCTTGTTTAAATTTGATGGCTGTATAAAACAGTAAAGAAACATGTCATGAACTGATAAAATGATGAATTAGAACTAATTTACAGTAAGCTATATGTCTTGTACACATGTGAGAGTTGGCCATGCAATGGAATCATTGTAATGAGTAAGATATGATCAAAACAAGTTTAAGATACAAATCTGAGTTCACTGTTTTGGACGATTTTTAGAAAAAACTTAGATGATTATTCAACACTAGCTATAGAAGAGTTAAATGGAGCACATATCATGTAGTTTTTGTGATAAAAATTTGAGCTTCTATCTCCATATAGAACTCTAGATATGGCAGTTTTGGTGAAAGTGAAGATAAAAATCAGATTTTGGAAATTAAAGTATAATACTATTATATAAGCACTCAAAATTATATTGTATAAAATGTAAAGTTAAAACCCACTAACTCTTGAATTTTATTTATATAAATATGTACAATGATAAATAAGTGGACATTTTATAAAAATGGTAACTTGTTATGTTTTATAAGTTATAAAACTATAAACATGATTTTTACGACTTTTTCGGCTATTACCGTAAAATTAACGTTTTTGTTAAATAAAACTTAGACGGTTGGACCCGTCTAATGTAAACTTCTATAAAACTAATATACTGATATATAAACATATATAACAAGTAAAAACCGATAAAACTCGAACTATATAACATACAGACATTAACGGACTAAATTAACGTTATTGGACTAATAAAACAACAAAATGGACTAAAACACTTATAAACTTATTTATTGGACTTAACCCTTTTAAGCCAAACTTGTAAAGTGTAGATACTGATAATATAAGTATAACAAGGATTAATACAAGTTAAGAACTTATAATAAGTATATTGGACTTAAAACACGTAAATAGGTAAAACTAGAAAACTAGTATAAAAGTTATCGACATATAACACTAAAATGAGTAAACGAAAATATGTAAACCCACTTGATCATCATATATATATAATCATCATATGTATACATAATTGTTATTTTTATAAAGTCATTGGACAAACGTCTAAGACCGATTATTATTTGTCTAGGTTTCCGTGATTGAAGCACGTACCGTACGTCCGAATTGCCGATAACCCGCCTTCCCATATCAACGTGAGTTCATAGCCTCGCACTCTTTTAAATGTTTTTATGAAATTTTTTATAAACCCGCGAGGGAGATAACATGTTAGTTTTTATAAAATAGGACACCATTTGTCCCGATTGTTTGTTTATTGATTTTGGACCCGAATGAATGAATGACCCGACTGTATGACCCGATAAATGATTAAAGGACCCGATAGATGAAATTAAATGGATTATTAAAGTTAGGTTATGTCACTAAAAGTCCCATTAGCATGAATTGTGAACTACCGGGATTTGGTAGACGCTTTTGCATATAATAGTACTATTTGGGGACGATCACCCCAGTTCGCGCCTTGACGGTTGATCCCCGTCGTGCCATATTGATTGGTAAGCAAATTTATGTATGAGAAGATTTCCATAGCGTGACCTTTGTGACGACACGCTACTTTAGATGGGCAAAATTGGTATCGGGTTAGCTACCCGTTGTTGGTTTAGTAAGGTAACAATATCATGCGGCTTATAATAATCCGACTAACGAAATACTACTAGACGCTCAGAATTACGACGTATTGCCTGACTAGCAATACATGGTCATACTATTGATATTATGTTTGTGTTTTGGTTTTCATAACCATATTCATATAACGGTTTTTATTTTTATACAATGTCATAAGACGTATTGTATGATGTTTTTACGACATTGGCTCGTATAATGATTTTTAAGGCAAACGCCTATATTATGATTTTGATGAAGATTTGTATAAAATGACTTTGGCTATTTTATGGCCTATTAAAATGATTTGTACAAAATGATTTTCAGTAATAATTTTATACTGATATTATATTGATGGATTTTATTAAACTCTATGAATTCACTCGGCGTTATCGCTGACCTTTTCTTTTAACATGTTTTATCTCAGGTACTTGAAGGTAATTCTCGGGAAGACGACAAGAATTCATGGCCCGCACTTAAACAATAATTCCCATTCAAATACTTTGTAAAACTTTGTATGAAATAATATGACTTGGGACCGATGTAACTTTGATACTTATGAATGGAAATGATTTATTATTAAACGACGCGATTTTTAAGTGTTGTCTATGAAGTGAGTAATGTGCTATCCCGTAACACCAACGAGTCTTCCTCTGTATTGAGTTGTTTAAATTTGGGGGTGTTACAGTTTGGTATCAGAGCTCTCGTAACACCAACGAAAGATTTTTAAAACCAAGGTTTTGAATAAAACATTTCAAAATCTTTTAACTATAAACATTTTTCTAAAAATGTCTAAAAATCTTTTGACTATAACGGTGCCAAAGAATTCCCGAGTTACCGACAAGGCCAGACTGAGAAGTGTTATTTTAATATATATATAACTTAGATTATATATATATATGATGTAGTTTTTTTACATGATTGTTTGATGATTATTTTGATATTTATACGAGGTATTTATACGACGTCGATTGTCACAAGTAACCCTAACTCCCCTAGTAAATTAATCGAAGCTATTCTCGTAGGAATTCTAGCTATCCTAGATCTAAACCAAGTTGTAGATATCTATGATCCCAACAAATGGTTGATATTCGTAGAAATGTAGATATTAGTTGATTGTGATATTGAAAAAGAATTGGTGAGATTAAAACCGATATCGATGTCATGACGATCTTTCCTTATAGAGTGGAGTTTGACAAAACGTTACCACCTAGAAAGATGTCATCTGATTCGTTGTCATCCAATTCTTAAATTGAAATCGAAAGGGTGAATGTTGCACTTGAGGCTGTCATTGGAACCATTACCCAAAAGCCTCATGCCACTAGTACCTTTCCGAGAAATCTGATTGAATGGGTGAGTCATCTCATACTAGTGACTCATTTGATAATTGTTGTTTTAAGAGCTATAGGATTGGAATTAAGTGTTGATCATATTGAGCTTTTATTGCCTTTACAAGGCCGAAGAATAAGATTGAAAGTATTGGAGAATGAAGTAGGATATCGAATTGGGTATAATTTGATTGAAACTTGAATAAAGTAAAATTTAATTTGTATGGAATATGAAATTGTTAAGAGGAAGTCATTAAGTTCTGTGATTGAATTATAAGGTTTTAAATGATTGTTAGTTTATGTTAAGGGTTGTTCCTAGGCCATTGTCCACTAATGAGGATGCCTAGTGTCCAATAAATAAATTGAAGAAATCTTCTTCTAAATTGGGACCGGTGGATCTTCTGGGACAGGTGGGACACCTAATGACTCTTGTAGATTAGTATTCATTGTGGTATCTTTTAAAAATAATCCCTAACTTAACTGAGACATCAATTGGTAGGATGAGTTCTGAGAATTGTATGACATAGTGACACGTAATGTGTTACGGTACAATTTTGACTTGTTTGTGATTAATGAAAAGACTACCTTTGATTGCTAAATTCTACATGTATCGATGTTATCTATCTTTTCTTGCTTGTTTCTAATGTTCGCATTAGTGATGCAACCATTGAACAAGTACTCATCTCAAATTGAGTTACGTTGTGGATTATTCTCTTTGTATTCCTGAGTGCCATCGAAGTCATGAACCTCATGATTATTTGGCTAAAGCTCATTTCCTATCATATTGTAGTTAAGTTCTTGGTGAAAAACTTTCCATCACTCTTTTGCAGATCACTCATTGTTTTTATAAGATAAAACAGTATCCCTTGAGAAAAATTGAATTTCATCACTATAAGGATTATTGAAAGTGAGATTTATAAGTGATTGTTATCGAAAGGAAGTTATTTATAAAACACCTTGGAAAACTAAATTGTTTTCATAACAAAGAAATCTTTGTAAATTTATTTTTAATTCTTATTTAAGAATTAAGCATGAAAATATTTTTATTGTAAACATGATGATAAATTTTTGACGAACTGAGTATTGCATCGTTAATCTTGAAATTGTATATAGTTGCGCGCCTACATACAATTTGGAATCGACCATGCAAGGCTGATTAGTAGTCACCATAAAACTGATTAATAAACGCTACATTTTCTTTGAAGATTGTGAAAGATTAAATTTTATGAGATCTGCAAGAAGTGAAAAATAGGGACATATTGATAGGGGCACCTACATATGTGCCTGTAGCATCTATTCTTCTGAGTTGAATTTACTCATCTGTGGAAATTGTCTTATTTGACAATTGACAATTCTTTCTTGTCCAATTCTCCCGTAGTGAGATTCTTAGGAAAAGTATCTGATTACCGAGTGTTGATACCCGACTGGATGTATCGACGTTCATATCATTTCTTTTGATTTGATTTCATTTGAATGACATGGGTAACGATCCGAGGAGCTTTCGAATGCGTACTCAAATTATGAAAACATGGGATATATTCATATTCGTTAAATGTTTTCGTCTGTATCTGATTTGAAATTCTCTCGCATAGATTATGCGTCGATCTTACTCTTTTAATAGTAGTTATGTCTCCATATATCCTTGAATTGTGAAGGATTATGAGTTATTATTAGTCTTTTGAGAAGTTCACATCTTATCGACGGCAACAAAACTGAAAAGTTGATAGTGCTAGTAGAATGGATTGATTGATTATGACATGACGACATTGTCTTAATTGATGGGAACTCGAATAGAATTCCCCTAAATGATAAGATGTTGATTATCAAAAGTGATCTAAATAATTCTTGATGAATGACCATATCCTGTATTTAGACTTAAAATTATACCGTGAATGGTTATGAACTAGTTATAGATATTGTAATCTAGAAGAACCTAAAATGAATTTATTAAAAGATGTTTATGTTATCTGAAACTTTAGGAGGTATTTATTGGTGAATTACCTAAAATTTCGCCATTAAGGCAAATTGAAATTGGTATTGATTATACTTCCGGTGCTGCACTTGTGGCTTGTGCACTGTACGTCAGCACCATCTGAATTTAAGGAATTACCGTACAACTGAGAGAGTTGTCAGAAAAGATTTTATTCTACCAAGCCTGTCATCATGAAGAGCTATGGTGTTATCATTCCTTATATTTATAAATTATTGTGAACTGAGTAAATTGACAATCGAAAACGATATCCATAACTCGAAATGGAAGATTTGTTCGATCATTTACAAGGTTCTAGCGTATGTTTTAAAGATTTGATCCACGACATGGTTATCATCAACTTCGCATCTGCGAAGAAGATTATCTATTCCAATCACTACATCCGGTACTTGTAATGAACATTATGAGTTTCACGTGATGTCGTTTGGATTGACTAATACACATGTAGTATTCATAAATTTGGTAAATCATGTGTGTAGGCTGTATTTTGATAAATTCATGCTCGTGATCATTAAGGCCCATTTGTTTGTTTACAAGAATAAGAATGAAGTTAATAATTAATTATAGATTGCCCTGAATTGGCCGAACAATTAAAACCTGTACGTTGAATATTTAACATATGACTTAAGACTTAATCCTTTACATGATTTAACCGTGTGATTAATAGATAATGGAATATAAATTGACTCTTCAAAATTTAGAAGTCATTTAAAACTTTGAGTTATACTAAAAAGAAGGTGCAAATATATTTTGACAAATGTTTTAACAAAGGATTTTAAGGGATTATTCCCTTATACACAAACCATTTAACTAAACTTCTGTTTAGGGGTAAATGTTTGTGTATACCTCAAGATAACCTAAAAGGGA
The DNA here is from genome assembly GCA_025667525.1 of Glebionis coronaria. Taxonomy (NCBI): domain Eukaryota; kingdom Viridiplantae; phylum Streptophyta; class Magnoliopsida; order Asterales; family Asteraceae; genus Glebionis; species Glebionis coronaria. Next base: position 162,101,745 of record CM046877.1, on the reverse strand, counting down.
TTGAGGAAACCATTTGAACCATGACTTGAAATTTGAAACGATAATTTACGCTTTTCAAACTAAGAAAATTTTGACCACAGTATAACCAAAGATTTTTCGAACATTTACGAATCCTATTAATTATTTTCGATAAATCAACAAAAATCTGGTTAATTAAATTCAAATTATTTTTGAACATTTTATATAATTGGTCGAACTAAGAAATTTAAAATTTTTACGTTTACGTTTCATAAAAATTAACTAATTATTATTTAATTAGTTGTAATAATTAGCGACGCTTTAAACACCGGATTGAGAAAAACTGATAAAAATGATAGATGAGACGAAACTGAAACTTAGAAGATATGAAGAAAGAATTTTGAATAAATACGGTTAGGATATTTATTTCATCAGGAAAGTGAACATAATTACTGACACGTTATGTATAAAAGATAAAGAACCAATTAGGATGTATTTCTTAATAATGAAGGTGCAAAATAAATTGTCGAGCAATATAAAAATAAACGATGTTTGTAAGAAGGATAAATATAAATAATAAAAAGTGGTTCGCGGATAATGTGAACCATTAAAATTGAGAAGCCGATAGCGTTAAATGTTTTAAAGACCACATGTGATTGCCTAAATATGGAGATTGTGAGATATAGTTGTGTTGGAATTTGTAAGTATAAGTATTCTATTTATGTCATTTATGACTAAAAGTATCTTTGTCTGAAGAAGTTGTACTGATGGCAATTATGAAGGCAGACATCGCCTCACACATTAGTAAACGTCTAGCTATTGCAAAGGTCATCATCTGAATTTGATTCGATTTGGGTCATCGTCGACAGACTGACCAAATCTGCTAATATCATTCCCGTTAATGATAAATGAAAAAGAGTTATGTAAACATAGTGTGCCTGTATCGAACATCTTTATCAAGATCCTCGCTTCGCATCGAATTTCTAGAGATTTGCTCATAAATCATTAAGAACGAACCTTGATGAGAGTACTATGTACCACCCCAATCGAAGGGACGAGGTAAAGTAACGATACAAAGTAATATAAGTGTTGTTTTATGTTTGAATGATTGACCTTTGGTAATGAACCGTATAATTGTTTCTCCTTTAGAGAAATTATCATTGATAATTATCGTATTAGGATCGAGATCGAATCTTGTTAGGATCTAAATATTAGAGCACCTGTAAGCAAGAGTTGAGATGAAGACACCCGACATACACCCATTGTGAGTTGGACATGTCTTTTAGGTTTAAGGTTTCCTAGGATGGCGAACCTAACCTTATAGAATATTCGACCCGCGAGATCTGAAATGATTGTTGAAATTAGGATCTGATTATTGACTGCCAGTAGTGGGCAAGAGGTTATGTGAATATGAGTTGTAGATCTTGAAGTGCCAAATGGGTAGCGAAGTTATGCCACAATTTTTAAACTTGGAAAAATAAATTCATGATCTGACAAATCATGGGATATAAGTCCCCGTTGTATGGGACCATTGAGATGATGTAAAAGTTGGGATTGAAAGGCATATAAGCTGGATCTACCCTAGGACTTCAAGAACTGCGTGAATTATGTTTCGTAAATCGAACTTGATGGAATATCTATCAAGTGAAAATCTGATTGTTCTTAGTAAAGCTTAGATCGGCGAAAAGTTGCATTCATCAGAAACCCGTGAATATCATGGATAGAGAAAGTAAGTCAACATTTAGCCTGATCTTATTCCCGTAGTTATGTTTGATGAAACTCGCGTATTATAATGGATTACACTTGTGAGAAAAGACCGAATGTGGAGGAAATACTCACATGGCTTTAACTCTATAAGAAGCGAGTAGTAAGGTAAGATGATCTTTGAGGACAAAGATCCTGTTTAGGGGTAAATGCTGTGACAATCCGTCAATTTATGGTTGATATTTTTATTCTCAATATTTATTTGAAAACATTATTTTAATGTTACAATATGAACTCACTTATTTTTGGGAAGTAATTTGGATTTACGTCTTGAAGTAGCATCGACTACGTCTAAACCGGAGGATTCTACGTTACGTGCTTACGTTTACGTACACCGTCTTTGGTGACAGTCCGACATTTCTAGAAAATAAATTTATCCGTGAATGTTATTTTGGAGTTTTAAATTTGAGTTAGTTCATAAACTCACAAATTTACGAGAAGAGATTAGGACTTACGATTTTATTTTAACGTCCTTTACGACTAAACCGGAAACCCTAGAATTACGTATTTACGTTTTCGAACTCCGTTTTTGATGAAACAATTTTTATTGGATTCGTTTTGTGACGTTGATTCATAATTTATAAAAACGTTTTTCGTAAAACGACCCGAGGGCACGCAAATCGAGGAAACTAGAATCGAGGAGTACCCGTAAATAAATGGGGATGAAACAAGTGGGACACTTGCCCCACCCCCATCAAAACCGGCCATATTAAGCCAACACACCATAAGGTGTCATTTTATTAACCAAGTTACAACACTTGTCCATTTTAGCTTCAACTTGAAGCTACTTTCCATCAAAACCACTAGCAACTTACCACTTCCTCATTTCCACCATGTAAAACTAGCTACAACTCTCTCCTCCTCTCTTGTTTATGCCGTCCCATCTCCACCAAGAACCCCCATCATTGATCAAATTTAACCACAAAATCCTATGTTGTTCATACACATGTTGAAGCCCTCTTGAAACCCTATTGATTGGTGGTGCTTATAACATCCAAGGAGGAGTATTCATGGTGTCTTGGGGCTGATTTTCCACAAGGAGTTTATGAAGATTGATGGTCATGAAGATGGTCTTGGTGCATCACAAGTTTCTCCATCAAAATCCATGTTTTGATCAACCTACATCATCATGGTGGTATAAAGATTGTTCTCCTCATCTTCTTGTTATTTTGATTATGTAATCATGTATTTTATTTCCTATTGTATGTGTATATGATGATTATATGATGATAAAAGTATTGTGTGGGGATTTGGTGTTGATAAATATGATTAAAAAGGTGAAAAACTATAAGAAACAAGGCTAAAATCTTGTTTAAATTTGATGGCTATATAAAACAGTAAAGAAAAATGTCATGAACTGATAAAATGATGAAGTAGAACTAATTTACAGTAAGCTATATTTCTTGTACACATGTGAGAGTTGGCCATGCAATGGAATCATTGTAATGAGTAAGATATGATCAAAACAAGTTTAAAATACAAATCTGAGTTCACTGTTTTGGACGATTTTTAGAAAATACTTAGATGATGATTCAACAGTAGATATAGGAGAGTTAAATGGAGCACATATCATTTAGTTTATGTGATAAAAATTTGAGCTTCTATCTCCATATAGAACTCTAGATATGGCAGTTTTGGTGAAAGTGATAATAAAAATCAGATTTTGGAAATTAAAGTATAATACTATTATATAAGCACTCAAAATTATATTGTATAAAATGTAAAGTTAAAACCCACTAACTCTTGAATTTTATTTATATAAATATGTACAATGATAAATAAGTGTACATTTTATAAAACTGGTGACTTGTTATGTTTTATAAGTTATAAAACTATAAACATGATTTTTACGACTTTTTCGGCTATTACCGTAAAATTAACGTTTTTGTTAAATAAAACTTAGACGGTTGGACCCGTCTAATGTAAACTTTTATAAAACTCATATACTGATATATAAACATATATAACAAGTAAAAAACGATAAAACTCGAACTATATAACATACGGACATTAACGGACTAAATTAACGTTATTGGACTAATAAAACAACAAAATAGACTAAAACACTTATAAACTTATTTATTGGACTTAACCTTTTTAAGCCCAACTTGTAAAGTGTAGATACTGATAATATAAGTATAACAAGGATTAATACAAGTTAAGAACTTATAATAAGTATATTGGACTTAAAACACGTAAATAGGTAAAACAAGAAAACTAGTATAAAAGTTATCGACATATAACACTAAAATGAGTAAACGAGAATATGTAAACCCACTTGATCATCATATATATATAATCATCATATGTATACATAATTGTTATTTTTATAAAGTCATTGGACAAACGTCTAAGACCGATTATTATTTGTCTAGGTTTCCGTGATTGAAGCACGTACCGTACGTCCGAATTGCTGATAACCCGCCTTCCCATATCAACGTGAGTTCATAGCCTCGCACTCTTTTAAATGTTTTTATGAAATGTTTTATAAACCCGCGAGGGAGATAACATGTTAGTTTTTATAAAATAGGACACCATTTGTCCCGATTGTTTGTTTATTGATTTTGGACCCGAATGAATGAATGACCCGATTGTATGACCCGATAAATGATTAAAGGACCCGATAGATGAAATTAAATGGATTATTAAAGTTAGGTTATGTCACTAAAAGTCCCATTAGCATGAATTGTGAACTACCGGGATTTGGTAGACGCTTGTGCATATAATAGTACTATTTGGGGACGATCACCCCAGTTCGCGCCTTGACGGTTGATCCCCGTCGTGCCACATTGATTGGTAAGCGAATTTATGTATGAGAAGATTTCCATAGCGTGACCTTTGTGACGACACGCTACTTTAGATGGTCAAAATTGGTATCGGGTTAGCTACGTTGTTGGTTTAGTAAGGTAACAATGTCATGCGGCTTATAATAATCCGACTAACGAAATACTACTAGACGCTCAGAATTACGACGTATTGCCTGACTAGCAATACAGGGTCATACTATTGATATTATGTTTGTGTTTTGGTTTTCATAACCATATTCATATAACGGTTTTTATTTTTATACAACGTCATAAGACGTATTGTATGATGTTTTTACGACATTGGCTCGTATAATGATTTTTAAGGCAAACGCCTATATTATAATTTTGATGAAGATTTGTATAAAATGACTTTGGCTATTTTATGGCCTATTAAAATGATTTGTACAAAATGATTTTCAGTAATAATTTTATACTGATATTATATTGATGGATTTTATTAAACTCTATGAATTCACTCGGCGTTATCGCTGACCTTTTCTTTTAACATGTTTTATCTCAGGTACTTGAAGGTAATTCTCGGGAAGACGACAAGAATTCATGGCCCGCACTTAAACAATAATTTCCATTCAAATACTTTGTAAAACTTTGTATGAAATAATATGACTTGGGACCGATGTAACTTTGATATTTATGAATGGAAATGATTTATTATTAAACGACGCGATTTTTAAGCGTTGTCTATGAAGTGAGTAATGTGCTATCCCGTAACACCAACGAGTCTTCCGATGTATTGAGCTGTATAAATTTGGGGGTGTTACATATTGGTTCTAGCTTTGGATTAGAACTCGACATCTAGCCTTGTGTCGTAAAATGGTGAAGTAGGCAACGTCGTGAAGATTGGTTCTACCTTGATATTAGAACTCGACATCTAGCCTTGTGTCGTTAAATTGTGAAGTAGGCAACATTGTGTAGATTGGTCCTAGCTAAAGATTAGGTCTCGACATTTAGCTTAGTGTCGGAAAATAATGTAAGCGACGATGTAAGCTTTTCTCCGCCAAGAAGGGAGCTTGTGGATATAGTGGAAATCTCGAGTAGCTGTACTCGAGGAGTGGAGTAGAAACGAGGATAGAGCCTCGTTGTCGAACCATTATAAATCTTGGTGTCTTCTCATTGGGTTGTCTCTTTCCTTACTCTTTACTTATTTCATTATCATTACACTTACCTATTACCATTGCTAATGCATTTGAACTGAACCTAATCATTATGCAACTTAGCTTCAAGTAAAAGATAGTTTTTGATATAAACCTAATTGAAAGTAATTTTAATTAGGTGACTAATCGAAGAGAAACTATTCAACCCCCCCCCCCATTCTAGTTTCTACAATCTTGAAAATCCACACTGAGGTGATCTCGATAAAAAGGAAGTGACGGAAACATTTCCTCTCGAGATACTTGGTATGGTATCTCTAAGTAGAGATTCTAGTACCTCATGGTTTGCCGACTTTGCAAATTACCATGCGGGGAACTTCTTGATCAAAGGGATGTCGTCCCAACAAAAAAGAAAATTCTTTAAAGATGTTAAACATTACTTTTGGGATGACCCCTTTCTATTCAAAGTTTGTGCGGATCAAATCATCCGGTTGTAACACCCCCAAATTTATACAACATAGTACAGCGGAAGACTAGTTGGTGTTACAGGATAGCACATTACTCACATCATAGACAACGCATAAAAATCGCGTCGTTTAATATTAAATCATTTCCATTCATAAACAACAAAGTTACATCGGTCCCAAGTCATTACATTTCATACAAAAGTTTTACAAAGTGTTTGAATGGAAAAATATTGTTTAAGTGCGGGCCATGAATTCTTGTCGTCTTCCCGAGAATTACCTTCAAGTACCTGAGATAAAACATGTTAAAAGAAAAGGTCAGCGATAACGCCGAGTGAATTCATATAGTTTAATAAATTCCATCAATATAACTTTGGTATAAAATTAGTACCAAAATCACTTCGTACAAATCATTGTAATAGGCCGTAAAATAGCCAAAATCGTTTTATACAAATCTTTGTAATAGGCCATAAAATAGCCAAAGTCATTTTATATAAATCCTTATCGAAAATCATAATATAGGCATTTGCCTTAAAAATTATTATACGAGCCAATGTCGTAAAAACATCATACAATACGTCTTATGACGTTGTATAAAATCAAATAAAAACCGTTATATGAATATGGTTATGAAAACCAAAATACCAACATAATATCAATAGTATGACCCAGTATTGCTAGTCAGGCAATACATCGTAATTCGGAGCGTCCAGTAATATTTTGGTGATTGGATTATTATAAGCCGCATGACATTGTTACCTTACTAAAACCAAAACGGGTAGCTAACCCGATACCAATTTTGCCCATCTAAAGTAGCGTGTCGTCACAAAGGTCACGCTATTGAAATCTTCTCATACATTAATTCGCTTACCAATCAATGTGGCACGACGGGGATCAACCGTCAAGGCGCGAACTGGGGTGATCGTCCCCAAATAGTACTATTAAATGCATAAGCGTCTACCAACTCCCGGTAGTTCACAATTCATGCTAATGGGACTTTTAGTGACATAACCTAACTTTAATAATCCATTTGATTTCATCTATCGGGTCCTTTAATCATTTATCAGGTCATACATTCGGGTCATTCAATCATTCGGGTCCACAATCAATAAACAACAATCGGGACAAATGGTGTCCTATTTTATAAAACTAACATGTTATCTCCCTCGCGGGTTTATAAAACATTTATAAAAATATTTAAAAGAGTGCGAGGCTATGAACTCACGTTGATGTGGGAAGACGATTATCGGCGATTTGGATGTACGGTACGTGCTTCAATCACGGAAACCTAGACAAATAATAATCGGTCTTAGACGTTTGTCCAATGACTTTATAAAAATATCAATTATGTATACATATGATGATTATATATATATGATGATCAAGTGGGTTTACATATTCTCGTTTACTCCTTTTAGTGTTATATGTCGATAACTTTTATATTAGTTTACTAGTTTTACCCGTTTACGTGTCTTAAGTCCAATAAGCTTATTATAAGTTCTTAACTTGTTTTAATCCTTTTCAAACTTATATTATCAGTATTTAATCTTTACAATTTGGGCCCAAATGGGTTAAGTCCAATAATAAGTTTATAAGTGTTCTAGTCCATTTTTGTTGTATTATTAGTCCAATAACGTTAATTTAGTCCGTTAACGTCCGTATTTCTTATAGTTCGGGTTTTATCGGTTTTTACTTGTATTAGTTACTTATACATCAGTATATGACTTTATAAACTTTACATTAGACGGGTTTGGTCGTCTAAGTTTTATTTGGCGAAAAACGTTAATTTTACGGCGATAGCCGAAAAAGTCGTAAAAATCATATTTATAGTTTTTATTACTTATAAACATTATTTCACCACCACTTATATAATTTATCCATTTTATTAACCTTATATATATATATATTTATATAAATAAGTTTTTATAAGTTAGTGGGTTTTTATTTTACATTTTATATATTAAAATGTGAGTGCTTATATAATAGTATTATTCTTTAATTTCCAAAAATCTGATTTTTAACTTCATCTTCACCAAAACTGCCATATCTTGAGTTCTACATGGAGATAGAAGCTCAAATTGTTATCACATAAACTAAATGATATGTGATACATTTAACTCTTCTATAGCTACTGTTGAATCATCCTTTAAGTATTTTCTAAAAATCGTCCAAAACAGTAACTTCAGATTTATACCCTAAACTTGTTTTGATCATATCTCACTCATTATTTTGATTCCATTGCATGGCCAACTCTCACATGTGTACAAGACATTTAGCTTACTGTAAATGGATCCTACTTCATTATTTCATCAGTTCATAACATGTTTCTTTACTGCTTTATACAGCCATGTAAATTAATCAAGATTTTAACCTTGTTTCATATGGTTTTTCACCTTTTTATCCATGATTATCAACAACAAATCCCCACATAACATTTTTATCATCATATAATCATCATAAATATATACAATATGAAATAAAATACATGTTTACATAATCAAAATAACAAGAAGTTGAGGAGGACAATCTTTATACCACCAAGTTGATGTAGGTTATGATTTTGACATGGTTTTTGATGGAGAAACTTGTAGACAACCATGACCATCTTCAAGACCACCATGCTCCATGAACTCCTTGTGGAAAATCAGCCTCATGACACCATGAAAACTCCTCCATGGATGTTATAAATACCACCAATCAATAGGGTTTTGAAAGGGCTTCAACATATGCAAGTATAACATATGGTTTCATGGTTGAATCAAGATCAAAGGGTGTTTTTGGGAGAGATATGGGACGGCATTAATGGAGTTAGAGAGAGAGATGTAGCTAGTTTGCATGTAAGAAATGAGAGTGTGTGGTTTTAGTTGATGGTTTTAGTTAGCTTAAGTGGTAAGTGGCTTACACTTTAAGCTTTAACAAGACATGTGTAAACATTAGGCTACCACTTTGACAAATAAAGTGGTGTTGTGGCAATACTTGAACCGTCCCATATTGGGGGTGGGGCAAAACTTGTTTTGTCTCATCCCCAATTATTTACGGGTACTCCTCGATTCTAGTTTCCTCGATTTACGTGCCCTCGGGTCGTTTTACGAAAAACGTTTTTATAAATTATGAATCAACGTCACAAAACGAATCCAATAAAAATTGTCTCATCAAAAACGGAGTTCGAAAACGTAAATACGAAATCCTAAGGTTTCCGGTTTAGTCGTAAAGGACGTTAAAATAAAATCGTAAGTCCTAATCTCTTCTCGTAAATTTGTGAGTTTATGAACCAACACAATTTTAAAACTCCAAAATAATATTCATGGACAAATTTATTTTCTGAAATGTCGGACTGTCACCAAAGACGGTGTATGTAAACGTAAGCACGTAACGTTGAATCCTCCGGTTTAAACGTAGTCGATGCTACTTCAAGACGTAAATCCAAATTTCTTCCCAAAAATATGTGAGTTCATATTGTAACATTAAAATAATGTTTTTAAATAATATTCGAGAATAAAATATCAACCATAAATTGACGGATTGTCACAGCATTTACCCCTAAACAGGATCTTTGTCCTCAAAGATCATCTTACCTTACTACTCGCTTCTTATAGAGTTAAAGCCATGTGGGTATTTCCTCCACATTCGGTCCTTTCTCACAAGTGCAATTCATTATAATACGCGAGTTTCATCAAACATAACTACGGAAATAAGATCAGGCGTAATGTTAACTTACTTTCTCTATCCATGATGTTCACGGGTTTTTGATGAATGCAACTTTTCGCCGATCTAAGCTCTACTAAGAATAATCATATTCTCACTTGATAGATATTCCATCAAGTTCGATATACGAAACATAATTCACGCAGTCTTTGAAGTCCTAGGGTAGATCCAGCTTATATGCCTTTCAATCCCAACTTTTACATCATCTCAATGGTCCCATACAGCGGGGACTTATATCCCATGATTTGTCAGATCATGAATTCATTTTTCCAAGTTTAAAAATTGTGGCATAACTTCGCTACCCATTTGGCACTTCAAGATCTACATTTCACATTCACATAACCTCTTGCCCACTACCTGCTGTCAATAATCAAATCCTAATTTCAACAATCATTTCATATCTTGCGGGTCGGGTATTTTGCAAGGATAGGTTCGCCATCATAGGAAACCTTAAACCTAAAAGACATGTCCAACTCACAATGGGTGTATGTCGGATGTCTTCATCTCAACTCTTGCTTATAGATGCTCTAATATTTAGATTCTAACAAGATTCGATCTCAATCCTAATACGATGATTATCAATGATAATCTCTCCAAAGGAAAACAATTATACGGTCTATTACCAAAGGTCAATCATTCAAACACAAAACAGCACTTATATTACCTTGTATCGTTACTTTACCTCGTCCCTTCGATTTGGGGTGGTACATAGTACTCTCATCAAGGTTCGTTCTCAATGATTTCTGAGCATATCTCTAGAAATTTGATGCGAAGCGAGGATCTTGATAAAGATGTTCGATACAGGCACGCTATGTTTACATAACTCTTTGCATTTATCGTTACGAGAATGATATTAGCAGATTTGGTCAGTCTGTCGACGATGACCCAAATCGAATCAAATTCAGATGATGACCTTTGCAATAGCTAGACGTTTACTAATGTATGAGGCGATGTCTGCCTTCATAATTGCCATTAGTACAACTTCTTCAGACAAAGATACTTTTAGTCAGAAATGACATAAATAGAATACTTATACTTACAAATTCCAACATAACTATATCTCACTATCTCCATATTTATATAATCACAAGCGGTCTTTTATACATTTAACGCTATCGGCTTCTCAACTCTAATGGTTCATACTAGCCGTAAAACCTTTCACTATTTATATTATCCTTCTTACACACATCGTTCATTTTTATATCGTTCGGCAATTTATTTTGCACGTTCATTATTAAGAAATATACCCTAATTGGTTCTTCATCCTTTTTATATAATATGTCAGTATCTATATTCACTTCTCATGATGATGCAATTATCATGTCCACAATTCACTCAGATATTCTTTCTATATTATGCGTCAGTAATTACATTCACCTTCCTAATGAAATAAATATCACAACTGTATTTATTCAAAATTCTTTCTTCCTATCTTCTATGTTTTAGTTTCGTCTTTACTATTATCTTTATCTGTTTTACTCAATCTGTCGTTCTAAAGCGTCGGTAATTATTATAACTAATTAATTAATTAATTATTAGTTAATTTTTATGAAGCGTAAACGTAAAAGTTTTAAATTTCTTAGTTCGACCAATTATATAAAATGTTCAAAAATAAATTTGAATTTAGTTAACAAGATTTTTGGTTGATTTATCGAAAATAATTAATAAGATCCGAAAATGTTCGAGAAATCTTTGTTTATATTTTGGTCAAAGTTTTCTTAGTTAAAAAAAAAGCAAAAATTGTCGTTTCAAATTTCAAGTCATAAATTATATAGTTTCCTCAATTCTTCTTAAGTTGTCTAGAAGTATACACAAACATTTACCCCTAAACAGAAGTTTAGTTAAATGGTTTGTGTGTAAGGGAATAATCCCTTAAAATCCTTTGTTAAAACATTTGTCAAAACATATATCCATTTCTTTTTAGTAAAATCCAAAGTCTTAAAAGGGCTCTTAATTTTTAAAGAGTCTATATGCATACATCTTACCATTATTAATCCAACGGTCATTTTATGTAAAGGATTAAGTTTTTAATCCCTAAGCGTTAATGGTTCTAATCTTTGAAAAGTCAATATAGCTTCCATTATTTATTAATCACACGGTTAAATAATATAAAAAGATTAAGTCTTTAAACCTCATGTTATATATTCAAGGTACAGGTTTTAATTGTTTGGCCAATCCAGGGCAATCTATAATTAATTATTAACTCATTCTTATCCTTATAAACAAACAAATAGTCCTTAATGATCACGAGCATGAATTTACCAAATCACAGCCTACACACGTGATTCACCAAATTTATGAATTCTAAATGTGTGTTAGTCAATCCAAACGACATCACGTGAAACTCATAATGTTCATTATAAGTACCGGATGTAGTGATTGGAATACATAATCTTTTTCGCAGATGCGAAGTTTGATGATAACCATGCTATGGATCAAATTGCTAGAACCTTGTAAATGATCGAACAAATCTTCCATTTCGAGTTATGGATATCGTTTTCGATTCTCAATTTACTCAGTCACAGTAATCTATAAATATAAGGAAAGATAACACCATAGCTCTTCAGGATGACAGGCTTGGTATAATAAAATCTTTCTCCGACAACTTTCTCAGTTGTATGGTAATTCCTTTAATTTAGATGGTGCTGACGTACAGTGCACAAGCCACAAGTGCAGCACCGGGAATATAATCAATACCAATTTCTACTTGCCTTAATGGCGAAAGTCTAGGTAATTCATCAACAAATACTTACTAAAGTTTCAGATAACGGAAACATCTTTTAATAAATTCATATTAAGTTCTTCCTAGATTATAATATCTATGACTAATTCACAACCATTCATGGTAATATTTCAAGTCTTTATACAGGATATGGTCATCTGTCAAGAATTATTTAGACCACTTTTGATAATCAACATCTTATCATTTAGGGGAATTCTACTCGAGTTCCCATCAATTAAGACAATATCGTCATGTCATAATCAATCAATCCATTCCACTGGCATTACCAACTTTTCAGTTTTATTGCCGTCGATAAGATGTGAACTTCTCAAAAGACTAATAATTCATAATCCTTCACAAATTCAGGGATATTAGGATACATAACTAACCTTAAAAGAGTAAGGTCAACACATAATCTATGCGAGAGAATTTCAAATCAGATACAGACGAAAACATTTAACGAACATGAATATATCCCATGTTTTCATAATTTGAGTACGCATTCGAAAGCTCCTCGGATCGTTACCCAGGTCATTCAAATGAAATCAAATCATAAGAAATGATAAGAACGTCAATACATCCAGTCGGGTATCAACACTCGGTAATCAGATACTTTTCCTAATAATCTCACTACGGGAGAATTGGACAAGAAAGAATTGTCAATTGTCAAATAAGACAATTTCCACAGATGAGTAAATTCAACTCCGAAGAATAGATGCTACAGGTACATATGTAGGTGTCCCTATCAATATGTCCCTATTTTTCACTTCTTGCAGATCTCTTTAAAATTTTAATCTTTCACAAACTTCAAAGAAAATGTAGTGTTTATTCATTAGTTTTATGGTGACTACTAATCAGTCTTGCATAGTCCATTCCAAATTGTATGTAGGCGCGCAACTATATACAATTTCAAGATTAACGATGCAATACTCAGTTCGTCAAAACTTTATCATCATGTTTATAATAAAAACATTTACATGCTTAATTCTTAAATAAGAATCAAAATAAATTTACAAAGATTTTCCTTGTTATGAAAACAATTAAGTTTCCAAAGCGTCTTATAAACAACTTCATTTTGATATCAATCACTTATTAATCTTACCTTGAATAATCCTTATTGTGATGAAAATTAAATTTTCTCAAAGGATACCATTTTAACTTTATAAAAACAATGTGTGATCTGCAAAAGAGTGATGAAGAGTTGTTCACCAAGAACTAACTACAATATGATAGGAAATGAGCTTAGCCAGTTAATCATGGGGCTCATGATATCGATGGCACTCAGGAATACAAAGAGAATAATCTACAACGTAACTCAATTCGAGATGAGTACTTGTTCAATGGTTGCATCACTAATGCGAACATTAGGATGAAGCAATAAAGGATAGATAACATCGATACATGTAGAATTTAGCAATCAAAGGTAGTCTTTTCATTAATCACAAACAAGTCAAATTGTACCGTAACACTTTACGTGTCACTATGTCATACAATTCTCAGAACTCATCCTACCAACTGATATCTCAGTTAAGTTAGGGATTTTTAAAAGATACCACAATGAATACTAATCTACAAGAGTCATTAGGTGTTCCACATGTCCCAGAAGATCCATCTGTCTCTGTTCAGAAGAAGATTTCTTCAATTTATTTCTTGGACACTGGGCATCCTCATTAGTTGACAATGGCCTAGGAACAACCCTTAACACAAACTAACAATCAATTAAAACCTTATAATTCAATCACGGAACTTAAGAACTTCTATTAATAATCTCACATTCCATACGGGTTAAATTTTACTTTATTCAAGTCTTAACCAATTTTATACTCAATTCGATATCCTACTTCATTCTCCAATACTTTCAATCTTATTCTTCGGCCTTGTAAAGGCAATACAATCTGAATATAAATCAACACTTAATTTCCAATCCTATATCTCTTACAACAACAATTATCAAATGAGTCATTAATATGAAATGACTTGATCAGTCAATTAGACTTCTCGAAAAGGTACTAGTGGCATGAGGCTTTTGGGTAATGGTTCCAATTACAGTCTCAAGTGCAACATTCACCCTTTCGATTTCAATTTAAGAATTGGATGAAAACGAATCAGATGACATCTTTCCAGGTGATAACATTTTGTCAAACTTCACTCTATAAGAAAGATCGTCATGACATCGATATCAGATTTAATCTCGCCAATTCTTTTTCAATATCACAATCAACTAATATCTACATTTCTACGGATATCAACCAATTGTTGGGATCATAAATATCCACAACTTGGTTTAGATCTAGGATAGCTAGAATTCCTACGAGAATAGCTTCGATTAATTTGTTAGGGGATTTAGGGTTACTTGTGACAATCTACGTCGTATAAATACCTCGTATAAAAATCAAAATAATCATCAAACAATCATGTAATAAAATTACATTATATATATATATATATAATCCAAGTTATATATATATTAAAATAACACTTCTCAGTCTTGGCCTTGTCGGTAACTCGGGAATTCTTCGGCACCGTTATAGTCAAAAGATTTTTAGACATTTTTAGAAAAATGTTTATAATTAAAAGATTTTGAAAAGTTTTATTCAAAACCTTGGTTTTAAAAATCTTTCGTTCTCTATAACGAGAGCTCTGGTACCAAACTGTAACACCCCCAAATTTATACAACATAGTACAGCGGAAGACTAGTTGGTGTTACGGGATAGCACATTACTCACATCATAGACAACGCATAAAAATCGCGTCGTTTAATATTAAATCATTTCCATTCATAAACAACAAAGTTACATCGGTCCCAAGTCATTACATTTCATACAAAAGTTTTACAAAATGTTTGAATGGAAAAATATTGTTTAAGTGCGGGCCATGAATTCTTGTCGTCTTCCCGAGAATTACCTTCAAGTACCTGAGATAAAACATGTTAAAAGAAAAGGTCAGCGATAACGCCGAGTGAATTCATAGAGTTTAATAAATTCCATCAGTATAACTTTGGTATAAAATTAGTACCAAAATCACTTCGTACAAATCATTGTAATAGGCCGTAAAATAGCCAAAATTGTTTTATACAAATCTTTGTAATAGGCCATAAAATAGCCAAAGTCATTTTATATAAATCCTTATCGAAAATCATAATATAGGCATTTGCCTTAAAAATTATTATATGAGCCAATGTCGTAAAAACATCATACAATACGTCTTATGACGTTGTATAAAATCAAATAAAAACCGTTATATGAATATGGTTATGAAAACCAAAATACCAACATAATATCAATAGTATGACCCAGTATTGCTAGTCAGGCAATACATCGTAATTCGGAGCGTCCAGTAATATTTTGGTGATTGGATTATTATAAGCCGCATGACATTGTTACCTTACTAAAACCAAAACGGGTAGCTAACCCGATACCAATTTTGCCCATCTAAAGTAGCATGTCGTCACAAAGGTCACGCTATTGAAATCTTCTCATACATTAATTCGCTTAGCAATCAATGTGGCACGACGGGGATCAACCGTCAAGGCGCGAACTGGGGTGATCGTCCCCAAATAGTACTATTAAATGCATAAGCGTCTACCAACTCCCGGTAGTTCACAATTCATGCTAATGGGACTTTTAGTGACATAACCTAACTTTAATAATCCATTTGATTTCATCTATCGGGTCCTTTAATCATTTATCGGGTCATACATTCGGGTCATTCAATCATTCGGGTCCACAATCAATAAACAACAATCGGGACAAATGGTGTCCTGTTTTATAAAACTAACATGTTATCTCCCTCGCGGGTTTATAAAACATTTATAAAAATATTTAAAAGAGTGCGAGGCTATGAACTCACGTTGATGTGGGAAGACGATTATCGGCGATTTGGATGTACGGTACGTGCTTCAATCACGGAAACCTAGACAAATAATAATCGGTCTTAGACGTTTGTCCAATGAATTTATAAAAATATCAATTATGTATACATATGATGATTATATATATATGATGATCAAGTGGGTTTACATATTCTCGTTTACTCCTTTTAGTGTTATATGTCGATAACTTTTATATTAGTTTACTAGTTTTACCCGTTTACGTGTCTTAAGTCCAATAAGCTTATTATAAGTTCTTAACTTGTTTTAATCCTTTTCACACTTATATTATCAGTATTTAATATTTACAAGTTGGGCCCAAATGGGTTAAGTCCAATAATAAGTTTATAAGTGTTCTAGTCCATTTTTGTTGTATTATTAGTCAAATAACGTTAATTTAGTCCGTTAACGTCCGTATTTCTTATAGTTCGGGTTTTATCGGTTTTTACTTGTATTAGTTACTTATACATCAGTATATGACTTTATAAACTTTACATTAGACGGGTTTGGTCGTCTAAGTTTTATTTGGCGAAAAACGTTAATTTTACGGCGATAGCCGAAAAAGTCGTAAAAATCATATTTATAGTTTTTATTACTTATAAACATTATTTCACCACCACTTATATAATTTATCCATTTGATTAACCTTATATATATATATTTATATAAATAAGTTTTTATAAGTTAGTGGGTTTTTATTTTACATTTTATATATTAAAATGTGAGTGCTTATATAATAGTATTATTCTTTAATTTCCAAAAATCTGATTTTTAACTTCATCTTCATCAAAACTGCCATATCTTGAGTTCTACATGGAGATAGAAGCTCAAATTGTTATCACATAAACTACATGATATGTGCTACATTTAACTCTTCTATAGCTACTGTTGAATCATCTTTTAAGTATTTTCTAAAAATCGTCCAAAACAGTAACTTCAGATTTATACCCTAAACTTGTTTTGATCATATCTCACTCATTATTTTGATTCCATTGCATGGCCAACTCTCACTGTGTACAAGACATTTAGCTTACTGTAAATGGATCCTACTTCATTATTTCATCAGTTCATAACATGTTTCTTTACTGTTTTATACAGCCATGTAAATTAATCAAGATTTTAACCTTGTTTCATATGGTTTTTCACCTTTTTATCCATGATTATCAACAACAAATCCCCACATAACATTTTTATCATCATATAATCATCATAAATATATACAATATGAAATAAAATACATGTTTACATAATCAAAATAACAAGAAGTTGAGGAGGACAATCTTTATACCACCAAGTTGATGTAGGTTATGATTTTGACATGGTTTTTGATGGAGAAACTTGTAGACAACCATGACCATCTTCAAGACCACCATGCTCCATGAACTCCTTATGGAAAATCAGCCTCATGACACCATGAAAACTCCTCCATGGATGTTATAAATACCACCAATCAATAGGGTTTTGAAAGGGCTTCAACATATGCAAGTATAACATATGGTTTCATGGTTGAATCAAGATCAAAGGGTGTTTTTGGGAGAGATATGGGACGGCATTAATGGAGTTAGAGAGAGAGATGTAGCTAGTTTGCATGTAAGAAATGAGAGTGTGTGGTTTTAGTTGATGGTTTTAGTTAGCTTAAGTGGTTAGTGGCTTACACTTTAAGCTTTAGCAAGACATGTGTAAACATTAGGCTACCACTTTGACAAATAAAGTGGTGTTGTGGCAATACTTGAACCGTCCCATATTGGGGGTGGGGCAAAACTTGTTTTGTCTCATCCCCAATTATTTACGGGTACTCCTCGATTCTAGTTTCCTCGATTTACGTGCCCTCGGGTCGTTTTACGAAAAACGTTTTTATAAATTATGAATCAACGTCACAAAACGAATCCAATAAAAATTGTCTCATCAAAAACAGAGTTCGAAAACGTAAATACGAAATCCTAAGTTTTCCGGTTTAGTCGTAAAGGACGTTAAAATAAAATCGTAAGTCCTAATCTCTTCTCGTAAATTTGTGAGTTTATGAACCAACACAATTTTAAAACTCCAAAATAATATTCATGGACAAATTTATTTTCTGAAATGTCGGACTGTCACCAAAGACGGTGTATGTAAACGTAAGCACGTAACGTTGAATCCTCCGGTTTAAACGTAGTCGATGCTACTTCAAGACGTAAATCCAAATTTCTTCCCAAAAATATGTGATTTCATATTGTAACATTAAAATAATGTTTTTAAATAATATTCGAGAATAAAATATCAACCATAAATTGACGGATTGTCACACCGGTGGTGTGTTCATGGCCAAGAAGCCATTGATATTCTTATGGCTTGCCACAATGGACCCACCGGGGGAGACCATGGTGCAAACCTCACCGTTAAAAAGGTGTTTGATTCTGGCTTCTATTGGTCCTCGATCTACCGTGACACCCATGACTTAGTCCAATCTTGCGACTCTTGTCAACGTCACAGAGAGATCACCCAAAAAGATGAAATGCCCCAAAATATCATACAAGTTTGTGAGATATTTGACATTTGGGGTATTGACTTTATGGGGTCATTCCCGTCATCACAAGGGAACAAGTACATACTTGTGACCGTCGATTACTTGTCAAAATGGGTGGAAGCGAAAGCGCTCCCTACTAATGACGCCTGAGTTGTTGTGAAATTCTTGAAAACTCTCTTTGCGCGGTTTGGAACTCCCCACGCTATCATTTGTGATCGCGATACTCACTTTTGCAATGACCAATTTGCAAAGGTCATGCTTAAGTACGGAGTTACACATCAACTTTCCACCGCTTATCATCCTCAAACTAGTGGACTAGTCGAGGTTTCCAACCATGGCTTAAAAAGAATTCTTGAAAGGACGGTTGGTGAAAATCGTGCCTCTTTGTCCGATAAGCTAGATGATGCATTATGGGCCTTCTGTACCGCTTTCAAAACACCCATCGGGTGTACTCCTTACAAGCTCGTGTACGGAATGGATTGCCATCTTTCTATCGAGCTTGAGCACAAAACCTATTGGGCCCTCAAGCATGCTAACTTCGATCTCAAGTCCACGGGTGATCATCAAAAAGTTCAACTCAATGAATTAAATGAACTCTGGGATCAAGCCTACGAGAACTCTTTGATCTACAAAGAGAAGACAAAGAAGATACACGACTCCAAAATCAAGAACTGCATTTTCAACGTTGGTGATAGAGTTCTTCTTTTCAATTCTCGATTGAAGATCTTCTCGGGGAAACTCAAACCTGTTGGACTAGACCATTCACCGTTACCAAAGTTTATCCATATGGCACCGTCGAGCTATCTCAAACCGACGGACCAAACTTCAAAGTGAATGGTCATCGATTGAAGCACTACTTCGGAGGGGACATACCATCCTTGGTTGTCCCGGATCTCCAAACCTCTCATCTGGATCTCTAAATCCGGGGAGTTTCGTCAGGCTCGTGACGTTAAACAAGTGCTTCTTGGGAGGCAACCCATGTATTATCTATCTAACTAATAAGTGACGGAGGAGCTTGCCTCTTCTATTGGCGTGCTTGTTGTTGGTTGTGAATGTGTAGGTTTTCCCGGATATGTAGCATCTCGAGTCTGAATCTGAATACCTACTTTGTCGGGAGCCGATATCCTTTATCTTTTGACTAATGTTTTTCTATTGCATAACTAATAAACGGCTTTAGATTTACGTAGAGACCCCTCGATTTTAGAAATATGCATTAAAATCGTTGAATTTTAGTATGGGGTGGCATTCTCGTATTAGAAAACATTGAGGACAATGTGTAATTTTAGTATGGGGGTATCTATCGACATCATACTAATTTTTTGCTTAATTCCCATGTAATCCCGTTTTACCACAAAAAATATGTGTTTTCTTTTATTCCAAATTATTTTCTTAAAAAAACAAAAAAAAGAAGAAAAAGAAGAAAAAATGAGACCTAAGTGTTTGACTTTCCGTTGGGTGAGAACGAAAATAAAAATTTTGACTCGATTGAGTGTGTTGAGCTCTAGCCTAGCCCTTTGCAAAGCTTAATTGTTTTTGTGAATCATTTAGAATGGGTTCTTTTAAACTTGCATTAATGGTTTCCATGGATGATTTTAAACTTGCTTTAAAAATGAGAAATGATAGAGCAAAATTTAAGTAAAGATGTTTCTTAATTATAAAGGTTAGTTTTTGTACTTTTTACTCCCAACACCTTATGATAATTCTTTGAATAAAGTTGAACGGTCTAAAATATTGTTAGTTTTCAAACAACTTCCTTTAAAATTTGCATATGATTAATCAAGGTCCGCATTAGGGTATAATTAGCGCCATGAAATGGGATGCGAAATTTGGCAAAGTGTATAAATCCAAAAATACCTGAAAGGTTGAGGATGTTGCTATAAATCAAAAAATTCCTACAAGAATGAGGATAAATAACCAAAGTCATAATAAAGCGTTCGATAAAATTCACCAAACTGTGTACACCAAGAATGAATAAAAGGCCAAGGGCTTAAAAGTTGCAATATTGAATATCAAGTGGAATAAGCCAAATTTCAAATCCATAGAAAATCGTGTTAAATTATACCTTGGTGAGGACTTTCGATTTAATCGAATGGAATTTTTTAAGGATCGAGTTTTTAACTACTTATCAATTAAAACGTCTTTCTTTATCTTTGGGTTAAATAAGTATAAAAGGAGTATTGAGTCCAAAAATTAAAAATTACAAGTCTTTAATATCTTTACTTAAATCGAGCTATGATTTTGTTTTTTTTAGGCTTGTATTGGGTGAAGTGAAAACCGAGGACAACGAATTTTACCCATATGGGGCAAAGATATGAATGTTTTTTGTTCCATAATCCCTAAGCGTTAATTTCAAAAATTAATGAAAGGCTAAACAAGATGGTCGCGCAAAAATAAATAACGTAGCAATAGTGATCATAAATAATGGTGGTCATTTTAAGTGTATGTGTGTAAATAATTGTGTCTTGTTAAAAATGGTCAAAACGGGACGTTTAGAAATTTACGTTTTTCCCCTAAGGTAAAAACATTGCTACTTTCAAAGTAATTAAATTAGGGGTGATCGTAAAATTATATTGGATATATTGCACGGGAGTTGCAATAGTTTAGTATGGGGCGTGATGAGTTACTTAATACTCATCATTTTATCCTAAGTTAAGTGATAAAAAAAAGGCAAAAACAAGATCAAAACGAACATATATCTTGTGTTTTTTGAATTTATTTTGAAGATCTGGTTTTCCGTCAAAAGACGAAACCAGACACCTTTTTATCTTGACAGAAGTAAATTTAACGAATTACAAGTGAAATACAAAGCAAGAACAAGAAAACACAAGCAATAATAAATTAATTAAGCTACAAATGAAGATAAGTAAGAAAGTAGGAAAGTAGATTAAGCAGGCATAAGCAATCAAGCAAATAAGTTCAATAAAAGATATAACTAGCTCAAAAGGGAGTTCATAGTGTACATAGGCTGACCTACATCCAGACCAGCCTATGCAACTGATGCAACTAGTTTTAAGCTTAACTTGGCTTGTTGAGCTTATGGACTAACTTGAACTACAACAGTCCTATGAAGTGTGAATGCACATGGATATTTATTGGATCCTTGAACCAGAAACACCATAATTAAACAAACAACAAGTACAATAAGCTAGATAATAGGTTCACTTATCAAATGAACTTATTACTAGCTTATTGAACAGTGAACAGTGAGTGAAAAAAATTAAGAAAATTGATTTCTGATGAAAAACTTTGGAAACTTGAAAAGAACTTTGCATATAAATAAAAAAGACAGGAAATGTAACAATGAGCAATAAGTTTTACCTATAAGCAGATGTGTCAGAAAAGCTTATAGGTTAGTGATGAGTTACTTAATACTCATCATTTTATCCTAAGTAAAATGATAAAAAAGGCAAAAACGAGATTAAAACGAACATATATCTTGTACTTTTTGAATTTATTTTGCAGATCCAGTTTTCTGACAAAAAGACAAAACCAATGTCAAGAAGGCAACTCGAGCACGATTTTAGAATAAGCACGAAAAGACGAGGACGAAAAATCAAACCCGAACTCCAAGTTATTATTTTACGGATCGACCCGCACCCGTTTAACGGGCCAAGTCAGACCGTTATAATAATGGTTTATTAACAACAAAGTCCATTATCAATAATGAGCCCAACATATTACTACACAAATCTCGTCTGGCCTTATGTTGTAATCAAATTCGTTTGGGCCTCAACTTTAAAAGCCCGATACAACAAACCCCCACCTCTTTTTGGTTATATGTTCCTTTTATTTTCACTAGGGTTTCTCATACTTCACAGCCTCCAATTTTATCTTCATCAGAAGCAACCCATAATCTTTTCACCCATTTTTTCCCTATTTTCCTTATCAAATATGTGCAACCAAAAAAGAAAGAGAGATGCCTACCTCTTTTGTTATCATATCAAACAAATCATAACACAACAAACGAATCTCATCAAACCCATGTGCATCATTGCCAAGCTGGCAATCGAATGAGGTTTCAAGATTCAAGGGTTATAATTGATGTTAGGTACAGGAAAACACAATGGATGGCTTGGATTAATTCAAGAAAGCACACGTTCCTTTTCCTCTCACAAAACTAGCACAAAGGGATGAAGACAAGAGACTAAGGACTCCTATATTAAGACCTAATATGAAGACCATAAAGACAGGTGATTTAGGGTTAATCTTTAATTTTAATTATTGTCATTTTAATTTTGAATATTAATCTTCAGTTTTTAGCAATCTATTGTACTCTAATCTTTATATAATTAAAGCATTATTGAAAGAATTAAAGTTTGTTCTTGTTATTGTTTAAATTCTCCAATGTTAAAATAAAGGGATTGTTAATTTTTTTACTTTCTGCTATTATCTTAATAAAAAAAAGATTGACCCTTTGTTACTAAAGAAAAAAGAAGTGATATTAGAATTATTGTTGGGGTACTGTTCAAAAAAGAAAAAGAAAGGGGAAAGGATATGACTAGTGGTACCGCTCCGATGACACAAAAAAATAAGAAGGGGGTTCTTCATTTGTGATATTCGGATTACACTAAAATGGTTGTAATTTGTTCGTAGCTGCTGAAGTAAAAGAAAAAAAAGATATGGTGATAATGTTCATAATCAAAGATAGTTGTTTCTTTGATTCATGGTGTCCTTGAAGATATGATTTTTGGTGTTGATTGTTCTTGATGGTGTTCGAGTTGTTGTTTCCTTAGTTTTGAGCGTAATAAGAGGTTCGGTTTACTTATAGTTTGTTTTATTTGCTGCTTATATTTTTTATGCTATATGTTCTTGCTGAATTTGAGTTTCTTATTATCTTTGTGACATGTTTGGTCTTTACAAGTAAAGTTTTAGGTTAAGTAACACAATCAGTAATGAGAGTGGCTTGTTGCAGAGCCTAGAGTCTCTGGCTGCAAGCTCTTGGATATCTGGCAAGGATGTGACAACAGAGTTGTTTACAGCGAAAGTTACATAATCATCATCCTCTATGTCCTCAAATCTAGAGATTGTGGCGTCATCATCAATATCCATTAGATCATCCTCTGGCATGGAATCTAAGTCAGACACGTATTATTCCATCGCAATGGAGGTTCCATCAATGTCATCGTCTATAATTGTAGGAATGATCACCTCTTTGTTCATCATTAAGCGTTTGTTCTTGTATAAAGTAAACTAGTACATGAATGATGAATTTGTAATGAAGGTAAGGATCACCATTCGCTGCCCCTAGGAAAGTTGGGTGTGATTATCCATTCCCCCCTAACGATTTCTCCTTGGGACTCTTTTATTGTGAGTTTGTAATGGGGTGAAAGATCGCCATTCACTACCCCTAGGAAAGCTGGTTGATCCTTCTCCTTCCACTGAGATGGCCCTCTTTTTTGTTTTGTTTGTTCACCGTGGCACGAAATCATGAAGAAGCTGGAATAACTCAGAAAGAGAGTGTCTCCTAGACGCGTGATTATACTGCCCCTGAAGGATTTATTTTTGGGACTCTTTTATTGGCTAAGTAAAGTGAGGTGAATGGTCGTCGTTCGATGCCCCTATGAAAGTTGGGTGTTATCTAGCTCTTGTTGATCCCAAACTTAGATCGATTTAGCTTTATGTAAACAAGATTAAATAAAGTTAAACACTTAGAGAAACTTTGTTGTATAAACAATTCAAGTACTATGCGGAATTAATACTTGAATGAAGAACAAACAAAACAAATTAACCAAACTTTCACTTTGATTGATAATCGAACTTGTGTACAATGAAAGTGTAAAACGTATATTGAACTAAAACCTAAAGGCCTCCTTTTATAGATTAAGGAACCTTGTACAAGAGTCTACGTATCAGCTATTTTAGGTAAAGATAAACATAGAAAATACACTGTCGAACATATCTTTACTAGAAACATAAAACGCGTAGACTAAGTATTCTATTAGTGCTTGGACTTCTTCTCATCAGCGCTTGATCTCTTCTTGTCAACGCTTGATCTGACAACGCTTGATTTCTTCCTATCAACGTCCAATTAACCCTTGTCAGCGTCTAAGTGTCTTGGCTCATTTTATTCCCAACAATCCTCCCCTAAACTTGATATCTACTCTAGTAATCAAGTTTCTGAATAAAAACTAAGTACAAGGAGGATTCTTACAAATACAAATCACTTATTAATTAGGAAATAAATAAACCTAATTAAATCTTTGCCAACATCACTTGTGTAATCCATTTCTAGCTGTGTTGACACCATTTTCTTCAAAACTTCCTTAGACATGGGATATTCAGCATCCATAAAAAGATATTCAGAAAACTTTGTAGTAATCAAATGATAAACACCAGCTGCTGAATGTAGACGCCATTGAAGTCCACTAATATCATCCAGATCCAACCATATTGGATCTTTGTCATTTGGCTCACACATTCTCTTAAATGTGGACCAAATCTTTATTCCATTGACTGAAGTAGGTGCTTCAGCCTCATACTTGGTCTTCATCAATCCCCAAAGATCTACCAAGTATTCCCTATCCAGGCTTGTAAACAAAGAGATAAGAGTGGTGAAAGTATGTACCTTCTTTCCATATCTGCCAATCATCCAAAACCCACTTGCATCTTCTTCATAGTGAACTATAGGGTTTTTGGAATCATAAGGTAATACCTCTGCAATATGTGAAGCTTCCAAGGATGAGAGCTTAATACTCTTTCTAATAACTACTTCACTAGGATTCACTCTATCCAAATTCTTTGGGAACTCAATTGGAAGTCCCTTCTTCAAAGGCCTTGGTGCAATTAAAGCCTTTTGGATCTGCATCTCTTCTTCAAGTTCTTCCTTTCTTTCATCAGAAAGAAGTCTAATAGTATTCTACTCTTGAACACTTGCCCATACGAGATAAGCACAAAATTCCAACTCATCAAAGGACAAATCCTTCAACTTCTTGAAAGTCCAACCCATTGATGACATCTAAGAAGCGTATAGTAGAGCTCCCTTATATCCTTCCTAGTCTGTGAAAGAACCTTGCTAGCCTTATACTTCAAGGTTACCTTGCAATCCCTTTGAACTCTTAAGAGAATCTCCAAACCCCAAATTTGATCTTAAACTATCATGTCTGGATTGTTCATAACCTTATTCTGCCATGAAAAGTACATCTGGGCTACTTTAGGCATCTCATAATCTACCTGCATTTTCAATTCCTCAACCCTTTCCTTAGCCAACTCATCACCATATTCAAGCCTTTCTGGATCTTTAATGATCATCACACTTGAATCAGTACTCTCATCATCACTTCCCCCTTATTACTTTCAAAAGTAGCCATAAATGGTGACTCAATAGCAGTCTTCTTCTCCTTTTCCTCAAGTTGTGCAACCAAAATAGAATCAAAATGAACTTGGGCTGCATCCTTGGGAACTTTTGTTTCTACCATAATCCCTTTACCTTTATCCAATACATCAATAGTGGGTAAAGAAGTTGATAGTACCTATGTAGGCACATCCTTGATGATAGCTGATGATTGGGATACATCAACCACACCTACAGGTTTATCAGCATCCAAAACCTGAATGTCAATGCTTAACTTACTCTTGTCAGCGCTTGGCTTTGTGAGTTGCTCCAACATTTCAGTAAAAGAAAATTTTTAAATTTTAGGGGTAACCAATGAAGCATCAAAACCTGGTTGCCTCTTCAAATCTATTAGAGCCTCAGCTATACCCAAAGATTCACCTTCATGTGAGCCTTTTTCACTCACATGTACCTGTTCATCCTCCCCTTTGGAAGAATCCTCCTCTCTACGCCTAGGGTTAGCACCTTCCAAAATATCAATCCTCTCCCTCAATTGCTTGAGTTAAGGCCTTGTGTGTTGACAGTATGTACAAGGTCTGCATTTTGCTTTTGCAAGCTAATGCAGACAGCCGTCAATTCCAAAAGAGTGTAAGGTTCCAATCTGCCCTCCTCTAGAATGGAATTTGACCTCCCAAAGTAGATTCATGGGGCATGGAGGGGGTCTTAATGATGTTAGGACTGGCTTGTCCTGCATCTAAGCTAGAACCAATAGTCCCAGCCCCACCCATGTCACCAACCACACTTGTGGTGGTGATTCTCTCAACAACATGGCTAGGACCACTAGAAGAGAACACTCTAGTTGTCCTTTGGCGTTTTACCAACCTAAATTCTGGTGGTGTAGAAGATGTAGTAGATGGAGAGTCTGTTTGAAGGTTAAGGGGTGTTTGGGGTTGTGGTAAAAGGGTGGCAGCGTTTGGATTTGTGGTGTCAACGCGAACATTTAAAGTGTTAGCGTTGAATGGTTCTTGGTCAACTTCCATTTGCTAGGGTGATGGTGGTTGTGCAGGCAATGGGTCTGGTTGTGGTTGTGGGTCTTGTTGTGGTTGTGCTGCTGTAATAATGCCACTCCCAATAGATTGGTTGATTTCATTGTGTGCAGTACATTTGGGAATCAAACATTGAAGAATGACATGTATTAAGTACTTCCAAGCTGGGGGAAACTCTTGTTTTGTATATTTATTTAAATGGCCTTCTTCAGGCAAAGGATAACCCAAAGCTTGGAGTCCTTGTTCTAGCTCTACAATAGGTAGGGTGGTTATACCATCTGCATCATTAAGATGCAAAGCTTGGTGAACCAGAGCTTCAGTAACCACCCATGGAACCCCATGGACAATAGCAGTTAATGTAGTCACTTCATTAACTGTTGAGGAAGTTACAGTATTCCAAAACTGTTTAATGTGTGTGACAGGGATAAGACGAGCATGAGAAAGTGCATACCTTAAAGGGGATTCATTCAAATACTCAACCATCTGAGAATATTGGGGAAATAGAGCATTATCCGCTTGTAAATAAGCTACCATGTTATGTTGACTCCTGAACCCCAACTCCAAATCTCTAGGTTTAAACTTAGGCGCCATTGATGTAGAAAGCTGTGATAAAAGTTATGGAAGATGAAGGTTTGAGAAAATTTAGTTAGACAAGAATAAGCAGTTACCCTATTTCAAAGAAATGAGCCAAATATATAGGAGAGGTAAAAATATGTGATTGGTCAAAATATGAGGCAATTATATTCAAAATATAATGATGAAAATCTTGAAAATATATAACTTATCTCAAGCATTAATAAAAAGTTACCAACTCCAAAAATTAAGGCCCATATTTTCGTAAAAAAATAACAACTGGGTAGGACCCAATGTTTATCAACCGTCAAAAATAACTTATCAGCGCTCAACGACTATATTCTTGTCAACGTTGGAATTTGTCATGTCAACGTCAAAATTGGTCTTAACAGCGTTTGGAAAGAAACCTGTCAGCGTCCAAAAATAAAAATAATTTAAAAGAAAAAGGACCTTAACAAAGTAATTTATCCTAGTGAAGATAACTTATAGACTGAAAATCACAATAGGGTGGCAAGCACTGTCCAATCGTGCACACTTTCTTAAGCAAGATAGACATAATTGTCCTCAAGTGTCCCTTGCTAACCAAAGTTCTTAACAATGAAGTTATCTCATAAGATCCTTTGTAACTTCCTAGGTAAGCCCAATAAAAATCATACCCAAGTCTCCCAACCAACCACATCCAATTCTAGGTCAAAAAGTCTTGGCAGCGTGCAAAGTATATCAACTTTGCATGCTAAAGTGCCTCACGATTTAGTAAACTAACTCGTACTCACCAGTAGACACAATCTAGAATTGTGATAAGAGTATTATATGAATACCCAAAAAAAACTTAAAGGTTTCCTAAACCTCCCTTTAAAATATGATATACAAGTTGCCAAACATAAAATATGCAATAAAAATTTATGTCAAGATAGGAATGTAAACATTCCAACCATCATCCATAAACTTGAACACACTCCAAGTAAGCTCCAAAGATTAATAAGCAACTTTGTATCCATTAGTACAATGCTCATAATTCCTGCATAATTAGATCAAAAACCACAAAACTAACATGTTGTTATCAACGTCCATTTTAACACTTATCAGCGTTAAAATAACCTTTGTCAGTGTTAGACAAATAAAGTGGAAAACCTAATTGTGTACAAAGACCAATAACAATGCATATCATGTACATACTTTTACAATAAGTTCCAAAAACACATATTAGGTAAGATTGATCATTCCAATACTTGTTACCAAGTATTGAAACCTCCCAGCATCAAAAGGTTTAGTTAATAAATCTGCCACATTTTCTTCTGTGTCGACCCTATCTAGTTGTATTAAACCTTTTTCAAAACAATCTCTTATAAAATGATGTCTAATTTCTATGTGTTTTATTTTAGAATGATGTCAGGATTCTTAATAATGCATAAAGTACTGTTATTGTCTACAAAAATCTTGGAATGCATAAAATTATACCCATAATCCAACAATTGGTTCTGAATCCATAAGACTTGTCCACAACAAGCAACTGCAGATATATATTCTTCTTCAGTTGTTGAGTTGGCCACCACTCTTTATTTCTTGCATTGCCAAGATATTAAACTGCTCCCAAGAAATTGGCATCCACCAGTTGTGGATTTTCTATCAAACTTATCACCTCCATAATCACTGTCTGAATATCCAATAAGCTCCAAAGGATAATCCTTTGGATACCATAATCCCAAGGTGGGATAGCACCTAAGGTATCTAAAAGTCCTCTTTACAGCATGAAGATGACACTCTTTGGGAGTTACTTGATGGCGTGCACATGCACGCACAACAAACATAATGTCAGGTCTAGAAGCTTTAAGATACATCAATGATCCAATCATTGACCTATAATGCCTGACATCCACCTCTTTTCCATCTCCAATCTGTTGGGTCAATTCAGTGCCTGATTTGTCCCTTGCACAGGATTTGGATGTAAAGTATCCTAAGTAGTGTTAGTCACTGAACTTACGTATGTTATAAGTTCAGTGTGTCATTCTTTAGAGCTCTTTAGAGTCTACGAGATAGACTCGTCATTAGCTGAGGCGGATCTCAGTAAGTGTGCAAAGAATCAAGGATGATGGAGTTAGTAAGTGATGACATAATAGCTTACTAACTCCTCAAGACTATTACTGATTACAAGACCTAAAGATATTAAGAAGACCTGAAGAAGTGTCTTATGTATTAGTGGGCACATGTCTTATTAGCAATGAAGACAAAGGTTCAAGAGGAAGGCTTACTTTGTCAAAGGTGCAAAAGATGAAGACAACAAAGTACAAGGTGGTTACTTGTACTTTAGTAAAGCTTCTCAAGGAAGCTTCACACTCCCACTATATATATGTGCTCCTTGTAATAGAATAGTCAATGATCCCACCCACAGAAACAAACATGTAATACTTTAGTGGTTTAGGGTTTCATCCTCCCATTGTTGCATAAGCTTAGCTAGCTATGAACATGGGAGTTTAGTTTGTCATTCATCGCCCGGTTGTTGTTCCGCAAACAACCGGGCAAGTCATGTATATTTGTTGATTCATTATTAATAATATATACATACGATGAAAAGTACAAGCTTGTGTTATTAGTTAGTCAATTGGTTTAATTGTGCAAATGTTCTTCATTGTTCTTCACAGATTCAATGTTTGCACAAGATTCGTGGACCAACACAATCTTTCCCCAAGGGTGTTCCCTATCCATGGGTATGCTAGCCCGTTTTTCATGTGGAGAAAAGCCAAACTTCTTAAAGATTTCTACTACATATTTGTCTTGAGAGATGCAGATTCTCATCTTCTTTCTGTTGAAATTGTAAACCAAGAAAGAAGTTCATCTCTCCCATTGTACTCATCTTGAATTTGTCTGTCATGAGCTTAGAAAAGTATTCACTCATCTTTGGACTTGAAGAGCCAAAGATGATATCATCAACATAGACTTGAACAAGTAGAAAGTCCTTGCCAATCTTCTTAGTAAATAAAGTCTGATCTATGGTGCCCCTCCTGAATCCATTTTCCACCAGATAGGTCGACAATGTGCCATACCATGCTCTTGGGGCTTGATGAAGTCCATACATTGCTTTCTTCACCCTATACACCTTGTCTGGATGTTCTGAATCTTCAAAACCAGGAGGCTGCATTACATAAACCTCATCTGCAATTGTGCCATAAAAAAGTACTCTTCACATCCATTTGATAAACTGTGAAGCCCATGCAAGAAGCTTAGGCTAGAAAAAATCTTATTGCTTCAATCCTTGCAACAAGTGCAAAAACCTCTTCATAGTTTATCCCTTCCTCTTGTGTATAGCCTTGAGCAACTAAACGTGCCTTGTTTCTGACCACAATTCCTCTTTCATCCTTTTTGTTTCTAAGAACCCATCTTGTCCCTATAGGTCTGATATATCTGGGACAATCCACTAACTCCCAAACATCTTGAATAGCAAACTGGTGAATCTCATCCTGTATTGCTTCCACCCAACTTGGTTCTTTGAGAGCATCAAAAATCTTCTTGGGTTTCTGTTGTGACAGAAAACAAGCAAACAAACATGCCTGAACAACAGGGGTATCAACCTTCTTGTGGATATTGGAAATAAAACCTCCTTGATTCTGATGAGACCTTCTTGTTTGAACAAGAGACAACACATCACCAATGATTAGAGAATGAGGATGGTATTTTATAGTAGATGTAAGTATTCCTCCTTCAAGAATTGTGTTGTCTTCAATTTCAGTCTCCATGTTGCCAATATCATCTTCAAGTTCTCCTCAATCATCACCAGAATGAACCTCTTTATGAAATGTTGAAGTCTCACCTTGTTCAAAAACATTGGAAGATAATAAATGGTCAAAAGGGTTGTCAACAACTGAACTAGGCCTGTCAATGTTTGAGTCATCAACGCCTGAATTTGGCCTGTCAGCGCCAGATTTGCCTTTGTCAGCGCTTGAAGATTCATGCATGTTTTCATCAATTGGTTTTTCTTGTGGACCATCTTTTTCCTTTCCAGTAGCGGCAGCAGCAAATCCATATATCCATATAGGAATGGTGACATACTCAAGTATGGGGCTGATTTAACTACATGTGATTCTACTTCCTTGTCAACCTGTTTACCTGAAATTTCAACAACTGGTTCTTCCACGACATTTGAATCCACTTTCACAAAGTCTGGATTAGTAACAGGCATATAATACAAGGTCCTAGACAAAGGTTCTAAATCAAAGAACCAATTTGGTCCATTCTCAGGATCACTAGGTTTACTTTCTAAAAACTTAACATGTAACTTTTCAAATATACGTTTTTCTTTCTTAATGTAAACCTTATATCCTTTACTCTGCACTGAATAGCCCATAAAATATCCTTCATCACCTTTAGCACTAAACTTTCCTAAGGCATCACTAGTATCAAGTACAACTACATGACATCCAAAGGGTTTATGAAAACCAATATTAGGTTTCCTATTCCAAAATAGCTCATAAGGTGTCTTATTGTGGATTTTGTTGATCAAAGCCCTATTCTAAACATAACAGGCTGTAATCACAGCCTCAGCCCAAAAAGTAATGGGAAAATGAGCATCAACCAACATTGTCCTAGCTGTTTCTATGAGTGTTCTAGTCTTCCTTTCAGCCACCCATTTTGCTATGGGGTTCTAGCTACACTAAACTGCCTAGTAATCCCTTTATTGACACAGAAGTCATCTAACAACTTGTTTCTAAACTCACCACCATTATCACTTTTAAGTATTTTAACCTCATTCCCAGTCTATTTTCTCAATCTGGGTAATAAAATTAATCAAAACAGTGGCAGTTCCACTTTTCAAAGCTAAAAAGAAAGTCCAAGTAAATCTAGAAAAATCATCAGTTATGACAAAACAAAAAGATTTACCATTTAAACTTTCTATATTAGTTGGACCAAACAAGTCCATATGCAGCAAGTGAAGTGGTTTAGAACTAGAGTGCACAAGTTTAGACTTAAAGAGACTTTGTGCTGTTTGCCTTTAAGGCATGCAACACAAGAATGATCATTGTGAAAAGCCTTTTCAGGCAAACCATCAACTAAACCATGTCTCACAAGTCTGTTTATGTTCTTAAAATTTATGTGCCCTAACCTTCTGTGCCATAGATTACTTTCATCAACTGAAGCCTTAGCATATAGACATGACAAATTAATATTCATCCTAATTCCATTAAGATTCACATTATAACTGTCCTTATGCCTAGGTGTTCTATAATCAATAAAATTCTCATCAGGTATCTTAAATTCTTTGTTTAACACCAAGCATTCAGTATCAATGAAAAGAACCTTATTTTTGTTATCACAAACTTGTGATACACTAAACAGATTATAATCAAGTTCTTTTACCAGAAATACATTTTCAAAACGCAAATTGTTGGTGATAAGAGTGCCTTTTCCAGTAATTGTACCATATCCTCCTCCAAAGTACACTTTGTCACCATCTTTAATGGGGGTAAAGTTTGTCAAATAATCTTCCTTCCCCGTCATGTGCCTAGATCATCCACTATCCCAATAGCATAATCATTTACCTATTTTTGAATTGCCTTCACATAAAGAAAACAAATTAGTTTTCTTTGGGAACCCCAAGCCTGAGCAGACTTGGATTCATTTGGTTGTTCAACAAGAATAGATTTAGTCCTTATAACAACCCCTTGTTCATCCTTTTTTGGATTGAACACCCAGTTAACCCCAATTTGTTTAGTTATCACCTTTGAAATATAATGAAATCTGTTACAGGTCATAGACATGGTTTTGGTCTTGTTTGGGTCTCCATGTCAAACTAGATGAAGCTTTAGACCCCTTTCCCTTTGGCTGTAAGTACTTATTATTACCTGGTTTAACAACGTTGGAAACATCCCTGTCAATGTTAAAATTGTTCTTAACAGCGCTGAAATTACCCTTATCAGCGTCAAAACTAGGTTTTGCTACAGAACCCATTGTTTGTTAGACCATGTATTAGTCTTTTGAAAAGGCCTTTGTCCATAAGTATTAGACCCTTTAGTGAAAAATGGAGTTGGTCTAGTAACTTGTGGACTTTGCTGGACAAAAGGTGTGGGTTTGACCATGGTTGACTTTTTGTCAGCGTTGACTTTTGAAGCACTAACACACTTATAAGCCAAATGTGAAAAACTCCCACAACTATAACCAGATTTTCTAGACATAACCCTAGGTCTAGATGAAAAAAACCCTGTCCCATTATCACTAACTTGACTTTTTGGTGACCTAGGTTTTCTATACATTTCTGCATATTTAATACTAGGTTTTCTATCACTAGATGAACCAAGGTCAACAGTCTTTCCAAGTAGAAGTGTTAGTCACAATTATGGGTGTAGACTCATTTGGGCTTTCACTAAGCATGCCACCTTTAACAAACAAAGTAGGATTAGCTTTCTTCCATTGTTCCAAATCAGTCAATTTATGCTTATATTCCTCTACTAGGGTAAGAACTCTTGGTGGAGGAATGAATTCCTTTTCTTGGAGTTCTGGTATACCAGTCCAAGACAAATCCTTTCTAAGGACACCATAAAAGTTCCCAGCAGGTAGTGGAACATCAGCATACTCTTTCATCCCAATCTCAGTCATATCCCTAGAGTCTCTTTGTTCACTAACACATTTTTCTAGGGTTTGAGAAGTTTTATCAAATCTTTGAATTTTAAGCCCTACGTTATCTTTGTTTTTAATAGCCTCATCTAACTTAGCTTGAATGACTCCTTTGGATCTCTCCAAAATGTCCCTATGGTTAACACTAGCATTAAGGTCGTGAGACAAAACGTTAATTTGATCTTTTAGGTCAAGCTCCATTTTCTTATATTCAGCCACAGTCTTTTCAGTTTGAACAAGTGCAAGTTGATAATTAGATAACTTGCATTTTTCATCAAAAACATCTGATTTTAACTTTAAAATTTATTTGTTAAGTTTTTCAGTGTTTAAACGACAACCTTTACTACAGAAAGCATCATCATATACCTCATTATCTGATGAAGATGAAGAATGTGCCATGAGAGTATAGTGAACATGATCTTCTTCTTCATTCTCTACAATCAAAGCCTTGTTCTCTTCCACCTCATTGGCCATAAAGCTCCAGTCCCAGCCAACACCATCAATTTCTTACATAGTAACCATAGCCTTTGTGTCTTCAACCTTGATGATTTGGCTTGAAGGATTTCCAGCATCAGATCTTCTTGGAGATCTACATTCTCTCATAAAGTGACCCATTTTATGGCAATTGTAACACTCAACCTTGGATTTATCAAACCAAGTAGTGTCTTTAGCATTAAATGTCATCTTCTTCCTGAATCTCCTATTCCATCTATTGGCCCTTATACTTGCAAGTGCCATATTCCACTTTATGTCCATCTCCTCCAAATTCTCATCATTGATTTGCTCAAGGTCCTCATATGTAATCACTGAACCATTGGGCAATGTAGCAATGTATGCACACACTGTATCTAGATCAATACCAGCAGGTTTAATCCTTGGTGAGTCAATATTATGTGTGTCAGCGTCTGAATGTGGGGCGCTGACAAAGCTGATCCAACGTTGACACAAGGTGATCCGGTAACGGGGTGCACGTATGACTCGCTTTGATCAAACTGACCTTTACTATGTGAGAAGAAAGCCATGTTTCCAGAGGTAGATTTGCTTCCTTGATCTAAAAGAATTTCATTCTCTACAATCTTTAGTTTATTGTAGATGTCATCAAACGTGGAACTTTTGTGAGCATTGGTAGTAATAATAGACCTTGCTTCAATCTTCCATGCATCACCAAGACTTTTAAGGAAAGTGGTAATGATATCAGCATCATCATACACTGTTCCCATAAAGGACAATTTACTTGTCATGTCAAGAAGTCTGCTTCTCACCCCACTTAGCTTTTCATTGGGAAGAGCTTTAGTTGCTTCTTCTTCTCTGAGGCAGTATCATCATTACCACCATAGTTGACTTGAAGGGCTGCCCAAAGCTTTTTGGCAGACTCAAAACCTCTATACTTGTGCTGATTGGATTGTCCCAAAGAAAGTTTGAGAATGCTTAGAGTTTTCATGTCATTCATTCTCTTTGCAATGTCCTCAGTTGAGATAGCTCTCCCATCTGAAGGTTTTTCTTTTCGATCCTCTTTAATTGAGCCCTTAACTGATCTTAAAGTAATAGCAGCTTGAATCTTGGCAGCCTTATCGAATGTGTTTCCATATTCAATAATTTCCCATAGAGTGTGATCATGAATCTGAAGGTACTGCTCAAAATTGAACTTCCATAGCTCAAAATTGTCAGGGTCTAGCATGGGGATTTTTAGATTGTGGCTAGAGGAAGAAGTCATATCTGGAGTAGACATCTTGTCTGGTTTTTAGGGTTTCTGTGTTCTTTAGATCAAAGTTCCTCAACAAGCTCTGATACCACTTGTTGATCCCAAACATAGATTGATTTAGCTTTTGTGTAAACGAGATTAAATCAAGTTAAACACTTAGAGAAACTTTGTTGTATAAACAATTCAAGTACTATGCGGAATTAATACTTGAATGAAGAACAAACAAAACAAATAAACTAAACTTTCACTTTGATTGATAATCGAACTTGTGTACAATGAAAGTGTAAAACGTATATTGAACTAAAACCTAAAGTCCTCCTTTTATAGATGAAGGAACCTTGTACAAGAGTCTACATATCAGCTATTTTAGGTAAAGATAAACATATAAAATACATTGTCGAACATATCTTTACTAGAAACATAAAACGTGTAGACTAAGTATTCTATCAGTGCTTGGACTTCTTCTCATCAGCGCTTGATTTCTTCTTGTCAACGCTTGATCTGACAACGCTTGATTTCTTCCTATCAACATCCAATTAACCCTTGTCAGCGTCTAAGTGTCTTGGCTCATTTTATTCCCAAAAGCTCCCCTAAAGATTACTCCTTGGGACTCTTTTGATTGTGAGTAAGATAAAGTTAATGATCGCCTTTGTCACTACCCCTAGGAAGATTGAGGGTGATTATTTAGTCCCTCCAAAAGAATAAATTTTTGGGACTCTTTTACGTTAAGCATATGAATGTGATGGTCGCATGTGACGTCGCCCCTAGAAGGTTAGGGATGATTATCCAGCCTCCTAAAGAATAAAATTCTTGGGACTCTTTTAAATGAGGGAACCTAGAGACTGATTGTGGTTTAGAGACTGTGGATCGAGACATATGTGTGTGATGGTTGTTGTTTCCCATTGCACTGTCTATAGGATGCAGGATCATCGGGGTACGTTATAAACGCAAATGAATCATGTCCTAGTGCACAGTCAGAGTGTACAGAGGTCTTAGAAGATCTAAGTACAGACACAGACTCTTTAAGGGTCGAGGATGGCCCTAAACTTCAGCACTCTCTCTTATAGACGTTTGAGAGTGGTTTCTTGTGAATATCTATAAAATGAAATAAGGATGGATATATGACAACCTATAAAATTCACAAGTATGATAAGTGCTATGATTGAATGGATATGGAAATTCACAAGAAATTTTTGCTTTTTATGCATTACTGAGTAAGATGAACTGCTTCTCACAACCTGAATTACGATACCAACATATTCCCATATGTTGTAAGTTTATCAAGTATGAGTTCTAAAAGTAATCTAACAAGTATACTATGAATAAAGAACATCTCAAATATAACTATGATGCCCTAAATTCCTTAGAAACCCTTGAATCCCTATAAATGAGTGGTAAACTCAAGCATTGTAAAAATATGAATACATAACACATATGAATAAGTGATCAAGGATTATAAGCAAGTAATAAACTATCATGTGAAGATATGAAGTTATCCAAGAATAACTAAGTACAAACCATACAAAGCAAAAGTATAAATACGTGTACATAATAGTCTAGATCATCACCTAGAAAATCTATTGTAAACTAACATTTCAAGCAATATAATTACACAATATCTATGTATGACTAACAAATACAATATACTAGTTATAATCTATTATATAAAGAAGATATAATTGATCACAAAATACTAATATTCACTCATCTAAAGCTAATTACATAATAAGACCCAGAACCAAGATTAGCATATAAAATCTATTTCACGTTGAATTAGAGTCTAATCTTTTGCAACTAATTATAAAGCTCAACTAATTATTATGTTAAGATTATACATTTATTTCAAGTTAAGTTCAAAGTACAAGTTATCAAAGCATAGGATCTTAAGCTCACTTAATTATACCTAGATTATGATTACTCTATGTAAACCCTTAAACTAAGAATGTAGAATCCCTAGAATTCATAAAAATACTATATAATCCCTAGAATAAGTGTACATGAAGATATAAAAACTAATTACGTAAGATAGAAAATCATTAGGATTAGTAACCTAGAAACCCTTATATTAAGAATTTTTCATAAAATCAATACCTAGTCTTTTAGGACAAGTCTAAAAACACTTATATCATTACATTAAGGTTATAAGATTATGTTAAGACAATATACAAGTACCCTAAATCACAAGGTACAATATTTCAATGCATGACTTGTAAGTTAGGTCAAAATGGGTATTTTTACTCTTTAGACATGTTTACTTAGAATAACCTATTAAACCAAGTGTGGAACCACTTTAGATACTTAAAACACAATGTATAAGACCTAAATTGAGTTTACATTAGTAGCTAAGTGAAGGATAATTAATTTTACAAAGATTTAACCCTAGATCATTAGAAACCACAATTTCACTTCAAACCTTTGTTAAACTTTAAACCAAGGACCCAAACTTCTTAATTACAACGTGTAAAGCCTAAATATACCCTAATCCATCATGAATCACATTTCTAAGCCCTTAATCATCAAAATCACAAACCATAAAGTTACAAGCCCTAGTTTTTTACTCGGTTTAGTTTCTCCCCCAACCCCCCCCCCCCCCCCCCAAAAAAAAAAGAACTTGATTTAAACACTTTAAATCCCATTCTAAGTTTTAAACTAGATATTTTTAAGATATTTTAGACCTCCTAGAAGACATCTAAGCTGCTAGATCACCTCCTTGTAGGTGTAGAATCACCATTCTTATCACTATGTTGTCGTGACATATTCCTAGCCATAACCTTAGATATTTTTCATCCTAGACTCTATAAACTTGCATATATCTTCACTAGCCTTCCTTAGTCACTAACCTATCCTTTTTACACGTTTTAAGCCCAAACTTGGAGCCAAAGTGTTGGAAATACTGTAAATAGGGGTGAATACACAACATAAGAACTTGCACCCTGTTTCCTTTGTATCTTATTACCCATTCTCAAATCACTTCTATAAAAATTATAGGACTCTTAGAAGACCAGAAACCAGTTCTAGAAGCAATCCATTGAAGCTCTTGAAGCTTTGATAGCAAGTAGTGTTCATAGGAATCCATAATGAGCCATTTTGGAGCTACCTATGTAATTTCTATGTTAACTAAGCTTTGATCTTTTTATAATATTTTCTTGGACTTGTTATAATGTTAATAGGATGTTATAAAACTAATATAAAAGAATTTAGGTCATATGACCATTTAGAATGAAAGTTATAAGCTAAAGATGTCTTAAAACCCTAGTTTTGTAATTTACATGAAATAATAAGTAAAAAACCATTTTAAAAGCCATAATTCTATATAAATGTTGTTATCATGATTATAAATATGTTTTGAAACTTTTTCCTAAGTTCCTATATCATTTAGAGCATTATTAAGCTTGTTATATAATTTTAAACAAGTATAGGGACTAAAACTGTTATTTTTGAAACTTTAATATTTTGGGCCAAAAGTGTCATTTTATGAAAATTAATACTATAATGATTAATATTGTAAAGTTTGAAACCCGAAGCTTAATATTTGAAGGTTGAAAATATAAATATTAAAAAACTATACACTTTAGGGGTTAAAAGTGTAAATATACTAAACTTATAATATTATGTGCTATAAAGGTAAATATTCCAAGATTAGAAACTTTAAGGATCATTTTGGTCATTTATGTAACTACATGGATGAATTTTATATAATAAAACCTATTTTCTAAAATAATATAAACTAAAAGAAATATTTTTGCCAATTATGGAAACTATAAGGATGAAAAACATAATAATAAAAGAACATACTAATCTTTGAAGAAATTTCTTGTATGAATGTATCATGTTTGTAGGGAGCTTTGTGCAAAGATGTTCCATCTCGATATTACGTTCTGACTGAGTGGTTGGATTTACGATTTAAAGTGCCCTCGCTCCTCAAACGTTTATAGAATGGCTTTTAAGTATGATGGCCCGAACAATGTTGCCATAATTATGAGAAATTATAACTTCAAGAATATATTATTAATAATTAAGAATATTTAACACAAAATCGTAGAACAAAGTATACTATAATACTTTATTCTTTCTTTTTTTTCTTTTTCTAAGAGAACATCATATATATATATACTTACGACTTGACAATGGTAAGGCATAACAAAAGGATATCGGCACAAACGGTAATATAGCACATGAGTACAAGAGGTGCATTTTCAAGGATGCTCTTAACAAAAGGATATCGGCACAAATTATAACTTTAAGAATATATTATTAATACTAAAGAAAACTGAACCGCTCTTATGAATATGCAACCCACCTATAGAATCAATAAAGATCATCTACGGTCTCAAATTATAGGTGATCTTGCCACTCCCAGGGAAACAAGATATCAAGCAAAGGAGCATAGTTTCATTGCCAATATAATAGTTAAGTTCAATCATGAGAATATGCAATGTTGTCTTTTTGATGCCTTTTTATCACAAGAAGAGCCAAAGAAGATATTCCAAGCGTTGAATGATGAAAGCTGGGTAGACGCTATGCAAGAAGAGTTACTGCAGTTTGATATTCAAGAGGTTTGGATTTTGGTAGACTATCCAAAATAGGCAAGACCTATTGGAACAAAGTGGGTACTCAGAAACAAGAAGGATGAAAGAGGGATAGTGATAAGAAACAAAGCCAGGCTAGTAGCACAGGGGTACACACAGGAGGAAGGCATTGACTATGATGAGGTATTTGCTCCAGTTGCCAAAATTGAAGCCATCAGATTATTTTTGGCATATGCTTCTTTCATGGATTTTGTGGTGTACCAAATGGATGTTAAGAGTGCTTTTTATATGGAACCATTGATGAGGAAGTGTATGTTATGCAACCTCCAGGTTTTGAAGATCCTGAGCATCCAGACAAGGTTTACAAAATAAAAAAGGCAATGTATGGGCTTCATCAAGCTCCTAGGGCCTGGTATGGGACTCTATCCAAGTATCTTTTGGATAATGGCTTTAACATGGGAAAGATTGATCAGACTCTCTTTATCAAGAAACAAAAAGGTGACTTTCTGTTGGTTCAAGTGTATGTGGATGACATCATTTTTGGATCCACAAACTCCTTGCTTAGCAAAGAGTTTGCCAAATTTATGCAAGACAAATTCCAAATGACTGCAATAAGAGAACTCAACTTTTTCTTGGGGTTACAAGTTCAGAAGATGAAAGATGGGATCTTTATTTCTCAAGATAAATATGTTGCTGAAATTGTGAAAACGTTTGGATTAAGTGAAGGAAAGAAAGTTTCTACTCCTATGGATGAAGAGCATCCTTGGGGAAAAGAAGGCCAAGGAAAGCTTATT
Source organism: Glebionis coronaria (assembly GCA_025667525.1). NCBI lineage: Eukaryota > Viridiplantae > Streptophyta > Magnoliopsida > Asterales > Asteraceae > Glebionis > Glebionis coronaria. The sequence goes on along the minus strand of CM046877.1, from coordinate 162,060,328 downwards.
GATGTCAGAACATATAGATCCATGATTGGCTCTATCATGTATCTCACAGCTTCAAGACTTGACATCATGTTTGTTTTATGCCTTTATGCAAGACACCAAGTGACACCTATGGAGTGCCATCTGTTTGCTGTGAAGAGAATATTTAGATATCTCAAGTGTCGCCCTACTCTAGGACTTCGGTATCCTAAGGAGTCACCCTTTGAGATAGTGGCCTATTCAGATAGTGACTATGCTGGTGAAAACAATAATAGAAATTCTACAATAGGCGGATGTCAATTTTTGGGGAGCAGGCTCATATCTTGGTAGTGCAAAAAGCAAACATTTTTGGCAACTTCCACAACTAAAGCTGAATATGTGGCAGTTGTTGCATGTTGTGGACAAGTCTTATGGATTCAGAATTAGTTACTTGACTAATGGGTATAGTTTTCTTAAAACCAAGATTTTCATTAACAATAATAGTATAATCTGTATTATCAAGAATCCTGTTTTACACATTAAAACTAAACATATTGAAATCAGACATCATTTTATTAGATATTGTTTTGAAAAGGTTTGATTGTGCCTGAAACCATTGACACAGAACTTAGTGCTGCTGATCTTTTGACAAAACCTTTTGATATAGGGAGATTTCAGTACTTGGTAACAAGTATTGGGATGGTTAATCCCTAAACATGATGTCTGTAAGTTCTTGTATATATTCAGGATTGTGTCATTGTCTATTATTGATTCGAAATTCTTGGATTAATTCGAGGAATTTACCATACTTAGCTTGCATCTTTTGCTTGCATAAGCTTTGAGGGTAAGGTATTTTGGGTTTGTATGGTTTTGGTGATGGGTTTGGTGTTATGTCTTCAGTGGTTTTGGTTTTAGTTGGTTGTGGTTCATTATCCTTATCATCACTGAATGAGTTTTCGATGGGTACATCTTGGGTTGGTTTGGAAGGTGATTCATAAGATAAACCACTCCGCGTGAATACGACATACACATGCTCGTTACGAGATTGCGGTGGTTAGTATTTTGTGTTGCTCTTTGGGTTAGGGTTGGTGTTGCTTGGTAAAGAACCAGAAGCACGATTTGATTCTTTGTCCGCAAAGCTATCAAACTTAACTTCAAGGTTCTGAATGGAAGCTTGGTGGTTTTTGTTTGAAGTCTTGAATTTTGTTTTGAGGTCAGTAAATGTATCTCGCACGAACATTTTGGTTTTCCTTTGAGATTCAATGAAGTTATCGAGTTTGGATTCGAGATTAGGTTTGTCTTCGGTTTGAGTGGGTTTCTTTTAGGCTCGATTATAACTTGGTCTAACGTGAGATCTCCAATTATCACGATCATGATTGCGATAATCGTTATAGAACCAAGTTAGACGAAAGGTGTTCATGAAATTGGCTTCTTATTCCTTCGTCATAGGTGTATCATCGTCATCACATTGATTAGAAGGATGGTTTCCTCCTTAGTGTTTGCAAGTTTCACGAGATTTTTTTTTCATCTCTTTATATTGAGTATCAATTTTAAGAGACATGGCATCCATGCGAGCCATAATTTTTTCGGTGTTAGTTGGGTTGTCGCTTTCTTCGGCAAAAGCTACAATTTTTTGAGGGTTTTAGTTTTGTGGTTTTTGGACCAATCAAGCTTGAGTAAGACCTTATCGTCCAAAAGTTGGTAAGCTTGGTTTAGGGTTTTATAGAGGAAAATACCTCCCGTTGCAGCGTTCAATGCATCTTGGGTAGTATCGTCAAGACCGTGATAGAAAATCTTGATTACACTTTCTTTCTTGAGTCCATGACCATGGCAGTTTCTGAGGAGTTCTTTCATTCTTAACCATGCGTCAGTAAGATTTTCTCGATCTTGTTGAGAAAAGCTTCGGATTTCTCCGAGGAGTTTTTCAAATAACGCAGGAGGAAAGAATTGGCTAATGAAAGAAGTTCTAAGACCTTCCCATTTTTGAATGGTTCCTTCATTAAGTTCGTCAAGCCATAACTTTGCTTCTCCAGTTAGAGATGATGGGAACATCATGAGTTGTACAGCTTCGGCTTGTCCTTCTCCATATTTGAACATTTTATAAATTCCTCTAAATTCGTGCATGTGTTTGTGAGGATCGGTTTTGATTCGACCATCGAATTGGTTGTTTTTTACAAGTGTCAAATGGTTTCCCTTAATAGCAAATTTGTTTGCAACTTCAGGTAAAACGATTGTGGAGCCATGAGTTGGTGCTACAACTCTCTCGGCTGACCACATAGGTTCATCATCGGTGTCCGACATTGGATCATAACGTTCGATGAGTCTAGTAAAGAATATGAATTGAGAAATGTTATCGAATAGTTGGTTAACTATTCGAGGGTGTTGAGGTTGTTTGTGTCTCCTTTCTAAAGATACATGACGATGGCGTCAATGTAACGTAACCTTCGGTTAAGGGTACATTCAGGTTCAGATAATGGTGATACGGTGTGAGTTTCGGATGAACGAGTGTGCATCCAACAACTTTTGTGTTTAACAAATGGAATGTGCGACGTACTTAACTAAAAGTACGGCGTACTTTGGAACGCTACAAGAAGTGTGGCGTTGTAAAACCCGCGTTAAAATACCATGAACAGTAACTATAAAATGAATACATGAAAACAGGAATAAAATAAAACTTTCTATTTATAATATACGACACGTGTCACGACATTAAATAACATGAATTACGTATATTATTAATGCACGATAAATATTAAGTATAATATTTATTAATCACGACACGTAAATACGAACATACACGTATATTTATTTAACTTAGAAAAAACTTATGAATTGCCCTATGGGCTTATTTGGCCGCGGCTAGAAAAGGGAAAAAGGAAGAAAAGGGCCTTTGGCCCATTACCCAAGTTTAATCCTAAACTAACTAAAACTCCACGGGATTTATCATATCATTATTTTGAGCAAATACAAGAAACCCTAACTATCTCTCTCTCTCTCTCTCTCTTTCTTCCTTGTCGCCGGCGGACAAGAACACACAAGGGTGTGTTTGTGGTTTTTGATCCTTGATTGTGGTGTATATGTGTTCGTGTGTATTAACCTTAATCATCTACGCATTCGGTAACCTCGAAACCCTAATCTTTTTATCAATCTTTAATTAATTATGTTCATGTTAATTCTATGTTAAAAACATAATTAAAACATGGTGGGTGTTAAAAATACGTTTTTACGTATATTAGAAGTATCGGTCACTACACAATATTATTTATGTTGTAATAGCTCGTAGTTAACAAATAGTTAATAGTTACTTATTTAGTTAAGTAAGAACCGGTCCATGGGCTTGTCATGGGCCGGCCCAAGTCCACATAAGACTTGGAAGTATAAATACCCCTTTCCTCCTTGGAAAGGGGTTGGTTGTTGTTCATTTGAAAGTTTCACTTAATAAAAATACACATAGTTTTCTCTCACTTTCTCTCTCTTGTTTCTCTCTCTAGAAAACATCAACCCACTTCATGGATTCATAGGTTATCAAGATTCTACATTTGGTATCAAGAGCTATGGGGTGATTTAAGGTAATGATTTGTGTGGTTTTTTAGTTTTTGATTGTATTAGTGTTCTTTAAGAAGATCGATCTTGATTCTTGGTGTTTTTGGTGTTTTTGTGATTGGGATTAGTAGATAAGTATTAGTTGTTACTTATTATTGTAGAAATCACAAAACGTTTTGGGTTATTTGGTAAAAATCTGGGCTTAATCTTCATTTTTTTGGTCGACTGTTCATACGAACAAAGTTTCTGATTACCCAGCAAAGTTCCGAACCAACACCAAAAAGTTCCGGATCAACCAAAGTTCCGAACCAAAAAGTTCCGAACCAAAAAGTTCCGAACCAAAAAGTTCCGAATCAACCAAAGTTCCGGATCAACAAAAGTTCTGAACCAAAAGTCCCGAACCAAAAGTTCCGAACCAAAAGTTCCGAACGAAAAGTTCCGGATCAACAAAAGTTCCGGATCAAGGAAGTTCCGAACCAAAAGTTCCGGATCAAGGAAAGTTCCGGATCAAGGAAAGTTCCGGATCAAGGAGAAAGTTCCGGATCAAGGAAAGTTCCGGATCAAGGGAAAAGTTCCAGATCAAGGGAAAAGTTCCGGATCAAGGGAATGTTCCGGATCAAGACTTCCGAACCAAAAGTTCCGAATCAAGGTATTCCAAGCCAAATCTTCCGAATCAAACTTCCGAATCAACAAAAAGTTCCGAATCAAGGGTTATTTTACTTGTTTTTTCGACGATTTTGTAGAGGATTTAATCTTGGTTTCTTACAACAAAAACTCAACACAATTCACAAGCTTTACTTCACTGCTCGATCAACCGATAATATTTGTTTCTTTGAAGTGAACAAAATGAATCCGAATTCAGTAATGCCTCAGATGACATCACTTACGGATATTTTCGTCATTACGGGAACGGATAATCGCCCGCCAATGCTCATCAAAGAAGTTTTTGAAGCATGGCAAGGCCGGATGATGTCTTACCTTAAGGGAAAACCGGTTTATGGGAGGCTTATGGTTAAGTCAATTTTAAATGGTCCACTTGACTATGGTACCATCGTGGTTAACAATGTGACTCGACCAAGAGAATTTGAAGAACTCACACCAGCTCAACAACTTGTTGCAGATGCAGACGAAAAGGCTCTTCAAACCATTCTCCAAGCTCTTCCACATGACATCTATCGGATGGTAAGTCAGTATACGGTGGCAAAGGATTTATGGGAACGTCTTAAGGTGTTTCTACAAGGTACGTCTCTTACCAAACAGGAAAGGGAATGTCAATTGTATGATCTGTTTGATAGATTCACGTACAACCCAGGGGAAACGCTTCACGATTATTACTTCAGATTCACCACACTCATGAATGATCCGAATGTATATAATCTCGTGATTGCTCCATTCCAGGTTAACACCAAATTCTTGAATACTTTACCTCAAGCTGAATGGGGTGAGTATATTACCGATGTTAAGCTAACCAGGGATTTGCATAAGTGCAATTTGGATCAACTATATGCTTTTCTTCAGCAGCATGAGAAACATGTGATCATGCACCGTTCGCCTCGAGGTATGTACCATGATTCATTAGCTTTGATGGCGAATCAACCAAGCTTGTCTCACAACAACACTCCTTATATCTTGGGACATCAAGCCTATCATCCATCACCTTACATGACACCAACCTTTCCCCAATACTCGATTCTACCACAACCACCCACCTCACATCAGCAACAATATCGGTTCAATGCACCTTCACCACACTATGCTTCACAACATCACCCAGCAAGTATTGCACCTTATGCTCAATCTTCATATTCTTCTTATCAAGAGAATGCAGCATATCCAACAAGCTACCCTGATCAAATGAGTATTCCTTCTAGTGATTATGCAGCTCATCAAGACCAAGCAATGTACTGTGATGATGAGGAAGTCCCCATTCCTGTATTCAAACAAGGTGCTGACCCAGTTGAAGTGTTAACCACTATGTCTGCTTATCTCACAAGGACTTTAAGCAAACGAGGATTTAGGGGATCAGCACCTACCAACAATCAGTTGAGGAATTCATCCAATTCTCGCCAACAAGCTACTATTGAGAATGGCAGGGTAATGGTTCAACCTATTCAACCATATCAGGGGAGACCTACCACATCAACTACCAATGCTCGCACGATCAATACTGCTCCAATGGTCAATCCTGCTCCACGGGCTAATTCCACAGGCAAGTTGAGAATGATTACATGCTACAACTGCAAGGAAGAAGGACACATGTCTAGGGATTGCAAGAAACCCAAGAGGAGAAGGGATGGTCAATGGTTTGCAGAGAAGATCTATCTGGTGAATGCTCAGGCACAAGGAAGGGAACTTGATGAAGAGGAGCTTGCATTTCTTGCTGATCCAGGGATTGCTGAACAAGACACTGTTACCACACAGAATGCAGCATACCAAGCAGATGATCTCGATGCGTATGACTCAGACTGTGATGAATTTCAATCTGCAAAGGCTACTCTCATGGCAACTATCTCCAGCTTAGGGCCAGAAAAGAGATCTGAGGTACTTATTAATACCACCGATAATACCACTAATGCTAGTATTCAACCACATCAAATTGTGCAAGAGAGTGCTGATTCGAATGAGTCTTTGGTGGTGAGTCTTTCGAATGAGGAGACAATCAGTGATAGAAATATCAATGTGAGTCCCCAGACTTTGAGTGAATCACAACCGGGAGCCATTTCGCATACGCCTACTCCTGCTCAACAAGATTTGGTCATGGTTCCTGCTACATTACTTAGCCAAATGAATGCTGCACTCTTAGAAACCCTAGCTAAGAATAAGAATTTGTCTGATGAGCTTGCCTTAAGCAATGAGAAAGTTCAAACCTTGGAATTAGTGCCTTCGTCTAGTGTTCTAACTAATCCCGAATATGATCACTTTTGAAACAAACAAATGGGTCACTTGCAAGAAATTGAAAACTTAAGAGCAAATCTGTCTAAAGAACTTAAAGAAAAGGAGTTAGTGGTCACTAATTTTCAAAAACTTCAAACGGATTTTGAATCACTCGAGTCTAAGAAGAATGAAATGGAGATTAATGCTACTAATAAGATTAGAAGTCTAGATTATTTGCTTTTAAGACAATACGCTGCTTCTCAACTAGTGCACTTATTTGATGCTTCGTTTAGAGAATTTAACTTATCACGTCAAAAAGACCTTCCCCCTAACCCACGGTATGCAAAACAAGCTTTAAGACATAGTCCTAGACTTTATAATGCAACCCAATTAGGATTGGTCTTAGACCCGATTGTTATTTTCGATGATCGAACAAGTAAGGATTTAGTTGATGAGGATCGGTCATACAATTCTGCAAAATATCCCGAGTGTGATTATTTTAAAATGAATAAGGAGCTTGCAAAAACGGATTTTAGAATTCGCTTCCATATGGACAAAGATCTCATAACAGCACCGACCTACATATTAGATGAAGAAAACCCTAGTACATTTCCTACACTTGTCAATATGGAAGGTCCTAAGGAAATTCCAAAGGATCTTCCACCTGTTAGCATTGTATGGTTAAACTTGCAAGAGATTAATCAATACTTTACTAATTTTGACAAGGTCATTTTGGAATGTACGACTTCAAATGGCTTAAACGCCGGAGAATGGGCTTTCGAACATATGAACGAGGTGTTTAAAAATGAGATCAATCCGTTTGTCGAAAGTCTAAAAGTAAGTTTTGCATCTCTTAAGGAAAATCTTGTGTTTGAAATTGGTGAAGTTCAAAAAGTGTTTTATGAAATGGACACCGCTTACGAACTACAACTAATTGAAAAAGAAAAGATTTTAACCGAATATGACCGATTCTTCTGCAGTAATCTCGTGTGATGTGCTTACTACTTTAAATGTTAATTATTCGAATGAGCTTACATCCGCTATGATTAATTGTGATGTTGTGCATATATGTGATGATGTTTGTGATCTCTCTGTAAATGTTGCTAATACTGTAAATGAGGTAGATAATCATTCTTGTCACGAATCTAACGCTGAGTTTTTAAAGCTACAAGATTCTTACAATTTACTTTCAAAACGCTTTAATCAACTAGAACAACATTGTATATCTTTAGAATTAAATCAACAAACTCAAAATGAGGATCTTTTGATATCAAATAGTTGTGAAAACGGTGTTGAGACGAGTGACAAGATGATTGCAATAGTTAAGGCATTAGAGGAAGAGATTATGAGATTGAAGAGAGATGTGTCATCAAATGAAACACTAAAATTGGAACTAGAGGCTGTAGAGTCTAAAAACCAGGTCTTAGAAATTAGACTTTCGTCTGTTCTAGGGGAGATGGATCGGACAAGACAGGGACTATCCGCTCTTTATGGTTCACTAGAAGAACGCTTCGCTTTTAATGCGGCACAGCAACAATCTTATGTTGAACAACTGAACCAAAAGTGTGAGGAAATCTCTGACTTAAACATCCTGCTCATAGACAAAAACATGGTTTTAGCCGAGTTAAAGGAGACACTTCTTCTCACCCGACAAGAAGTTGTTGATAACTTAGCTACCGACTCTGCACTGTCCACTAGTGCTCCAACAACCAAGTCAGTAGTGCTTTATAAGAACCCGCTTCATAAGAGAAACCCGGTTACCTACGATGATTATATGAGGAATGCCATTAAGCATGTAGATCTTGTTAGGGATATTTTAGACGATCTTTATGCCTTAGATCCCTCAAGTAGCTACTATTATTCGGCTCATGAATATATTAAGCGAGTTCAATATTGCTTAGCATATTTGTAATACATAGGTAAACCAGGCTCTTCACTACTTACTAATAGGCCCATTGCTGTAACTCCATTCAATAAGACTCCAGGAGCAAAACCGTCACTGGCACAATCAAGTAAGGCACCTTTAAAATCTGTTGCTAATGTTCCCACTTTGCCTTCTACAGGATTAAAAGAGACTACTAAGGCTAAAGGATCGCCACTCAAGAAGATCAAGCCCTCCACTAGTAGCACCAAAAAGAAGAAAGTAGAAGTTCACCATAGGAATGCTAGTTCAGTTTTAAATAAAAAGAATCATGTTAAGACTAACAGCTCTGCGCCTGTGCAGAAGCCTAAACCATTCGTGAATTCTAATTTGAATTGTTGGAATTGTAATGAATGTATGTTTTCCCAACGTCATGATTTGTGTCTTATTGATCATGTGAATGAAATGAATGCCATTAGGAATGGTCTTGAATGGAAGCCAACGGGTAGAACTCGTGCCCAAGTTGGCTGGCAATGGCGTCCCACTGATAGGACCTTTACATTAGATGGAAAAATGTGCCCTTTAACTAGGAATGCATCCATTGAGGTTAGGTCTGAGCGTCCTTTAGTTAGGCACACTCGCACTCAAGTATGGAAACAGCGCCCTTTAATTAGGTCATGTGACAATCCGTGAATTTCAAGTCGATATTTTAATCTCGACTATTAAGTATTATATGATTACTTTAACGAGAATTTTGAATTATCGGCTAACCGAGAAGGTTATGGCATGAAACTTAACGTAAGAATGTCGTTTAGATGAAAACCGGCAAGTAATACGTTGGGTATCGATATTATATTCTCAATTTATGATAATAATAATTTTATCGTATTTATTTCTCGTGATTTACGTTTTAATGAATAACGAGAACTATTAGTGATCCCGATATTGACGGATGCCCGAAAATTTATGTTTTATTATCGATTGTTTCGATATTTAATATTTTCTACGTTTTCGATTTAATTACGTTTTAAGTCGTGTCGAAACTATATTATTATATTTATGAAGCGTTTTAAGTTTTGAAAAGTATTTTTACGAAACCCGAGTCCTGTAAATATTTTCTATTGTCGTCATTTAATTTTTTTGGTTTTAATAGTATTTTTCGTCATTTACATTAAGCCTTTATGTGTCATTCTTTCATTCGACATATTAATGTATTTTTAAGTCATTTAATTATTAAAATAAAAATGTCCTCCAAATGTCGAGGTTTTTATTTTATATTGAGCGTTTATTTTTCGTGTTTAAGGCGTAACTTTTTAAATCGCGTGACTTTTAAAATATCGGGTTTCGATAATACCCGCTTTTACAAATTATGAGGAAAGATTTATATTAAATCTCACCTCACTCCTACCATGCTAAGTTACATCTAAAATATAGATAAATGACATCATACGTGTCAAAATGAGAAGCTATTTGATAACTATGTCTAAAACGTGTAACACTTTTTGTCATTACAATACTATGGCAACCATGCTTTAGTACTTTAATTTCTATTAGTAACTTACAAGCGCTTTTGAAGATTTTCGGTTACAGTTTATGCATACTGATGATAATGAAAGTTAAGATTTTATCCAAGTACATGGCTTTGGTATGAATTTTATTTAACTCTTGATTTAAATATATAGTTAGTTTTAGATGTTGTGTTTCTAACTTAATAATATTCTCAAACGTTCATAATAAAAACCAATTGTTATAAATATAATTTTTGATTCAATTATATTAAAATTCCAAATATAGGTCGATTTGTTGTTGTAAATTTTTGATGCAATCTATTTTTGATTCGATCATTTTCTTTTACAAGCTATTGATTTATTCTTAGTTTTAATAAATGAGTATCTAGTTTAAAGTTTTTTTTTAAACTCATTATCTATTAAGATCTCACTAAAGAAAATGACGATTTATTTATAGGAGAATTTATAAAAGTTCAACAGTTTACCAACTTTCAATTCGAATGATGTTTTTTTTATCATCACAATGACCTATAATATTGATATGTAACTCATAAAGTAATATTATTGTAAGTGAATTTATTTAATCAAAATATATAATTTAAGTCATGCCACATCTTTACTATAATTGTGTTAAGTTAAAGATGATTAACTTATATTTTAAGCTTAAAACGCGTCATTTTATTTTAGGTCGTCGTAAGAAGCTCGCGGCTTCTCGTCTTATCTTGGGTTTCTTCTAAGTTGTTTTCGGCATCACGTCATTGACGTTATCGCTTTGCATAAGGTGAGTTCATAGCCTCGCTTTTATTTATTTACTTATTTAATAAAACCCGCGAGGGGATAACATGCTTATTTATTAAAAATAAAGAGTACAACTATAAGTTGCGGTAAACCAATTAAATGGTGCAACTATTAGTTGTGGAAGCTCTATTTACTTGCAAAGTATTTATTAAAAATGAAGGGTACAACAAAAGTTGTTGTAAACCCATGAATGGGTGCAACCAGAAGTTGTGGTAAACCCTATTTATTTTAAAATAGAACACAAGGGACACGATTGTATGCTTAGATGAAAGTTATTACATAAGTTAGCTTTAGCCTTAAAAGACCCATTGAATCGTGAATTGTTAATCGAAAGAACGCTAATACTATGGATAGATCTATCGGGGTGACGCCCAGTCCGGTCGCGACTAGCTATCGCGTGGTGTAGTGAAGCACTAGTAATGAAACATCGGATGCATACGTATAAGAGAAATATACGCACTTGGCTAGGTGTGTTGGGCTGAAATAATATATGTTAACGTTCAATGTCATGAGGCTTATGTAATAACACCGATAATTATGTCCGTACAACATAATTGTCTCTCGACGAATTATTAACCATGGAAGGTTATTCAGAATACTTGTGTTCTATTTACATATTTTAAACACTATGGATTCACTCAACAATTTTTGTTGATTTTATAGCATGTTTTATCTCAGGTCCATAAAGAATGTACTTAAGGAAGGTGGTTTCATGAAGCTTGCTAAATTTTAGTGACTCTGGCCCGCATTTATAAATTATATCCATTCAAAACAATTTTTATCTTTTGATGTGTACTGTAAATATTTTAAAATTATCTGGGACCGTGTATGGAGTATTATATTTTGAATGAATGAATGGATGTTTTTATAAAAACGACTCGTTTTGAGCTGTTTTCTATAATTGTGTGATTGTATCATGTAAGTAACACTCAAGGACCCTTCCGCTAATATGACCCGATTTGAGAGTGTTACAGATTGGTATCAAGAGCTCAAGTTATAGTGAACGAAAAGATTTTCCAAAAATGAATTTTTGAAATCTTTTGGCTATAAGAGTTGCAAGCGAAACCTCCGAGTTACCAATGGACGAGAATGAGAAAATTATATATATGGGATTATATATATATGTTGTAATCTTTATCGATTATTTGTATTTGTGAATTACAAGGTATGTTTTCATTTATTTAATTATAAATGATAATTTTATACTTATACAAGATATTTATACGACGTAGATTGTCACGAAGCCACCCTAGTCATTTTAACGATAACGCTGAAGTTAATCATGTTATTCCTGAGACTAACTAAGTTGTGGATATCCATGATCCCAACGAAATTGTTAATATTCTCGATGATATTCATTTGGTTACAAGGATTTTGATTCCTTGGTTCTTATACTTGATTATTCTATCCAATCATTTCGTTTAGTAAGTTTAATCTCCATTTTCATTAATCTTCGACATTCTACTATTTTGCTAAAAACAAGTTTATCTGAGATTGTACTTGTTGTTTGTTAGGAATTGAGGTTGATTGGTATGGTATTCACATGCCAAATAGAATTCCATATCTTATCACTGATTTTTTTTTTGTTAAATCAGTTTCTCGTTTGTTTAGATCCTGATCTTCTGCGTTGAGCTGACGATGCTTAAATAAGGAGATTTATAATCGTCTTGTTGAAATGAATTGGCCATTTATTTGAACAAGGAAATTATAAATTGTTGAACCACAAATTTCTAAATCTTATTTGGATGGAATTGATCAATCCATAAAAATAATGATTTATAAACGTGTGGGCTTAAGCATATAGCATCTGCGTGATTAAACTCTATTGACTCGTAAATCGTTTTCTTGATTCATTCCTTGATTTTGTTCCTCTAATTCTATTATCGTGGGATGGTTGTATTGGGGGTTGTTTCAAAACAACCAATTGAGGAGGATATCAAGCGTCTCTGAAAGACACTACAGAAATCTTCTTCTAGTGGGACCGAAGAGCCTTCCTAGCCATGTGATTTACCTAGTAACTCTTGTGGATTAGTTTATCAATTGTAGTATCTTTTCATAACTCACTAACTAAACTGTGACATCAGTTAATAGGACTAGTCTTTTAAGTTGTATAGTATTAGACGATGACAATCTCTAATGCTTAACAATACAACTTGTACTAGTTTGTGATCAATGGAATGACTATTTTTTTTATTTTAATTTCTACATCGTTCTATTATTATCTTTCTTTGCTTTTCTATTTTAAATTCCTATGGTATAACGCAACAATTTAATGAATACTCATTATGATTTGATTTACGTTGCACAAAAATCATGCAGTCAATGAAAGATATGACTAAAGCACGAATGTGCCAAGTTGTTAGTGAATAATTTGGTGTATCTTTAACTAAATTCATGGCCAACGTGAATGGTAGAACCTGAACTGTCAAGGTCAAGCAATATATTCACGGGCTGACCAAGAATATACACAGTGATGTGACTTCTTCTAAGCCATTTACTATTTATGAAGCTGTCTGCATGGCTTATTAGCTCATGGGACACATAATTCAAGGCAAGGCTGATGAGGTCACTGAAGGAAAAAATAATTCCAAACTAAAAATCGTTTCGTGCATTAGAGCTCGTAAATATATCAAAAATGGTTGTGAATTATTCTTAGCTTAAGTGTCGTAGAAGGATCGTAAGAAAAGTAAGTAGAATTACTCTAGTCATTTGTAACTATTCCAAAGTGTTCTGGGAGATTTTCCAGGTTTTATGCCTCCAAGGCAAATAGAATCTCTAATTGATCTAATTCCTGGTGCTACAATTGTGGCACGTGCGCCATATCAATTAGCATCATCCGAGTTGAAGAAATCATTTGTGTAGTTGCAAGAACTATCTGATAATGGTTTTACTCGACCGAGCTCATCACTTTGGGGAGCTCCTGTTTTATTCATTAAGAAGAAATATGGTTTGTCCGTATGTGCATCGATTATCGGGAGCTGAATAAGGTGATGATTAAAAATCGTTACCCACCTCCAAGGATTTATGATCTACTTGATCAAAATTACCTCGAGAACTACAAGGAATTCACAATACTCTATGATATGTCGAACTTAGAGAAATTTCTTTCTCACAAAGATCTTATTATCCCTCTTATTGAAGTATGAATCAACGGAAGTTGCATTTCATCAAAGAACTTGTTGATATTATCGATAAGGAAGTTAGGCAATTGAAGCTAAGTCGTATTCCTATTGTCAAAGTCTGATGGAACTCAAGACGAGGGCCAAAATACATTTAACTCTTTGACTTCAACGAGCGGTCGAGGAAGAATGCAAGTTGATCTTCGGGACGAAGATCCCAATTTGGTGGGGATGATGTGACAATCCGTGAATTTCAGGTCGATATTTTAATCTCGACTATTAAGTATTATATGATTACTTTAACGAGAATTTTGAATTATCGGCTAACCAGAAGGTTATGGCATGAAACTTAACGTAAGAATGTCGTTTAGATGAAAACCGACAAGGAATACGTTGGGTATCGATATTATATTCTCAATTTATGATAATAATAATTTTATCGTATTTATTTCTCGTGATTTACGTTTTAACGAATAACGAGAACTATTAGTGATCCCGATATTGACGGATGCCCGAAAATTTATGTTTTATTATCGATTGTTTCGATATTTAATATTTTCGACGTTTTCGATTTAATTACGTTTTAAGTCGTGTCGAAACTATATTATTATATTTATGAAGCGTTTTAAGTTTTGAAAAGTATTTTTACGAAACCCGAGTCCCGTAAATATTTTCTATTGTCGTCATTTAATTTTTTTGGTTTTAATAGTATTTTTCGTCATTTACGTTAAGCCTTTATGTGTCATTCTTTCATTCGACATATTAATGTATTTTTAAGTCATTTAATTATTAAAATAAAAATGTCCTCCAAATGTCGAGGTTTTTATTTTATATTGAGCGTTTATTTTTCGTGTTTAAGGCGTAACTTTTTAAATCGCGTGACTTTTAAAATATCGGGTTTCGATAATACCCGCTTTTACAAATTGTGAGGAAAGATTTATATTAAATCTCACCTCACTCCTACCATGCTAAGTTACATCTAAAATATAGATAAATGACATCATACGTGTCAAAATGAGAAGCTATTTGATAACTATGTCTAAAACGTGTAACACTTTTTGTCATTACAATACTATGGCAACCATGCTTTAGTACTTTAATTTCTATTAGTAACTTACAAGCGCTTTTGAAGATTTTCGGTTACAGTTTATGCATACTGATGATAATGAAAGTTAAGATTTTATCCAAGTACATGGCTTTGGTATGAATTTTATTTAAAAAAACTCTTGATTTAAATATATAGTTAGTTTTAGATGTTGTGTTTCTAACTTAATAATATTCTCAAACGTTCATAATAAAAACCAGTTTGTTATAAATATAATTTTTGATTCAATTATATTAAAATTCCGAATATAGGTCGATTTGTTGTTGTAAATTTTTGATGCAATCTATTTTTGATTCGATCATTTTCTTTTACAAGCTATTGATTTATTCTTAGTTTTAATAAATGAGTATCTAGTTTAAAGTTTTTTTTTTAAAACTCATTATCTATTAAGATCTCACTAAAGAAAATGACGATTTATTTATAGGAGAATTTATAAAAGTTCAACAGTTTACCAACTTTCAATTCGAATGATGTTTTTTTTATCATGACAATGACCTATAATATTGATATGTAACTCATAAAGTAATATTATTGTAAGTGAATTTATTTAATCAAAATATATAATTTAAGTCATGCCACATCTTTACTATAATTGTGTTAAGTTAAAGATGATTAACTTATATTTTAAGCTTAAAACGCGTCATTTTATTTTAGGTCGTCGTAAGAAGCTCCCGGCTTCTCGTCTTATCTTGGGTTTCTTCTAAGTTGTTTTCGGCATCACGTCATTGACGTTATCGCTTTGCATAAAGTGAGTTCATAGCCTCGCTTTTATTTATTTACTTATTTAATAAAACCCGCGAGGGGATAACATGCTTATTTATTAAAAATAAAGAGTACAACTATAAGTTGCGGTAAACCAATTAAATGGTGCAACTATTAGTTGTGGAAGCTCTATTTACTTGCAAAGTATTTATTAAAAATGAAGGGTACAACAAAAGTTGTTGTAAACCCATGAATGGGTGCAACCAGAAGTTGTGGTAAACCCTATTTATTTTAAAATTGAACACAAGGGACACGATTGTATGCTTAGATGAAAGTTATTACATAAGTTAGCTTTAGCCTTAAAAGACCCATTGAATCGTGAATTGTTAATCGAAAGAACGCTAATACTATGGATAGATCTATCGGGGTGACGCCCAGTCCGGTCGCGACTAGCTATCGCGTGGTGTAGTGAAGCACTAGTAATGAAACATCGGATGCATATGTATAAGAGAAATATACGCACTTGGCTAGGTGTGTTGGGCTGAAATAATATATGTTAACGTTCAATGTCATGAGGCTTATGTAATAACACCGATAATTATGTCCGTACAACATAATTGTCTCTCGACGAATTATTAACCATGGAAGGTTATTCAGAATACTTGTGTTCTATTTACATATTTTAAACACTATGGATTCACTCAACAATTTTTGTTGATTTTATAGCATGTTTTATCTCAGGTCCATAAAGAAGGTACTTAAGGAAGGTGGTTTCATGAAGCTTGCTAAATTTTAGTGACTCTGGCCCGCATTTATAAATTATATCCATTCAAAACAATTTTTATCTTTTGATGTGTACTGTAAATATTTTAAAATTATCTGGGACCGTGTATGGAGTATTATATTTTGAATGAATGAATGGATGTTTTTATAAAAACGACTCGTTTTGAGCTGTTTTCTATAATTGTGTGATTGTATCATGTAAGTAACACTCAAGGACCCTTCCGCTAATATGACCTGATTTGAGAGTGTTACAGGTCAGCTCCCACTATAGTGCCTATCAGTGAATAAATACCACAGGATTTAAGCCAACTAGAATCTACACTACCAACTAGGAAGAAGAAGACTAGGAAATCTAAGAAACCAAAAGTTAGCAAATCTAAGATTATTAAATCTGTACCTGCTAATAACAAGGAACAGTCAGATTCCGATACCTCTACATTGTCTTCGTGTGGTGATATTTTCAGGTGGTCCAAATCATCCTCTGGTATTTGGACTCCGGTTGTTCAAAGCATATGACCGGAGATCGCTCGATGCTCCGAAATTTCGTCAGCAAGTTTCTTGGTACGGTTAAATTCGGGAATGATCATATTGCAAAGATAATGGGGTATGGTGAATATCAGATTGGGAACGTTACGATTTCAAGGGTATACTATGTAGAAGGTCTTGGTCATAACTTATTTTCAGTAGGACAGTTTTGTGATTCCAACCTAGAGGTTGCTTTTCGACAACATACTTGTTTCATCCGCAACTTGGAAGGAAAAGACTTGTTGAAGGGATCTCGTGGTGCAAATCTTTATACGTTGTCCCTACAAGACATGATGGCCACCTCTCCAGTATGTCTTCTCTCTAAAGCATCTAAGACCAAGTCATGGTTATGGCATCACAGATTATCTCATCTTAATTTTGATGCTATTAATCATCTGGCTAAAAATGAATTAGTTCGTGGTCTTCCAAAGCTCAAATTTCACAAGGATCATATATGTTCCGCGTGTTCAAGGGGGAAAAGTACCAAGAAATCATACAAGCCCAAAGCTGAAGACACCAATCAAGAAAAACTTCATCTTTTGCATATGGATCTTTGTGGGCCAATGAGAACTGAAAGTGTGAGCGGTAAGAAATTCATTCTGGTTATTGTGGATGATTTCTCCAGGTTTATATGGGTTATATTTCTACGTACAAAGGATGAAGCACCGAAGGCTATCATCACTTTTCTGAAATTCATTCAGGTACGTTTGAATACTACTGTCCGCCGTATTCGTATAGACAATGGAACAGAGTTCGTCAACCAGACTCTTCGTAATTACTATGAGGGAGTTGGTATCTCACATGAAACATCCGCTGCACGCACTCCACAACAAAACGGTGTCGTTGAAAGACGGAATCGTACACTTATGGAAGCTGCTAGGACTATGCTTATACGCTCCATTGTTCTTGCGGGCAGAAGCTATATCTACTGCATGTTTCACCCAAAACTGTTCTATCATTCGAAAACGTCATGGAAAAACACCTTATGAGCTTCTACATGACCGTAAACCCGATGTCTCATTTTTTCATGTGTTTGGTGCTCTTTGTTATCCAAACATTAATAGTGAGAACTTGGGTAAGCTTCAACCGAAAGCCGATATAGGTATTTTCATTGGTTACTCACCGTCCAAGAAAGCATACCGAATTTACAACCGTCGTCTTGGCAAGATTGTAGAAACTATGGATGCAGATTTCGATGAGCTGACAGCGATGGCTTCTAAGCAACGCAGCTCTGAACCCGCGCTTCATGAGATGGGAACCGGCTCTATTAGTTCTGGATTAGTTCCCAATAATCCTACTTCTACATCATTCTTACCACCAACAAGGCCCGAGTGGGATAAACTGTTTCAACCGTTGTTTGATGAATTCTTTGATCCCCCAAATAATGAAGTTCCAGCACCCGTAGTGATAGCTCCAATACCTGAAGTTGTTGCTCCTGCTAATGAAGCTTTATCTAATGCATCTTCAATTAACATTGAACCGGATGCACCTTTACCAAGTGATTCTCAAACTACACCTGAATCATCACCCCTACTTGTGCCTAATGATGTGGAAGAGGATTCTACTGATCACGACTTGGAATATGCTCACTTAAAAGAGCTTCCTTTCTTTGGTATACCGTTCCCTGAAAACCCTTCAGCCGCGTCTACCTCAGAAGAAGCTCCTTCTATTGTTCACTCCAGACCACCTAGGATTGAAAATCATAGCACCAAATGGACAAAAGATCACCCTATTAGGAATGTCATTGGAGATCTAGATCGACCAGTCTCTACACGCCATCAATTACAAGAGAGTGCACTCTATTGCTACTTTGATACATTTCTCTCTGAAGTTGAACCTAAAAATTGGCAGCAGGCTATGACTCAATCATCTTGGATTGAAGCCATGCAGGAGGAACTAAATGAATTCCAAAGACTTGAAGTATGAGAATTGGTTCCTCTCCCTGACAAGGTTAACATCCTTACTTTGTTATGGGTTTATAAGGTTAAACTCGATGAGATGGGTGCAGTATTGAAGAATAAGGCTAGATTGGTCGCTAGAGGATATAAACAAGCCTTGGGTATAGACTTTGAAGAATCTTTTTCTCCTGTGGCAAGATTGGAGGCTATTAGACTATTCCTTGCGTATGCTGCTCATATGAATATGATCGTCTATCAAATGGATGTGAAGACGGCATTTTTGAACGGTGAACTAAGGGAAGAGGTCTATGTTCGTCAGCCGGATGGGTTCGTTAGCACGGAGTTTCCTAATCATGTGTACAAGCTTAAGAAGGCTCTCTATGGGTTGAAACAAGCTCCACGCACGTGGTACGATCTCCTTTCAACATACCTCATCTCGGAAGGCTTCTCCAAAGGCAAGGTGGACCCCACTCTATTCACTCTCAAGGAAGGCAACGACATGATTCTGGTACAAATTTATGTTGATGATATAATATTTGCTGCCACTAACATAGAATTGTCAAATCGATTTGAGAAGATAATGTCCACACGCTTTCAGATGTCAATGATGGGAAAATTTTCATTTTTCTTAGGATTACAGATTTCTCAAAATCCCAGAGGCATCTTTAATAATCAATCCAAATATGCTCTAGAATCTTTAAAGAAATATAACTTTGATAATTGTGACCCCGTGGACACTCCAATGGTGGAGAAATCCAAGTTAGATGAAGATAGGAATGGGACTATTGTCGATCAAAAACTTTACCGTGGGATGATCGGCACCCTTCTCTATCTGACTGCTAGCAGGCCTGATTTGCAATTTGCTGTATGCATGTGTGCCCGGTATCAGGCTCGGCCTACCGAAAAGCACCTACATGTTGTGAAAAGGATCTTTCGGTATCTAAAAGGAACACTTCATCGTGGTCTATGGTATCCGAAAGATTCCTCTATTGCTTTAATATCATACGCAGATGCCGATCATGCTGGATGTCAAGACACGAGGCGTAGCACTTCTGGATCTGTGCAACTCCTTGGAGATAGATTGATCAGTTGGTCTTCAAAAAGGCAGAAAAACGCTGCAATTTCTAGCACGGAGGCTGAATACATCGCCATGTCCGGTTGTTGTGCTCAAGTCCTTTGGATGAGATCACAATTAACTGACTACGGTTTGGGATTCAACAAAATCCCGATGTATTGTGACAACAAGAGCGCCATTGCCCTTTGCTGCAACTATGTTCAACACTCCCGGGCCAAGCACATAGACATTCGCTACCATTTCATTAAGGAGCAGGTGGAGAACAGAGTGATCGAGCTGTATTTTGTCACTACTGAGTATCAGCTGGCGGACATGTTCACCAAAGCCTTAGATCGAGGACGAATCGAGTTTTTGATCGACAAGCTTGGCATGAAATCATTTACTCCAGCGACTCTCAAAGAGTTGGCAGAAGAATCAGCTGAATAGTAGTGGTAAACTATTCAGAGTATCCTTTGTTCGTGATCATGCATATTATCGTAAATATATAAACCACAAAAGAAAAATACAAAAATATAAAACCAACAAAAACCATAAAAAAATATAAAACCAACAAAAACCATAAAAAATATAAAACCTACAAAAACCATAAAAATTATAAAATCAAGAAAAACCAAAAATATTTTTCGTTTTTAAATCGGGCATGTCTTTTAGTACGGTAATATTTACGGCCTTAGAAATGTCGATCAATATTGACACGGTGCCATAAATAGAGTCCGTATAAAAGTTGTACATTTTTAAAACATGCCCATTATGGCTTGTAGTTATTTCTGACTGCAACCCGGTTTTCATATTAAAGTCACGTATTTCCTTGGAAAACGTTGGCTCAGAACGGGAATTAATTTTCTCGGGCATGATTTACAAGCCAAATCATGCAAAGGGATCAAGTTTACTTTACAACTTGGTCTAACACGAATTAGTGTACGTCTCAGTGCATTAATTTGTTTAAATAAGAGAAATCTTATTGACACCACGAATCAATCTTTTTCAAGACATTAATTGGAAATGTTTTCATCAATATTTGACTCTTTAAACAATGACTACAGCTCTTTAAATAGAAAACGGGTCATCGTTTAAGGGGGAGAAAATATTAA
Source organism: Glebionis coronaria (assembly GCA_025667525.1). Classification (NCBI taxonomy): domain Eukaryota; kingdom Viridiplantae; phylum Streptophyta; class Magnoliopsida; order Asterales; family Asteraceae; genus Glebionis; species Glebionis coronaria. The sequence goes on along the minus strand of CM046877.1, from coordinate 162,039,491 downwards.
ATCATCTTCGTCATCAAAACAATCTTTTCAAAAGTGATTGTGGAAAATTAATGGCTAAATGGTAAATGAGTGGTATTGCTTTAGAAAACGACTTGGGCTCGTTCAATGTGATAGGCATTGCTTTAAGATCTTGGAGATATGCTAATAGGTTGAGATGCTTAAGTTGTGTTGGCGAAATTTAACAATGCTTAGGAAAAAATGTAAAGATAAGTTATAAACAAAAAGGAAAAGAATAAGAAAGTATAGGGATTTTAGTGACATTTGTTGAAAGTTGCTAAAAATTTTGACCAAGTCAAAAACAAAACCCTCCATACGTTTAACTTTTCTTCATTTACTGTTCCTACTCATTTCTTCATCTTGCCGCCATTGTTATACACATACACAAGCTCTCAAAATTCGCGTGTTAATCAAATCAATTTGTTTCATTCGATCTTAGAAGGTAATTACATCAATATTTAACTTATAATTCGTCAAATTCTTCATCTAAATCTGGTTAATTGATTCTGGTAGTAAACTTTATCAGATTTAGGGTTTATTTGCCTAATTAGGATTAATTGATTAAGGTTTTAGGTGGAATTCATGCGGAATATCATTAGATTGTGGTTGATTGCCTTAGATTGCTTTAGAACTCACTAAATGCGACTAGATTAATCCTTCATAGCTGCGTTTATTAAGTTCCGGATGAACATGGATAATAACTTCCGAATGAAGGAAGTTTTGAACAAAACTTCCGAATGAAGGAATGTTCCGAACGAACTTCCGAATGAAGGACTTCCGAATGAAGGACTTCCGAATGAAGGAAGTTCCGAATGAAGGACTTCCGAATGAAGGAAGTTCCGAATGAAGGACTTCCGAATGAAGGAAGTTCCGAATGAAGGACTTCCGAATGAAGAAGTTCCGAATGAAGGACTTCCGAATGAAGAAGTTCCGAATGAAGGACTTCCGAATGAAGAAGTTCCAAATGAAGAACTTCCGAATGAAGAAGTTCCGAATGAAGGACTTCCGAATGAAGAAGTTCCGAGTGAAGAACTTCCGAATGAAGAAGTTCCGAATGAAGGACTTCCGAATGAAGAAGTTCCGAATGAAGAACTTCCGAATGAAGAAGTTCCGAATGAAGAACTTCCGAATGAAGAAGTTCCGAATGAAGAACTTCCGAATGAAGAAGTTCCGAATGAAGAACTTCCGAATGAAGAAGTTCCGAATGAAGGAATGTTCCGGATGAAGAAGTTCCGAATGAAGGAATGTTCCGGATGAAGAGTTGTTTGATTGATAGTGGTTTGCATGTTCTAAGTACTTGTTGAAATATGTTATGCTTAGAAATAAGAATGATACATATCTATATGTATTTTTGTGCATCAACCTTTCATGTCTTATCTTAAGCAGATACAATGACTAATCCAACAGTACAAGCAATCCAAGACTTTAGAGAAGCCGCTATTGCTAAAGCACGAACCCTCAAGTTCATACCAAACAATTACCGGCTGAAGCAAGTCTCAAAATCCACTCACCATGGATTTAAAGTAGCCATAGCAATCCTTGATCACTCTCATTTCAAGAACGCCCTTAGGAGTACTACCTCGGTGCCTTATGAGTACATGTATGAGTTCTGGGCTACCAAGGAGAGTACTTCAAACAAGATCACCTTCACCATCGACAACAAGCAGCAGACGCTCACAGTTTCAGACTTCCGTATGATTTTTGGTATACGGGATACACCCAAAGGCATGTCATTTTCGAGGGATCCTACTAAAGATGAACTCATGGAGATGTTCGAGGCTCTTGGATGTCCTGACATACGAGTTGCGTATGAGTTTACCACTGCTAAAGTAGGACAACCTTGGAGAGCAATGTTGGGTATTCTCAGTAGATGTCTTACACCAAAAAACAAGTGGGCATGATGCTTTGCGCAGTCCTATTATGAACATCTTCTATGGAATGTATAAAGGCGCAAATGCAGATTATGCATTATTGTTGTGGGAAGAATTCACCTTCCAACTCTTCCAAAACAAGAAGCTGAAGACAAATTTCTTTCCTTATCCTCGGTTTATCAAGCTTATCATTAAATATTTTATGAAGAATGATGTTACTATTGATAGGGGTGCAGCAAGTCGGCATCATACTGAAGAAGATGATGATACTGTGGATCTAAGGCATGAAGGACCATCTGGTGGTGTGATTCCTGGTCCTATTCCCGATTATCTTCTGACGGATAAAATCAAAGGCTCTGCTGATTACAAGCTACTGCTGCTAGAGATCAAGAAGCTGAAAGCAAGCCTTCAGACTGGAGAAGACTCGTCTACTACAGTCAAGAGTAAAGGTAAACGCAAGCAACCAGCTGCTTTACCTGAACCCGAAACCAAGAAGAAGAAGACTGAAGTTAAGAAGGGAAAGGGCAAGGCTGATGAGTTAGTTCTACACGACGAAGAGGATGTTGATGTCGATCCTACTCTTGACAAGGCAGAGAGAAAAATGATGAAGATAGCTATTGAAAAGAGTAAGAAAGACACGGGAGGTAGTGGTTCGGGTGCACGGGTAAATATTGAAGAAGAGTACGAGGAGCCAGAGGATGTTTTTGAGTTTGGATCACCTGAAAGATATTCTACTTCGAAGGAGACATCCATCCCCCCCGTTTCAGCAAGTGTTGAAAAGGAGTCCGGTGCTCCTACAATCATGGTGTCTACTCAACCGTTAGTAACTCAACCTTTAGCAACTCAACCTCCACCAATACAACCCTTACCAACCAGACTGGTTTCAACACCATTTCTTCCACCACCGATAACTCCTATCCTTAGCACCGTAGTAACAACCGAGCCTCTTCACGCGACCCAGAGCAGCTCTGCAACGTCTTCAATGGCTGTATTTGTAATGGCCGAAATGTTGGATAAACATACGGATAATCACAAAAGAGAGATGGATGAACTTCGCCAAGAGCTACTTAGACGAGCCCAAAGTGAAGAAGCATCTAAGAAAGCCCAAGAAGAGATGCTTGCTAAGTTCGCTGCAGAGATGGAGTTAACACAAAAAGCTCATGCAGAAGAACTAGCTCAGGTTAAACAGGCTGAAGCTGATAAACATGCTGCACGAATCACCAGACTTCAAGCGATGAGGGATAAATATAAGGAGCAGAAAGAAGCACTTGAAGCTTCTGTTGAAGAGAGAGTGCAAGAATCCGTTGAATCCATTATGCCTAAACTGCGTGATGAGTTGAAGACACTAGCAGCTGATAACTTGATGATCAAGTCATCCAATCCTTCTGAATCCGCCTACAAAATTGCCTATGACTTGACGGATTTTGAATTAAAGAAGATCCTGAAAGCTCGAATGAGGGAACTTGGATCGTTTGATAAATCTAGGATTCAACGGGCTCTTTATAAATCCCTGAATGACGCTATCATGGAGGATGATAGGTTATTCAATACGTTTGGAAGTGTGGTACCTTATCACATTCTACCTGAGGAGGACAAAGATGATAGTGAACAGGAAGAGGGTACTGGTGAAGAAGAAGAGGAAGAAGAAGGAGAAGAAGAGGAAAAGGATGATGATGATGATGATGATGATGATGGCGATGATGGTGGTGATGGGAATGAGGAGAGTGCTAGGGGGAGCAACGAGGATAGCGATGGGGATAATGATGGGGGTAAACAGCCTAAAGAGGGGGATAAGGTTGCCAGCTCAAAGAAACCTGCTAAGTCTGGAACCAAGTCCAAGAAAGATGCAGCGCAGAAGGAAAAATCAACATCAACGGAATCAAGACGATCTAAGTGGCGCCACGATGTGAATGCTACTACAGCGTCATCGATTCCCGGTACTTCTACTGCTGTATCTATACCTGTTACCACTAACCTTGTTAGTTCTGTTGTTGTTGCTCCTGTGATTGCAGAATCGGTAACTGAACCTGAAGCTGCACAACACTCACCCGTTCATGACACTGCCGAGATGCCTGAATCAGAACCAGCAGATGTTCACGTTTCCACTCCTCTACAACAAGAACCACAATCTACTGTTCCTGAATCAAGCACACGAGACTGGGCAGACACGTTGGAGATTGACGAGACTGCACCGCCACAGGCTTGGATCACGGCAGCGGCGCAATATGATCCGATCACAGACGCTGAAAAAGATGTTTTGTATCTTCGTATCTGCAGTCCGATTGACTTATGTGCATTTCTTGCTCATGAGTATAAGACTTCGGTTACTCCATCTTTGGTGAAGAAAGCGCTGAAGGATAAGAGACTTCGCGCCAAAACCCGATTGACCCGAATGGAGTTCGAGTATTATGCCGATGAGATCCTGAAAGCCCTGAATACCGTTCAACGGCCAGGTCTTCATGAATCAGAAAGAGCTCCACCTCCACTTGATCCTTCTCAAGATAATCAGATTGCTCTTGACTTCTTCGTCACCAATGATCTTGTTTATCTCCTCAAGGGTCATCAAAGTACGCAACCTCCCTGACCTTGCTGAAAGCTGCCAACTGGGGCACAATACCCTTTATCGAGGAAAAGGTAAACCGACTCTGGGTCCCAAAGGTAAATCGTAATTATGATATGTATGTTGTCATAGGTGCATCACACTGGGACGAACGAGTTCGAAGGGCGTACAGGGGTTGCTGCTTAGCCAATTCAGGAAGCAATGTTAGATCCGATATTCGCATCTCCAGCATTTTAGGGCTGAAAACTGAAGCCAAGAATGGCTACTATCATGTGACGGAGATTCGACTAAAAAGGGAGGATGACAGAGAATACAAAATCCAACAGGGAGATTTTTCTATCATTCGCCTTGAGGATATTGAAGATATGTTGCTTATGATGACCCGGGATAACTCACACATATTCCTCGTGAAGACATCATTGCTTTGAATACAGCACTTCGTATGTTCACACGAAGCGTTGTTATCAAGAAACGAGTTGAAGATCTCTAGTTGGGAGTCGAAAGCTACCAAAGGAAGCTCAACTTAACCCGTCCAGTGAATCAAGTTCTACCTCAACATGTAGATAGATGTCCCTATACCGGCATTTCTGTCCCGAATTGCGACATTTTCTACTTAAACAGTCGAGGTTTAATGAAGTTTATGAGGGTGAATGAGCTTTATAAGTACAGTGATGGGACTCTTCTACAAGTCAGAGGAAAGTTGGAGCATCTTAACTCGGGTGGGACTTTGCCAGAGATGACGGAGGATTGGCATCCGGGTTATCGGCAAATGGCGAAGTACGTGATCAAGAAGATTGATCAAAAGCTCCGTGAACGTAGATTGATGAGGAGCTTGGAAAGATTTGTTGGTGGTAGACCATATGGAGTGCACCACAAGTTACTGCAACGATCCATCTAATGGGTCGTACATTTCAGGTCCACTTTATATTGGTTTTCAATTGTGAATATGTATATTTGTGAATATTGTGCTTGTACGGCTTGATGTAGTGTTAAAGTATGATAATTTTTCAAGAATTTCTCACGAGATTCTAAATCTTTCAAAAGATATCATACTAAAGCACTACAACTATCCCTTATTAACTTAAGGGGGAGCATTAACATGTTCTATGGCCAAACATCGATTTCATTTTTACCCAAAGACCGGTTAATCCATTCAATATCCCAAATATTAATGGTTAACATTTTGGATAAGGGGAGAAAATGGGATTAAGGAGATTTAAATGATACTTGGCTAAAAGATGAAAAAGACTTAACGATTATCCAACTTAATATGTGTAAAGCACGTGTTAAGAGGGAGAGTTTTTGATGAACAAAACACCTAAGGTACAAATCTTTTGATTTCAATATCACAAGTACCTTATGTGATTTTCAATGATTTTTCATGGCGGCAGTTCCTTCCCAAAACACGCTTAATGCACGACGAATGTGGTGACAAAAGGGTGGTAGGAATAGGTCTAGTCCAATGATTCATTAGAGCCGATGGAATCTTCCCAAGGACAATTCCCTAGATAGAATTAGAAGTCCTAGGAAAGATGGAGAAAGAATGTGAACGTAGCTGAATGCCGACCAAGTACTTAAGCTAGCACTGGAACAATCACAACAAGGTGCTAGTGATGACGTATTGGTAAGCATTGAAGGGGTTGAAGAATGAAAAAGAATTGTAAAGATAAAGGGTGTAAAGAAAGAAGCCCTCCTTACAACTTTAGGCAGAAACCGGGTCAATACATATGCTATTGAGGTCATTTTTGCTAATGATTCTCGGTATTGAAGAAAGACATCATGGACCCAGTGATGCAATGCACAACCCTTCCCAGCTAACTCAAATATCTCTCAAAAGGTATTTGTTTTAATCACACGGAGATCAACACGTTATCTATTAGTTTATTCACTCCGAATAGACTGGTATTGAAAAGGTGGCACTCCTCTCCAGCCATCGCTCACTAAATCAAAACGCACAATCGAGTCTAGAGCCAAGAGATCATCAAAAGTCTCATTAGGACACTTTCCATTTATTCCTTGCTTTCTCACACACTGTGAAAAGTAAGAGATTTTCATGAGTCCTACGTAGTATTCCTTTAATATTGCCAGAACATCCGAGTAATACGCAAGTATTACAATGAAGATGGAAATCCTGCTTGAGCCAACATCAAACAAGCTCATGGTAGGTTACACGTGCGGTTCTTTTAGAACCAATCTTGTGAAAAACTGGAAAGAAACAGTGGTTTAACTCTTAATTGAACTTAAACTCGTTCCAGGCCTCTACGCATTATCATATGATCTTGCCAGAACACTCAGAGTGACTCTTTATTGATCACAATGACGAGTGGAAATCCTTCTAGTGTTAACATCAAACAGCACTTGGTAGGTGACGTGCAAGATTCTTTATGAATTGAGCTCGTGACAACTGGAAAGCAACGATGGTGAAAATCTTAATTGAAATTCACTTGTTCCAGGTTTCATGAATTGACGGCTTCAAATCACAAGGATAATTTATCCAAGTGATTCACTCTTTATGTTCGCAGTTAGCTTTGGACGGTCGAATAAAGAGAACGGGTTTACCCGCGAAATCCTGTCAGGAAGTTACTTAATTGAAACTATCCGTCACGGGTACGATATCTAATATCGTCCAACGGTCTTCACCGACCGGAGGTAAAATGCTACCGAATTAGAATAAAACGTTCAAAGCCATTTTATTCGTGTTGTTGCTGTGTACCTATTAAAGACGGTGGCGTTGCTGTGTACCTGTTGAAGATGGGGGCGTTGCTGTGTACCAGTTAAAGACGGTGGTGTTGCGGTGAACCTGTAAAAGTCGTTCCCACATGCTTATGTTCTTTCTGCATCAAAGTTCAGCAAAAATTCAAGAAAGTACAAGATGAAGTCTTCCGCTGTATCAAACTCTGAAGCTTTCGAGAATTCAACAAAAAGAAATAAGTGTGTGGAACATGGAGTCACGAGGAGGCAAGTTTCACAAGAAGGCAAAGATCGCACGTGAAAGGCCAAAAGAACAATGCACTCAAGCCAAAGCCAAAAAGATCAAATCAAAATATTCACAACAAAAAGAAAAAGAAGAAAAGACTACGAGCTAAAGAACGAAGACTTAGTATAGTATGCTAGGATTAGAACTTTGTAACGTGGAGTGACCTCCCTTAGGGGGAGATTGTTAAAAATACGTTTTTACGTATATTAGAAGTATCGGTCACTCCACAATATTATTTATGTTGTAATAGCTCGTAGTTAACAAATAGTTAATAGTTACTTATTTAGTTAAGTAAGAACCGGTCCATGGGCTTGTCATGGGCCGGCCCAAGTCCACATAAGACTTGGAAGTATAAATACCCCTTTCCTCCTTGGAAAGGGGTTGGTTGTTGTTCATTTGAAAGTTTCACTTAATAAAAATACACATAGTTTTCTCTCACTTTCTCTCTCTTGTTTCTCTCTCTAGAAAACATCAACCCACTTCATAGATTCATAGGTTATCAAGATTCTACAGTGGGTAAAGTTAAGAAACATGATTTAGGGTCTGGGTTGTTCGGGTTTTGTTCGGCCGAGACACCACCAAGAGCCACAAGGCTCTCGACTTGGTTTGATTATCACCACCGAGACCACCATGGTCTCGGCTTGGTTCAGTTTTGGCTCGATCGCAACACAAGGGAACCCCGACTCTATGTCGGGGTATATTTTAACGTTTGGTTTGGTTTGATTCGTGTCAACCGAGACCAAATAGGTCTCGGTGGGACTTAATAACAAGGACAGTGGGAACCGGCCTAAGCCGGGTCAAGCTGGGCCCGACAGTGGCTATCCGAGGCTCGACCGTGGGAACGATGGGCTACCAGTGGCAACCGGCTAGCCGGTCTAGCCACTGGTAGGGCTGCGTTTGGTTTCAGCCGCCGGCTGACACCACTAGCCGGCGGCTATGTGGTGTCGGCTAGGCATTTTGGGCTCGGGGTAGTTTTAGTACACGGGTTCGGGCTCGGGAGTTTTAAGCAGTTTATTTACTCTAATTAAATTATTTTCCAAGACTATTTAATTTAATTAAATACATGACTTAGGTTAAAATATTAAATTAATATTTCATGACTAACCTAAGTATTTACTTAGTTTAATTTAATTAAACATGATATTTTAATTAAATTCTTATAATGTATAGTTTATTAAATTATCAAAGTTACGTATTTAATAAGCTATAATACTTGAACCATGACTTGTATTTTACTAAATAAACTTTACTTGACATTAATAATCCAGCTTATTTCTAATTATGGAAACTTACTATTTTTGGAAACTTTCTATTTTTAGAAACTTGCTATTTTAGGAAATCTGCTATTTTTAGAAAGTTACTTAGTATTACAATACAAGTATTATAATACCTTATTACATAAATAATAAACAAAATAATACAAGAATAACTACAGTTAATACCTAAAACAGTTAAAACATGACTGAACATGAATAATAAGCTAAGAACACACAGAACCAGTAAAACAACATGTATCTCAGACAACTCATATATGTCCCTATTCTTATGTTGTATTATCCGTCAAGGCGGAGTAGGTTCTTTAGTGTTTCCGTTAGTTTCTACGGGACACAAGGTACGGATTTCCCGTCCTTCGGTAAGGACAACTTCTTCCTTTATTAGGATTTCCCGTATACAGCCAACTATTTTCCCAAGTAGTTACAGATTAAATGCATATGTTTTATTAGTCACCTTAGCCATATACATGCATGACCAGTTTCACCTAGTTATGGAGGTACCATAACCATAACACTAGAGGCACTAGTGTTATGACTTCACCATGATGGAGTGATAGCTCGTGGCGTCCCTTTAAGTTATTTGGCCTTTATTATATTATTATTATCATGTGGGGCGTATTGGTGCATCCTAGTTATAGTGCCAGTCAGGATTTCATGGTGAATGTGGTGTGTGTGCCTTGCATCCTTCATGAGGAGCTGATCCCTCCTACCCATTACCATATTAATTAGAGGCATTCCCTCCAATTGCATGACGAGGTCACCCCTCCAAGTATTCATGCACGTTGTTGACCTCATGACCTATATTGGCTTTTGGTATATTAAACTAATACAGATTTTCATAAGTAACATTAGCTATATTTTCATAATATAAAACCAGATCATAAACATGTTCCAGGTTTTCTAGGACTTATTCATTTCCGCTGCTTTTCATGTTTTACATTTTCTTTCCTATATTATGTCATTCATGCTATGTCATATATATCCATCCACTGAGCGTATTACTCAGCCGTTACTTTCTTTCCATGTCCCAAAACGGCAGTAACCCAAGGTTAGACTGGAGCATTTGGAGGACATGCATAGGATGGGAGTTACCTTAGACTTCTTCTCCTCTTGCCTTCATATATTATGTTTGTTTAGTCTTTCTTTAGGTCATTTAATTTATTTATGTTTTGGGCTTATATTCGAGAACCGATGTTTGATTCCAGTTATCCCTTTAGTCATGTATGTTTATGTTGGGCCAATTTAGAGCCTAAATTATCCCTGTACTGATTTGAATGAAATATACCCTAAGTATTTTATAGGTCGGTAAACTCATGATAGTTTGCCGAGTCATCCTCAAGATGTTCTTAGAAGTCCAGAGAGACTCCTTCACTACTGCAGCGGATTTGAGCCAGTGAAGATAAGAACCAGGATCAGGATGATGGAGTTAGTGAGTAATGACAATGACTCACTAACTCCCGAAGACCATCTCTGATATGAAGACCTGGAGTATTCATACTGAAGACATAGTGGGAACTTCCTTTGGTGAAAAAGGAATAATATAAAGTGCAAGGTGGTTACTTGACTTTATTGAACCTCCCAAAGGAAGCTTCACTTTCCCACTATATATAGTGGTCTCATGACTTAGAGTTCGGTTAGAGATTTTAATAAGTGTGAAAACACATATCCTTTTACCACTTATTTCCAATAATAACAAGACCAAAACGTGTATTTTATGTCATAAAAGTCGGAATTATGTGTGGTTTGTGTTTTTATTATGTTTCAGGATAAAAATATGAAAAAGGAAGAAAACACTGGCTATCACGGGCTTTGATCGAAGAAAAAGACAAAAGACAAAGTCAAAAGATCGAGAGTGCATAAAGAACGGAAGTCCAAGGCCTATTCTGAAGATTTATCGAAGAAAAAGTCTAAAGACGGAAGTTTAATGAAGTCGAAGAACTCAAGTCTAATTATAGAAGAAAATTATAAGACAAGTTCAACTTATATCGACAAATTCCGAGACGACTTCGAGAAAGACAAAGTAATTAAATCGAGTCGAGACGAGAAGAAAGAAAGAAGGAAGCATAAACACTTAACCTCCCCACCTCCTATAAATACCCTCCTAATATGTCATTAGGAGGGTGTTAGTTAGTTTGTAGTTAGTTTTTAGTCAATTTTAAGTTTTATTTTAAGTGTGTTTTTAATTTCCTTCTCTCTAGTTTTTCAAGTTTAGCAAACATTAATCTTGTAATCTTTTGATCTTAATCTTTAATAAAATCAAGCTTATTTCTTAATTCTCATTCTACCTTTCTTAATTTTTTTTTTAATCTTGATAATCATGTAGTTAATTTTAATTTTGTTGATGATTTGATTGTGTAGCTTATTTGATTGTGCTTATTGAATTGGTGATTTTAAAAGTTTTAGATTAAAAGTGCTTATTTTCTTAATTTTTATGATTAATAGTTCTTAAAAATAAGTTGATTTTGATAAGTTTAATATTTTGATAAAAAGTTGATTTTCAATATTTAGATTGTTTAGTGTTTTAAAAGTTTTTAAATTGTGGCTTACTAGTTTTTCTTAAAGATATTTTTGGTTTAAGTTTTGGTAAGTGCTTATTTTTGGGTTTGCTTATTTGTTAAGTTTTTATGATATCCGGGTTTATTAAACCCCTTTATTCCGGAAAACCTGCATATTTAATATTTCGGATATTGCTTATTTCCCAATTCAGGATAAGCCTCAGAGTTTTATATTCCGGATATCAGTTCTAGTATAAATTCTGGATCTTAATTAATTATTCTTGATATGCTGTTAAACCCCAATTCCGGATAAGTCTACATTTACAGTATTCCGGATAGTCACCCTAAGAGTATTCCGGATAAGCACACGAACCAGATTCCGGATAAGAGTCCAAAGACTAATTCCGGATAAGCCTCAGAAGTAGCATTCCGTATAGCCTCAAGACTTCACATTCCGGATAAAGTAAAGGAGACCATTTCCCCGATAAGCTCCCGAAGATGCGTTTTCCGGATATGCCCTTTGTTACTTTTTTCCGGATAAGCCCCTTGTTTCATTTTCCGGATAAGCTGTTGAATGACGGATTACGGATAAGCCTAAGGAGATCATATTCCGGATAAGGCTCGGAAGCCGTATTCTGGATAACATCCAGAAACACCATTCTGGATAAGCTCTTTATTTCCATTCCGGATAACTACATTCCAGATTAGCAATTCTTTTGGATTCCGGATAAGTGACAGTAAGTTTGGATTTCCACTTATATTTTGTTTGTTCCTAGTTTTAATTTCTAACTTTACTTTTCCCGCCTTTTTACTTAGTATCATTTTAACTTGTCTTGGTTTAGTTTAATCTTTAAAGTTTACAATTTTATAAGTTTTAATCATTTACTTTTTAATTTTTAAAGTCTTTAGTTTTAGTTTAAATATTTTCAAGCTTTCATTTTTACTTATTTACTCAACGACATTTTTATATTTGCTTATAGTTTAAAATAGATAATCAACCCATTCTATTTGTCCACCAAGAACGACTGAGTCGCACTAATTACTTGTAATCAATTCGAAAAGATCGAAACAACGAATTTTCATACGAGGAAAACCCTTGTATTAAATGGCGCCGCTGCCGGCTCTTTTCGTTAAGATTAAAGGTTTTTAGTGAGAGACGCGTTGTGTAACACCCCATTTTGATAATGGAAATGTCACATGCAATTATGGCGTGTCATCAAAGCATACAAGGAAAAATGTCTAAACATTACTTGACCATAAAAAGGAAAATACTGGAATCAAACATCGGTAGTCCAAAAGTAAAGCTCATCACACACAAACATAGTATAGTAAAGGAAAGGACTAAACAATGTCCATAGCAAATGTATCGTAAGAAAGGAAATGCATAAAGTAAAGAAGGCTCGAAAGCTTCCAGTCCATATGCACGTACCCTGAGTGTCTACGAGCGTCCCTGAGTACCTGCCGTTTTGGGAACATAGAAAAGGAAAAACGGCTGAGCAAATACGCTCAGTGCACGGATGTACAATAAAGCATGAATAGGATAAACATATAACATATAACAGCGGAGGAAAACTAAGTCCCGAGTAACCTGGTTAAGTCTTGATAAAACTGGTTTTATAGTTTGAAAGTCTTATGTTTATCTTATAATAACTGTTTGTCATATTTTAATATTAGCCAATATAGGTCAAGAAAATCCACCGTGCATGAATACTTGGAGGGGTGACCTCATCATGCAAATTAGAGGGGCTGCCTCTAATTTAATATACTGGTTTTTGGGTAGGAGGGATCAGCTCCTTGTGAAGGATGCAAGGCACACACCACATTCACCATGAAATCCTGACTAAAAACATGTAACTAGAATGCACCCATATGCCCCACATGATAAATATAATATAAATGGCCAAAAGCTGAAGGGACGCCACGAGCAATCACTCCGCCGTGGTGAAGTCATAACATCAGTGCCTCTAATGTTATGGTTATGGTACCTCCATAACTAGGTGAAACTGGTCATGCATGTATATGGCTATAGGTAATCTTAATTAAACATAAGCAATCAAACACGTAACTTATACTACGGGAAAACATTTGGCTGCATACGGGGAATCCTAATAAGGAAAGAATGTCCATACTGAAAGGACGGGAATCCGTACCTTATGTCCAGTGAACGAAGAAGATGCACTGAGAGAAATCCTACTTCCGTATCACTAGTGCTACATAAATACATACATGAATAAGTATCTGCTTACTAAATACGTAGCTGGTTTTATGTCATGTCTTAGCTTATTTTATGTGTTCTTACTATGTTTTACTGTTTAAAAGCCTTAAACCGTGTTTATCTTATATTCTGTTAAATATGATTAAGTATTTCTGGTATTTCATGTGTTATTATACTTACTGTGTAATAATAAGTAACTTTCCGAAAATAGCAGGTTTCCTAAAATAGAAAGTTTCCAAAAAATAGAAAGTTACCAAAAATAGAAAGTTTACAAAAATAGAAAGTTTCCAAAAATAGATTTACTGCTTAAAATAGATAAGTTTCTAAAAATAGAAAGTTTCCATAAATAGATTAGCTACCTTAATTAAATAAGTTTCCATAAATAGACTAGCTGCCTGAAATAAATAAGTTTCTAAAAATAGAAGGTTTCCATAAATAGATTAGCTGCCTTATTTAATTAAGTTTCTAAAAATAGAAAGTTTCCATAATTAGAAATAAGCTGGTTAAATAAGCTAAGTATTTAAGCCTAAGTGTTTTCATGATTATTTTCTAAGTCATATGATATAATGTATAGTTTAATAATTATTTCATGTAATTAAATTAAACTATAGGTTAAAATAATTAATTAAAGTATAACATGTTTTTAATTAAATAAAGTTAAATACTTAGGTTAAAACATGTATTATTATATATTAATAATATAACCTAAGTCATGTTAATTAATTAATTATAATCATGGTTTTTAAATAATTAATTAGTTATAAAGTTTAAAATATAAAATACTTAGGTTAATTAATTTCATGATTATTAATAATTAAAATAACCTAAGTCATGTTATTAAATTAATCATGTCATTTTATTAATTTAATTTTTTTAACATAAGATCATAAAACATAAAAACTAAACATACACCATGAACCGGATCTAGACTAAACACCATGAACCGGACATGAAATCAACACCGTACCCCGAACCAAATCGGGGTACCCCATGTCTTGATGCTGCCGTGGGACCCAGACCCACCAACCGAGGCCATATGGTCTTGGTGGTGGTCGGATGGCCAAACCGAAACCCCCCTTGGGTTCGGTGTAGGCCGCGGCTAAAACAAACACCCCTTATATCCATACTTTTGATTTTATTAAATCCAAATTCATGTTAGATCCATGATTTTAGTTAGGTTTTGTAAAAAAAACATAACATGTTCTTGATTTATTAAAAGATCAAATCAAAAGAAAAGGTTTAAAAAGTATTTACCGAATTCGTGGATCAAAAGGACGAAGAACAAACACAATCACCAACTAATATTCCAAGATCCAAGATCAACAAACACCTCCTTGTGGTGTTCTTAGGGTGGCGGCCAAAAAGAGGAGAAGGAGGAGGGTTTTAGGTTTTTGCTAAAAATCTTCTGTAAAGTAAAATGAGTAGTGTAAAAATCTTTAACCCCCTTTAGTAAAATTTACAAATGGGCTTGGCCCATTTGTCCCTTGTAGCCGCGGGTAGGGGCCCCACTTGGGGTACCCGTACCTTTTTCCGTGTCTCGATGTTACGTTATTGTTCGTGATTATTTGTGTTCGCGTTTTAAGTGTTCTCGTTACGTAAATATCGTGATCTAATATATTTAATTACGATCGTAATAAATATATATACGTAATTAATAATAGTTCGTGTTTTAATTACGTTCATGATTTCATGATCGCATGTTCGTGATTAATTATTGTCAAATAATTATTACGTGCTCGTGCGTAGTAAATACTTATCGTGTTCTAACACGTACGTAATACGTAAAATCCTAACACGTAATCGTAATCATGCTATATTAGGAAAGTTTAAATCTAGTACGTACGATCTTAAGGGTACTATTCATGGTAAAAGCATGCGGGTTTTACACGTTGGATTTTGGGATCCGTTCATTCGTGAACGTTATTTTCTTTGCTTAAAAATTTTCAAAAAAATCATAAAAAAAATTCAAAAATACAAAAACATTAAAGAACCTATAAAAAGCATTTCTTTTTCAAAGTTTTGCACCAAAAAGATTTTATTTTTATAACTGTATATATATTCTCTATTTTCTTTGGTATCTTTTTCTTTTTCTTTTGCAGGTGTATGCGTACTAGATCTTCAACTTATACAGAGCCCGAGACTCGTGAAGATTTAGATATGGCTCGTGTACACAACAACAATAACAACCCACCTCTACCCAATTTAAAAAATAATAACAACAACAACAATGTTCCCCCACCCGACTTACGAACAATGGAGGAGCTTTGTCAGCCAACAATGAACGGACGCGGAGGACCGATTGCGTCGACGCAAATCATGGCTCCTGAATTTTCGTTGAAGCATCACATGATCCAGCAAGTTCAAAACGCTTGCCCATTTCGCGGATTACCGGATGATGATGCCAACAAACACCTCGACAAATTCATTACCGTCACCCAAAGCATGAAACTTCCCGGTGTTACTATGGATTTCCTTCGCATACATCTCTTCCCACACACTTTATCCCACCATGCCGAGAAATGGTTTGATCATCTTCCCAAAAACTCAATTCATACATGGAATGCATGACTCAACGCTTTTTGTCGCGCTACTTTCCACCATCCATGGTCACTAGTCTTCGCAACCAAATCAGTGGATTTACTCAAGAACCTGATGAGTCACTTTTCGATGCTTGGGAACGTTAAAATGTCTTGATCGACCGTTGTCCGAACCATAACATGCTCCCCGTTACTTTGATTGATACCTTCTACAATGGTTTAACTTTTCGTGATCGTGATATGATTAATGTTGCCACCGGTGGTACATTCATGAAGAGAATACCTGAGGAGTGTAGAAAGCTTATAGAGTACATGACCACTCACCACAAAAATTGGGATTCATCCACATCCTCAAGATCAAACCCGAGAGTCAATTTTTTTTCTACTTCTACAAACCCTGATATGACCGAAATGTCCCGCGCAATAGTCGAAATGAGCAAAAAGATTGAACTTTTAGCCACTAACCAATTTCAACAAGCTAAAGCTGTAGCCACGTCTTGTGAGATTTGCGGGGATTCTCATTCATACACCGATTTTCCTTATACTCATGACAATCCGGAAAATGTGTATGCCGCCAACGGTAACTTTTCTATGGGAGGCTATCAAGCACGTCCTCAAGGTGACCGCAATTTGCTTAGTTATCGTTCGAATAACTTTCTTTCACCACCCGGTTTTCAATCCCGTAATAGACCACCACCACCTCCATTGAACAACACACAATACCCACCAAGGAACCAAGGCCAAAGAAGTAACTACCAAGGGAATTCTTCTAATAATCAAAGGGATTATAACTCAAATCAAGGGAATTTTCATAATCAAAATCAAGGGGCTTTTAATGGACAAAACCAAGGGTTTCAAAATAACAACTTTAACCAAGGTTTTAATAATAATAATGCTTCTCAACAACAATATCCAAACCAAGGTTTTCAAAATCAAGGGCAAAACACGAATTCCCCTTCAATGGACTTGGTTCTTCAAAAGTTGACTGATAAGTTGAGTGAACATGAGAAAATCATGTCTCCTATGCAAGAATCGAGTGATAAGAAGTTTATGCTAATGTTTCAAGCCATTAATCCCCAAGGCCCACCCCAAGGTACTCTCCCTTCTAACACCGTGACCAATCCTAGGGCCAACGTTAATGCCATCACTACTAGGAGTAGTAAGATCATCGTTGAACCATCTTATTCGCCAACTAACCAAGGACCCGAGATTCCTTCTACTTGTGATATACCACCCGTTATGCCTTCGTCTGCACCTTATGTCCCACCTATCCCTCAAGTTTATACCACACCTTCGGTTCCAAAACCGGTTCCTCCACCTTCCACTTCTACCCCTCCACCACCCAAGGATGTGAGTGAGAATTACATTCCAAAGCCTTCCTCTCAACCCAATATACCTTATCCCTCAAGGTTGAGGAGAGAGAAGTTGAAAAACAAGGATGATATTCAGGTTTCTAACTTTCTTAAAATGTTTAAACAACTGAATTTCAACATCTCCTTTGCTGAGGCTCTCGCTCACATGCCTAAATATGCTAAGATATTTAAGGATCTTTTAAGTGATAAAGAAAAATTGCTCGACATTGCCAATACCCAATTAAATGAGAATTGTTCTGTCGTTCTTTTGAGAAAACTTCCAGTTAAGTTAGGAGATCCCGGTCGCTTTCTAATTCCTTGCAACTTCCCCGGGGTAGAGAATTGTATGGCCCTATCCGATCTAGGTGCTAGTATCAACTTAATGCCTTTAAGCGTTTGGAAACAATTATCTCTACCTGAGCTAGTCCCCACACGAATGACACTGGAATTAGCTAACAGTACGGTTGCTTATCCGATGGCGATAGCCGAAGATGTCTTCGTCGGTGTCGACAAATTCACCTTTCCGGCGGATTTTGTTGTCGTCGACTACGAGATGGATCCCCGTGTTCCATTAATCGTTGGATGTCCATTCTTGAGGACCGGTCGAACTCTCATTGATGTAGCCGCGGGCGAATTAATCATGAGAGTTGGTGACGATAAAATCGTCTTCAACATGTGTAAACTTTCTAAGCAACCTTCTGAAAACGAGAGCGTTAATTTCATTGACGTTCTTGATGAGGCTTGTGAAGAACATTTCAAAGATGCTTGTAAAAGTGGTTCTTCTTCTCTACCCATTGTTGAGACAGTTGCCTCTGTTGCTCCATCACTAACTCTATTTGGAGAAAGTTATTTCCTTTTAAACGAATGTGAAGCAACTTTGGGAGATGTGGATTTACAATATCACGATTCTCCCTCCAATTGGGATGAAGACATTCGTACCATTGAGAAACTTCTCAATGAGGACCATATTTCTCCACCATCTCCTAAGGATATCTCTATCGATGATCCGAATTTGACTACGCCTTCCATCAAAAATCCTCCGAATTTAGAGCTTAAGGATCTTCCATCTCATCTCGAGTACGTTTTCCTTGAAGACAATAAGAAGTCACCCGTCATCATCGCAAAGGACTTGAAAGAAGAAGAAAAATCTCGCCTTATCGTCGTGCTGAAAAATCATAAGAAAGCGATTGCTTGGAAAATCTTTGATATTCATGGAATTGATCCTCACTTTTGCACACATAAAATTCTCATGGAGGACGACTTTAAACCCACTATTCAAAACCAAAGAAGGGTGAATCCCAAGATCCATGACGTTATAAAAAAGAGGTTATCAAACTTCTTGATGCGGGAATGATCTACCCTATCTCGGATTCACCATGGGTTAGTCCGATCCATTGTGTGCCTAAGAAAGGCGGAATCACCGTTGTTCCCAATGAAAACAACGAGTTGATTCCTACTCGTCTCGTTACAGGGTGGAGAGTTTGTATAGACTATCGCAAACTCAATGATGCTACGAGAAAGGATCATTTTCCCCTTCCTTTTATGGACCAAATGCTTAAACGTCTAGCGGGTAATGACTATTACTGCTTTTTAGATGGTTTCTCCGGGTATTTTCAAATTCCCATAGATCCCAAAGACCAAGAGAAAACCACATTCACTTGTCCTTATGGAACATTTGCTTATAAAAGAATGCCTTTCGGCTTATGCAATACTCCTGGGACATTCCAAAGGTGTATGATGGCTATCTTCCATGACATGGTTGAAGAAACTATGGAAGTCTTCATGGATGATTTCTCGGTTTATGGTGATTCTTTCTCTCATTGCCTTGCCAATTTGGAACGCATGCTTAAGCGGTGTGAAGACACTCGCCTTGTTCTAAATTGAGAAAAATGCCATTTCATGGTAAAAGAAGGCATTGTTCTTGGACATAAAATCTCAAAAGCCGGTCTTGAAGTCGATCGTACTAAAGTCGATGTTATTGCTAAATTGCCTCTACCTTCAACCGTGAAGGGTGTGAGAAGTTTCCTTGGTCATGCGGTCGTCTATCGTCGATTCATTCAAGATTTTTATAAAATCGCTCGCCCGATGACCCACCTCTTGGAAAAAGATACTCCTTTCATATTTTCTAAAGAGTGTCTTGAATCCTTCAATCTTCTTAAGGACAAGCTAACTAAGTCACCGGTCTTGGTTACCCCTAGTTAGGAGCTAACTTTTGAATTGATGTGTGATGCTAGCAATTTTGCTATTGGAGTGGTTTTGCGCCAAAGAGTGAATAAACACTTCCAACCAATCCATTATGCTAGCAAGACAATGACGGGGGCTCAATTATATTATACCACTACAGAAAAAGAGCTTTTAGCTGTAGTGTATGCTTTTGAGAAGTTCCGTCCCTATCTTGTTCTTTCCACCACCATTGTTTATACCGACCATTCCGCGTTGAAGTACGTGTTGACTAAGCAAGATTCTAAGCCAAGACTTCTTCGTTGGGTTTTGCTCCTTCAAGAATTTAAAATTGAAATTCGTGACAAGAAGGGAGCCGAAAACCTAGCCGCGGATCATCTAAGTAGACTTGAGGATCCTTATCAATGGGATCATCCGAATCAAGAGATCAATGACTCTTTTCCCCTTGAGGCCTTAATGTCTATCAATTCCAATCTTGATGACACCCCGTGGTTTACGGACATTGCAAACTACTTAGCGGGTGGTATTCTCATCGAAGGGTTAACATCCCAACAAAAGAAGAAGTTCTTTAAAGATGTTAAGACTTACTTTTGGGATGACCCTTATCTCTTCAAACAATGTGCTGATCTGATTATTCGTCGGTGTGTTGATGGACCCGCAGCTTTAGACATTCTCGAAGCTTGCTATAAAGGACCCACCGGTGGTCACTTTGGTCCTAACTACACCGCTAGAAAAGTTTTCGACTTCGGATTCTATTGGCCCACCATTTATCATGACGCTCATGAAATGGTTAAGCATTGTGATGCTTTCCAAAGGCAAGGCAAGATCACACATAAAGATGAGATGCCTCAAAATTTCATACAAGAATGTGAAATCTTTGACGTATGGGGCATCGACTTTATGGGGCCATTTCCATCATCCAAAGGGAACAAGTACATCCTCGTAGCCGTTGACTACGTATCCAAATGGGTTGAAACTAAGGCTCTCCCTACGAACGATGCGAGGGTGGTTGTGAACTTCCTGAAGCAACTTTTTGCTCGATTCGGTGTTCCTCGTGCTATCATCAGTGACCGCGGGACTCATTTTTGCAATGATCAATTTGCTAGAGTCATGGCTAAGTATGGTGTCAATCACCGTCTTTCCACCGCTTATCATCCTCAAACAAATGGTCAAGCCGAGATATCTAACCGTGGATTGAAGCGAATTCTTGAGCGTACTGTGGGAGAGCATTGTGCCTCGTGGGCCGATAAGTTCGATGATGCTTTGTGGGCTTTCCGTACCGCATATAAGACTCCGATTGGTTGCACTCCATATCGTCTTATGTATGGAAAGGCATGCCACCTCCCTATCGAGCTGGAACATAAGGCATATTGGGCCTTGAAGTGGGCCAATTTTGACATCAACAAAGCCGGCGATCTTTAGAAGATTCAACTCAATGAGCTAAATGAACTAAGGAATCAAGCTTATGAGAACTCATTAATCTACAAGGAGAAGACCAAGATCATCGATGATGCATGGATTAAGAAACGAGAGTTCCACGTTGGTGATAAAGTTTTACTCTTTAACTCTCGGTTGAAGATCTTCTCGGGCAAGCTGAAGAGCCGTTGGTCTGGTCCATTCACCATCGCCAAAGTCTATCCATATGGCACCATCGAGCTTTCTCAGCCAAACGGGCCCAATTTTAAAGTGAATGGCCAGCGTGTGAAGTTTTACTTTGGTGAGGACATCTCTCATGAGATGATTCCATCCCTCACCATGTTTCCTTTGAATTAGCTCTGGGTAGAGTCAGGCTCGTGACTCGGTTAACAAAAACAAGCGCTTCTCGGGAGGCAACCCGTTGATCTATCCTTTACCGCTTTCATAATAAGTGTAGGGGGAGCCCCGTATGTGTTTGTTGTCTTGTTTCTTATGATGTGCAGGGATTAAAGCTTCAAAGATCCATTCTCGATGACTTTTGACGAATCGTGATCCCGTGTACCCGTCTTCCCGGTTCTATCCTAAACTGTCGTGATTTAATATTTCATATCTTATATGTTCACATTGAAATCACTATAGTTGTCCTTTATTTAGCAAGATTTAACCAAAGTGCCCAATGTCCTAAGTGTAGGGGAGTTTACTCCCACATGCTTAAACATTGAGGACAATGTTTATATCAAGTGCAGGGGGACTTCTATCGAAGTAAGTGGTCTTTTCCATGAATTTGTCCTCATTTTAACCGGAAAATCTAATTTTTCGACATTTTTCAAAATTTTTAATCTATTTTGGCCTAGTAGTATAGTAGTATTTTCCTTTGTTATCTTTATTTACTTTCTTTGCTAGAATAAATGTTGAATAAAGTGGTTTTAAATTTTTCAACGTTGTGAATATTTTGACTCAACCCGAGTTTACTTATCTAAGTTTACTCTAGCGACTTAACGTGTTTAAGTCAAGTTTTTCTAGGCTTTTATATAGGGAACTTTAAAACGCGAAAGTCTTAACTCTCACGGGTTAAGAACAAGAACTTTTCGCAAGTTCCTATAATTGATCCTAGAGAGTCGTTTATCAAGGGAACTTTAAAATGCGATTTCTAAACTTGAAAAAGTCTAAGAGTTAGCAAGATCCTATAAATGACTCGAAAACCCAAAACTTTGATTTAATTGGCTAAGCATCCACGAGTCTCATTCCTTGAGATTTTAAATTGTGGAGAACGAGAGATGATAGAGTCAATTATAAGTTTGGTATTCTTTCGCGAATTTATGTGAGTTGATTATAAGCTTTTTCTCCCATCGCTTGTTAATAAATATATTTGCAATAAAAAGGTTGTACGATTTGAAACGCTACTTAGCTTCTAGCCCAAGATCGTTTAAAAGTTGCTCGGTATTAATTAGAGTTCATAGCCAAGGTATAACTTATTAAAGCGGGATGCGAAGATTGGCGAGTCCGAAAAGGCCCTAACAAGGCATGAGGGCTACATTTTTGCTAAAGACCCCAAGTGATGTGAAGAATCATTTATCAAAAATCAATATGAAGGATCGAGACACACGACGAAAAGCAAAAACTCCCCTAAAGATCATGGAGAAGTCTATCCGAAAAGACCCTAGCAAGGTATGAGGATAAATAGATCCAAGTCCTAAAAGGAGGCGGATCGTTGTATATCAAAATCCCAAATAAAGATTGGAGAAAAATGAAGAAGTCGTGGTCCAAATTTGAAGAATCTCTCAAAAACTTCAAGTGAAGAAACTCCTATTATGAAGAGAAGACCATAATTTCAAGAACGTCTCTCAAAGATTCGAAGTATGAAGTCGCTGCCAAATATCGGTCCGAGAAATGTCTCTAATCGTGAAGCGAGTTATGCCAAGATATGAACTTTAAGAGGTCCCGAGAAGCAGTTTTAAAAGATTTTGTCCTTTAGCTAACTATTGCTTAAATCGTCCCACTTTATTTTTGGCCTAAATAAATTATCGAAATAAGTCAACAATGCATCCTCGTGATCATTTAAGACAACAATAAAATATAAGAGATACACCTAGGAATAAGGGAGTCTAAGTGAATAATTGGGCCACATGAGTTCGTGTTAGTTTGCTAACTTATAATAACAATGATCTCGTTTTTAAGCTTGGTATGGGGAACGTGAAACTTGAGGATGATGAACATTCATGACTGCCATAACCCCAATGTAAGTCTTTGATTTCTTTACTTTTTTTGTACATATTTCTATCTTTTTAATTTCCTTAAAGTTTAGTATTTAATAAAGGCCAAGGTGGGTTATTTATGATGAGAAATGTAAACTGTGCTTTGAAATTAATGCATTGCATGAGGGCATTGCAATGGTCAAGTGTAAGGGATTTAATAAGTGTGAAAACACTTCTCCTTTTACCACTTATTTCCAATAATAACAAGACCAAAACGTGTATTTTATGTCGTAAAAGTCAGAATTATGCGTGGTTTGTGTTTTTATTGTGTTTCAGGATAAAAATATGAAAAAGGAAGAAAACACGGGCTATCACGGGCTTTGATCGAAGAAAAAGACAAAAGACGAAGTCAAAAGATCGAGAGTGCATAAAGAACGAAAGTCCAAGGCCTATTCTGAAGATTTATCAAAGAAAAAGTCTAAAGACTGAAGCTTAATGAAGTTGAAGAACTCAAGTCTAATTATAGAAGAAAATTATAAGACAAGTTCAACTTATATCGACAAATCCCGAGACGACGTCGAGAAAGACAAAGTAATTAAATCGAGTCGAGACGAGAAGAAAGAGAGAAGGAAGCATAAACACTTAACCTTCCCACCTCCTATAAATACCCTCCTAATATGTCATTAGGAGGGTGTTAGTTAGTTTGTAGTTAGTTATTAGTCAATTTTAAGTTTTTATTTTAAGTGTGTTTTTAATTTCCTTCTCTCTAGTTTTTCAAGTTTAGCAAACATTAATCTTGTAATCTTTCGATCTTAATCTTTAATCAAATCAAGCTTATTTCTTAATTCTCAATCTACCTTTCTTAATTTTTATTTTTTTTAATCTTGATATCATGTAGTTAATTTTAATTTTGTTGATGATTTGATTGTGTAGCTTATTTGATTGTGCTTATTGAATTGGTGATTTTAAAAGTTTTAGATTAAAAGTGCTTATTTTCTTAATTTTTATGATTAATAGTTCTTAAAATAAGATTTTGATAAGTTTAATATTTTGATAAAAAGTTGATTTTCAATATTTAGATTATTTAGTGTTTTAAAAGTTTTTAAATTGTGGCATATTAGTTTTTCTTAAAAATCTTTTTGGTTTAAGTTTTGGTAAGTGCTTATTTTTGGGTTTGCTTATTTGTTAAGTTTTTGTGATATCCGTGTTCATTAAACCCCTTTATTCCGGATATTGCTTATTTCCCAATTCAGGATAAGCCTTAGAGTTTTATATTCCGGATATCAGTTCTAGTATAAATTCCGGATAAGCAACTTAATTAATTATTCTGGATATGCTGTTAAACCCCAATTCCGGATAAGTCTACATTTACAGTATTCCGGATAGTCACCCTAAGAGTATTCCGGATAAGCACACGAACCAGATTCCGGATAAGAGTCCAAAGACTAATTCCGGATAAGCCTCAGAAGTCGCATTCCGGATAGTCTCAAGACTTCACATTCCGGATAAAGTAAAGAAGACCATTTCCCAGATAAGCTCCCGAAGATGCGTTTTCCGGACATGCCATTTGTTTCTTTTTACGGATAAGCCTCTTGTTTCATTTTCCGGATAAGCTGTTGAATGACGGATTGCGGATAAGCCTAAGGAGATCATATTCCGGATAAGGCTCGGAAGCCGTATTCCGGATAACATCCAGAAACACCATTCCGGATAAGCTCTTTATTTACATTCCGGATTAGCAATTCTTTTGGATTCCGGATAAGTGACAGTAAGTTTGGATTCCCACTTATATTTTGTTAGTTCCTGGTTTTAATTTCTAACTTTACTTTTCCCGCCTTTTTACTTAGTATCATTTTAACTTGTATTGGTTTAGTTTAATCTTTAAAGTTTACAATTTTATAAGTTTTAATCATTTACTTTTTATATTTTAAAGTCTTTAGTTTTAGTTTAAATATTTTCAAGCTTTCATTTTTACTTATTTACTCAACGACATTTTTATATTTGCTTATAGTTTAAAACAGATAATCAACCCATTCTATTTGTCCACCAAGAACGACTGAGTTGCACTAATTACTTGTAATCAATTCGAAAAGATCGGAACAACGAATTTTCATACGAGGAAAACCCTTGTATTAGATTTCCACCACCAAAATGCACATAGTGTTAGTGTTAGGATTTCCTCCTCCCATTGGTTCTTTCCTTTCTTGTAACAATGGGAGTTTAGTTTGTCATCATCGCCCGGTTGTTATTCCGCAAACAACCAGGCAACACTTGTATATTTGTTGATTCATAATTAATAGGATATACAAACGATGAAAAGTACAAGCTTTGTTATTAGTTAGTCAATTGGTTAATTGCGCACATTGTTCTTCGTAGATCTTCATAGATTCTATATGTGCACAAGATTAGTGGACCAAAAAATGGTATCAGAGCGGGTTGGATTTTCTCAAAGATTCGAAGTATGAAGTCGCTGCCAAATATCGGTCCGAGAAAGGTCTCAAATCGTGAAGCGAGTTATGCCAAGATATGAACTTTAAGAGGTCCCGAGAAGCAGTTTTAAAAGATTTTGTCCTTTAGCTAACTATTGATTAATTCTTCCCACTTTATTTTCAGCCTAAATAACTATCGAAATAAGTCAAACAATGCATCCTTGTGATCATTCAAGACAAAATTAAAATATAAGAGATACACCTAGGAATAAAGGAGTCTAAGTAAATAACTGGCCCACATGAATTCGTGTTAGTTTGATAACTTATAATAACAATGATCTCGTTTTTAAGCTTGGTATGGGGAACGTGAAACTTGAGGATGATAAACGTTCATGGCAGCTAAAACCCCAATGTAAGTCTTTGATTTCATTACTTGTTTGTATCTTTTTATTTTCCTTAATGTTTAGTATTTAATAAAGGCCAAGGTGGGTTATTTATGATGGAAAATGTAAACCGTGCTTTAAAAATAATGCATTGCATGAGGGCATTGCAATGGTCAAGTGTAGGGGATTTAATAAGTGTGAAAACACTTATCCTTTTACCACTAATTTCCAATAATAACAAGACCAAAACGTGTATTTTATGTCGTAAAAGTCGGAATTATGCGTGGTTTATGTTTTTATTTTGTTTTAGGACCAAAAGATGAAAAAGGAAGAAAACACGGGCTTTCACGGGCTTTTATCGAATAAAACGAGAAAAGACGAAGTCAAAAGATCAAGAGTGCAAAAAGAACGGAAGTCCAAGGCCTATTCTGAAGATTTATCGAAGAAAAAGTCTAAAGACGGAAGTTTAATGAAGTCGAAGAACTCAAGTCTAATTATAGAAGAAAATTATAAGACGAGTTCAAATTACATCGACAAATCCTGAGACGACGTCAAGAAAGACAAAGAATTTAAATCAAGTCGAGAAGAAATGAAAGAAAGAAGAAAGCACACATGCATTCCCCATTTGCCTATAAATACCCTCCTAAACACATTAGGAGGGGGTTGTTAGTTTTTAGTTAGCTAGTTTCATTTTCATTTTTCCTTTCTAGTTTTTAGAGAGAGAAAGTTTTAAAATTTCTCTCACTAAGTTTCTTCTTTATTTTATCTTTCAAGTTTAAGCTTTTAATCGTTCTTGTATTTTGGATTTCATTAATCAAGTTCAAGTTTAAGCTTTTTGTTCTTTAATCTCTTTCTACATTTCTTGGTTTTACTTTACTTTTGATCTGAATCATTCATGATCCGTGATTGGACTTCATGTTTAAGTGATTAAAAAGCTCACCTTTTTATTCCTTCTTAAGCTCTTATACGTCTAAGCTATAAGCTCTTGGTGCTTATTGGCTTATTTGTGTATCTAGCTTGTTAAAATTTAAAACTTTCCTAAAAGTTTTATTGTTTTAAAGATCGTCCTATTGAAGTTCCCATGTTTTAGATTCCATAAGGTTTTGAATTCGTGCTTATTTTTCCTTGGCTAAGAGTTGGAAAGTGCTTATTGGTTTAACTGCTTATTCGTTTAAGCTTATTTACTCTTTGGGTGCCATTACGATCTTAGGAGGGTTTACTTGGTTACGATCCTTGGCTACGATTGCATTGAGTGCGATCCTTTGTTCTCTCTTTGGCTACGATCCAAATCCGCGCCACGATCACTCACTGCGATCTGTGGGTGCGATGGTGTGTCACAATCTTTGAGTTCGGTCGCATTGATTGCGATCATTTGTATTACGATCACAAACCACGATCAAAGACCACGATCCACTTGTTGCGATCGTGGTTGCGATCTGTGAGCACGATCACGCTGTCCCATCGCATCGAGTGCGATCTAACTCCTTGGTTGCAATCGCATTGAGTGTGATATGGAGTACTATTTGGGTACGATCGCATTGCGATCCTACTTTGGCTCTTGTTTTGCTTATTTAAATTTCAATTTAAGTTTTCCCGCATTTTAACTTAGATTTATTTTAAACAAGTTTCGTCTTAGTTTGTTTTTACCAAGTCTTCAAGTTTTAAATCATTTCCAAAGATTGCACATTTTTATTTGTAGTTTAAGTTTTAAAGCTTTCATTTTACTCAACGGCAATTTGCTCCTTTGTTTTTAGTTTAAAAATAGATAATCAACCAACCATTTTATTTTCCACCAAGAACAACTGAGTCGCACTAATTAACGGTAATCAATTCGAAAAGACTGGAACAACGAAATCTTTTTCATACGAGGCAAACCCTTGTATTATCCACACAAAAACCTTATCCACTTCCACCTACACCTAACCCCACCACCACCGACAAAATCATAAACCCATCATTCTAATAACTCACCATCACTCTCACCAAAACCATTATCTCTCATCTACTTCTCCTATCGAATCATAACATGTGCCTTCAATTCTTCACAAACAAATCACAATAAAATAAAATACTCACACCAAATCAAAACAAATAATCAGCAGATTCACAAAATCCATCATCTTATAAATCTTGCACAACAGAAGCGAAGCTTAAAAACAAAATGGACAAGATCCAAATTTCTCTCACAATCACGAAACCTTCATCACACAAATGTCAACAAACCCACATCAAGATTCAAGATCCTAAACACCCTTACAAAAAGAAACAACTCGTGTAACACTTTAGGTAGATTCATTTCTTAGTGGCCACAAGAACGAACTGCTTTCATATGAAGATCGAATGTTACTTATAAAGTGGGTGTTTCGATTAACTAGTGTTGCGAATGCTGTTGAAGTTAATTGAGTCTGGTTTCGATGTTAAGCGATTATTGATTTGTTTTTAGGAGTTATGGGAAGTAAATGAGTATAGGATGTGGCTATGTTGGTTCAATTGATAATAAAATTCAGTATGGTTATGTGGTATAAGTCATTCCTACCGTGATTGGTTCACTCGGTTTGTTTGTTGGAAAACCAAGAATGACTTGCGAAGAGGTGAATAAAATGGTTTCGATTTTAGTTGGTGAATCTAGGAAATTTGAGTGACGAGATTGAAGATATTCATAGGAAAATGGATTGTTGTTATAATATGTTGTTAATAGTTTATGGAAAACGATTTTGGGATGATAAACAAATGCATCTGGTGTCCTAAATCCTAATGGCATAGAACCCTAGTTGCTGAACCCTCTGCCAACTGATGAAATGAACCCTACCAGCGAGCCTGTCACAGAAGAACCCCAGGTCAGCAAACTGAACCACTGACCCCCCCCCCCCCCCCCCAGCGAGCTGGACTGTTCATCAGCAAACCCTGTCCCTCATCTCTGAACCATGTCACTGTTCCACATAGACCACTGTCGCTGGATCATCTGTGAACTGTCATGAACCCCCAGGTCAACAACCAGGTCGTTGGACTGCCAAATCGCTGATGTCACAAAGTCACTGAAGCTACGACCCAAGGTCAGTTATTCCAAGTCAAAGACCTGCAGGTCAGAGACTCAGATGTCACCACCTTGAAATCTGAACCTGCAACAAAGCATTGGACTCAACCATCAGATTTTGAACTTCAGTGTTGCTAAACCACTAGACCTCCAACAAACAATGGTCCCCCAGCTTTGAACCACCAGAGTTCTAAACACCCAGCAAGTACTGGATCCTCAACTGTAATGAACCACCAGCGGTTATGAACCACCAGAGATTTGAACTCACTCACCTGCTGTTCTAAACCTTCAGCGACGACTGAACACTTTCAGCAAATTTTGGACCCCTGACCTTCTTTGGACCCCTGTCTCTGACCCTTCTACCTGTTCTCAATCTCTAACCCTGCTAGAGGACCGAACTTTTCAGAGGTCAGAACCTCATGCCAGATCATAGATACCACCAGGTCAGTAGATAGATTGAACCACAACCATCAGATCACAGACCTACATGAGACTCTTATCGCTGTACGAGTACTCGAGCTTGGAAAATCAAACCCGCTGAGCTTACACATCAAAAGGTTAAAGATTTACCAACTTTTGAGGGGGAGATGAATACAATTATCAAAGTTGTATTATCATGGTTTGAAGTCATTAGGGATCGATGAACAAAGTGTGTTGTCATACCAAAGGTGCTTGTACAGCAACTTTTGAGGGGGAGAGAACCACACTTATGAAAGTGTTTACACACTCATCGATCATCATCAGGTATACTTATACAGACTTGTATTCTTTACACATTAACCATGTATACTTGTATTCATAACCTGGTGACAAATTACATATAACACCACAAATAACACCACCACCCCACCACTACAAAAACAAAACAAACAAACCAATCACATACCAAAAAAAATCCAAATTTCCAAGAAGAGCAGTTGTTGTTGGTTATGTGCTTATACTATAACACCTCATTTTGATAAATGGAATGTCACGCGTGATTATGGTGTGTCATCAAAGCATAAAAGGATAAATGTCTTAAACATTACATGACCATAGAGGAAATACCGGAAACAAACATCGGTACCCCAAAGTAAAGCTCATCACACACAAACATAAGTACTGTAAATGAAAAGAACTAAACAATGTCCATGGAAATAATTAGCAAAAGTATGATGATAAGCATAAAGTAATGAAGTCTAGAAAGCTTCCAATCCATATGCACGTACGCTTAAAGTCTACGAGCGTCCCTGAGTACCAGCCGTTTTGGGAACATGAAAGGAAAACGGCTGAGCATAACGCTCAGTGCACGGATATACAAGCATAGAATGAATAACATAAGCATGTACAACATATAGCAGCGAAATTGATTAAGTCCTGGAAAACCTGACGTAACTTAGTAAAACTAGTTTTATAGTTTGAAAAGACTTATGTTTATCTTATAAAATCTGTTTAACATGTTTACCATTAGCCAATATAGGTCATGAAACATCAACGTGCATGAATACTTGGAGGAGTGACCTCGTCATGTAATTAGAGGGGTTGCCTCTAATTAATATAAGTTTAGATAGGAGGGATCAGCTCCTTGTGAAGGATGCAAGGCACACACCACATTCACCTGAATAATCTATAAAACATGTAAGCTAGGATGCACCCATACGCCCCACATGATAACATAATAATATGGCCAAAAGCTGAAAGGGACGCCACGAGCTATCACTCCGCTGTGGTGAACTTATAACACCGGTGCCTCTAGTGTTATGGTTATGGTACCTCCATAACTAGGTGAAACTGGTCATGCATGTATATCGCTTAGGAATTTAATTAAACATAAGCAAATCAAAACATATAAAACATATATTGGGAAAACAGTTGGCTGCATACGGGGAATCCTAATAAGGAAAGAATGTCCATACTAAAAGGACGGAGAATCCGTACCTTAGGTCCAGTGAACGAAGAAGAGAAAGGAAGAGAGTCCTACTTCGATCTCACTAATGATACATGCATAATATACATGTATAAATATTCTTATTACTGTGTACGTAACTGGTTTTATATCATGTCTTAGCTTGTTTTATATGTTCATGTCATGTTTTAATGATTTTACCGTTATGCTGTGTTGATCATGTATTCTGGATATTTTGATTAAGTATTACTTGTATTTCTTGTATTATTATACTTGTTGTGTAATAATAAGTAACTTTCTAAAAATACCAGGTTTCCTAAAATAGAAAGTTTCTAAAAATAGAAAGTTTCCAAAATTAGATTTACTTCTTAAAGTAGATAAGTTTCTAAAAATAGAAAGTTTCCAAAAATAGATTAGCTGCTTAAAATAAATAAGTTTCTAAAAATAAAAAGTTTCCATAAATAGAATTAAGCTGGACTATTAAGCTAATAAGATAAGCTTAAGTTTTTACTGATTAATATTCTAAGTCATGTGATTAATAGTATAGTTTATTAATTAATACATGTAAATTAAATAAACTATATGTTATAAGATTTAATTAAATATAGCATGATTTAATAAAAGTGTAAATAATACTTATGTTAAAACATGTATTAATAATTAATATTAATATAACCTATGTCATGGAAATTAATTAATTATATGTCATGTTTTTAATAATTAATTAATTACTTTACTTTAAATTAAATCATAAAATACTTAGGTTAAAATCATGTATTATTACTAATAATAATTAACCTAAGTCATGACTAAATTAAATTAATTATATAGCATGTTAAATTAATTTAAATAATCATGTAAATAAATAACTTGTAAAAATAATTAACTTGTAAAATTAAGTCGTGAACCGAACCCGTGTTTTAAATCTAGACATGTCGTGAACCGGACCGTGTTTACCCTTGAACCGGACCAAACAAACACATCCTTAACAGTGGCGAACCGACTTGGCCGGTTGCCACTGTTTTCGAAAAACAGCCACCGGCTTAAGCCGGTGGTTCCCCTTAGTCTCTCGGCTAGCCGCTGGCTAAGCAAAGTTCCCACCGGCAGTTAGACGATGGTTCCCCCTACTGCCACGGCTTGTGTTCCCCCTGCTTGGCCCTATTAGCCACCGGCTTAAGCCGGTGGTGCTTGTTTGTTTTCCAGCCAAGACCCCCAAAACCACAAGGCCACCCCGACATGCGTCGGGGTCCCTTGTTTTGCCTGCTGCTAAACCACAAAGCCAACACCGAGACCCGAAGGTCTCGGATGTGGTCACACGTGGGACACCGAGAGTTTCGGCTCTCGGTTTGTGTGCATCGGCCGAACCAAAACACCCCTAAACCACCATGTTTATTACCTCGTGATTTAATTAACATGTTTTATTAATAGTTTTTAATAAACCCATGATTCATGTGTTCTTGATCTAATAAATAATTAAAAAGAAAAAGGTTTAAGAATTACCGATGCGTGAAACAAAAGAAGAATAATTACACGAACGATCTCACTAGAATTGGATCACGAAAAATCAACAAACACCCCTTCTTGTGGTGTTCTAACCGGCAACCAAAAGGGAAGGAAAAAGGGAGGCTAGAATTTATTTATTTTCTAATCTTCTGTAATTATGAAAACATGTTTTCCCTTTTTCTATTTTACTTAGTTAAAAACAAAAGTGGGCTTGGCCCCTTTCTTTTGTTCATGCCACGGGTAGGTGGGGCCTACAAGGGGAACCCCATTGTTTTCCGTGTTCTAATTATTTACGTGTTCTTATGGTCGTGTTTACGTGATTTATTTATTCCTCGTTCGTGTTATAATATATATTTATACGTAATCGTAATAAATATTACGTAAATACATAATAATAGGTTCGTGATTATTTACGTTCATGATTTCATGTTCGTGATTATAATTATTGTTGATAATAATTATCGTGTATTAATTTGCTTAAATACTTATCGTGTAATAACACGTACGTAATACTTGTAATTAACATTCGTGAAACGTAAATGTTATATTAGGAAGGTTTTAATCATGTACGTACGGTTATATATGTACTGTTCATGGTAAAAGCATGCGGGTTTTACATATACAGGTTGATGATTTTGTTGAAGGAGAGAATGATGTGTTCGGGGTAGAAATGTGGTATGTTACTGATGTTTGTTACATGAAGTGAACAAGTGTTCTGGGATTTTAATATACTTGGGTACTTAGTAGTTTGGAGTGAATTTTTTCTTGTTGTGCCTGATCACCATTGCTGGAATTAAGTCTCTGAAGCTACCATTAAACCTAGGAAGAAAGCTCAACATGTTCGTCAGAGACTACACTTACTTAGTCACGAATACAAAGATCTGGTATGAACACATGTTGTAAAACTTCACATCATAAGGTTGTTATTTATTGTATCCCTGTATTGTATCTTAGTATGTAAGAAGAAGCCGTTATGCTCACTTAATACTAAAAGACTTAGGCTATATTTCTATTCAAATAGGGGGAGATTGTTGGGCCAATTTAGAGCCTAAATTTTCCCTGTACTGATTTGAATGAAATATACCCTAAGTATTTTATAGGTCGGTAAACTTATGATAGTTTGCCGAGTCATCCTCAAGATGTTCTTAGAAGTCCACAGCGACTCCTTCACTACTGCAGCGGATCTGAGCCATTGAAGATAAGAACCAGGATCAGGATGATGGAGTTAGTGAGTAATGAGAATGACTCACTAATTCCCTAAGACCATCTTTGATATGAAGACCTGCAGTATTTATACTGAAGACATAGTGGGAACTTCCTTTGGTGAAAAAGGAAGACTATAAAGTGCAAGGTGGTTACTTGACTTTATTGAAGCTTCACTTTCTCATTATATATAGTGGTCTCATGACTTAGAGTTTGGTTAGAGATTTCCACCACCAAAATACACATAGTGTTAGTGTTAGGATTTCCTCCTCCCATTGGTTCTTTTCTTTCTTGTAACAATGGAAGTTTAGTTTGTCATCATCGCCCGGTTGTTATTCCGCAAACAACCGGGCAACACTTGTATATTTGTTGATTCATAATTAATAAGATATACAAACGATAAAAAGTACAAGCTTTGTTATTAGTTAGTAAATTGGTTAATTGCGCACATTGTTCTTCGTAGATCTTCATAGATTCGATATGTGCACAAGATTAGTGGACCAACAATTTATGACATATTACCTTACATGCTTTGATGACACGCCATAATTATCCTTTGATATTCCATTTATCTAAATGGGGTGTTACATGCGCACTTTTGAGTTGTACGGCGTACTTTATTTACTGACAGAAAATTTTTGTTTGGTTTATTATGAGAAATGGTCCAATCTTCGATGATTATGAAAGGTTTGATTACAAAACAGGATTGTAAGTCCCTGACAGCGGCGCCAAAAACTTGAGGTTTGTTTCGCAAGTCTTAAATTTATATTACAAGGATTAGACATAACAGGGGACTAAAAACACAAACACGGGCAAGTATACCCTTTCATTTGTAATATAGTTTTGTAGTGGTAAGCCAAGATCGTTCGTAAGGACTTGGTTTCGTTTTAGTAAACAAAATAATAATCAAAGGTAGAAGTGATTGATTAAATAATATAATTACAAATATAACTAATATGGGATAGCTTCTATAATGTCGTGATGATGATAATAATGACCGAGATATGATTAGGTAGGTAAAGTGTGATAATCGTTTTTCGTCAAAATGGCGTTTACACAATTCACTTGGATTGATTCAAGACTTACGTTTAATTAAGCGACTAAGCTTGAAACAAATTTCGAACAAGTTCAATACTTTTTCAGAATATCTAAGCGGATCTCTCCAACCAAAGATTCAAAACCATAGACAAGTTCTTAAAAACTTATTATAACGAAATTTGACATTAGCAAGGGTGGACGACTATGGTTCAGTCCACAAAACAAAATTCGAAGAAAACCACATGCGACTAAGTATGGTCGATCTTGTATCAACCCTTACTTAGTCAAAAACTTAAAGAAAACAAAGATACATGAAATAAAATCAATTGTCATTTTAGGAAGATCCTGGTGACTACCCACTAGTCACATGTCTAGTTTTAGAGCCTACATGTCGAAGCCTTGGGCTCTGATACCATAATTGTTGATACAAAAGTTTGATGATCCTTGCTAGACCCGAATTAGGCTTAATTCGGGTTGGCTGGGATCCGGCTCTTGCACCAAGTGAATAGTCTTGCTGAGATCCTGCACACTAAAGTAACACGCGTTAAGCTTACTGATAGGTGTGTAAACACCCATCTTTTCTACCACTTAATTACAATAACAACCGGACCAAAACGTGTATTTTATGTCTTTTATGTCGGAATTATGCGCGGTTTGTGTTTTTGTTGTAATTTAGGACGAAATTGTGAAAAGTGGAGAAAACACGAGAATTCACGGGCATTCACGGCTTTTATTGAAGAAAAAGATGAAAGACGGAGTCGAGAAGTCAAAAGTGGAAAAAGAACGGAAGTCCAAGGCCAATTCTGAAGATTTATCGAAAAAAAAGTCAAAATACGGAAGTTTATCAAAAGCCGAAGAACTCAAGTCTAATGTACTGAAGAAATTAAAGACGAGTTTAAAAGAAATCCCGAGCCACAAGTCATTAGAGTCCAAGTAAAGAAGATTAGAAGGAAAAAGGACTAATGGTGCAATTAATGAAGACTATATGCTTAAGGACCTAATGACGCAATTAAGAGAAAAGGAAGAAGGGGAGGAAGCTTCCTAATCCTCCCCTATAAATAGTTTAGATTGTTAATCATTTCATTTTGTTGGCTAAGTGTGACAATTAGTCTTCCACCTTTTAATTACCTTGTCAATTTAAATACTTGTCAAATTTAATTACCTTGTCTTGCACTTAATTACCATTTAATTTCAAGTAAGTTTTTCTTTTTAATTCTTGTTAATCTTTATCTTTATCTTGTTAATCTCATTCTTCCTTTCTTAATCTTTAATTGTTATTGTTTATGTTTATGATCTTGATTTTGGTTGATTTATTTAAGTGGGTTTTGATTATTTTGATTGAGTTTTGTGAGTTTGATTGTTTTGGATTGATTGTTTACGTTTAATAGTTGTTTTATTATTAGTTTGATTTAATCTTGTTGTTGATTTGGTTAAGTTTTGTTTAGATCCGTGCTTGTATCTCATCCCTTGTTCTTCGGACATATTGTTTCTGTTCTTTCCCATACGGCTCCAATTATTCCGAATCAAGGATTTGAAGGGCTGTTTATTCGGAATATTGAATTATTCCGCATAAGGGTTTTGTAGAAATTGCTTATTCGGAATATTAAATTATTCCGCATAGGGGTTTTTTAGAAATTGCTATTCGGAATTTCCAGTATTCCGAATAGGGGAATTTTCCGCATAGAGCATTTATTCCGATTAGACTTTTATTCCGAATAGGAATAGTTTTCCGATTAGGCTGAATTTTCCGCATAGGAGGTTTATTCCGCATAGGGCCAATCATTCCGAGTAGACAAATATTCCGAGTAGGGTGATATTCCGAATAGGGACAGATATTCCGAATAGCCATTTATTCCGAATAGGAGTTTATTTCGGATAGGTAAATCTTAGTTTTTTTTAGTTTTCTGCCTTTTCATTTTAAGCTTTATTTTTCCCGCCTTTTTTCTTGCTCGCACTTTAAGTTTATTTGCCTTAGTTTAAGATTTAGTTTAGTTGCGTTTTTAAGTTTGCCTTAGTTAGATTTAAGTTTGCGTTATTTACATTATTGCCCTTTAATTTTAGTCTTGCTTTTAAATACTCGCACTTTATTTTAAAATAGATTTAGATTTACTTAAAGTCATTTACTTTAATTGTTCTGCACCTTTAATTTTAAACACTACAACGACACATCTTTGTTCCACCAAAGATCAGCTGAGTCACACATTAAACATAAGTTATTCAATTCGAAGAGATTGGTACAACGAATATTTTTAACAGGGAAAATATTAGTTATTAAATGGCGCCGCTGCTGGGGAACAAAGATAAAAATATTCGTTGTACCAATCTCTTCGAATTGAAAAACTTATGTTTAATGTGTGACTCAGCTGATCTTTGGTGGAACAAAGATGTGTCGTTGTAGTGTTTAAAATTAAAGGTGCAGAACAATTAAAGTAAATGACTTTAAGTAAATCTAAATCTATTTTAAAATAAAGTGCGAGTATTTAAAAGCAAGACTAAAATTAAAGGGCAATAATGTAAATAACGCAAACTTAAATCTAACTAAGGCAAACTTAAAAACGCAACTAAACTAAATCTTTAACTAAGGCAAATAAACTTAAAGTGCGAGCAAGAAAAAAGGCGGGAAAAATAAAGCTTAAAATGAAATGGCAGAAAACTAAAAAAAACTAAGATTTCCCTATCCGGAATAAACTCCTATTCGAAATAAATGGCTATTCGGAATATCTGTCCCTATTCGGAATATCACCCTACTCGGAATATTTGTCTACTCGGAATGATTGGCCCTATGCGGAATAAACCTCCTATGCGGAATAATCCTCTATTCGGAATAGCTATC
This sequence comes from Glebionis coronaria, assembly GCA_025667525.1. NCBI lineage: Eukaryota > Viridiplantae > Streptophyta > Magnoliopsida > Asterales > Asteraceae > Glebionis > Glebionis coronaria. Next base: position 162,002,113 of record CM046877.1, on the reverse strand, counting down.
CCTATTCGGAATAAAGTTCTACTCAGAATATTTGGCCTATTCGGAAAGAACCTCCTATGCGGAAAATTCAGCCTATTCGGAAAACTGGAAATTCCGAATAGCAATTTCTAAAAAACCCCTATGCGGAATAATTTAATATTCCGAATAAGCAATTTCTACAAAACCCTTACGCGGAATAATTCAATATTCTGAATAAACAGCCCTTCAAATCCTTGATTCGGAATAATTGGAGCCGTATACAGGGAAAGAACAGAAACAATATGTCCGAAGAACAAGGGATGAGATACAAGCACGGATCTAAACAAAACTTAACCAAATCAACAACAAGATTAAATCAAACTAATAATAAAACAACTATTAAACGTAAACAATCAATCCAAAACAATCAAACTCACAAAACTCAATCAAAATAATCAAAACCCACTTAAATAAATCAACCAAAATCAAGATCATAAACATAAACAATAACAATTAAAGATTAAGAAAGGAAGAATGCGATTAACAAGATAAAGATAAAGATTAACAAGAATTAAAAAGAAAAACTTACTTGAAATTAAATGGTAATTAAGTGCAAGACAAGGTAATTAAATTTGACAAGTATTTAAATTGACAAAGTAATTAAAAGGTGGAAGACTAATTGTCACACTTAGCCAACAAAATGAAATGATTAACAATCTAAACTATTTATAGGGGAGGATTAGGAAGCTTCCTCCCCTTCTTCCTTTTCTCTTAATTGCGTCATTAGGTCCTTAAGCATATAGTCTTCATTAATTGCACCATTAGTCCTTTTTCCTTCTAATCTTCTTTACTTGGACTCTAATGACTTGTGGCTCGAGATTTCTTTTAAACTCGTCTTTAATTTCTTCAGTACATTAGACTTGAGTTCTTCGGCTTTTGATAAACTTCCGTCTTTTGACTTTTTCTTCGATAAATCTTCAGAATTGGCCTTGGACTTCCGTTCTTTTTCCACTTTTGACTTCTCGACTCCGTCTTTCATCTTTTTCTTCAATAAAAGCCGTGAATGCCCGTGAATTCCCGTGTTTTCTCCACTTTTCACAATTTCGTCCTAAATTACAACAAAAACACAAACCACGCATAATTCCGACATAAAAGACATAAAATACACGTTTTGGTCCGGTTGTTATTGTAATTAAGTGGTAGAAAAGATGGGTGTTTACACACCTATCAAATCCCCAACACTTGACCATTGCAATGTCCTCATGCAATGCATTAGTTACAAAGCATGTTTACACTTTTCATCATAATCAATCCACGTTGGCCTTTATTAAAGAGATAGAAAATTATAAAAATGCAAAGCAAAGAATTTAAAAGCATACCTTGGGTTTTGAAAATGTCATGAATAATCATCATCCTCAACTTTTCACTTTCTCCAAACCAAGCTTAAAAACGAGATCATTGTTATTATAAGTTGGTAAACTAACACGAACTCATGTGGGCCAATTATTCACTTAGACTCCCTTATTCCTATGGGTATCTCTTATATTTTATTATTTGTCTTGAATGATCACGAAGATGCATTGTTTGACTTATTTTGATAATTATTTAGTCTGAAAATAAAGTGCACGATTTAATCAATAGTTAGCTAAAGGACCAAATCTTTTAAAACTGCTTCTCGGGATATCAAAAAGTTCATATCTTGGCATAACTTGGTTCGCGATTTGAGACCTTTCTCGGGCCGATATTTGGCAGCGACTTCATAGTTCAAATCTTGAGAGACGTTCATGAAATAATGGTCTTCTCTTCATAATTGGAATTTTTTTGAGAGATTCTTCATATATGGACCACGACTTCTTCATTTTTCTCCAATCTTTATTTTGGATTTTGATATACAATGATCCGCCTCCTTTATTGACTTGGATCTATTTATCCTCATACCTTGTTAGGGTCTTTTCGGATACACTTCTCCATGACTTTTTGGGAGTTTTTGCTTTTCGTCATGTGTCTCGATCCTTCATATTGATTTTCGATAAATGATTCTTCACATCACTTTTGGATCTTTAGCAACAAAACATAGCCCTCATGCCTTGTTAGGGCCTTTTCGGACTCGCCAATCTTCGCGCCCCGCTTCATAAGTTATGCCTTGGCTATGAACTCTCGTCATTACCGAGCAACTTTTAAACGATCTGGGGCTAGAAGCTAAGTAACTTTTTAAATCGTACAACCTTATTTATTAGCAGATAAATTTATTAGCAAGCGATGGGAGAATAGGCTCATAATTAACTCACATAAATTCACGAAAGAATACCGACTTATAATTGACTCTATCATCTCTCGTTCTCCATAGTTTAAAATCTCAAGTAATGAGACTCGTGGATACTTAGCCTATTAAATCAAAATTTTGGGTTTTCGAGTCGCCTATAGGATCTTGCAACTTCTTAGACTTTTTCAAGCTTAGAAATCGCATTTTAAAGTTCCCTTGATAAACGACTCTCTAGGATCAATTATAGGAACTTGCGAAAAGTTCTTGTTCTTAACCCGTGAGAGTTAAGACTTTCGCGTTTTATAGCTCCCTATATAAAAGCCTAGCAAAATTTGACTTAAACATGTTAAGGATACTAGCTAGAGTAAACTCGGATTGAGTCAAAAGATTCACAACGTTTGAAAATTAAAACCACTTATTCAAAGATTTATTCTAGCAAAGAAAGAAAATAACTATACAAAAGGGAAAAACTAATAGGCCAATATAGATCAAAAATTTTGAAAAATGTCGAAAAATTGATTTTCCGGTTAAAATGAGGACAAATACAAGGAAAAGACCACTTAACTTCGATAGAAGTCCCCCCTACACTTAAGATAAACATTGTCCTAAATGTTTAAGCATGTGGGAGTAAACTCCCCGACACTTAGGACATTGTGCACGTTGTTTAAATCTTGCTAAGGAAAAGACAACTAAAGAGATTCCTATTTTAATATTGAGAAAATATAAAATAGTGAATCGAAAAGAGTTAAGGTTAGAACCGGGAAGAAGTAGAACACGGAATCACGGGTCGTCAAGAATCATCAAGAGTGGATTATTGAAGCTCGAATCCCTGATTAAGAAGTGAGGAGAGGAAATAGCAATCCAAAGGGTCCCCCCTACACTTATGGTAAAGAAAGCGAAAGGATAGATGCATGGGTTGCCTCCCAAGAAGCGCTTGATTTTTGTTAACCGAGTCATTAGCCTGACTCGACCTTGATCATCAACGGAAGAAGCATGAGACATATCCACCAGGATCGAAGACATAGTTTTCATCCATCAAATAACACAAGCTTAAGGCGAACAAGGCAAGCCAAAAGAAAAGTGGCAAGGTTCCCTTAAGCAGTGATGGAGCACGGTAGAAGCAAGTAGGAAGCGGTGTAAGCATGTCTTCAAAATTTTCAAAGATTTTTCCTTTTATTTCATCAGGTGGATACTGAGATGGCTTAAAGATTTCAATACCAGGGTCGAACACCTTTTCCTTTAAGTGAAAATAGCACTCAGGCGCAGCCGAGTGTGAAGAAGATCCGCAAAGAAGCACAACCTCGTCCTCAGAAGTGGGACAAAGAGGTGTCAACTCATACGTGCAACGGATTTCGGTGTCGACCAGTTTCTTCTCCTTTGACAAAATTCTCTTCAAATCCAAAGTAGGATCAAGACGATAATCTTCAAAGTCCAAAGGAGGAGCATCACTCTCATGAGGGAAGTATGTGTTGAGAAATTCAGAGAAATCTTCCTCAAATGAATAATCGTCCAAAGTAGGATCGAGTGATGGCGGAGGATCTTCATCATGTGAAGAATCGCTCGAGAGAGTATCAGCCTCATCAAAATCATCGAAAGTGGGCAGCTCGGGATACTCAGAAGTACAATCAAAATCATCCGAATCTGAGCTAGAATCATCATCATAAGCATCAAAGACCGATTGAGAATCATAAATGGGAGAAGCGTCCAAAGTAGGGAGAGAATCATCCACATTATCTTCAAAGATTGGATTATCAGTGGAAGACTCGAATAGAGGATTATCGAAGATGGTAAAGTCATCGAGCACATTTATCATATTCACTGATTCTCGACCTCCAAAGGATTTTCCTGTAAGCTTCCCCATTTTAAAAACTTTTGAATTATCCCCGACTCGTAAGATTAACTCACCTTCGGCCACATCTATTAAAGCACGTCCGGTTCTCAAGAATGGCCGACCAAGTATTAAAGGAATACGAGGGTCCATTTCATAATCAACTACGACAAAATCGACCGGGAAAGTAAATGTGCCAACTTTGATAAACACGTCTTCGGCTATACCAACGTGGGTAAGCGAGAGTGCGGTTTGCAAGTTCGAGAGTCATCTTTGTAGGAATGAGATCCGGCAATGATAGTGTTTTCCAAAAACTCAGTGGCATCAAATTAATACTAGCCCCGAGATCAGAAAGGGCAGTAAATTCTTCAGTTTTGTTGAACACGCAAGGCAACACAAAATGACCGGGATCTCCAAGTTTTTCCAGAAGTTCTCTAAGAAGGACTGCAGAGCAGTTTTCATTTAATCGTGTGTTGGCGAGTTCAATCAGCTTCTCTTTCTTGCTAAGCAATTCCTTGAATGCTTTGACAAATTTCGGCATGTGGCAAAGTGCTTCAACAAGGCTAATGTTGATGGTCATTTTAGATAGCATATCCACATATTTCGATACTTGGCAGTCATTCTTGGTTAGATCATTGGTCTTGCCTATGCGAGAAGGGTATGGGATTCTGGGTTGATATGGGTTAGGTGAAGGTGTAGTTGGTGAAGGTTGTGATGTTGAAGGGTCCTTCCGAGATACATCGTCATTACGAGGCGGAGACGGTAATGGTGTACTATCATTAAGTGTAAGAGGAGTAGGGATATATGGTGGTGGAGGAGGTGTAGATGATGGTGGTGAGTCAGGTGGATTGACAATGGTAATTCCACTACGCATAGTTATAGCACTCACATTAGCTCGCGGATTAGTGACGGTGTTTGAAGGTAGAGAACCCGAAGAAGAAGAAGGTTGAGCTTCGGGCAAAAAACTAGCCAACAGATTCTTTAATTCAGTTGTTTGAGTGATGAAGGAGGATTGAAGATTATCACGAACCTCGGTTCTGATGTCATTACCTTGCTTCAAGATATCTCCTTTCAAATTGATTATTTGGCTCTGTAGATTCTTGATTTGCTCACCTTGAGTTCTCATGATGGTGTCAACATCGGGATTAATGGGTGGGTGTTGTTGGGTGGGTGGTTGATAAGGGTTAGAAGCACGAGGTGGGATTTGGTTGCTTCTATTGTAGTTGTTGGCGGGATTTTGGTTTTGAGGAGAAAAACCGGGTGAAAGGTAGTTGTTAGAACAGTAGCTCAGCAGATTTCTATCCCCTTGTTGTCTAGCTTGGTAATTTTCCGGTGAATAATTACCGTAAGCTGCATACACATTTTCTGGATTTCCTTGTGTCGAAGGACAATCGGTGTATGAGTGAGGACCGCCACATGTTTCACAAGGATTAGCAACCGCTTTAACTTGTTGTTGTTGTTGGTTTGAAGCGAGAAGCGTAATACTTTTGCTCATTTCGGCCATCATGCGGGTGAGTTCGGTCATCTCAGGGTTTGCTGAGGTAGAAGAAACATTGACTCTCGTGTGGTTTCTAGAAGAAGCAGAGGAATCCCAGTTCTTATGATGAGTAGTCATGTTTTCAATTAACTCTCTACACTCCTCGGGTCTCCTTTTCATGAATGTACCACCGGCGGCTGCATTGATCGTATCACGATCTCGAAAAGTCAATCCGTTGTAGAAAGTATCGATTAATGTCACAGGGAGCATGTTGTGGTTTGGACATCTATCGATCAAGACATTATATCTCTCCCAAGCGTCAAAAAGAGATTCATCAGGGTCTTGCATGAAACCGCTGATCTGATTGCGAAGGCTTGTGACCATGGATGGTGGAAAGTAGCGCGACAAAAAGCGTTGAGTCATATCATCCCAAGTGTGAATAGAATTCTTCGGGAGACGATCAAACCATTTCTCGGCATGATGTAATAAGGTATGTGGAAAGAGTTGTAGGAGAAGTTCATCCATTGTGGCACCAGCCAACTTCATGCTCTGGGTGATAGTAATGAACTTGTCGAGGTGTTTGTTGGCATCATCATCAGGCAATCCTCTAAAAGGGTTTGTTTGTACTTTCTGAATCATGTGGTGCTTCAATGAAAACTCAGGAGCGTTGATTTGCATCGGCGCAATCGGTCCTCCTCGTCCAAACATTGTTGGTTGACAAAGTTCCTCCATGGTCCGAAGATCGGGCTGTGGAAGAGCATTGTTGTTATTATTATTATTATTGAGGTGCGGTGGCATGTTGTTGTTGTTAACACCTGCCATATCTAAATCTTCTTGAGGCTCGGGCTCTTGATAATTAGAAGATCTAGTACGCATACACCTGAAAATGCAAAAGAAAACAAAACCAAACACAAAGACAATATATATACACAATAAAAATAAAATATTTTTGGATTTTTGATATTTTTAATTTTTATGGTTTTTTATCAATTTTTAATTTTTATGATTTTTGAATTTTTTTTATGCAAGAAAAATAACGTTCACAAGTGAACGGATCCCAAAAAGCAACGTGTCTCTCACAGAAAACTGTTGATCTTTACGAAAAGAGCCGGCAGCGGCGCCATTTAATAACTAATATTTTCCCAGTTAAAAATATTCGTTGTACCAATCTCTTTGAATTGAAAAACTTATGTTTAATGTGTGACTCAGCTGATCTTTGGTGGAACAAAGATGTGTCGTTGTAGTGTTTAAAATTAAAGGTGCAGAACAATTAAAGTAAATGACTTTAAGTAAATCTAAATCTATTTTAAAATAAAGTGCAAGTATTTAAAAGCAAGACTAAAATTAAAGGGCAATAATGTAAATAACGCAAACTTAAATCTAACTAAGGCAAACTTAAAAACGCAACTAAACTAAATCTTAAACTAAGGCAAATAAACTTAAAGTGCGAGCAAGAAAAAAGGCGGGAAAAATAAAGCTTAAAATGAAAAGGCAGAAAACTAAAAAAAACTAAGATTTCCCTATCCGGAATAAACTCCTATTCGGAATAAATGGCTATTCGGAATATCTGTCCCTATTCGGAATATCACCCTACTCGGAATATTTGTCTACTCGGAATGATTGGCCCTATGCGGAATAAACCTCCTATGCGGAATAATCCTCTATTCGGAATAGCTGTCCCTATTCGGAATAAAGTTCTACTCGGAATATTTGGCCTATTCGGAAAGAACCTCCTATGCGTAAAATTCAGCCTATTCGGAAAACTGGAAACTCCGAATAGCAATTTCTAAAAAACCCCTATGCGGAATAATTTAATATTCCGAATAAGCAATTTCTACAAAACCCTTGCGCGGAATAATTCAATATTCCGAATAAACAGCCCTTCAAATCCTTGATTCGGAATAATTGGAGCCGTATACAGGGAAAGAACATAAACAATATGTCCGAAGAACAAGGGATGAGATACAAGCACGGATCTAAACAAAACTTAACCAAATCAACAACAAGATTAAATCAAACTAATAATAAAACAACTATTAAACGTAAACAATCAATCCAAAACAATCAAACTCACAAAACTCAATCAAAATAATCAAAACCCACTTAAATAAATCAACCAAAATCAAGATCATAAACATAAACAATAACAATTAAAGATTAAGAAAGGAAGAATGAGATTAACAAGATAAAGATAAAGATTAACAAGAATTAAAAAGAAAAACTTACTTGAAATTAAATGGTAATTAAGTGCAAGACAAGGTAATTAAATTTGACAAGTATTTAAATTGACAAGGTAATTAAAAGGTGGAAGACTAATTGTCACACTTAGCCAACAAAATGAAATGATTAACAATCTAAACTATTTATAGGGGAGGATTAGGAAGCTTCCTCCCCTTCTTCCTTTTCTCTTAATTGCGTCATTAGGTCCTTAAGCATATAGTCTTCATTAATTGCACCATTAGTCCTTTTTCCTTCTAATCTTCTTTACTTGGACTCTAATGACTTGTGGCTCGGGATTTCTTTTAAACTCGTCTTTAATTTCTTCAGTACATTAGACTTGAGTTCTTCGGCTTTTGATAAACTTCCGTCTTTTGACTTTTTCTTCGATAAATCTTCAGAATTGGCCTTGGACTTCCGTTCTTTTTCCACTTTTGACTTCTCGACTCCGTCTTTCATCTTTTTCTTCAATAAAAGCCGTGAATGCCCGTGAATTCCCGTGTTTTCTCCACTTTTCACAATTTCGTCCTAAATTACAACAAAAACACAAACCGCGCATAATTCCGACATAAAAGACATAAAATACACGTTTTGGTCCGGTTGTTATTGTAATTAAGTGGTAGAAAAGATGGGTGTTTACACACCTATCAACCTTACCGTGGGAATGTATCCCACGATTAGACTCCAGCGTGAGAGTAAGTAATAGGTTAGGGTTATGAATTGGATGTGAGGTTTAGAGTATGGATAATGTAATACCTTTGTGGAACCCTTGGGGGTTCCTTATATAGGCAGTGAAACCCTAATGGGCTCACTGTTTACTTCGGCCCCAAGCATAAGATAATCACCATAATTAGCTTGATTGTTATCTTCTAATTATGGTGAGTGTATATCCTATTCTTTGAGGCAAATCCCAATCCTGATAGGATTGTGATTCTGTCTAACCCTGTTCTGACTGTACCGGGTCGTGGGCCGCATACATCTTACACGGCCACTATTCATCCCAGCCTATAAGCTGAGATAAAATAAATCTAACCCATTCGTGATAGGCCGGACACGGGTAGTACCTGTGGGCCGGGTTCATGACCCGGCTGGGGACTATACGTCATCATGTCCCCCCAGTCTAATTGTTACAGCCGTAGGCGTAACCTCTAGACTAATGAATGTCCTGTAAATATTGTTGTCGCAAACATACCCGTTCCCAAAAAAGTCGGCCGGGACAACATTAATGAATGCATTAATGGCAGTCATTAGTCGACGCTTTGTCTGCAAAAGTGCACCAGTCAGGCCCACCCTTGAGCCACGTAAAATTGGGTAAGAGATGACCCGTGGGCCCCTTCTGACGTTTCAGAACTGTCAGATATCCCCATCGTTAGATAGGCGTAGTGGGTTACACGTGTCAAACATCCATGTTACCTCGTAACTCGAGGCAACCCTATAAAAGACTTGGTGTGTGCTACTGTGTAAACGTACAGTTTATATCTCCATTCCGCCATTGTTATACACTTGCTCAATCCTTCATTCCTTCTCTCCTTTTCCACGGAATTCCATCACACCAGGTTAGACCACCGCACCTTTCTAATCCTTTTCATAAACCATGGTGAAAGATAATCCCATTATCATGGACGTCCTCAATGTGATGAAGCCGGAGAAATATATTCCTGTCTGAATATTTCATTCTGGAGAGCGTACACCCCACCTATCCAGGTGATGGGGAAGCCATCACGGACGCTCCTAGGGGAAAAATAGGTGTGTATACGCGCCTATTTGATTCGGCTAACTACTGCATCCCCCTATCTAAGTTCCTCGTAGACGTGCTGTTGTATTATGGCTTCCACATAACGCAGCTTCACTGCATAGGGGCGTGCAAGATTAACCTATTTGAGGTGACTTGACACGCCTGCGTAATAACCCCAAAGTTAATCTATTCAGGGTATTCTACTTACCCCAAATGGTAAATGGGTGGCTATCATTTAAAAAACGATCTGCGGCAGCCCCCATGTCGTATAGGAAGCCCCTAGATTCCCTTAAGAAGTGGTATGACCATTACTTCTTTGTAGACGTCAAGGTATTCCCCACCCCGTTTGTTATAAAGTACAGAGTACAGCTCGACCCCTTACCCTCATCCAAGTATTATAGTAGCAAGGATGTGAAAATGCTAGACACCCACCGTACGGATTTCCATAGGGGCCTGCCGGAGCACTTCCTATGCTTAATAGGAATCAGCCGCAACTATTTTGGGAGGGAGGATAGATATCCATGCTTGTTGACTGAGCATAGATAGGGTAGGTTTTCCACATATGAATATGCATGCCAGCATGTCCAAAGTACTTGTAAGATTACTAATACATACATATCTTCATGTCCACAAAGATGAAGTTGTTTGGTCTTCTACGCCAAGGTGATCCTAGCAAAGTGCCGTAGGGATTCTGACCCCTAAAAGAGGGCGAGCCTCCCCTACTAGAAGCCACTGTCAACATGACTATTCCTTTGGAAGAAACGACCGAGCAGCGGTCGGATGAGGAGGAGCCCGTAATCCAAAAATCACCCCTGGATTTCCACAACGAAGACGGTGGTGAGCTGCTGCTGGAGAACGCCACGTCCCACCAAGATGAAGAAGAACAACTCACAGACCCATCCATCAATCGTGACGAAGGAGAAGACGAAATAACGCAGGATGCCGAATCCTCCCAGCCATCAAAGCCCATATCCAGGAAGCGCAAAACCACCAGGAAGATGGTGAAGAATGTGGAGGCTGGGGCGGGGGAACACAATGCTCCCCGCAAGAAACTGAGGCAGGACCACCCGCAATTCCAAGAGGGAAGCAACACCACCATGTGCTAAGGCAACCTCTCGCTGCAGGTAGATGAACGTGTCTGGAAGGCAACTCCTATGAATGTCGTGGCTCCTTCTATCACAGAGCCCATGATTGTCACAACGTAAGTACCGACAACACTCCATAATACATAATCCACTAACAAAAACTCATAAGTGTGTTTCAATAACAGGGCGGATCCGTCGACAGTAGCATAGGAGAAGGAGGCGGAGAGGGAACCCTCACCCATGATATCTATAAGGCCCCCATCCCCCCCCCCCCCTTTTAACTCATGAAGAGGAGCCACGCTCTGAGGGTCCTGACACCAACCTCCGCCCGGCCTGGAACTTGTCAAGCTTAACAAGACTAGAGGCGGAGTCTGAGTGCAAAGAATTCATGGACCACCTAACCCCTCCAGCACTGGCACAAGATTTGGATGAACTCGAGCATGAAACGCTGCTGGAGCAATATGATGTGGCCACAGCGCACCAGGTGACAGTTCGTGCGGCCCTACGATGCCGTTTGGAAGGAGCCTTGGCAAACGTGAGCCGTGCCGAGAGGAGAATCGCTCGTAGAGAAGAAATGGTAGAGAAGCATGAGAAGACCATATCCTCCTTGCAAGCAGCCTTGTTGTAGCGGAATCGACAATTAAGGAATAGACCAACCATGCCAATGCCCGCGAGGAGCGCATTGCTGAGCTGGAAGCCCTCCTAGCTGCATCTAATGAGAAGGTACGCGCCCTTATTGATACTCATTGATCACATAAGACCCATCTTTTCTTGTAGTAATTCCAAGTATTATTCACAGGTATCCGCGGTAGAAGACGTCGCCAGAGCCGTAACAGAACAAGCCTCCACCATCGCTCAAGAACGTGATACGCTCAAGGAGGAACTCACCCACGCACAGATTGTCATGGAAGAGCGAGTCGCGGTAGCAGAGGAAGAGCTCAACAGGCTAGCGACGGACTGTGCCGAAGTGTTGTGCCCTCCATTGCTCACGGTCATAGCCGGGCGTAGGTGGATAGTGGGCCATGGGGTGCGCCTTGCCGTGACCCAGGTAACGGAGGCTCCTCATTTTGTGCAGGCTTTTGCGGATGTTGTATCAGACGGCATTGACCGTGGTAGGCACGAGGGTTTGATCAAGGCCGCAAAATTGATAAGCAAAAATGAAGACATCTTTCAGCACGCCTACCATAATCCTAGAGCAGAAGATAAGATGACCGCCTCCATGGCCGCCCTTGGAGAAATCCAGCACCACTTCCTAGATGATCTTGAGTCGCTAAAGGATGCTTCCAACGAGGCGGTCATGGCCAAGCTCACCACCGACCCCATCCAACTGACCCTGCCAACATACGACGCTAGTTTGAAGGTGATGAAAGGTGAGAAACTTTTAGGCAAGGCGTTGGATGCCAATATGACTAGGGCACAGAGTGGCAAGGATGCTCGCGGCGAGGCCCTCCGTGCCCTGATTGCATAAGGAAAGAGAGAAATAGGAGAGTTCCTACTTCCTTTTTAATTTACCTTGTAAACATTTGTATCTTTGTATTCATTCGTCCATGCATGTACACGGCTGGAATTGTTAAGATATTATATATAAGTCCATGATGACCACGGTAATTTTGTGTATTGAATTTGAAACTTGTTTATTTTCTTTAGATATCGTATATCTATATTGCATGACATGTCACGGCTTATCAAGAATAAAACTAAGTCTATATTTTACTAGACGTGCATCGTGTGTCTTTATCATGGCCGGTACTACCTAAGTACAGCATGAGGAAACTTATTACAATGTCTTGTAAATAATGTGTCTAGTAAGGTTACATGATCCGTGTCACTGGGGTTGCATCCCTCTTATGCGACAAGTTGAATTATTAGGTTCACTTAATCCTCTTACCCCGCCTGGGAGCGAATAGTACATGTACGATTTTAATGAATGCATATGAATAATAAATAGCACATTATGTAAATAACAAACAGATCTAAGACATGAGACAATATTTTGCACAAGAACAAGTCGTGAAGCTTGCTAGGCACCACGGTATTTATTATAACGTTTATGATTTTTTGACAGAATTAAAATCCCAAGACAAATAGATCCTAGAAAGCATGAAAACAAAAAATACATGGATCTTCATTGAAGCCAACCATAGCGAAGTGTCTATGCGAAGACCGTAGCCTTTCAAAGATAGCATTTTTTTAAGGTTGCAGATATTCCATGTACGTTCCAGGTCACGGCCATCCATATCACATAACTTGTACGCGCCCAGTCCCAAGGCTTCCGTAACCTCATACGGCCCTTCCTACTTGGGACCCAGCTTTCCTGTATTCTCCGTGTGACTTGCCACGTTAGCACGATAAACAAAATCCCCCGGTCGAAAGGAAACACCTTTAACCTTGGCATCGTAATAAGCCTTCATCCGTGCCTTGGACTTGGCTTCATTGATGGCCGCTATTTCACTTTTTTCCTCTAACAAGTCCAGATTAATCCGGAGTTGCTCATCGTTCGTGACGACATTAACCTCCGTCGTGCGGATGGTTGGCATTCCAATTTCTGCTGGTATAATAGCCTCAGTCCCATAAGCCAGCGCGAATGGAGTGTCCCCATTGGCTGTTTTAATCATAGTCCTATGCGCCCATAGAACATGCGGCAGCTCATCTACCCACTTGGCACTTCGTTCATCTAAGCGTGCCTTGATGCCTTCACATAGGCTTCTATTTTCTCGCTCCACAAGACCATTAGTCTGTGGGTGCTTAATCGATGTGAAGTGCCGCGTGATGTTCAATGTCGCGCACCAATCCTTAAATGGATTATCCGCGAACTGCTTCCCGTTATCCGAGATGAATTCTCCTGGCAAGCCAAAGCGGCACACAATATTTTCCCAAACAAACTTTTTGACCTGTTTACCCGTAATGGATTTAACCACCTTAGCTTCTATCCATCGTGTAAAATAGTCCATTGCGATGATCAAGAACTTAACTCCCCCTGCAGCAACGGGAAAAGGTCCTGCGATGTTGATCCCCCACTTATAGAATGGCCATGGGGATGTGATGGGTGTTAGTTCTTGTTGCGGATGTCGTGGTACTGGTCTGTGCACTTGGCAATCATTGCATTTACGAATCATGTCACGTGCATCCCGATGCATAGTAGGCCAATAATATCATGTGCGTAAAGCTCGTGCTACTACGGATCTGGGGCCTGCGTGCATACCACATGACCCCCATGTATCTCACTGATCACATAGGTAGCCTGGCGTGGTCCGACACACCGCAACCACGGCTGTAAGAAGGAGCGCTTGTATAGAATACCTTCTCGGAGCTCAAAGTGCTGCGACTTCCTTCTGATACACCACGCCGCCTTTTCATCGTCTGGAAGGGTCTCATCAGTTAAATAGCTGATGATCGGGGTCATCCATGTAGGTCCCTCTTCCTCAACTACAGCTGCGATTTCCCCTCCCGTTATAGATTTTTCCTTTAGTATTTCTACCAAGACTTGCTTGGATAAGTGGGCGAAGCTTGTAGACGCAATCTTGCTAAGAGCATTCGCCTTCTAGTTTTCACCTCTTGGTACCTGCTTGATAGAAAACTTCCCGAAAGTAGCTATAAGTGACTTGACTTTCTCCAAGTATCAAACCATGTTATCCTCCTTGGCTATGTAACCTCCTAGGATGTGATTCGCGACAAGCCGTGAGTCCACGTAAGCCTCAAGGTTGCGGACTCCCATCCTAGCGGCGATTTTTAAACCCGCAATCAATGCTTCATATTCTGCCTCATTATTAGTGGTTGTGAACTGAAAACGCAGGGCGTAGGTAAAATCCATTCCTTCCGGATTCGTAAGAATAAGGCCAGCTCCTGACCCATCCGTACACGAAGATCCGTCAGTAAACAAAACCCATGGTTCCGCTGGAACTTCCTCTTGTTGTACCATTGGTTCGTCCTCCTCTGGCTTCTCGATTAGGAAATCTGCCAAGATTTGGCCCTTGACCGTTGTCCTTGGTCTATAAGAGATGTTATGCTCTCCTAGTAGAATGCTCCACTTCTGTAGCCTCCCGGCCACATCTGGCTTGGAGATGATTTGTTTTATTGGCTGATCAGTGATAACCATAATTGGGTGCGCCTGGAAGTACCAGCGCAACCTTTTCGTGGCGTATACCAACGATAAAACCAACTTCTCCATAGAGGAATAGTTCAACTCCGGCCCTTGTAATGTTCTACTTATGAAGTAAAGCAGAGTCTGGACTGCATCCCTATCTATCATGATTACTGCACTTATTGCTCCGTGTGTAGCAGACAGATACATGATGAGCTCTTCCTTAGGTCGGGGAGCCACTAGTATGGGAAGAGCTGCGAGGTGCTGCTTAAGCTACTCAAAGGCTTCCTCTGCCTCCTTTGTCCAACGGAAATCTCCTTTATTTATGCACTTCTTGAGTGTCTTGAATAGAGGTAGTGATTTCTCCGCGGACTTCGACAAGAACCTGTTAGTCTGGCCAACTTTCCATTTAGTGATTGTACCTCTTTTCGTGTTCGAGGGGATGTTAACTGTATCACCGCGTCCTTCTTTTCCGGACAAGGCTTGATGCTGTTTGGATCAATCATATATCCAAGGAACATCCCTTCAGTTTCCCCAAACGTGCACTTTTTTGGATTCAGTTTCATGTTGATTCTCCTCAACGTGTCGAACGTCTCCTGGATGTGACGGAGAAGTGCTTCCTCTGTATGACTCTTGATGACTAGATCGTCAACATAGACCTCAAGGTTGCGGCCTATCTGGGAATCGAAGGCTTTATCAACAAGTCGATGATATGTCGCTCCGGCGTTCTTTTGTCCAAACGGCATTTTTGTGTAACAATACACGCACTGACTAGTGTGAAACGCCGTCTTCTCCTCATCTTCTCCCGCCATCTGGATCTGATGGTATCCTTTGTACGCATCTAAGAAACACTTGAAAGGGTATCCACATAGGGATTCCACCTTCCAATCAATTTCTGGTAGCGGAGAGCAGTCTTGCGGACAAGCTTTGTTCACGTCCGTGTAGTCCACGCACATGCGCCAACTCCCGTCATGCTTCTTGACCATGACTGGGTTGGATAACCACTCGTGGTAGTATACCTCGCTCATAATTCCTGCGTCTACTAATTTTCGTACCTCATCCAGTATTACCTGGCTGCGCTCTGGTGCTTGACCACGCTTCTTTTGTTTAACAAGAGGATATCCCTGGCGGATTTGAAGTTTATGTTCAGCTATCTAACGCGGCACACCTGTCATATGCTTAGGCTCCCATGCGAATACATCCAGGATTTCTTTTAGGAGAGAGCACATGTCCCTCTTGCCGTTATCCGAGAGCGTTCCCCCTATGGACACCTCTTGTTCCGGGTAATCGGGATGGATTACCACCTTCCAATTGGGGGGTGGTGATCCTTCCTTAATGGGAACAGGCTGGACTGGTGTTGTCACGGCGTGGCATTCGGATGCTGGCATGATCGAATTGTAAATAATAACAATTCCCCCTTCAACAAGGAACTTAATCATGCCGTGAGCCATGGACGGAACTGCCCGTATGGCCAGGATACCTGGTCTTCCAATAATCCCATTGTATGGAGAGTGTGAGCGTATCACCATAAATTTCATCCACGCTGTGGTGGAATGCTCTTCATTCCCAATGGTTACTAGCAGACGCAGTTGTCCTATTGGCCAGATAGTGTCTCCACTAAAGCCAATGAGTGGCGACGTGGCCGGTACTAAATGGCTTCTTATCTCTGGTCGTAGCTGTACGAAACAGTGTTCGTAGAGTACTCCCGCCGATGACCCTCCATCCACATACATACGGAGAACGTTGTGGGTTCCAATGCTTACCTCAATCGTGAGAGGTGCATCAGCCACGTCTCTTGTCGTAATGGGAGGGAATGAGATTTCTCTACCGCGTGAAAATTTTTGACTAATTTTCTGCTTTGTGCGGCGCTGCCAAGATTGGATCATATATATAGTCGAAGGTTAGTCCTTTTGGGGATCCTTCTTATCGTGCTTTTTGTTATCCTTTCCATCCTTCCAATCTTTGACCAAATGTTTGAGTTTGCCTGACTTGATCAGTGACTCAATGTGCTTCTTGAGCTGGATGCATTCCTCCGTGTCGTGGCCCTTGCCGTTGTGGAATTCGCAGAAGCGATTTCCTTGATGGCGGTCCACTGGAGTCGTCATCGGGGGAGGCCTTGGAAAGTTCGCCCCTCTGTCAACAAGATGTCCCGGTAAGTCATCTTTAGAGGGGTGAATTTGTAATCCGACCGCCATCCTTTATTTTGACTCTTGTAGTCCGAGCCCCTTCCATTGCCTTGGTTGCTTTGACCACCCGACTGCCTCCTGGGTTGGTCGTTCGATCGATAGTTGTGGTTTCCCTTTGTAGGATAGGCCGCGGCTACCTCGGTTTCTCCTTCTACAAAGTTCATGACCCTTTCCATGAGGTCGTCATACTTCTTCGGTCGTTTGTCATTGAGGCGCCTAATTAATTCCTTGTCCGTTATGGCATGCATATAATCAGAAATTTTTAGGAGCTCGGGCATTGTCTTTGTGCGCGTGCACTCGTCATTAAAACGTTCCGTGAAATCCTCCGTAGACTCTCCGGGTCGTTGCTTGACAGTTGCCAATGAGACCGGGTCTCTATTATACTTCTTTCGCTGAGTATAATTATTTTTGAACGCAGTACGCAACTCACTGAAGCTATCAATGCTTCGGGGAGGTAGCCCCTCAAACCAGTCACGGGCGTTGCCAATCAAGGTCGAATTGAACATCTGGCACCATATAGGCATTGGCCATTGTTCCATCTTCGCCTGCGTGTCAAATATCTTTAGGTGATCATTCGGATCACCAGATCCATCATAGGTTTTGACGCATGTTGGCATACGGCGCTTCTTATCCTCGGAGTAGTTCCGTATGTGGAGGGTGAAGGGATCCTCTCTAGGATCACACCATGGGCGGGAGAGGTCTTCCCCCTCTACCTCACGATAGTAAGGGCCATCATAGTATCCCTCATCATCCGATGGTGGTGGAGGAGTATACCTAGGTCGGTGACGCTTGGGGGGATGGTCATCCGAATCCGGCCCAGAGGGGCCGGGAGAAGGGGGCGGTGCTCCACTTCTCGGCTGAGGACCCCTTTTGTGAGAAGAGCTATGAGCCTTCCTCCCACTGTCCACCCTATCCCAAACGCTGGTGCGGTGATTGTTCCAGGTTGATTCCAACACCGGACGTTCGGTAGAGCCGGCGCACCTATCTCCTTCATCACGAGATTGTAGTAGTTCCTGCATAACGCGATCCCCTATGCGCTCAAACACATTCCGGGGTCGCGAGTTTTCCTCCAAGTGGTTTCGCTCCTGTGGGCGCGCCTTCCTCTTCTTTTGAGTTTGAGGAGAAGCTCTGGATACGGCCCTACCAAAGTTGAGCCTAGATTAGAGGTTCCTACCTAGGCTTAACCTCGACGCGATTCCCGGGACGATCCTCTCAAAGTTCTGAGATTGATGGCCTGTGTGGATCCTTGTTAGGGGCATTAGGCGCACTCCCTAGATCAGGGTTATCCATGGTCATGTTTGGTGGTGGGGTATTAGCGGACGTGCCTGTCCCACCCAAAGACTGAAAAACATTTCGGTTATTCGGTCCGCCTGTTTGGCTGCCAGGGGACTGGTTGGGGATGAGTATCCCATCCCCCGTGGACTTCCGATTCGCAGGATTCGTGTTCCTGGGATTCCCTTGCGGATGTCCCTTCGTCATTTAAAGAGATCGAGATGAAATTTGTTCTAGCTTAGTGTTTGGGCCGCACGGATGGCGCCAACTTGTTGATACAAAAGTTGGATGATCCTTGCTAGACCCAAATTAGGCTTAATTCGGGTTGGCTGGGCTCCGGCTCTTGTACCAAGTGAATAGTCTTGCTGAGATCCTGCAAACTAAAGTAATACACGTTAAGCTTACCGTGGGAATGTATCCCACGATTAGACTCCGGCGTGAGAGTAAGTAATAGGTTAGGGTTAAGAATCGGATGTGAGATTTAGAGTATGGAGAATGTAATACCTTTGTGGAACCCTTGGGGGTTCCTTATATAGGCAGTGAAACCCTAATGGGCTCACTGTTTACTTCGGCCCCAAGCATAAGATAATCACCATAATTAGCTTGATTGTTATCTTCTAATTATGGTGATGTATTGTTAGGAATAAATTATAGCCAGTCTACTTGAGCGCTGACAATAGTAAAACAAGCGTTGACATGAGTAATACAAACGCTGACAGCTCAAGCGTTGACAAGACAAAGTCAAGCGTTGATACATTGAAGACAAGCACTGATGGAAGGATATACTCTACGTGTTTATTGTATTCTAGATTACTTCTAGTAAAGATAGGAACAACAATGTATTTTCTATATTTATCTTTACCTAGAATAGTTGATACGTAGATTATTGTACAAGGCTTCTTATGTCTATAAAAGAAGACCTTTAGGTTATTGTTCAATATAAGTTTTCATACGTAAACTACTTTCATTGTAAGCAAGTTTGATATCATTAATCAAAGTGAAAATTTGTTTACATCTTGTGTGTTCTTGTTTAAGTGTTAATTTCGCATAACACTTAGATTGTCATATACATATACAAAGGTTTCTCTAAGTGTATTACTTGATCTAATCTCGTATACATAAAGCTAAATCGATCTAAGTTTGGGATCAACAAGTGGTATCAGAGCTTGTTGAGGAACTTTTGATCTTAAAGAACACAAGAACCCTAAAATCACCAAAACCCTATTTTTCTCAAAACCCTAACAACATCATGTCAATTCCAGAAATAACCTCTTCTTCCTCACCTTTGCCAAACATCAAGATTCCCATGCTTGATGCAACCAACTTTGAATTGTGGAAATTCAACTTTGAGCAGTACCTAAGGATCTATGACTACACACTCTGGGAGATTATTGAATATGGAAACACATTCGATAAAGCTCAAAATATTGCTAATGCCATTGCTGCAAGAACAGATGTTGCTGGATGTTCAGAAGCAGATAAGAAGGAAAAACCTGATGATGGTAGAGCTGTGTCTGCTGAAGACATAGCAAAGAAAAGAGTTGATATGAAAACCCTAAATATTCTGAAACTCTCTTTGGGACAAGAGAACCAGCATAAGTACAGAGGTTATGAATCTGCTAAGGACCTTTGGGCAGCTCTTGAAGTTGCATATGGTGGCAATGAAGATACTAAGGAAGAGAAGAAGAAGCAACTCATGCATGATTATGCTGTCTTCAAGGCTCAACCTAATGAAAAGCTTAGTAGTGTGAGAAGCAGATTGCTTGATATTACAAGCAAATTGTCCTTCATGGGGACACAACTTGGTGATATTGACATTAATGCCACTTTTCTTAAGTCTTGGTGAGGCGTGGAAGATTGAGGCAAGATCTATTCTTGCCAATAATACTCACAAAAGTTCCATGTTTGATGATATCTACAACAAACTAAGGCTGTTGGAAGATGAAACTCTTTTGGAGCATGGAAGCAAGTCTACCAACAGTAACATGGCCTTCTTTTCTCATAGTGAAGGTCAATTCAATCAGAAGGACTCTTACATGCATCCAGTTACTGGATCATCATGTGTCAACGCTGGAACATGTCATGTCAACGCCTCATACTCAGACGCTGACACATACGAAAGTGACTCACCAAGAGTTAAAGCTGCTGGTTTGGATCTGGATACTGTATGTGCTTATATTGCTTCTTTGCCCAATGGTTCAGTGATTACATATGAGGACCTTGAGCAAATAAGTGATGAGCACTTGGAAGAGATGGATATTAAGTGGAACATGGCTCTTGGTAGTATAAGAGCAAACAGGTGGAATAGAAGGTTTAAGAAGAAGATGACCTTCAATGCAAAGGACACAGCTGGATTTGATAAATCCAAAGTTGAGTGCTACAACTGTCATCGTATGGGGCACTTCATGAGGGAATGCAGATCTCCAAGAAGATCTGATGCTGGCAAACCCTCAAGTCAAATTGTTAAAGCTCAAGATCCTAAGGAAATGGTTGCAGTACAAGACATTGATGGTATTGGATAGGACTGGAGATATTTGGCTAAGAATGGGAAGAGGATAAAGCTTTGGTTGCTGAGATAGAAGAAGAAGAGCATGCTCAATATGCTCTCATGGTACACTCCTCCTCTTCATCTGATAATGAGGTATACGATGATGCTTTTTGCAGTAAAGGTTGTAGGTTAAATACTGAGAGACTTAACAAAGAGGTGTTAAGATTATTAGATGATATGAGTACTGAGAGATGTAAACTGTCTAACTATCAACTAGCTCTCACTCAAACTGAGAAGACAGTTTCTGAATACAAGAAAATGGAATTTGATTTAAAAGATAAAATAAATATCTTAAAACATGAGTTGAATGCTAGTAATGATATTAGGAGTATCATGGAAAGGGTTAATGGTGAGTTACAGGCTAAGTTAGATGAGGCCATTAAGAATAAAGATAATGTTGGCCTTAAAATTCAAAGATTTGATAAGGCCACACAAACCCTAGGAGAGTGTGTGAGTAAACAAAGGGATCCTAAGGACATGACTGGGATTGGGATGAAAGACTACTCTGTGGTTCCACCACCAGCTGGTGACTTCTATGGTGTCCAACAAAAGGACCTATCTTGGACTGGTTTGCCAGAACTCTAAGAGGAGGAATTCATTCCTCCACCAAGAGTTGTCACCCCAGTTGAAGAGTATCAACAAAAGTTGACTGACTTAAATGAATGGAAGAAAGCTAACCCTACTTTATTTGTTAAGGGTGGCTTGCTATGTGAAAGTCCTAATGAGTCAACCCCTATTAAAGTTACAAACCCAATCACTGGTAAGGCTGTTGACCTTGGTTCAAACACTGTTAGAAAACCTAGCATTAAGTATGCAGAGATGTATGGGAATACTAGGTCACCTAAGAGCCAAGTTAGCAATGATGGAACAGGCTTCTTCTCTTCTAGACCTAGGGTTGTGTCTAGAAAAGCCTGTTACACTTGTGGTAGCTTTTCACATTTAGCATATAAGTGTGTCAACGCTCCGAAAGTCAACGTTGTTAGAAAGTCAAACGTTGTCAGATCCAAACCTTGTGTGCAGCAAAGTCCACAAGTTGTTAGACCTGCCCCATTCTTCACTTGAGGGTCTAACACTCATGGAAAAAGACCATTTCAAAAGACAAATACTTGGTCTAATAGGCAATGGGTTTCTATAGCAAACCCTAGGTTCAACGCTGACAAGGGAAATCTCAGCGTTGACAAGACCAAATCCAACGCTGACAGAAACGTGACCAGACCTAAATATTTGCAACCACAGGGTAAGGGGTCTAAAGCTTCTTCAAGATTGACGTGGAGACCAAAGAAAGATCAAAACCCTAATGATAATGGGATTTCAATAACCTGCAACAGATTTAATTACATTTCAAAGGTCATTACAAAACCTATTGGGGTTAACTGGGTATTTCATCCAAAGAAGGATGATCAAGGGGTTGTTATGAGAACCAAGACTGTTCTTGTAGAACAACCCGATGAATCCAAGTCTTCTAAGGCTTGGGTTCCCAAAGAAAACTAATTTGGTTTCTTTATGTGCAGGGCATTCAAAAACAGGTCAATGATTATGGATATTGGGACAGTGGATGCTCAAGGCACATGACAGGGAAGGAAGATTATTTGACTAACTTCACTCCCATTAAGGATGGTGACAAGGTTTACTTTGGAGGCGGATATGATACTATCACAGGCAAAGGAACACTTCTCACCAAGAACTTGCATTTTGAGAACGTATTTTTGGTAAAGGAACTTGATTACAATCTTTTTAGTGTATCACAAGTTTGTGATAACAAAAATAAAGTTCTGTTTACTGATACTAAATGTTTGGTGTTAAGCAAGGATTACAAGATCCCTGATGAGAAATATATTACTATATAACACCTAGGCATAAAGACATATACAATGTGAATCTGAATAGGATTAGAATGAATAACAATATGTCTTGTTTTTATGCTAAAGCTTCAGTAGATGAAAGTAATTTATGGCACAGGAGACTAGGGCATATAAACTTTAAAAATATAAACAGGCTTGTGAGACTTGGCTTGGTTGATGGTTTGCCTGAAAAGGCCTTCCACAATGACCACTCTTGTGTTGCATGTCTTAAAGGCAAGCAGCACAAGGTCTCATTCAAGTCCAAACAGGTGCACTCTAGCACTAGACCTCTTCACTTGCTTCATATGGACCTATTTGGTCCAACCAATATAGAGAGTCTGATTGGTAAATCATATTGCTTTGTTATCACAGATGACTTTTCTAGGTTTACTTAGACCTTCTTTCTAGCTATGAAGAGTGACACAACTGACACTTTAATTGATTTTATCACTCAGATTGAGAAGAAAACTGGTAATGAAGTTAAAATGCTTAGGAGTGATAATGGTGGTGAATTTAGGAATAAAGTGTTAGATGATTTTTGTGCCAGGAAAGGAATTACTAGGCAATTTAGTGTTTCCAGAACCCCACAGCAAAATGGGGATAGAACCCTAATTGAAGCAGCCAGAACCATGTTGGCTGATGCTCATTTTCCTATAGCCTTTTGGGCTGAGGCTGTTAATACAGCTTGCTATGTTCAAAATAGAGCATTGGTCAACAAAATACAGAACAAAACACTTTATGAGTTACTTTGGGGAAGAAAACCTAATATTGGTTTTCTTAGACCTTTTGGTTGTCATGTAGTAGTTTTAGATACTAATGATGCCTTAGGTAAATTTAGTGCAAAAGGTGATGAAGGCTACTTCATGGGGTATTCAGTGCAGAGCAAGGGATATAGGGTTTGTAGAAATGTAAATCTATGCTTATGTTTTAGAGAGAGAAAGAGATAGAGAGATGGTGGATTTCACATGAAGCTAGAGAGAGAAACTAAAAAGAACTATGTGTAGATTATGAAACCACACACCCTCTCCATCAAAGGAGATGGTTTATATACCCAAGCCTTGTAATGGGCTTGGGCTTACACGTTTGGGCCAGCCTACACAAGTTGTAGGCTAGGCTTGGACTTGTTTGTTAAATAAAGAAAGTTAACTAAACTACGAGCTATTACATGGACTATCGTTGGAGTGACCGATCCTTCTTAATACGTAAAACGTATTTCCAACAATCTCCCCCTAAGGGAGGTCACTCCAAACAAGGGCGTTACCCGAGTTACAATAATGAAATAAACCTAGCATACTATGCTTTTCTTGAGCTCGTAGTCTTCGTCTTTCTTTTCTTTTTCTTTTCTGGTGAACATGCTGATGTGATCTTTGACATCAATCTTTAGCATTAATCTCTTGCCTTGATCTTGTGCATCTATCACTTGTGATCTTCACCTCTTCGTGACCTCACGTCCCACATACTTATACCTTTGTAATTCTTGAAAGCTTCAGAGTTCGATACAGCGGAAGACTTAACTTTTAGGCTTTCTTGAATTAGATGACGTATTAAGTGCATAAAGTATAAGCATGCAGGGACGACTTCTTCTTGGATTCCGCAACGCCACCATCTTCAAATGCCGCAACATAAGTAGACACGAACGAAATGGCTTTGAACATTTCATTCTAAATCGGTAGCATTTTACCTCCGGTCGGTGAAGACCGTTGGACGATATTAGATATCGTACCCGTGACGGATAGTTTCAATTAAGTAACTTCCTGACAGGATTTCGCGGGTAAACCCGTTCTCTTTATTCGACCGTCCAAAGCTGACTGCGAACATAAAGAGTGAATCATTTGGATAATAATATCCGCATGATTTGAAGCCGTCAATTCATGTTCCTGGAACAAGTGAAATTCAATTAAGAACCGCACCATCGTTGCTTTCCAGTTGTCACGAGCTTGATTCGTATAGAATCTTGCAAGTTACCTACCATGTGCTGTTTGAGGTTAACACTAGAAGGATTTCCACTCATCACTGTGAACTCTAAGGTATCACTCTGAGTGTTCTGGCAAGATCACTAAGATATTGCGTAGAGGCCTGGAACGTGTTTAAATTCAGTTAAGAATTAAACAGCTGTTGCTTTCCAGTTATCACAAGTTTGATTCATAAAGAATCGCACAAGTCACCTACCATGAGCTTTTTGATATTCGCTCAAGAAGGATTTCCATCTTCATTGTAAATACTTTCTTATTACTCGGATGTTCAGGCAAGATCATGAAGATTTTGCGTAGGACTCTTAAGATCTTTCTTACTTTTCACAGTGTGTGAAGAAGCAAGGAAATATGAAAGTGTGTCCTAATGAGATATTTGATGATCTCAAATGGCTCTAGACTCGATCGTGCATTTCGGATTTTAGTGATCGGAGGCTGGAGAGGAGTGCCACCTTTTCAATACCAATTTATTCGGAGTGAATAAATCAATAGATAATGTGTTGTCTCCGTGTGATTAAAACAAATACCTTTTGAGAGATATCTGAGTTAGCTGGGATGGGTTGTGCATTGCATCACTGGTTCCACGATGTCTATCTTCAATATCGAGAATCATTAAAATGATCTCAATAGCATATGTGTTGACCCGGTTTCTGCCTAAAGTTGTAAGGAGGGCTTCTTTCTTTACACCCTTTATCTTTACAATTCCTTTTCATTCTTCAACCCCTTCAATGCTTACCAATACGTCATAACTAGCACCTTGTTGTGATTGTTCCAGTGCTAACTTAAGTACTTGGTCGGCATTCAGGTACATTCACAATCTTTTCTCCAACTTTCCTAAGGACTACTATTTCTAGCTATTGAATGTCCTTGGGAAGATTCCTCCGGTTCTAGAAGAATCATTGGACTTAACCTATCCTACCATCCTTATGTCACCACAATCTTCATCGTCGTGAAATAAATGGGTTTTGGGTAAGTATATGTCACCATGAAAATCCATTTTGATATGCAAATCCATTTTGCTCCCCCTTAACATATGCCACGATATTCGAAAACATTTCGCACATGTCGGGAAGAGCCAGCACATTAATTTAAACCATTTGTGATAATATCCCATATTAAATCACATTTTCTACCCCATATTAAAAATATTAACCCAATCGATGTTTTTAATATCAATTGATTTAATGAAGTTTTAACAAAGGTTTTGGGAAGAAAAATGCAAGTCCATTTTATCTTCATGATATCAAATGTATGAGATATGATACCGATTTGTAACATGATCACACATTCACCATATTAGAAAAGAACTGACAAGGTTGGACCTGATAGATGAGAACATCATATGACGAGATCAAATGGTTCTTGTCAGCATATGTTGGCCGCCTCGTCACGTCTGAAGTCATCTCTTGTCACCACGTATACGATTGGTATTGTCGTCTTGACACCAATTAGTGAGCTTGGCACGTTCAGTATCGAAGATTCTGAATGCTTGACAATTGCTCCCCCTCAATTGTTGACCCGTGTTCTATCGAAAGAGTTGTAGTCGTCGTTTGAGTAGTCGCATCGTCGAGTATGTAGATACCAATTGTAGATAGCTATGGTTGTAGAGATGATAACTTCATAAAAACAAGACTTCTCTTGTTTTAACAAATAAATGCCGTGAAACGTACATATATTTGTGTTAGACCAAGTTATAAAGCAAACATGATCGCTTACAAGGTTTTAAAGTAAACCTTGCCCGAGAAAATTAATTCCCGTTGTGAGCCAAAGCTTTCATAAGAAATACTTGACTTTAACGTGAAAACCGGGTTGCAGTCAGAAATAACTACAAGCCATTTAGGCATGTTTTATGAAATATTTACAACTTTTGTACGAACTCTATTTAAGGCGCCGTGTCAATATTAATCGACATTACTAAGGCCGTAAATATTATCGTACCAAAAGACATGCCTTTGAAAAATAAAGTAAAAATATTTTTGGATTTTTATGAATTTTTCAATTTTTATGGTTTATGGGTTTCTATTTTTGTATTTTGCTTTTGTGGATAAAAATATAAACAATATATACAGATGATCACCAAGGATACGGAGAATAGTTTTACCACCACTATTCTTTCGCTTCATCTGCCAGTTCCTTTAGAGTCTCAGGCGAGAAAGTTCTCATTCCTAGCTTGTCGGCCAAAAATTCAATTCGAGCGCGATCTAAAGCTTTCGTGAAAATATCCGTACTCAGATCGGACAAAGTAAAGCTCGATTACTCCATTTTCCACTTGCTCCTTGATGAAGTGGTAGCGAATGTCAATATGCTTCGACCGGGAGAATTGAACATTGTTGCAGCATAAGGCAATTGCACTCTTGTTGTCACAGTACATCGGAATTTTGTTGAAACCTAGACCATAGTCGGTTAATTGCGATCTCATCCAAAGAATTTGAGCACAGCAACCGGACATAGCTATGTATTCTGCTTCCGTACTTGAAATTGCAGCACTTTTTTGCCTTTTCGATGCCCAACTTATTAATCGATCTCCTAGAAGTTGCAAAGTTCCACTCGTGCTACGCCTTGTATCTTGACAACCCGCGTGATCCGCATCTGCATATGCCATTAGTGCAATAGAAGAGTCCTTCGAATACCAAAGTCCCCGATTAATGGTTCCTTTAAGATATCGAAAGATCCTTTTAACAGTAGCTAAGTGTAACTCAGTAGGCCTAGTTTGATACCTGGCACACATACATATAGCAAACTGAAGATCAGGTCGACTAGCTGTGATATACAGAAGAGTACCGATCATTCCATGATAAAGTGTCGGATCAACGGCAACTCCATGAGGATCTGCATCAAGCTTAGTTCGTTCCACCATTGGAGTATCCACGGGGTCGCAAGAATCCATCTTGTACTTCTTAAGTGATTCAAGGGCATACTTGGATTGATTGATAAAGATTCCTCTGGGACTCTGAGATATCTGAAGACCTAAGAAGAATGATACCTTGCCCATCATTGACATCTTAAACTTGGAAGACATGAGTGTCCCAAACTCGTCGGATAAGGTTTGGGTCGTGGCTGCAAATATAATATCATCAACATATATTTGTACCATAATCATATCTTTACCTTGTTTCTGAATGAACAGCGTGGGATCCACCTTGCCTTTAGCGAAGCCTTGCGTAATGAGGAATTGTGACAAAAGATCATACCATGCGCGAGGAGCTTGCTTTAACCCATAGAGAGCCTTCTTAAGCTTGTACACATGATTAGGATAATTAGGATTCACAAAACCATCCGGCTGTTGAACATAGACCTCTTCCTTGAGTTCACCATTAAGAAATGCCGTCTTCACATCCATCTGATAGACGATCATATTCATATGGGCTGCATAAGCGAGGAATAGTCGAATAGCTTCCAAATGGGCAACAGGTGCAAAGGATTCCATAAAGTCGGTGCCCAATAATTGCTTGTATCCACGAGCTACTAGTCGAGCTTTGTTCTTCAATATTCCGCCTAACTCATCGAGTTTCACCTTGTAAACCCATTTCAAAGTGAGTAACTGCACTTGATCCGGGCATGGGACAAGTTCCCAAACGTCAAGACGTATGAATTCATTAAGTTCCTCTTTCATAGCTTCTATCCAACATGATTGAGTAAAAGCTTGTTGCCATGTCTTAGGTTCAACTTCAGTGAGAAAAGCATCAAAGTGACAAAACATTGCACTTTTTTGTAACTGACTTCGTGTGGATACCGGACGATTAGTGTAACACCCCCAAATTTATACAACTCAGTACAGCGGAAGACTAGTTGGTGTTACGGGATAGCACATTACTCACATCATAGACAACGCATAAAAATCGCGTCGTTTTATAATAAAAGCATTTCCATTCATAAATATCAAAGTTACATCGGTCCCAAGTCATATTATTTCATACAAACTTTTACAAAGTATTTGAATGGAAAATATTGTTTAAGTGCGGGCCATGAATTCTTGTTGTCTTCCCAAGAATTACCTTCAAGTACCTGAGATAAAACATTTTAAAAGAAAAGGTCAGCGATAACGCCGAGTGAATTCATAGAGTTTAACAAATTCCATCAATATAACTTTGGTATAAAATTAGTACCAAAAATCAATTCGTACAAATCATTGTAATAGGCCGTAAAATAGCCAAAATCATTTTATACAAATCTTTGTAATAGGCCATAAAAATAGCCAAAGTCATTTTATATAAATCCTTATCGAAAATCATAATATAGGCATTTGCCTTAAAAATCATTATACGAGCCAATGTCGTAAAAACATCATACAATACGTCTTATGACGTTGTATAAAATTAAATAAAAACCGTTATATGAATATGGTTATGAAAACCAAAACACAAACATAATATCAATAGTATGACCCTGTATTGCTAGTCAGGCAATACATCGTAATTCGGAGCGTCTATAAGTATTTCGTTAATTTTGGATTATTATAAGCCGCATGACATTGTTACCTTACTAAACCAAAACGGGTAGCTAACCCGATACCAATTTTGCCCATCTAAAGTAGCGTGTCGTCACAAAGGTCACGCTATGGAAATCTTCTCATACATAAATTCGCTTACCAATCAATGTGGCACGACGGGGATCAACCGTCAAGGCGCGAACTGGGGTGATCGTCCCCAAATAGTACTATTAAATGCATAAGCGTCTACCAAATCCCGGTAGTTCACAATTCATGCTAATGGGACTTTTAGTGACATAACCTAACTTTAATAATCCATTTTATTTCATCTATCGGGTCCTTTAATCATTTATCGGGTCATACAATCGGGTCATTCAATCATTCGGGTCCAAAATCAATAAACAATCGGGACAAATTGTGTCCTATTTTATAAAAACTAACATGTTATCTCCCTCGCGGGTTTATAAAACATTTATAAAAACATTTAAAAGAGTGCGAGGCTATGAACTCACGTTGATGTGGGAAGGCGGGTTATCGGCAATTCGGACGTACGGTACGTGCTTCAATCGCGGAAACCTAGACAAATAATAATCGGTCTTAGACGTTTGTCCGATGACTTTATAAAAATAACAAGTATGTATACATATGATGATTATATATATATATGATGATCAAGTGGTTTTACATATCCTCATTTATTCATTTTTGTGTTATGTGTCGATAACTTTTATACTAGTTTTCTCGTTTTACCTATTTACGTGTTTTAGGTCCAATAAACTTATTATAAGTTCCTTAACTTGTTTTAATCCTTGTTATACTTATTTTATCAGTATGTATACTTTCCATGTTGGGCCCAAATGGGTTAAGCCCAATAAGTTCTTTTTACAAGTTTATATCTTATTTAGTCCAATTATTAGTCCAAGTATTAGTCCAATATGTTTACTTAGCTCGTTAACGTCCGTATGCCCTAAAGTTCGGGTTTTATCGGTTTTTACTTGTTATACATGTCTATATATCAGTATATAAGTTTTATAAAGTTTTCATTAGACGGGTCCAACCATCTAAGTTTTATTTAACAAAAACGTTAATTTTACGGCAATAGCCGAAAAAGTCGTAAAAATCATGTTTATATTTTTATAACTTATAAAATTTAACAAGTTTCCATTTTTATCATTTATACACTTATTCCACCTTTTATATATTTATATAAATAAGTTTTATAAGTTAGTGGGTTTTTTATTTTACATTTTATATATTAAAATGTGAGTGCTTATATAATAGTATTATTCTTTAATTTCCAAAAATCTGTTTTTTATCTTTACTTTCACCAAAACTGCCATATCTTGAGTTCTACATGGAGATAGAAGCTCAAATTTTTATCACATAAACTACATTATATGTGCTACATTTAACTCTTCTATAGATACTGTTGAATCATCCTTTAAGTATTTTCTAAAAATCGTCCAAAACAGTAACCTCAGATTTATACCCTAAACTTGTTTTGATCATATCTCACTCATTACAATGATTCCATTGCATGGCCAACTCTCACATGTGTACAAGATCCATAGCTTACTGTAAATCCATTTTACTTCATCATTTTATCAGTTTACCATATGGTTCTTTACTGTTTTTATACAGCCTATCATTTAAACAAGATTTACCCATTGTTACTTATAGTTTTTCATCTTTTTATCCATGATTATCAACAACAAATCCCCACATAACATTTTTATCATCATATAATCATCATATACATATACAATAGGAAATAAAATACATGTTTACATAATCAAAATAAAAAGAAGATGAGGAGGACAATCCTTATACCACCAAGTTGATGTAGGTTATGATTTTGGCATGGTTTTTGATGGAGAAACTTGTAGACAAACATGACCATCTTCAAGACCACCATGCTCCATGAACTCCTTGTGGAAAATCAGCCCTAAGACATCATAAAAACTCCTCCATGGATGTTATAACTTGCACCAATCTTCGTCTTTTTGAATGGAGATTAACATATGTTAATTATAACATATGTTTGTGGTTAAAATTTGATCAAGTGATGGTGATTTAGGGTGTAAAATGGGACGGCACATTGAGGTTAGAGAGAGAGATGTGTGTTGTTTGCATGGAGTAAAATGGTATGTGTGAGGGGTTGATGGTTTTTGATGTATGTTAGCTTACAAGGTAAGCCTTACAAGGACAAGTGTTAAGTAACTAGCTAACTAAATGACACCTTATGGTGTGTTAGTTAACTTAGGCCGGTTTTGGGAGTGGGGTGGGACAAGTGTCCCACTTGTCTCATCCCATTTATTTACGGGTACTCCTCGATTCTAGTTTCCTCGATTTGCGTGCCCTCGGGTCGTTTTACGAAAAATGTTTTTATAAATTATGAATCAACGTCACAAAACGAATCCAATAAAAATTGTCTCATCAAAAACGGAGTTCGAAAACGCAAATACGTAATCCTAAGGTTTCCGGTTTAGTCGCAAAGGACGTTAAAATAAAATCGTAAGTCCTAATCTCTTCTCGTAAATTTGTGAGTTTATGAACCAACACAAATTTAAAACTCCAAAATAATATTCATGGACAAATTTATTTTCTAAAATGTCGGACTGTCACCAAAGACGGTGTACGTAAACGTAAGCACGTAACGTTGAATCCTCCGGTTTAGACGTAGTCGATGCTACTCCAAGACGTAAATCCAAATTTCTTCCCAAAAATATGTGAGTTCATATTGTAAATTGTTTTTAAATAATATTGAGAATAAAATATCAACCATAAATTGACGGATTGTCACAGCATTTACCCCTAAACAGGATCTTTGTCCTCAAAGATCATCTTACCTTACTACTCGCTTCTTATAGAGTTAAAGCCATGTGGGTATTTCCTCCACATTCGGTCTTTTCTCACATGTGCAATTTGTTACAATACGCGAGTTTCATCAAACATAACTACGGGAATAAGATCAGGCTAAATGTTGACTTACTTTCTCTATCCATGATGTTCACGGGTTTCTGATGAATGCAACTTTTCGCCGATCTAAGCTCTATTAAGAATAATCAGAATTTCACTTGATAGATATTCCATCAAGTTCGATATACGAAACATAATTCACGCAGTCTTTGAAGTCCTAGGGTAGATCCAGCTTATATGCCTTTCAAACCAATCTTTTATACCATCTCAATGGTCCCATACAACGGGGACTTATATCCCATGATTTGTCAGATCATGAATTCATTTTTCCAAGTTTAAAAGTTGTGGCATAACTTCGCTACCCGTTTGGCACTTCAAGATCTACATTTTACATTCACATAACCTCTTGCCCACTACCGGCAGTCAATAATCAGATCCTAATTTCAACAATCATTTCAGGTCTCGCGGGTCGAGTATTTTGCAAGGATAGGTTCGCCATCATAGGAAACCTTAAACCTAAGAGACATGTCCAACTCACAGTGGGTGTATGTCGGGTGTCTTTATCTCAACTCCTGCTTACAGATGCTCTAATTTCTAAAGCTTAACAAGATTCGATCTCGATCTTAATACGATAGTTATCAATGATAATCTTTCCAAAGGAAAACGATTATACGGTCTATAACCAAAGGTCAATCATTCAAACATAGAACAGTGCCTATAGTATTTTGTATCGTTACTTTACCTCGTCCCTTCGATTGGGGTGGTACATAGTACTCTCATCAAGGTTCGTTCTCAATGATTTCTGAGCAAATCTCTAGAAATTCGATACGAAGCGAGGATCTTGATATATAGATGATCGATACAGGCACACTATGTTTACATAACTCTTTTAAATAAAAAGAGTCTATTTCTTCATCAAGATTCTATCATTAACGAGAATGATATTAGCAGATTTGGTCAGTCTGTCGACGATGACCCAAATCGAATCAAATTCAGATGATCACCTTTGCAATAGCTAGATGTTAACTAATGTATGAGGCGATGTCTGCCTTCATAATTGCCATCAGTGCAACTTCTTCAAACAAAGATATTTTTAGTCATAAATGACATAAATAGAATACTTATACTTACAAATTCCAACATAACTATATCTCCCAATCTCCATATTTAGGCAACCACAAGTGGCCTTTAAAAATATTTAACGCTATCGGCTTCTCTATTCTAATGGTTCACATCAGCCGCGAACCACTTTTATTATCTATATTATCCTTTTTAAAAGTATTGTTTATTTTTATATTGTTCGGCAAATTATTTTGCACCTTCATTATCAAGGAACATGTCCCAAATGGGTTCTTTATCTTTTCTACATTATGCGTCGGTATCTATATTCACTTCGCTGATGAAATAAGTATCACAACCGTATTTATTCAAAATTCTTTCTTCATATCTTCTATGTTTTAGTTTCGTCTTTACTATTATCTTTATCCTTTTCACTCAGTCTGTCGTCTAAAGCGTCGATAATTATTATAATTAATTAAATAATAAATCTTCAATTTTTATGAAATGTAAACATAAAGATTTTAAATTTCTTAGTTCGACCAATTATATAAAAATGTTCAAAATAAATTTGAATTTAGTTAACAAGATTTTTGTTGATTTATCGAAAATATTTAATAAGATTCGTACACGTTCGAAAAACCTTTATTTATACTTTGGTCAAAGTTTTGAAAAGCAAAAATTGTCGTTTTAAGTTTTCAGGTTATGGTATAAATGGTTTACTCAGTCCTTCTTAAGTTATCTTGAGGTATACACAAACATTTACCCCTAAACAGAAGTTTAGTTAAATGTTTAGTGTATAAGGGAATAATCCCTTTAAAATCCTTTGTTAAAACATTTGTT